>CM077025.1:26248573-26848573 GCA_039090855.1 Macrothele yani | reverse complement strand
GGGGAACTGCAGATGTGTCTTCCATTGTCAAAATAGACAAGGCAGTATTAGGATTGGCTTTCGAAACATCTTTTTTATGTTCTAAAATTCTATGGTTAATGCTCCTGTATGTGCTTCCAATGTATAAGTTATCCCCAGTAGAAGAAGAGATAGGAATGCAGTAAACTCCTGGGAGGTTCAGGCTTTTAACTTTGTCCCCATCCCTTTGTAGAAGTTTCAAGATGTTTGGGGTAGATTTAATGGCAAGACGGTAACCAAAACTTCTAAAAGAATCTATAACTTATAAGCATAGGAAGGATGGTAAGGAACAGAACCACAGAATTTCAGGTTTTCTTTCTTTTGAGGAAGGAGGCATTCAATTTTCGAATGGTTTTCAAATTTCTTTATGAGGGAGTTGACTGTAAGAGCAGGGAAACCATGAGAGAGGGCTATTGTAGAAATTTTGGATTCTTGAAGAGAGAGTTGGTTGTTGCAAATGATAAGAGCCCTGTGGATGTAGGACTTCAATGCTGCAAGCTTGTAGAGATGCAGGGTGAAAGATTTGTAGGGAATGATGTTAGTGGCCACAGAAGGTTTACGATAGACGGAACGAGTAATGGAGAGATCAGCGTTTCTGCAGATAGATACATCCAATCCAGGAAATCAATTTTGTGGTTTACTTCCTTAGATATAGTGAGATTAATGGACGGAAATTTTTCCATAATGGAGTTGATCAGTGTCTGTAGTTCAGACTCGGTATGTGGCCAGCTAATGAAAATGTCGTCTACATATCTAAACCATAGTGAAGGTTGAAAAGCGTGTTGAGGAATGATGGAAACTTCAATATGTTGCAGATATATAGACGACATTTTCATTAGCTGGCCACATACAGAGTCTGAACTACAGACACTGATCAACTCCATTACGGAAAAATTTCCTTCCATTAATCTCACTATATCTAAGGAAGTAAACCACAAAACTGATTTCCTGGATGTATCTTTCTGCAGAAATGCTGATCTCTCCATTACTTGTTCCATCTATCGTAAACCTTCTGCGGCCACTAACATCATTCCCTACAAATCTTTCACCCTGCAAGCTTGCAGCATTGAAGTCCTACATACACAGGGCTCATATCATTTGCAACAACCAACTCTCTCTTCAAGAAGAACTCTCCAAAATTTCTGCAATAGCCCTCTCTCATGGTTTCCCTGCTCTTACAGTCAACTCCCTCATAAAGAAATTTGAAAACCATTCGAAAATTGAATGCCTCCTTCCTCAAAAGAAAGAAAACCTGAAATTCTGTGGTTCTGTTCCTTACCATCCTTCCTATGCTTATAAGTTACAGATTCTTTTAGAAGTTTTGGTTACAGTCTTGCCATTAAATCTACCCCAAACATCTTGAAACTTCTACAAAGGGATAGGGACAAAGTTGAAAGCCTGAACCTCCCAGGAGTTTACTGCATTCCTATCTCTTCTTCTACTGGGGATAACTTATACATTGGAAGCACATACAGGAGCATTAACCATAGAATTTTAGAACATAAAAAGATTTTTGAATAAAGCTCATATTGAGAAATGGCTTCCTAGTTTAATTGAATTAATAATCTAAAGCAACTTATGGGAAAAGAAAAACTAGAACTTCTTCCTAAATTAGATTCTCCTATTATGGGTAGTTTAGATATAGTGTCTATGTATACTCACATTAATATAGATCAACTTATAGACTTTATAGCGGAAGACTTGGCAGACCTAATAGTTTTTCACAACAAGGAAAAAAACATATTAGTAGGAATTTTTGAAATGCTTACTTTCTCTTTGCAGAACAACTACTTTCAATTTGGGAAAACTTTTTTCATTCAAAAATCGGGGCTAGCTATGGGCTCCCCACTCTCCCCACTCTTAGCTAACTATTATGTGGGAAAACTAGAAGAAAAGATACTAGTACAACCCACATACTTCTGCTTATATAGCAGATACATGGATGACATCTTATTTATAATAGATAGCTCAGAAATTGTTCCAGAAAGAATTCTAGACTCATTCAATGAATTAGATGATTCCCATTAAGTTCACTATTGAACTTCAAAAAGAAAGAAGAATAAACTTCTTAGATATTACTATCTATTATGAAGATGAAAAATTCCTCACTAGTTGGTATAAAAAACCAATGAATACTAAAAGACTACTGGATTTCAATTCGTATCATCCAGTTTCTATTAAGAAAAATGTAGCAAGTCAGTTTTTAGAAAAAATTAATAAAATAGTTTCTACTGCAGATAAAAAAGAAGCCCATAAAGAAGAGCTTAAAGTCATACTTGCAGAAAATAACTATCCTAAAGAAGAATTTGAGAAGCTTCTGAATTTTAATGGTACGAAGAACCCACAAAAGCAAGAAGTAAAATTCACTAGAAAAATTTCTTATCACAAAGGTTTATTTGAGGCTTTAAAGAAAATTAGTAAAAAATACAATATTAGGCTAGCTCCAAGTTTAGAGAACAAAGTTAAAAATTTTTTCCCTAAAATAGTTCAAAGAGAAGAAGATATTTTAAAAATGCAAGGAGTAGTTTATGAAGTAAATTGTAGTTATGGACTATCTTACATAGGTGAAACAGGTCGCAGACTAGAAACTCGTATAGCTGAGCATAAAGCAGCTATAAAAAATTGCTCCAACAAGACTGGATTAGATAGGCATGTTAGAGAAACTGGGCACAGCATGGATTGGAATTCCCTTAAAGTAATCAGTTTCCAAAGCAATTTCCAAAAAAGAAAACTGAAAGAAGGAATAGAAATTGAGAAAAATCAAAATTCCATCATCAATGACTGCAAAGGACTTTCCCTGCCTAACATCTGGCAGGATTTGTTGAAAAATAACCTAAACCGTCAAGGTTAACCGTAACCGTCAAGGTAAACCGTAACCATGATAGTGACAAGCAAAAAGTGACAACAACAAGAGAGCCTGAAGAAGGAGAAGAGTTTTCTCCGAAAATTTGCTATAAATGAAAAAATTTCCTAGTAAATTCCCATAAGTTGCTTTAGATTAAAAAAGATGTTTCGAAAGCCAATCCTAATACTGCCTTGTCTATTTTGACAATGGAAGACACATCTGCAGTTCCCCACTGGAACGAAGCAAAACGAATTGCTTCTTTTGACAATCGTTTTGCCCTCCGTTACCGTGAAAGCCTGGAAATTATTTTCAACTCAATGACTTGCAATTCCGAATCTCCTCTCTACATTCCGATGATCTGGAGATCAATTCTAAGTTTTGGCAACAAAAATAGGAAAAATTCAAATGTAGAATCTGGCAACAATCTTAGTCCTCCATTGGCGTTATGAAGACCTAAGATAAGGTCGAAAGCTTCCAACTAACGAACTTTTTTGTAAAAGTTTTCATTTAACGTAACTAGCGTGATCAAGTTACCTTTATTTGTTAATATTGTTACGTGTTTTGCCCATCATCGTCAAACTAAATTAGTGATTTTTTTTCTAAAAGATTAACCCCTAAATTATTAAAACAAAAGATATTGTTAAACGGGACTATTATCGACGTTACTCAAAAACACACTTACCTAGTCACGGTAATTCAACATGATTTAAAATGGAACAAACACATTGAAAATCTATCTAATAACATATCCAGAAACATAGGGATTGTCAGTCGTATTCTGGAAAACTTATCCCCAAAAATAATGATATTTTTATCCTTTACATATTTATATGAAACTAGAAACAGAATAAAACTTGTTCCAATGTTTCCTCAGGCGGACTCGGCTAAAACAAATATAAACTATTCTGGTACTAAATTGTGGAACACTTACCAGTTGATCTATGATCTGTTAATAATATTGACCAATTTAAGAAAAAAATAAAACTATACCGCATGGGAAAATTTAAATAGAATAATAATATTCGACGATAAGATAGAAAATGCTAAACAAAATTTGTTTAATATTAGATAAGGATGGAGATCTTGAATTTGCAACTTACTTATCCATATTGTAAAACTGAAAACTACTGACAGTTTGATTGTTTTGGCACCACAAATTATAGGGAGAGATGAATGGTGGAGAGGCGGACTACAGAAAAGTGGGTAATGGGGAGGGAGGAACTAATATTAACTCTCTTTCATATATATTATTGTCACATATTTTTCACTGTTCATCACATGCTGGTTTTAACTTTTATTGAATGTATTTATAATCTTCTCTTCAAGGGAGAAGAGGACTGTCAGGCCAAATGGCATTTTTCCTTTTTCTTCCCAGTTGTCTCAACAATCATTAATTGTTATGATAATATAAATTTGCTATGTATTTTGATATGACAACTAAAAATAAAATATAAATGAATGAATATAGTTTACAATGCCAACAAAAACGCCAACTCACCATTTCCTTAGTTGAGCATCCTGTTGGCTGCTTCTTGAGTTAACCACTTGTAATTATATCGCCAAAATTTTCTATGGTTGAAGACATGGAAATTTAATACTACATAAATCCTGATATTTTTTTACTGCTTTTGCTCTTTTTTAGCTCTCATGCCATGGGAAAAGAAGAACTTCATTTATCAGTGTAATGTCAATGGTAATCAGAGCATTCGCCGGTGGTGTAACGTCAATGGTAATCGGAGCAATGACCGTCGTGCGACAAGTCCCCGCTTCTGCAGACGACGTTGAACGGTACGTGCTGACACAGGTTGTTGCGCAACACACCCTAATTCCTGCGCTAACGTTCGTGATGTAGCAGTGCGAGCCGTCAATGCCTGCCGCACAACATGCCGGCCGGTCCTCTCGTTCGGTGGTGTGCCGGAGCTGCGGAAATCGCTCACGTCGGTCCATTCGTCCCTCCTGCACCCACAGAATCCATACTCGCCTCACTGTGACTGGATGCTGTCACACATGGGCGCTGATGTCTCAGTACGATAAACCGCTGTCGCGATAAGCCATTATTCGTCCTCTGTCGAACTCCGAAACGTGCTGGAATGACTGCCGTATTCTGCGACAAGGCATCAGGAAGCTTCCCACGCACAGGTCCAGCAGCACAACACACTTCCACTACTTACACCCCGCCTTCTGTGCACTCTTATTATAGTGCTTCTAGGTGGCGCGCCGGGCGCACATGATTTGCATATGCCCTGCAATGCTATTCGTTTGCATGTCCTCTCGCAGGCGACGCATGCTGCGAATTTCAGGCCAATCGGATGCTTCCTTCTTGGTATTGCATTTTGGGTGGCCAGCAGTGTATTTTAATAATTTGAAACCTCAACAAGTGAACTTCAAATTAGCATGTATATAGACACAAGTTTTCTACTTTCAACAGTAGTGGCTGTGGGTTAGCTTTCAACATGTTTATTGAGAAAACCAGGATGGAAGAAACAGAAGGCCATTATTTACAGTGCCAACAGAAACATAATTGACGACATATGTACAATGGCGATGGAAAATGTACAGATGCTGATGTGCTATATACAATGACAATAAGAAAAAAAAAATCTTTACCCTGACCTAGCTTCCCCTACTGGCCTGTCACTCGTTCCGTGTGCTTCCCTCTCCCTCTCCTTCTTTCTCACTTTTCAAGGCTCTACTCTCCCGCTTTCCAGTTTCTCTGTCTCTTCCCTCTATCGCTTCCTTCGTACTCCATCATCATCTGTGCCACTTCCGATTCCAGATGTTCCACCAACAGCTTTACCGTGTGTGTGTGGTCGACGGTTTCATCTATGTTATCTACACCAATGGAGAGAAATATCCATTGGTTGTTTTCTGCATCGTTGCCTGCCGGTACCAGTTACGCTCTATCGAATGACCCTCATCACTTCTCCAACCTGTGTCTTCTGTCACATGTCTGCGGATGTACCCCGTGTTTATCTCTTCTGTCCGGTGCTTCTGCCACTCCATCATCTTGCATTCACTGTGGTGCAACATCTGTGCGCACTCAATCTTTCATTTAGAGCTTACAGTACCCTGTATAGCTCGTATCAACCCCCTACTCCGCTACCTACAGCAAGTGCTTATGTGTTCATCCTAGCCTGCCACGTCACATATCTTTACCATCAACAGCTTCGATCTGTTCCAGTAACACCCACCATCTTCCAGGCGGGGGATGCACTGTGACGTATCTTTCGCAACAGCCTTCTGTCGCGATTGTGCCTCTCATATGCATCTGCCTCAACTGACTCTCAGAAACGTCGCTTTTTCCGGATTTGGTCACCATATCGAACCTGGTTTACTGATCCCACAGTTCATCTGCAACTCCTTCTTTGAGAACTGTTCTCTTACATATTACTCTACTGACTGTCTGAACTAGCTTTCTGTACCTAAAGAACAATTGTCGGTTACTGTATTTCTCCAGGTTCTATCATCCATGTCTTTGTGACGTACCATGATCTACCCACCCGCTCTCTGTGAAGAGTGTTTACCCGTCTATGTATTTTGTTACTGCCTTTGTATACACATTATACATATTACTTTTATTAATTTTTGCACTACATCTTTTCTTTTAACCTTTTCATGTCAGTACTGTAATGTACATGGTATTATAACCATACATTTATCTCTGTTACAACCTATTACTAGAATTGCTCATTGTTTCTTTCTCTGTGTATCTCTAGTGCGTTGCTAATACACCATTGTTACAGCTCACTTTTGTAGCTCAACTTATATCCGTGGCTGTTGGTTAGCACTAACACCTAGATCAGGCTGTTACTGATTTTGTTTTCTGGAAGCTATGCACAAGATTTTTCGGGTTAGTTCATTTTTCTCGAAGTTCTTTATAAATATTTAAATGGAATGATTCTCCTAAAATGTGACGATTCCCTCTGTCTTTGGGTGCTCACAGCAAACAGTGAGTGGGTACACAGGCCAAAAACCAGTTAAAGCACCTGTCTGCAACTGATAAAGAAGATTTCCAGAACAGCCATGTCATGACATACACAGTCAGGCAATATAGATTTCCTTATAGTACACAGTCAGGCAATATAGATTTCCTTATTAGTAGGCAATATAGATTTCCTTATATCTTAGAAATATGAAAACAGATTTTTTTACTAAAACATTTATGTACATCAATAATGACCAGTCCAATTTTGTTCTTACAGCAACATCATAAATTTGCATTTCATTACCACTTTATTTCTTAATATGGAACAAGATGTTGCTGACAGCACGAAAATTATCAGGGAAAAAATGGAAAGAAATAAAAAAAATGATTAAGTTTTTCATACTAACCTTTACTACCATGTTTAAAGCTTCTATGTAATTTTTCTCTGTTTCTATAAGCTCCTTTATACAATAATCACGTTTTTCTACAGGATGAACAGGGGAGGTAGCAGAAATACTCTGTAATTCGAAAACATAGGTACTGACAGGGGAAAAGCAATCTTGAAGAAATATTAATGACAAAGTGATTTTACAAAAGCAGATTGCACAGCATAAATATACAAGGCATAACTTGGGAAAATGAAGACATAAAAGATTCACACTTAATCACTATTTAAAATTGCAGATTATCAGTGGCCAATTCCTGCTCTTCTCACTAAATCTTCAAACTCCCATTTTATTTCACTCACTTCAACGAACAACTCTGGTGACTGATAAAAACTGCCATGCTTGCTGAGGAAAAGTGCTGTGGTGTTTAGAGATTTAGGTAAGCTAGCACTGAGTAATAAAAAATCAAATACTGGCTTACCGGCTTCAGACTGTTTAAAATTATAAGCAATATTTAACAACAGTTCAAAACAGTCTAAAAAACACCATGTAAGCTTCATCCACGGATCATAGCATCTGATAAACTGGCAGAAAAAAATTACTTGAGCCCTCTCTACCGCCCAAAAAAAGATTAGTCAATAGTTCACACATCACACCTTTAACACAATTTCACTTCTATCAGTTCGTCATCTTATGATAAAATCGGAGGGTCATTGCAAAGTCATTTTATTTGGATGAAAATAGTCCTCTTTCAATCATGAGTAAAAGACTTTTACTATGTATACAAGGAACACTTTTTATTTTAAATTTATGTAGCAATCAGAATAGTCTGAATTGCCTAATCTACTGTTTAACATGTAACGTTACACCAGAAAACTTGAAAATTACACCACCGTGGAGTAGGAATCAAACCTCCATCTCTCATTTTCCATTTGTTACACCACCCAGGGCAACAGAGTTCCAAGTATCTGAAGATGAGGAATCAGAATGACTTCAGATTTTCGCCAGTCATTTTCCTGATGTAATGTTTCATCTTCAAGAGTAAACTACGCAATTCAGGCTATTCTGATTGCTGCAACGATTACGCAGGATAGAAGTGATCTCTCTTCCATGCATCTACTGAAATTTCAACCAATTATCAAGATTGTAAAAAGATCCCTTTTTCATAATTAACAATATCTGGGAAAATTTCCTTTCATCATTTTACCTAATTAAGTGTGACCAATCCAAATATTCTGAAATTTCAGAAGGATCAAGCTTAAGAATGGCAGCACAGGACAGCAACCCTATGTTGAAGGATTCAAAACAACACAAGAGAAAGAAATCATTTTGATTCATAAACAATCTGTGCACATTACAATGCCATTAGCACTTTTGCTTTATTATTTTCTTAAAACCCTGTAGTTGTTCCAGGTATTTGTGAAGAACATTTCTTCATTAATTTCCATACTCTTTTTTTTTTTTTTTTTTTTACATTCTTTATAACATACTTTCAGTTCAGTTTATTCACTTTGTATTACATTCTCCAGTTCAATTTCATTTTACACAGTTCCAAATAAGAGTCATCACAGGTACTCATTAATACTGAACCCAATTTGAGATAGCACCTGTGTTTAATTCAGACACTTCTCTCAATCTTTTCAACACAGATGGTTACAATTTATTCTCATCATGGCTATAGTGAGATCCCAGAATCAGGGAGAACTCTGAGTAGAACTGTAAACAATATTTACACACAGAAACAGCTAAAGTTCTGTTGTTTTGGCACTTTTTGATTATTTATTTCATTGGGTGCATGTGTGTACACTCAGATGATTTTAGTTGCTAAAACAGTAATTAATATGTTTGGTTTTCAACCAAACATGAAAACTTAAATCACTGAACTGAAAATTAGTTCACCTTTACTTTCTTGCAGGAGTGGGGGGTGAGAATCCCTTGCCCCACCCAAAGTTACATTCTTGATTCCAGTATCTTTCTGCACAATTATTACACTGTAAATGAGAAATATATTCTTATTCAAACATCTAATATGGGTTTTTCTTCTAGGAAAATAAATAAATTAAATAGCGCAAATTTTTGGAGAAAACGCTTCTCCTTCTTCAGGCAGTCCTTTTGTTGTCTCTCTTTTCCTGTCACTACCATGATTACGGTGAATTCCGATGGTTACGGTTATTTTTAACCAAATCTTGCCAGATGTTAGGCTGGGACAAACCTCTGCAGTCATTAATGATGGAAGTCTGCTTTTTCTCAAAAATCAGACTTCCATCATGATGAAAAGTCATTGACGGAAGTATTATTTTTTCTAAAAAATCAGACTTTTTTTTTCTTCTCAAAAATCAGACTTCCATCATCAATGGCTGCAGAGGTTTGTCCCTGCCTAACATCTGGCAAGATTTGGTTAAAAATAACCGTAACCATCAGAGTTAACTGTAACCGTGACAATGATGGGAAAAGACAAGATTGCCTGCAGAAGGAGAAGAGTTTTCTCAAAAAAATTGCGTTATTTAATTAACTTATTTCCCTAGAAGAAAAACCCCATATTAGATGTTTGATTAAGTGTTTAATTTACGTAACTAGGAGCCTGTTTTCAGTAGGAGCTTTATTCAAAATATATTCTCATTTTGGTATCCAAATAAAATGCAGCATACACACCACTACAATTAGCAAAACTTCATTTCAAAAGTCCACATCATATACTTTTTCTTCCTTCAAATTCAGTTGTCCACTACTCGACAAAAAGCTCCTAAAGTTTTCTTCATGTGTTCTAATTTTTTACCTCTTAAGTCTTTAACTGGTACCACAGACTGTCTAATTTTGGACACTGTCTCAAACAATGTATTCCTTCTCAATGCCATTTTGGCAAATTTATAAAATTACCAAAATCTCTCACTCATGTCTATCCTCTGACCAATACAGTTCTTTTCTTATTGGTGAAAGCAATAACAGAAATGGATCAATTCACTCTTATTTAAATAATTTTAAAATTTATGCTTATGCTGAAAAATGTGAAGATTCACCATGTTGGAAAAAACACAAAAATTCCTCATTATTTATTTTCATTTGCACAAAAATAGTTTAACCATTTCTCACAAGAAGTAACTTGGAAAATGAAGCTTTTGAGGCTGGTGATTCTTGGGTATATGTGGAACAAAAAATTGGTGTAGTTACGGATTTGGAATAAGTTACTAGGAGAATCTAACACCAGTAGTTTCGATTTGTAAATAATGAATATATTAGCAACACTCATGTTAGCCATAAAAAAAATAATAAAAAAGAGTGTTGTAAATTCGTATTAATAAAGTATGGAACTGAGACACTTTGCTACTCAAAGAGTGGTTATTAATTAGTCTCAAACAATGTATCCTTCTCAATGCCATTTTGGCAAATTTATAAAATTACTAATACCTCTCATTCATGTCTATCTTCTGACAAATACAGTTTTTTCGTTGTTGGTGAAAGCAATACCAAAAATCGATCAATTCACTCTCATTTAAATAATTTTCAATTTAATCACCACTTTTTCAGGGATCATAGCATACTTCAGGAAAATTTTAGGTAGGAATTTTAGGACTTTTTAGAAAAATTTTAGGAAAATTTTAGGAGTGTATTTCAATAAAAACTAGATGTATATTTGTATACATCTAGTAAAACAACTTTGTATATATTGTAAAGAGTTTGCTTCACACCCCTTCAACCATATATACTGATAGACTACACATGACATCAAAATTTCTGGCTCCAACATAAAATCACATGACAACAGTCAAAAAGATGGGTTACACCTGCTGTGCTTATGGTTGCTCTGAGCGATATAGTAAAGAAAGTTCTATGATTTTTCATGGGTAAGAAACGAATTAAATACCTAAGTCAATAAAGTTCAATTACTTAACCAGAAACTTGCAGCTATTGATATAAAAATATAGTAACTTAAGAAAAAAATGGAATGCATGTTCCAAATTCTTCGCAAATGTTCATCACATTATAAATCACAAAATGTAAACAACCCGATCATGCATGTATATAGCTCATAAGTAAACTTACCTGAAGAGTTTTCATTATATATGAGGCGCATTCACATAATACAACGAAAACACTGAAGTTCTGCAGCGTAAATTAGTAATCATAACAGTATTTTTACACGAAATTTGGAGTCTGATGATGAAGTGCCCAATGTTTGAGCCATGGCGGCTTTGATGCAGCTATTGCCAATGCGCAGTCCATTAGTATATATGGTCGAAGTTCACACCCAAATTTTTTGCATAACGTCTAATGTCTAAAGTTTAAAAAGTATGATTTACTTCTAATGTTCAGTTCTTATCTTTTCACGTGTTATTATCATATTCAAGTATATTTACCACATTCAAGTTTCACTTTGAACATTAATATGCTGTTGAACGAGAAGCAATTCACGATTTTCACAGTAAAGTTTTCAGGTTTCACATTAAATTATAATATCCTAAAAAGGTAATTGAAAACCAAGAACTATGTACAATTGTTCACTGAATTACTTTTTTCATATTATTGTTTTAACCTTTTCCTGATAAGCCTATCTTTTTCTGCTTCCACCACAACTAATTTACTTTCAGTTTTCTTTATTTCAGTTGAACCTTGTCTGATCAAGTTAGAGGCAACTGCTATTTCAACAGTATTTTGTTTTTCTACAGCTTTTCTCACTCTTTCTGTTCCCTCTTGAATTACTGCTAGGGAGGCTTATCTTTTTAAGCCTATTTATTTCTGTATCATTTTCTTTTATTTTGTCATCAAACTCAGCTTTTCTTTTTTTCTCTAGCTGCTTTTCCTTATTTTCCCTCTCTTTCTGCTTCCTTTCTTTTACCTTTTTTGATTCTTCTTCCTTCAGCTTATCAACATACTCTTTATAAAATTTATGTGAATCACGAACACTATTTAACAAATTTCTTGTTATGGGAACTTTACTTACACATCCATAGTGTTTAATGGCCCCTTTAACTATTCTTAATGATGTTATAGTTGAGTCTTTTAAGTTAGCCTTGTCCTTCCTTAACAGAGCAGTGTTAACTGAAAATCCCCTTTCTGCATCAGCATTACCATGAGGTAAAACTAAAATTGACTTGATGAGTTTAGCAAGATTTGAGTATTTTTCTTTTCCACCAGAGTCTTTAATACTAAATATATTACGCCAGTAATGATCAATCCGCACTGGAATATGCCCTTCCTCTGAAAATTTCACTAGTTCATCTAGAGTTGGCTTATCGCAATTTAAAAGTTTCCACTCTTCTCTTAATCTATCAATTTGTTCCTCAGAAAGATGCAAAACACTTGAAATTCTGGTTATTTCTGAAAGTCCTTCAGTGACTGAAAGTTGAGTTGACTCTTTCTTTGGTTCTTTTACCTTTAAACCCTCTATGTCTCTTAGCTTTTGATTGCAGAATGGCAAATTTGACTTTAAATATTTTGTGGTTGCAATTAGTGATGATCTTACATCTAAGAGAAATAATTTCTGCCTGGTCTCCTGAACATTCCTGAGGAGATTTTTTGTCTTCATACCAACTTCTAACTCCCCTAGTTTTTTCCATGAATTTTTGTTTTCAAAATGTATATTCTTTAGGTCTTCTCCAAATTTCCCTGCAATAACATCATCTTGGATAAACTGAGCCATAACATTCCTCATTAAAGTATTTAAATCAGAATATAACTGGTGTATTTTTGGTTCTTCACTCTGATAACATAATGAAAACTTTTCAAAATTTTGGTGTGAAAATGAAATTAATGCTAAATAGCAAGGAGTTAGCTCATTTTTCAGGAAACAGTGATTTCTTTTATACCTTGCCGAATTGTGTAGTTGTTTTTCAAATATTTTTTGAGATGGCAAGAAGTTTAAAAAATATTCTGTAATATTTAGCCATTGATCCAAGAGCCTCTGGGCTACAGAACCAACGGTTAACCATCTGTTGCTGACATGACGCAAAAGAAATTTGGCTGCGACCAATGTTATATCCTCGACAGATTTATAATCCTCTCGTCTTGCAGCACTACTCTTTAAAAAGTAATGCATATCAGTAGCAAATTCGTCAAAATCTATATTTAAGCTTGTCAAAAAATTTTAAATGCATTACTAACAACATGCAGGTTGCAAAAACCTAGTTTCAAAGATTTCTGGCCTGTTTCTTGTTTTACAACTTCATTGAATTTGCATAAAACGCACTTATTTACATTTGGGCTGTCCATGGATACACAAATAATTCTGTTCAACGAAATATTGAAGGATGATAACACATCAAGAATTTCTTTTAGCAAAATATCTGCTGTTGCATGACCCAGAAAAATGCTTGTTAGGTATCGGCAAGAAACTGAATTTATTTCTGAAGACAAGTACCTGAGATACACATCCAACTGCCTTTTCACTTGTGTATTTGTAGTTTCATCAAATGCTATAGTAACCTTTTCTGGGCTACTAGATGCAATGTCTTTTTTCAAATCCTCTTCAAAATATTTTGACAATCCATGTGATATCACATAAGCAACTTTTTTCTTTAAGTTGCATTTTGGCTGCAATAGCAGAATCAGGAAACAATTCTTTGAAAAGTTTAACTGTTTCAGTGCATGAAACAAAAGACATATTGTCCTTAGCAACTTTCATGGCTCATAATGCTTCGGCTTTAGCCAACTGTAAATCATGACTCAGTACTTCACTAATATTTGTTTTGGGCTGAAGATCCCGTCCTCCAAAGGCTTTCAGGATGGACTTATTTTGAAATTTACTTTGAAATTTCTGCAAATGTTTTTTTCCTTTATGATGCGTTTTACTTGTGAAAAGCCACTATTAGAAATATTGAAAATTTCTGAACACAATATACACTTAGCAGAAAATATTGTTTCAGTTGCAGAACACCATTCTTTCAACTTCACTCCGTCCAATTCTTTGGCGAGCCACGCATCTTGAAATTTCGTTTTGGATTTAGGCATCTTAAACACTTGTATTACTAACCAGAAAATGAAAGGGAAGTACAAAAACACGTTCCAATATTGCAAAACCCGACAACTTCCCGAAGTTTGGCTGCGAGGATGTCAGAAGATAGAGAAAAAAAAAAAAAAAAAAAGCAGGTCACCACTAGAGAACTGAACCTGCACACAGCACAGAGAGCACCATAAAAGACGCAAAACCAGAAACTACCATACGCATCTCACGCAAGTTCAGTCAAAGCGAGTCGGAGCCGAGATATATTGCGCATCGAAGGTCGCTGTCGCCGACACACGAGCAAAGGTCAATGATCACGTGCTCTACTGCCTGCCACGATAACACTCAGCTACCGTCCCATCGTCATTACCGGAGGTTACGGAAGGAGACCACATGTTTCCTCTTTGCTTCCACCCACCTGCGGTTTACAATAACAAAACATCAGCAGAAAGAGGAGGTTCCACAAGGCACGTACAAAAATAAAGTACGATCTTCTGCGTGCCACGGAGTTCGTCTGCAAAGCGCAAACCAGGGGTGAAAATGACCCCTCCCCTTTTCCCTTAGATCTCTTGTTACTCTCGAAAACTGTCCGAAGGCACAAAAGTGGAGCGCCCGCCCCGAAGCAAGTGCATCTTGATGGCGTCATTTTCCCTCCCTTCAGCAGCACAGCATATAGGCTGTGTTTCTACAATAACAGGTCTTTTTACCTTACTGTAATGGTAAATTTATTGGCGTTAATAACGGTTGTATTTTTAATAAAAAAGCTTACGAAAATTTTAGGAAGAATAGCAAATTTTAGGTATAATTTTAGGAATTTAAGGAGGGTCACAAAATATTAGGAATTTTAGGAGGAATGAGATCCCTGCTTTTTTGTTACTCTTGTCTTTGACTCATTGAAATGAAGTCAAAGACACCTAAAAACAGTCTTTTAGGCAATTATAATATGCTGAAAAGAAATTAGCATTTGCAAGTAAATTAATATGTGAAGCATATATAATCACACTACAAACATTGTAATACTAACACTATTTTTATAGCACATTTTTTTGCCGATTTGCGATATGAACCACGTGTACTTAGTCTTTGTTTGATATTAAAAACAAATATTTAGAAGAGTAAAATGGTAATATTTTATTATACTGTAATCAAAATAATATTTGGTTTTAGGAAAATACTGCTACAATTAATAAAAATTTTAATTTAACTTACCTTAAAACCAAGTGGTTGGATACTTACTTAGTGCTCAAAGATGTTTTTTTATTATATATTAGTCTTTTTTTATAAATTTTAACCTAAAATATGGGTAGATAAGGTACACTGTAAGTTCAATTGTGAATGTGGCTAATAGAATTGTAACCTAGGTTTTCGGTGCATCTCTTGACACCATTGTCAGCGTTGTTCTTACGTGCTCCTGCACACGTCAAGGAATTGCGAATGGCAAGTATTTGTCCTCATCTCGATTCTATCAGCAATATCAGCAATAGCACAGGCACACATGTGCTGTTGTTAGTTTGTCTATATTACAGATTCTCACTTCGAGCGCCATCTATTGGGTTCAATATCAATTGGAAATTAATTTAATTTAAATTTAATCGTTGATTATTGTATGATCCCAGACAGAAACTTATTTAATTTTAATTTTAATGGATTTATCAACACTCGATATTGAGTGGAAATTGATTTGATTTTAAATTTAATGAATGTTTATGAGTTTCTCATTTATTTTATTAATTTAACTGTAGAGCACTGTATAGTTGGAAATGAAACCATACAGTGTTCTATTAAAAGAATACAATAAGAAACATAAAACTAATTATAAATTTGAAAGACTTAAATATGAAAGGCAACAATTATTAGACCTCAAAAAAGACCCCTCTTTAAAAATTTGTGAAGAAGATAAATTTAACCAATTAGTAATCTTGAACTGCAAATATTACGAATCCAAAGTCGTAACTACTTGTAAAGAATTAAATTGTGAAATTGTTAACAAAGATCCAACTGACTCACACTTTTAAGATTTATAGCTACTATTAGAAACGTAAGTGTATTACCTACTGAATTCAAACAGGCAAAGCCACCAAGTGGAGCAACTACACCTGGCACTTCTACCAAAATAAAAATTCATAAAGAAAATTTACCTGTAAGAATTACAGTATCTAAGTCAATTTCTCCATTAACAAATTTAGAAAAGAATTTATTTACCTTTTTATCATCCATCTTTATGAACAATCAATATTATCTAAGAGACAGTTTAACTTTTATAGAGAAACTAAATTTAGTAAAACAGGACTTATCCAGCTTTCAAATGGCAAGTTTCAATGTGAAATCTTTGTATCCTTCAACCCCTGTTCTAAAAGAAAGCAAAATCATTAATAAAAAATTATCTGACATGCAAAGTTTAAACCCGCAATAGCTACTATCATTACATGATGTCTTATTATATATTTAAAAAAATATTTTTTTTACTTACCAAGGACTAACCTACATCACCAAAAACCAATCCTGCTGATATCACCAGACTATGAACATGCCGTTTTATACACGATAAAAATGAAGGTTTTCAAATGTCATTTTCGTCATTTTTATCGTTTATAAAACGGCATGTTCCTAGTTTGGTGACTAGCTTACAGACAAAAAAGCAGGTGGACCTATGATATCACCATTTGTCCACTATTTTTGTACAAGTGACAATGAATGAAACTGAACAAAATACAATAAACAGACTACCTAATAAACCTCTTCTATATTGTAAATACGTTGATGACATATTCATGCTTGCCAATTGTGAACCAGCTGCTTTTGAAAACCTTCGAAAATAAATGTCTGAATAATATAATGAAATAGCCTTAACTATTGAACATGAAAAGCATAATACCTTACCTTTCCTTGATCTATTAGTAATTCAAAAAGCTGATTTCTTATACTTTGAGGTACACAGAAAACCATCTTCTGTGCCTGTAATAATTCCATCAGGTTCTGCTCACCCAGTTAGCCACAAGTTAAACAGTTTGTGAACTTGGGCTAAATGTGCATTTACACATTCTTCCAAAAAAAAGTATCGAGATGAAGAGTTAGATTGGATTAAATCCATGGCAAAAACTTTTCAATATAGCAAAAAAGTGGTAAATGAAATAATTGGTGAAGTTACAAATAAACTTAAAAATCCTGCCTCAATAAACAAAAACTTTTCAAAAAATAAGAGAAAAAGAAAATATGTTGGATCTTTTCCTTACATAAACCCATTAATACTACAGCTTTGCAAATTGGGTAAAAAATACAACAGTAATTTTGGCCATTCCATCTCTTTTATCAAAGGCATGCTCGTAAACACGAAATTTTAACCTAAGCTTTTAGAAAAAGCAGGTACTTATGAAATACCCACAAAACAATCTAATCCTTCCATCTCGTACATAGGCAGCACCAAAAACCTATCGAAACACAAATTGAATCAGCACATCAAAAATTGGAACCAAAAAGAGGAGAAAACCACCCTAATTCAATATTGTATTAGAAATAAAAAAATTCCAAAATTCAATAAAATAAAATTGATTTTACTCATAAATCTGAAAAAGAATTAAGATTTTCTGAATCTATATCAATTGAAAAACTAAAAGATAAAGTCTGCAATATTCATGACCCAACAACCCTTGCTGAAGTGTGGAAAAAGAAAATAAAAAGAGAGAAAAACTTTTCAAAACAAAAAACAGAAGGAAAATTCTTTACAAAAAATGAACAATAACAATACTAATAATAATAATAATATATATATAAATATATATTTAAATTCTTTGGTGTAAATTAAGTCCTTGACTCTGCTCTTGGGTATATATGTATATATATCATAATCATCATCATTGTCAACCATTATCAATCCACTGCTGGACGAAGGTCTCCCCAAGTTTCTTCCACAACCGTCTGTCTTGTGCCAGTCTCCCCCATGTCACTCCCGCATATTTACGAATTTCATCCACCCATCTCCCATGTGGTCTTCTTCTGGGTCTTTTCCTGTCCCTTGGAATCCAATCTAAAATTTTGGCTGTCCATCGATGGTCTGTCCTTCTGGCAGTATGTCCAGCCCATTGCCATTTCAGGGATTTAACTCTGATCATGATGTCTTCCACTCTTGTCATTTTTCGGATCCACGAGTTCCTCTTCTTATCTCTCCTGGTTATACCAAGCATGCACCTCTCCATGCTTCTTTTGAGTTGTCTGCAGCCTTTGTATGTCTCTTTTAGTTAAGGTCCACGTCTCTGCACCATACGTAAGCACTGGAAGGATGCATTGATCAAACACTTTTCTTTTAAGACATAATGGCATATTGCTCTTGAAAATTATGCCGTTTCTTCCTAAAGCTTTCCAGGCAAGTTTTGTACGCCGATTAATTTCTTCATCAATGTGACCCTCACTTGATATCTGCTGTCCAAGATAAACATACGTGTCTGTTATCTCCAGCTTTTCTCCATCAATTGATAAATCTTCACTTCATCTAAAAGCATTGAACACCACTTTTGTCTTCTGAAAGTTCATTTTTAATCCCACTTCTTTACTCTTGTCAGCAAGTTCTTGGATCATACTCTGCAGCTCTGATGGGGTAGTTGCAAAAATGACTATGTCATCAGCAAAACGAAGGTGGGTTAGATAATCTCCATTAATCTTTATCCCTTTGTTTTCCCAGTTCAGTGATTGAAAGACATTTTCCAATGTGGCATTGAAAAGCTTCGGAGATATGGTGTCACCTTGTCTCACTCCCTTTCCAGTTTTTACGTGTGTTGTATTTTCAAACAGCCGAATCTTTGCCCTAGCATTTTCATAGATGTTATTAATAATATTAATGTATGCATCTTCAATACCGCATAATTTCAGAGCCATTGTAACTGCTGATGGTTTCACCGAATCAAAGGCTTTTTCATAATCGATAGAAGCCATGCACAATGGAAGTTCATATTCCCTCGCTCTTTCAGTTAGTTCTCTCAGTACGTGGATATGATCTATTGTGCTGTAGCCACTCCTGAATCCAGCTTGTTCTCTCGGTTGAGCCATGTCCAGTGTTACCTTCAAACGGTGTGAAAGAACTTTAGTGAAGATTTTATAAACCACTGATATGAGGCCGATAGGTCTGTAGTTCCCGAGATCCTCAGTGTCACCTTTTTTATGTAGCAGGATCATTATAGCGTTGTTCCAATCCTCAGGAATCTTTCCTTCATTAAGGCATCGAGTGAAAATTTGGGCGAGTACTGTTTCGATTTCTCCACTTGGTTGGCTAGTTGGTTGGTTTATTGAGTTTAATGGCGCAAGGGCCATGGTTGGCCAAAGAGCGCCAAACAAAAGACATCAAAACAAAACTAAAGCAATAAAAACGTACACAAGGTTAAAAACAGGCTGAGGTAGTAAAAATGAAACATGAGAATGAAGAAGTTAAAATCTAGACGAGTTTATAAAAGTCAATTTCCCGTAAAAATGAAAACACTGCTCTCGTATCGCAGGCTTCACCGATAATAGTTTGCAGCGTAGCTGCTCCTTCGTCCAACAGATGAGAGTGAAAATGACGAAAACGATGAGCACAAAAACGAACACAAGTACACAAAACATGAAGGACGGTGAGACGACAGTCGCACGCCTCACACACCGGGACACTCTCGCCACACAGCAAAAAGCGGTGAGTAAAACGACAGTGCCCAATGCGGAGACGTGCAAGAACAACTTCCTCACGACGGTTCTTCCGCAAACTAGACTTCCATAGTTCGATCCGTGGTTTGATGGCATAGAGTTTATTGCTGCCCTGCTGAGACCACAGGGACTGCCACTCATCCATAACAAAAGTCCGGATCAATGGCCGATAATCTCGGAAAGACAGTGGCAGCCGAGCTGGCGACATGGAGGAAACAGACCTAGCAGAGAGATCTGCCAGCTCGTTACCCCGGATCCCAACATGGCCAGGAACCCAACAGAATCGGACCAGGAAGCCATCACCCTCCAAAGTTCCAAGAAGTCGACGGACATCACGGATGACAGGTGAGTCCGTGTCCTCTGGAGAAGATAAAACATGGATGACGGACTGGGAATCAGAGCAAACCATAGCGCGACGATGTGACCGAGACTGTATGTGGCACAAAGCGAGGTGTACCGCACGCATCTCTGCCGAAAAGACGGTAGATTCAGGCGGAAGCCTCTCAGCATGGGAGGCATCGCCACACACGAAAGCGGCTCCAACAACCTCGCCGGATTTCGACCCGTCAGTAAATACAGGCACGAAATCCGGGAAGAGAGACTGTTTCTCGGCAAAGAGCTGCTGGTACACCATAGCAGGAGTGGAAGACTTTGGCCACACACAAAGGGAAAGGTCAGCCGTTGCTTGAACCGGCTGCCAAGGCGGTTCATTGTAGAACCGGGTCAAACCAATCCTTGACAAGTCTAGACCAACATCGCGCACTATGGCAGACATCCGAATCCCGAACGTCGGAACACAGGAGGGGCGGTTGGAAAATAAGCGGACACAGTCCGGTTGGAAGATGGAACCATACAGTGGATGATCAGGAAAAGATTTCAGTTTTGTATAAAACTGAAGAGACAGCTGCTTACGACGGATGCATAACGGCGGCTCATGAGCCTCCGCATACAGGCTATGCACGGGAGAGGTGCGGAAAGCACCAGTACATAGCCGCAATGCCTGGTGATGGACGGGGTCCAAAGGCTGTAAAACCGATGGACGCGCTGAACCGTACGTAATGCATCCGAAGTCGAACTTAGACCGAATGAGAGAGTGGTAAATGCGAAGCATTGAGCACCTGTCAGCTCCCCAAGATGTTCGGGAGAGGACCTTCAGGATACTCAATGACTTCGTGCACTTCACCTTCAAAGACTGAATGTGAGGCCGGAAGGTGAGCGCTCGGTCAAAAGTTAGCCCAAGGAACCTGGCTTCTGACACCACAGGGATGGTAGAACACCCCAGACGGAGGCTGGGGTCTGGGTGAAGACCCCGTTTGCGGCAGAAATGCACGCAAACGGTCTTCTGCGTCGAGAAGCGAAATCCATTTTGGGAAGCCCAGTGAGAGATCTTGGTAATGGCAGACTGGAGCTGTCTCTCGATGGTGCGCATGTTTACGGAGGCGCAAGAGATCTGCAGATCATCCACGTACATGGTTCCACGAACCGTCGGAGGAAGTAGTTGGAAAATATGGTTGACACGAAGGATGAACAACGTAACGGAAAGAATGGAGCCTTGAGGTACACCCTGTTCTTGCGGGTACACCGCAGAGAGGGTCGACCCGACGCGCACACGGAAACTCCGGTCCTGGAGAAATCCGGCGACGAAAGATGGTAAGTTTCCCCGCAATCCGCACTCGCGCAGATCACGGAGAATGCCGTATCTCCAGGTACGGTCATAGGCTTTCTCCATGTCGAAGAATACGGAGACCATGTGCTGATGTCGGACAAACGCCTCCCTGACAGATGTCTCAAGGCGAAGATGATGATCGGTGGTGGATCGAGAATTGCGAAATCCACTCTGATGAGGTGAAAAAATGTGATGAAACTCCAGATAAAAAATGAGACGAAAATTAATGATACGCTCGAGTACTTTGCAAAGGCAGCTCGTCATAGCAATTGGCCGGTAGTTCAACGGGTTGGTGGGATCTTTACCAGGTTTGGGAACAGGAACGACAATGGCAGTGTGCCAAGATTCGGGAAAGACATGCTCTTGCCAAATCCTGTTAAACAGGATTAGCAGACATTCAACAGAGGACGGAGAAAGGTGCTTCAGCATTTCGTAATGGATGTTGTCCGGTCCGACAGATGTCCGGCCGGACCGATTCAGAGCGGTCTTCAGCTCCACGGCAGTCAGCGGGCTGTTGTAATCTGTGGCAGAAAACGGTCCAAAAGAAATCTTGGACCGTTCAAGCCGCGGCTGTAACTGCCGGAACGAAGCAGGGTAATTGCTGCTGCTGGACACCGAAGAAAAAGCGGCGCCCAGACAGTCAGCAATATCCTGAGCGTCAGCAACCGTCCCTCCACCACTCTCAAGAATGGAGACTTCCCCAGATGGGTACTGTCCCCGAATCTTACGAATCCTGTCCCAAACGATCTTAGGGCTGGTATTGGTGTTAATCCCGGATACATATTGTATCCAGGACTCCCGTTGACAACGCCTACGAACCAATCGCGCGTAGGACTTGGCTTTCTTGAAAGCAAGTAGGTTCGCGTCGGTGGGGTACCGACGAAACCTACCCCAAGCCCGATGTTGGGCCCGACGAGCTGCTATACAAGTGGAATTCCACCAAGGTCTCGGGCAACGTGGAAGTTTAGTCGACGTCCTGGGGATGGTAAGTTCTGCCGCTTGCACAATACAATCCGTTACCGCCGCAACAGCGTCATTGACTGTTCCCGAGGTCACCATTGCCGGAGTAATAAAGGCCGAAGCCGTGAATGTGTCCCACTTGGCACGATCAATATTCCATCTAGCAGGGCGAGAAGGGTAATGGTACCCGCCACTCGCTAGACGGAGGAAGATGGGAAAGTGATCGCTGCCAAGGGGATCACCAGACACGCTCCAGGACCAGGCAGGATATAATGATGGTGAACTCAGAGACAAATCAATGGCTGAGTACGAGCGGGTGGGTTCATGAAAATACGTCACTGCCCCGGTGTTGTGGAGACAGAGGGACGTGTTGGAGAGAAGGGACTCAACAACACGGCCCCTGGAGTCACGAGTGGGAGAACCCCACAACGGATTGTGTGCATTGAAATCTCCTAAGATGAAGAAAGGAGGCGGCAGCTGGACAACTAAATCTTCCAGATCCGAAAGGCTTACAGCTTCATTTGGTGGTACGTACACGGAACACACCGTGAACAGTGTGTGCACAGATAGTCTCACTGCCACTGCCTGCAAAGACGTCCGAAGGGCAACTGCAGTGACAGGAACACCATGAGGAACAACGACGGCCACTCCTCCGCAGGCGATAACGCCGTCCTGATGATCATTGCGGAAAAGGGAATGTCTCCGCAGCGAAGGAGTGTCCGTCGTGCGAAGCTTTGTCTCCTGGAGACAAACGCACACAGGCGTGTGCGAAGACAGTAAACCTTTCAAATCATCAATGTGTGATCGCAGACCTCGGCAATTCCACTGAATGAGCGTGACCATAATGAAAAATGAAATGACAGAATGAAGACAGACGACTAGAAGGTCTCAGTGTCGTCCATCACCTCCAAGCCATCCGCAGTGTCTGGAGGCAACACAGGGCTGTGCTTGCCCCCTGTGTTAGGAGGTGGTTTTTGCCTGCTCTGTTTCGGGGAGGATGAACCTGGTTTCATCTTCTCTGGCTTCTTCTTAGCAGTGCCCTGGGTCCCTGTGCTGACAGATGTTTTCGGCACAGGGGAAGGTTTCGGCGACGATGTTGATGTCGCCTTGGAAGCAATACGGCGAGACTTCAGTGCTTCCATACCAGCAGTGACGATGTCCCCAAAATCATAAGGACACCCCGCTGGGATGGACACCTCAGTCTGGACCGCCACTGAAGCCTTCTGCACCACAACTGAAGCATAGGACCGCCGGCCTGGTTGTAAAGGGGCGATCCGCCGTCTAGCCTCGGGATAGGAGAGATGCTCAGTTGTCTTCAGGCGTTGGATTGCCTGTTCCTCTATCCACTTTGGACACTGCTTAGAAGAAGCAGGATGAGTCCCTTCGCAGTTGACACAATGATCAGACTCTGCAGAGCAATCCGCCAAAGAGTGTTCTGTGGAACCACAGAGACCACACTTAGCAACATTACGGCAAGACTGCTGGGAGTGACCGTAATGCTGGCACCTGAAACAACGCAAGGGGTTCGGGATATACGGCCGAACATCAAGCCGTAAATAACCTGCCTTGATGGAAGTAGGCAGGGTTGGGGAGTCAAAAGTCAGGATGATGTTACGGGAGGGAATAGATTTCCCATCCCGCCTGAAAAGAATCCGTCGAACCCCAATGACATGCTGTTCACCAAGTTCCTCCAGCAATTCCTCATCGCTGCACTCAAGCAGGTCGCGGGAGTTGACAACACCGCGAGAGGAATTGAGGTAACCATGTGGAGAAACCTGGACAGGAATGCCAAGCAAAACGGTCGTCGCCAGCAAGGTGGCACTGTGGCGTGGATTAGATGTTTCCACAAGAAGATCCCCTGAAGGGAGTTTCTTCACACTCTTTGGAGAGCCAGCAACGGCTTGCAGAGCCTTGTTGATCCAGAAGGGACTCTTCGAACTGAGTGACTGTGAAGAGTCACCAGATTTGATCAAAAGAAACAGAGCATTGCAATTTGATGTGACAAGTTTCTTTGTGGAGGAAGGTGCACTTTCCTCCACAGGGCGCTTTAAATTGGTAGCATGGGAAACACTTGGGTTTTCCATGAAGGAGGGAAAAGATTCGTCCGCCGACCTCCCCACCCACTACCGAGCCCAACGAGGGAGAGCCGGAGGTCCGCAAGCCCAAGAGGACGCAGGACACGGCTCTAGGGATAGTCAGCGGATATAGCAAGTTGGTAGGGCAGACACACGCTCAGCGTGCACCCAGACTTTCCCGTGCCCAGAGAACACCCCTTTGGCATGCCCACCCTACCCCCAAACTCACCCAGCCGAACAGAACGACAAGCCGCTAGAAGTCAGGACACCACTCGGCCACAGACTTCCTGACGAGGAGTAGGTTAGCTCCCAGCCTCCCGTTTAGAGTGAAGCAGAGGGCAAAGAGGAGTATCGGCATCTGGAGACAACTACAACCCGGCCCCCAGACACCTCAGCCTCCAGCATCCCCTTTTCCACCTGTACGGGTCACCGCACACGGCAAACATGCAGGTAGGTCTAAGCTAACCAGCTCCGGAAAAACAGAAAATGTAACATAAAAGAGAAAAGACAGGAAAGAGAACGATGAACAAAACCCGGAACTGGCGCCTCATCACAACCTCAGCAGCCTACAACTGAAGCGGGTACATGTCACTATAGGAACGAAAGACGAGAAAAGCAAAACAATAAGAGAAAAACGGCTCGGGCCGTGGGGACGCCATCCCCATCAGCTGGATGAACAGCTGTCCCTTCGGTGATGTTATCGTTCAAGAGTAAACGACAAGTACTCCGTCACAAGGTGAGCTCGGGCCGTGGGGGCGCCGCTCCCCAAATAACTGGTAAACCAGCTATCCCCGTGCGGGGTTTCTCCACTTGCTTCTTCTATGATGTCTACAGTAATTCCATCTTCTCCTGGAGCTCTTCCCCGCTTCATGTTCTTGATTGCATGTGCAACTTCTGCTGGGAGGACTGGAAGAACTTTGGTACTGGTACCTTCCATGATGTCTGAAGTACATGCATCGTCCCTTTCATATAAGTTGGAGTAGAAATCTTTCACTCTTGTCAAAATTTTGCTTCTATTTCTTGTTACAGAACCATCTTCTTTTCTCAGTGCCATAATCTGTTTTCTTCCCTTACTGAGATGTCCCTTTGCTATCTTTAGGCTTTGGTTGTTTTCAATTGCTTTCCTCACTAGTTCACAGTTGAATTTCCTTACGTCTTCAGTGATACTTTTTCATACTGTCTTGCATAGCTCTATGTATTCCACTTTGGAAGTCACATCTTCTTTAGTTGTCCTCATCTCTCTTCTTTTTTGCATCAACATTTTGGTTTTTCCTGATAATTTGTTCACATGCAACTTGTTCTTAGACCCAGCTAATTTTGTTGCTGTTTCCATTAGAGCTTTGGTTACTTTTCTGTTAACTTCCGAAATATCCACTTCTTCCGATGTTAGGCCTTCTAAAGCAGAGAATCTGTTCTTCAGTTCCAACTTGAAAGTATTATGGTGTTTTTTAAGGTTGGTTATGTCAATACATTTTGTTTGTCTTATGAGCTTGCCATGTTCGAGTTTAGTGTTGAGGTGCATCTTACATCTCACCAATCTATGGTCACTACCTGTGTTGAACTTGTTTAGCACACTGCAGTCTTACATGACCAATTTTTTGTTACACATAATAAAATCAATTTCACTTGTCGTCCCATTTGGATGTCTCCATGTCCATTTCCTGTGCGGCTTTTTCTTGAAAAAGGAGTTCAAGATGAAAAACCCTTCTGCCTCTGCAAACTCAATGAGAGTATTCCCACGCTGGTTTCTGTTGCCGTGACCAAATTTACCTACTGAAGTTTCATTCTGTTGCTGTTGCCCTATTTTTGCATTGAAATCTCCCATAATTAAGTGCTGCTTACCTTTATTATTTAGATGGCGAATTTCCTCATAAAATTCTTCGATTTCTTCTTCAGGATGACTTGTGGTGGGTGCATAAGTTTGAATAATCTGAGCCTGGTATCTTCTTGAGAGTTGGATAACGAGTCGTGCAGCTCTGTCAGAGGAACTTTAAACTTCTACAACTTTATCCTTCAGTTTCTTGTTTATTATAAATCCAACACCACTAGTTCTGCCAGTATCTGTCCCACGATAGTAGAAGAGATGTCTACTTTTCAGTTCAATGAGATCTTCTCCTTTTCTCCTTACCTCACTTAGCCCGATGATGTCCCACTTGATCCTTTGTAGTTCCTCTTCCAATTCAAGAAGCCTTGAATCAGAAGATAGGGAGCATCCATTATACATAGCCAAGGTCAGCATCAGATGGCAGCCTAGTCCGGTCCTCCGGGGATTCTTAGCACACTCTGCCTTCATGTCGCACTGGCCGCTGCTTGGCCAGGTACATTCCAGCTGCCAGAGACTGAGGGCCAAGATTTAAGTTGTGGAGTCATTTTGGAGGGGTTTGGCCATAACTAATCACGCTGGCCAAGCGGGTTGGTGAGTGTGGGTTAGCGATAGCATTTTCTCTAATCCCGATGGTATAGTTATACCGCTATTGGCGGTCGTCAGAGCCCCTTTAGTGGGAACAGGATGCACCACGAGAAGGCGGGGTTGACATTTTTCAAGGAGAGTCTGTGATGTTATGCATCACCTGACCTTACATCCCTGTGTGTATATATATATATATATATATATATATATATATAATAAAAAATGTATTTAAAAAATAAAATTAAAATAAATAAGTAAATAAAAAAATCATGATAAAATATACCGAGTTTAAATTAATAAAATAAATGAGAAACTCATAAACATCCATTACATTTAAAATCAAATCAATATCAGTTTGTTATTGAGTATTGATAATCCTTTTAAATTAAAGTTAAATCAATTTCTGTCTGTGATCATACAATAATAATCAATTAAATTTAAATTAAATCAATTTCCGATTGATATTGAACCCAATAGATGACGCTCGAAGTGAGAATGTCTCATATAGATAAACTAACAACAGCGCATGCACATCAATATTGCTGGTAAACTCGAGATGAGGACAAATACTCGCCATTCACAAATCTTTGACGTGTGCAGGAGCACGTAATAACGACGCTGACGATGGTGTCAAGAGATGCACCGAAAACCTAGGTTACGATTCTATTAGCTGCATTTGCGATTGAACCTACTGTGTACCGCATCTACCCATACTTTAGGCTAAAATTTATTAAAAAAAAAAAAACTAATATATAAAAAAAAATTATATATATATATCATCATCATCATCATTGTCGACCATTATCAATCCACTGCTGGACGAAGGTCTCCCAAGTTTCCTCCACAACGGTCTGTCTTGTGCCAGTCTCCCCCATGTCACTCCCGCATATTTAGGAATTTCATCCACCCATCTCCCATGTGGTCTTTTTCTGGGTCTTTTTCCTGTCCCTTGGAATCCAATCTAAAATTTCGGCTGTCCATCTATGGTCTGTCCTTCTGGCAGTATGTCCAGCCCATTGCCATTTCAGGGATTTAACTCTGATCATGATGTCTTCCACTCTCGTCATTTTTCGGATCCACGAGTTCCTCTTCTTATCTCTCCTGGTTATACCAAGCATGCACCTCTCCATGCTTCTTTGAGTTGTCTGCAGCCTTTGTATGTCTCTTTTAGTTAAGGTCCACGTCTCTGCACCATACGTAAGCACTGGAAGGATGCATTGATCAAACACTTTTCTTTTAAGACATAATGGCATATTGCTCTTGAAAATTATGCTGTTTCTTCCAAAAGCTCTCCAGGCAAGTTTTGTACGCCGATTAATTTCTTCATCAATTTGACCCTCACTTGATATCTGCTGTCCAAGATAAACACATGTATCTGTTATCTCCAGTTTTTCTCCATCAATCGATAAATCTTCATTTCTTGTAAAAGCATTGAACATCACTTTTGTCTTCTGAAAGTTCATTTTTAATCCCACTTCTTTACTCTTGTCAGCAAGTTCCTGGATCATACTCTGCAGCTCTGATGGGGTAGTTGCAAAAATGACTACGTCATCAGCAAAACGAAGGTGGGTTAGATAATCTCCATTAATCTTTATCCCTTTGTTTTCCCAGTTCAGTGATTGAAAGACATTTTCCAATGTGGCATTAAAGAGCTTCGGAGATATGGTGTCACCTTGTCTCACTCCCTTTCCAATTTTTATGTGTGTTGTATTTTCAAACAGCCGAATCTTTGCACTTGCATTTTCATAGATGTTATTAATAATATTAATGTATGCATCTTCAATACCGCAGGATTTCAGAGCCGTGGTAACTGCTGATGGTTTCACCGAATCAAAGGCTTTTTCATAATCGATAAAAGCCATGCACAATGGAAGTTCATATTCCCTCGCTCTTTCAATAAGTTCTCTCAGTACGTGGATATGATCTATTGTGCTGTAGCCACTCCTGAATCCAGCTTGTTCTCTCGGTTGAGCCATGTCCAGTGTTACCTTCAAGCGGTGTGAAAGAACTTTAGTGAAGATTTTATAAACCACTGATAGGAGGCTGATAGGTCTGTAGTTCCTGAGATCCTCAATGTCACCTTTTTTATGTAGCAGGATCATTGTAGCGTTGTTCCAATCCTCAGGAATCTTCCCTTCATTAAGGCATCGAGTGAAAATTTGGGCGAGTACTGTTTCAATTTTTCCACTTGCTTCTTGTATGATGTCTATAGTAATTCCATCTTCTCCTGGAGCTTTCCCCCGCTTCATGTTCTTGATTGCATGAGCAACTTCTGCTGGGAGGACTGGAAGAACTCTGGTACCTTTCATGATGTCTGGAGTACATGTATCATCCCTTTCATGTAATTTGGAGTAGAAATCTTTCACTCTTGTCAAAATTTCGCCTCTATTTCTTGTTATAGAACCATCTTCTTTTCTCAGAGCCATAATCTGTTTTCTTCCCTTACTGAGATGTCCCTTTGCTATCTTAAGGCTTTGGTTGTTTTCAATTGCTTTCCTCACTAGCTCACAGTTGAATTTCCTTACGTCTTCAGTGATACTTTTTCGTGTTGTCTTGCATAGCTCTATATATTCCACTTTGGAAGTCACATCTTCTTTAGTTGTCCTCATCTCTCTTCTTTTTTGCATCAACATTTTGGTTTTTCCTGATAATTTGTTCACATGCAACTTGTTCTTAGACCCAGCTAATTTTGTTGCTGTTTCCATTAGAGCTTTGGTTACTTTTCTGTTAACTTCCGAAATATCCACTTCTTCCGATGTTAGGCCTTCTAAAGCAGAGAATCTGTTCTTCAGTTCCAACTTGAAAGTATTATGGTGTTTTTTAAGGTTGGTTATGTCAATACATTTTGTTTGTCTTATGAGCTTGCCACATTCCAGTTTAGTGTTGAGGTGCATCTTACATCTCACCAATCTATGGTCACTACCTGTGTTGAACTTGTTCAGCACACTGTAGTCTTCGATGACGAATTTTTTGTTACACATAATAAAATCAATTTCACTTGTCGTCCCAATTGGATGTCTCCATGTCCATTTCCTGTGTGGCTTTTTCTTGAAAAAGGAGTTCAAGATGAAAAATCCTTCTGCCTCTGCAAACTCAACGAGAGTATTTCCACGCTGGTTTCTGTTGCCGTGACCGAATTTACCTACTGAAGTTTCATTCTGTTGCCGTTGCCGTATTTTTGCATTGAAATCTCCCATAATTATCTTCAAGTGCTGCTTACCTTTATTATTTAGATGACGAATTTCCTCATAAAATTCTTCAATTTCTTCTTCAGGATGACTTGTGGTGGGTGCATAAGTTTGAATAATCTGAGCCTGGTATCTTCTCGATAGTTGGATAACGAGTCGTGCAGCTCTGTCAGAGGAACTTTCAACTTCTACCACTTTATCCTTCAGTTTCTTGTTTATTATAAATCCAACACCACTAGTTCTGCCAGTATCTGTCCCACGATAATAGAAGAGATGTCCACTTTTCAGTTCAATGAGATCTTCTCCTTTTCTCCTTACCTCACTTAGCCCGACGATGTCCCACTTGATCCTTTGTAGTTCCTCTTCCAATTCAAGAAGCCTTGAATCAGAAGATAGGGAGCGTCCGTTATAGGTAGCCAAGGTCAGCATCAAATGGCAGCCTAGTCCGGTCCTCCGGGGATTCTTAGCACCCTCTGCCTTCATGTCGCACTGGCCGCTGCCTTGGCCAGGTACATTCCAACTGCCGGAGACTGAGGGCCAAGATTTAAGTTGTAGAGTCATTTTGGAGGTATTTGGCCATAACTCACCACGCTGGCCAAGCGGGTTGGTGAGTGTGGGATAGCATTTCCTCTGATCCCGATGGTATAGTTATACCGCTATTATACCGCTATATATATATATATATATATATATTCGAAGCACTGAAGAAGGGATTCTCATTTTTCCTGTCTCGCCATGTGGAAAGAACATCACATCATTGCGAGAAACTTAACAGTCGGTCATCTTGGAAGTTCGGGCACCAATATAACGTACCAGGTTGTCCGCGCCGGATATCGAAGCCGGGACCCTCACTCCGGAGTAAGTCGTTCTTCCAACTGAGCTACACGGACATATGCTCTCACTGCTATCTGCCTTTATCTCATGCGTGTCCTGCGGGGCAGGCATTCCACAAAGTATATATGTCTCCCATATTAATTTACTGTCAATTAATCACCACTTTTTGAGTAGCAAAGTGTCCCAGTTTCATACTTCATTAACAGGAGGTCACCACACACTTCTCTATTATTATTATTTTTCATTGCAAACATGAATGTTGCTCATATTTTCAGTGTTTACAAATTGAACCCACTGATTTAGTAACTGTTTGCTTCAAAATCCCTAACTACACCAATTTTTTGTTCCAAGTATACCTATGAATCACCAGCCTCAAAAGCTTCATTTTTCCAAGTTACTTACTATGAGAAATGATTAAACTATTTTTTGTACAAATGAAGATAAATACTGAGGAATTTTTATGTTTTCTCCAACATGGTGAATCTTCACATATATTTCAACATGGACTCCCAAGCAAATATTAACTCATATTTTCAGAACTTCATTTCAGACAAACCACTACAGCAAATATGTTTCAGAAGACCTGTAACTTCCACTCTCAGGAAAATATTGTTTATTCACAGATGTTCCTGAAGCTGGTATAATTGTGAACAGTAATTAGTAAATTCTGATTTTGAAATGCTTGAGCAGAAGAGGCCTCAGAAAGACATTTTAAAATTCACTCAACCACACCACAACACGAGGCCACATACCACATTTTCAACAACCTGGACCAGGGGTGTAACTAGGGCGGGGTAAGCAGGGCGGCTGCCCCGGGCGCAAAAACCACTGCGTGCAATTTCATTAAAATTGGAAATGAAACCTTCGAACCAATTCCTGGTACAATTTTTTCAAGACATACTTTGTCATTTTTCTACGTAAAGAACTTTCTTAATGTTTTCCTAGTTTCAGTAACCTTGTCTTGCTTAAAATTTTGATTTCTTCCTTACGTTGTTCAGCTGTTGTTTCTCACATTCAGAAATTAAGGGTGATGATGATGTTCACGTTGATGAAGATTATCAGTGGGATAGTGAATTATGCGAGCCACAACTTTCGGGGGCATTTGGTCCGTTTGATGTGCTACCGAAGGGTGGGACTCCGAAGCAGTTGGGAAATTGACCTCCCTCTTCCCCTTCTGAATTTTATATATACAATCCTAAATGACGTCTCGCGTCCAGTTCGGCTTCACTATCCAGAGCATCCTTGATGGTTTGATTTGATTTTAATGGAACAAGGGCCTCAAAGGGCCAAAAAGAGCATCCTTGGTGGAAGGACAAGTGAAATGCGCAAAACAATTCTCTGAGTGGTGCCCCTTCCCATTTTCAAACTTTTTCCGTCGCAATTATAGAGGGTAAAGGGATGTCCCTGTTTGGAATGAGAAACAACACCCTACTCTACAGTAACGTATTTGCTGTACATACCCCAATAAAAATACTTAAGCATTAGGTTGTTAAATGAAAATATCAATCAGGGTAGCTGGAAAATCGCAAATGCCTCATTCCGTCCTGACAACAGAAAGTTCCTGTGGGAAGGAAATTCAGCCAAACTTAAACAACTAAACTCAACTGAAAGCACGCACTTGTACATATGGTTCTGCTTAATAAGGATTGCAGGTTCTTATATTATTGTGATTTCTTTTCTTAATTAAACCAGTCGGTATAGAAGAAGTTCAAGTTTGTTTCAATTTCCTGCTAAGCAATGAAGAATCCATGTTGGATTTGTGTACATTAAATAGTCCCATACAATCATGCACTTTGACAACATTTGATCAAATTCAGATCAGTAGGTTTTCCGAAAATGCTGTACGATCACAGTTTGATTGTGCCACCTCCATGAGATACATTGGGGTGTGACGTTAATTTTATCAAGCAGTGTATATTTATGTATATAGATACTAATGTGCACTATTAAATTAGTAATTTATTTGTATAAGACAGAAATATTGGGGGGGGGGGGCAATATATTGTAGTTTGCACCAGGCGATGATACTACATCCACCTCCCTGAAGTTCCAATCTATCACCACCGAACTTTAATTTCTTCAACTTACTAACAGAGAGTAACAGGGGCAAAGGTTTGGATGACATACAGAACATCAAAGCTTCTTTAAAGAGAAATGTCACACAGTGATCTCTGAAATACACTGGTTTCCATAAATTAAGCAACAAATGGAAAAATCATAACTCAAAAAGTATGCAACCGATTTGGATGAAATTTGGTGGTAAGCTTTATCAAACCAAATGCAACTAAACAAATGCAAGAGCATGTCATACAAAGCATTTACATTTTGCATGAGCAATGCAAATATGAAAATACAGAAATATACTAGGGGTGTTCAAATGAAAAGGTACGAAACGTCATAAGAACGTAACCGTTAACATATTTGCCTATGCCGCTATGGGAGAACGTAGCGACACATCTAGGGATGCGACTGGATTCGCCGGCGTGGATCGGAGCATGCGCGGGCGCCCGCATGCGCAGGAGAGAGCAGAGGCTCTTATAAAGAGCGCCGTCCAATTGACTACTTGTTGAATTCCTCCAGCACAGACGAACCATTAACTCCGACGTGTACTGTGAGACACTCCGAAGCCTACGCAAGTAAATCAAGAACAAAAGACCGGGGCTGCTCACGGAGGATGTGGTTCTGCTCCATGATAACGCGCGTCCACACGTCTCCAGGGTCACACACGCGGAACTGGCCAAGTTCCAGTGGGAGCAGCTTGACCATCCGCCCTACAGCCCGGACATGTCGCCCTGCGATTTCCATGTGTTTGGTCCCCTGAAAAAACATCTGAAAGGGAAGCGCTTCCACTCGGACGACGAACTCAAGGACGCTGTGCAGGACTGGGTCTCGTCACGGCCACAGGAATTCTGGTAACAAGGAATCCTTCGGCTCGTTAATCAATGGGATCGTTGTGCTACAGCCTATGGTGTATACTTTGAATAAAGTCTTCATTTATACCCACAGTGTCGTTTCGTACCTTTTCATTTGAACACCCCTAGTAGGTATCAAGATGAAATAGGAAAAGGTACTTCAATACAGAGTGTGGGTACCCCAAATAGCAATACAGGCCCGACAACAATGTTCCATGCCGTTAATTATGGTGTAGAGCAATTCCGTGGTTAGCTGCGTCCATTCCTCGAGCAAAGCAGTGCGGAGCCCCTGCAGTGTTCAGGGAGGGAGCTGGAGGTCATCAGCACGCCTTCCAAGACCATCCCAGACATGCTCAATCGGATTCAGATCGGGAGAGTGTGCTGGCCACTCCATACGGACTATGGTCTCCTGTTCCAGGTACTGGTGCGCGAGGTGAGCTGTGTGAGGGCTGGTGTTATCCGCCTGTAGTACAAATGAATTGCCAATTGCGGCCGCATAAGGGCAAAGAATAATGTGCAAGATGTCGTCTCTATACTTCTGAGCATTGAAGTTTTCATGTGGCAACACATAGAGGTTGGTACAGCCGCCTAACAATATGCCTGCCCACACCAGAACACTACCACCACCATAGGTGCCCCTTTCCTGAATATTAGAGGGAAGATAGCGAGTACCTGCCTCTCTCCAGATGTAAACTTGGCGAGAATCACTCTGTAAACAGTATCGCGACTAATCAGTGAACAGAGACGACCTCCACTAATTTTGAATCCAGTTCACGTGCTTTCGTGACCAATTGAAACATTCTCTACAGTTGCAGGGGAAGAGGAGCATGCATAATACCGGTCACCGAGCATACAGCCCTCCGGCATGTAACCTTCTACGTACCGTTGCAGCTGATACTGTCCGTCCGCTGACTGCCACAGGCACAGATCTGAGTTGAGTCTGTGTAGCCGTCCTGTTGCACCGTGCCGAAAGCCGCAAATACCTGTCATCCACGGAGGTTGTTGCCATTGGTCTACACTTGCTGTACCTTTGGAAAGATGCACCCGTGGCTTGGAACTGTTGCCATATCCTGCTGCCCACAGAACGATTGACGTTGAGCCATCTTGCGACATCCACCTGTCGTTGCACTGTTTCGAGTTGGCCTATCGTTCTGTAGCGTAACTCTGCTGGTAAATGAAGTCTCAATGCCATGTTAACAAAATCGCTATCTCAAAATCTTGTCATTCACTGCTGCACATGAATTGGAAACTCCTGCCGAAACAGCTGGTTTTAAGCTCTTGCGCATTTGCATAAAGCGCTGCCAGCGCTCCACATTTGCCTTCCGTGCATGGATGATGTATGCCTTCGCCCGTAACATATGCAAATTACATGCAATTCGAACTACATTTCGCCTAATTATCGCGATTTTTCGGTTTATTGCTTAATTTATGGAAACCAGTGTATTTACAAACAGGATTTCTGCCCTGGATTCAGAGACAATGCAAGCATATCACCTATGGAGGAGATATTTTTTTATGATAGCACTGCAAAAAATAAGTGTTTGATGCACTTACACATGTAATGTTAAGCCTTCTATCTACTTCAATATAAAAGTTATTACTTAAAAAACATTACTTTCAGAGAATCCTTCATATATCACTTCTGGCACATCTTTAAGAACATAATTACTGCAGTAAAAAAAGTAACTCATGCTTATGTAAAAAAAATTACAATACGAGAACTTTTAAACTATATCTCTAGTCTTTTTGTGGATGAAAATGTTTAATCTGAAAAACCTTCACTTGAAAAAGAAAACTAGAAAACTGCACGTTTCTTTTCTTCTTTTTTTTTTGTTTTTGTTTATGTAATTTAAGTGAGAATATCAGTGAGGAGGGCATCGAACTATGCAAGTACAAAAAGCTGATAACACAGTATAAATCCATCATTTAGTGGAGTAATCTGTACATATAAAACTGAAAGCCCTCACTGACTCATCACCGTATCTCAGAAACTACTGAACTTAGAACTTTCATATTTGGCAGGAATGTTCCTTTTATAACATAGAGGCACACTAAGAAAGGATTTTTTTCCTATGATAACTTTAAGTTGGTCGAAATCGTTTTTTTTTTTAAATAACCCAGCTTTGATAACACTAAGACATTTTGCAATGATCGAGCCACTGTTGCCCAGTAACTGAAGCCCCGCCCTAAGTTTAGAATGACTTGAGTTGACCGGCTCAGTATATATTTTGTTCTAAATTTATTTGTTGTGAATTTATTTAACAAAAATCCTTAAAAATCCCGTATAAAGTGCTATATCATAATATGCTTTGCATTTAAACATTTATATTATCGTTTGACATATTGAATGTCAAGGTTTTTTTAGTCAAAATCAAATTACCAGCATGCGTTTTCACCGAAGCAACGCTGACGTCATATAAGTGGTGACGGCAAGAAATATAAATATGCAGGTAGATTTTCTAAGTAATTAAAATTTGAAAAAAAAAATTCCCCCTTGAAATATTAGCAATGGCAACACATTTTTGCTCATGCTTCTAAAAACATCTGACTTGCTAGCTTTTAAATGTACAGTTTTGAACAAAATTGTTTACGAAATTGTTTTAAGCAGGGTGTTTTTTACATTTAAGCTGAAAGCAACAATGTATTTTGTTGTGTTTTTTATTATTATTTTGTTCTGTTGTCTATTACTATTTTAACGATGAAAGTGAAGAGTAATGATGTATTTTTATTTGTTTCGTGTAGGCTTGAAGTTTTAAATTTACAGTTATGAACGAAATTGCTTATGTGTCGTCTGGCAGAATGAGTCAGGCAGACGCGTTTCCCAGAAGAGCGAAGTAATATGCAGTGTATGGCCATTTCAACTGTATATCATATATATCATCTGTATTTCAACTGTATTTTAATATCATCACGTTCGAAGAACGGGCATTTAGCTAGTATGGTATATACAAGTTGCCTCCCAGCGGAGGGCAAAAGCTGGGCAAATTGAATATACTGTATTAATTACGTCACTAAATAAACAGATTTTATACTACGCTATCATACTGACAAAGAACTGCACTTTTTAACTAGGTGAAAAAATGGAAGGTGCTAAAAAAAGTGGAAATATATTGCAGCATGATCAACACAGAATTACTCACTGTAATTTATGTAAATATTAAACTGTAACACATCACTGCATTCATAATATATATTACTGAATTCAATACCAAATAAAATGGCTTCGAAATGCATTGCTTCAAACATAGTTTCTTTTTGGTTTTGTTTTGTTGTACTTTTAGAAAATCAGTTCAAGTTTTCTCTTGCGAGCAAGCTGTGCTTTCTTCACCGCAAGTTTTGCAGCCATATTTGTCTTTCAGTCACTCCGCAACAGCACAGCATCCATCGCTAAATTTTTCTTCCTGCTGATATCTTTCCACTCTCATTTTTTCATTGTTGTTTTTCTTTTCATGCCCTCGGATTTTGGCATAGTTGAGATTGACTGCTTATGCCAAATAAACCATTTTACTGAATATCTGAACTGCAGACTGGCCCTATGTTTTAAGTTTGTAGTTCACAGTTTGAAATAGCTGAATAGGTTTTGATTAAAAAAAAAAAACTGTTCAGTTATTACACACAAAAAATTTTAATTTTCTGAAAGAACTTTAAGCCAGAGTACCATGAATGCATTACATAACAGCTTTCACTATTTTTGATAAATGGTATAACTTTGAGAGGATGAATACTTTTGAACACTATGTATCAATTCTTACAATATCTTTTTCCAGGTAGAACCATTTAATGGTGGTTTTAACTGTTGTAACTTTTTACATGTTATATTTCCTTTGAGTGAAAAGCAATTTCTCAGTTGGAAGTTATTAATATTCACTGTGAATATATATCTCGGTAATCGAATGTGATTCAAGGAAAAATCTTTCACGTACCTCTCGGTTGTAGGTGGCCGATGTTCAAATCTTCGCACGGTTGTTCTCGTCAGGTTCTTGAGTGTAGGCTTTTTTAGAAGTTAGTCCGTGCCTTTTCTTGAGTAGGATATACTTTTTTAGTTGAACTATGGGAGGCACATGAAGACAAGAGATGTGAAAAATTACGTTGGAAAGCTTGAAAAAACGAAAAAATAAATCACTCAAAAAAATATTCGCATGAGGAAATGCAATCACCAATAAAACTTCGTCAGATTTCCTAGATGTATTCTCCGATTCATTTCGGCAGATCTGTCTGCCATCTTCTGGGACCTCTGGTCGTCCACTCTCTCTGCAGTCTACGTTGAATATGTCACGTGCTCAGTTTGGGAATCTTTGTATGTTATACATCATCAGATGCATTGCGTTGCCACTCCAGTGATTTGAAGACCGGATTTTTTTTCTTCATGTCTGCGTGTTTGCATTGTTTCTGTTCTGTTTGCCTTCCCATTTTTTGTTCTCTTCTTCTTTCAGTATCTTCCATGGAATTGGCATTTCTACTCTACCACTAATGTTGCAGTTGGTTTTTTCGGTTTTTCAATTATGATTGCTTCGGCGAAGCGGATGGACTTTTTGGTTGGTTGTTTGCAGACAATTTCGATATTTTCAAATTCTGGCATTGTGTTATTTTTTATACAATATTGTACAAGTGCTGTTTTTTCTTCCCTTTTTAACCAGTTCTTCATATGTTGTGTCAATCTTGTTTTTAATTTGTTTCTTGTGCTTCCTATGTATTTCACTTTATTGTTGTTGTTGGTTGGCTTAATTGGAATACTATATACTCCCGCACTGTCCAATAGTTTTATTTTTTCTTTGTTACTATTCTTGCAGTCTTTTACTGAAATTCCAATATGTTGTTTTAGACTGCAGAGAGAACGAATGACCAGAAGTCCCAGAAAATGGCAAACAGATCTGCTGAAATGCATCGGACAATACATCCAGGAAGTCTGACGAAGTTTTATTGGTGATTGCATTTCCTCATGCGAATATTTTTTTGAATGATTCATTTTTCCGTTTTTTCAAGTTTTCCAACGTAATTTTTCACATCTCCTTTGTCTTCATGTGCCTCCCGTAGTTCAAATAAAAAAGTATATCCTAGTCAAGAAAACATGTGGACTAACTTCTAAAAAAGCCTACACTCAAGAACCTGATGAGAACAACCGTGCGAAGATTTGAACATCGACCACCTACAACCAAGAGGTACATGAAAGATTTTTCCTTGAATCACATTCGATTACCGAGATATATATTTGCAGTGAATATTAATAACTTCCAACTGAGAAATTTCTTTTCACTCAAAGGAAATATAACATGTAAAAAGTTACAACAGTTAAAACCACCATTAAATGGTTCTACCTGGAAAAAAATAACGTATGAAAAACATGTTTTTAAATCTTGATACATCCAGAAACATGTGCGTACAATTCTTACAAATTCTCCAATTTCATCACTTTTGTTTTTTGGAAAATTTTCCACCTTTATCATGCTGAAATACAAATATTTATGTAGGAAATAGCACTTAATGATGCAGGATAGTAAAAACATTGCTCGGGGAGGGGAGGGGAGGGGGTTTGTTATTATGGGAGAAATCTTTGCTTTGCCTCACTTTTGTTGTACACTGAAGAGCCAAAAGTCATGGAATATATACTTATACGTAGTGTCATGTAGGACCTCCTCTATCCCGGCAAAGTGCAGCAACTTGACGTGGCATCGATTCCACAATAGGTGAAAGACTTCTGGAGAGATGTTGAGCCATGTCATCTGAACAGCTGCCCACAATTCCCTGGTGTCTGTAGGTGCAGGATCTTGGGTGCAAACGGAACTTTCCACCACGCCCCATAAGTGTTCATGTCAGGTGAACGTGGTGGCCACGCCATCCGTTGAAACTGTCCAGAATGCTGCTTCCATTAATTTTGGCCAACGTGGGCCAGTGAGATGGTGCAGCGTCCGCCTGGAAAATCCCATCGTTGCTGGGGTACACGAAGTGCGTGAACGACTGCAAATGGTCACCCAGCACAGCAACAAAGCGATTACTGCTTAATGACGTGTTTACGAGGATCAGAGGACACAAACTGTTCCACATAAAGACACCCCACACGAACCCTACCATCAGCTCGTAACAACTGGTAGCTCGACTCAGCAGACCACGCCACATGTTGCCAGTCTTCCAGGGTCCAATTACCGTATTCACAAGCCCAGGTGAGGCACTGTGTCCGATGTTGTGGTGTTAACAAAGGCACTCTGGTGGGTCTTCTACTCTCATACACCATGGACGCTAAATTACACTGTACTGACCTGACGGATATGTCTCTGGTACCTCCTGCATTGAATGTGGATGTTATTTGAGCCAGTGTCACTTGTCTGTTGGCATGGAAAATCCTGGTCAAATGCCACTGGTCACACTCATTAATCACCTGTGGTCGGCCACTGTGCTATCCATGGTGGGTGGCAATGCCTTCCTTGAGGTATTCTCGGTACACACGTGACACCATGGATCGAGAAATGTTGAATGTTCACACAACTTCAGAAATTGAATGCCCCATCCATCTGGCTCCCACTACCATGCCTTATTCAAACTCCAATAATTCATGTCAGCTTGCAATAATCCTACTGGCGGTTGTTCAACCTGACTTACAAGATTACACCTCACAACAGATAAAAATCGTGGCATGCGTCAAAGCCTATAATAATACGATGGCAGCGCCAGTTAAAAATCTGCATACTGCTATCCCATGACTTTTGGCACTTCAATGTAAAAAGTTTTGAGGGACGAAATTCCTTCTCCCGAGATGGAAAATGACCCCCTACATCCACACACACAAAATTTCTTTGGTTCTGCATCGATCTGAAGTATTACCCAAACAATGACAAAAAAAGGCAGAATTTCTCGAAGTCAAGGAAAAACTTTACACCTGTGCTAAAGCGTTTTGAACTTAAAGGAGAATTTAATTTTTATTGTTGTTGAAGTTACATGTTTTTGGCCATTTCTTTCAAAAGTTCAAAAAAGAAAACTTAAAATCTTCATTTTCATAAACTTTGGCTTCATAAACTTAATTGCAAGGGATGAAATTCAGATGAGCACGAATCACAATCCTAATACTACTAAATGTAGTTTTTAAACATGTCACTATAACAAATGCACGGACAAAATAAGTCACTACATGTACTGAAATGTGAAATAATTTCATTGACTGAACTTAATATGTTACCTGTGATGGTTTATACTGGACTATGTCTTCATAAATATCATACACTTCACCTTCATCTTCATTTTTCAGTGAATACTGCTGCTCACCATTAGCAGCATAGTCAGCTTCACTACACAGTAAACAAGCATGCTCAGCAATCATTCACGAAAATGCTTACAATAAGCCATAAAAAAAACGTGCATGCCAAAGTCAGAACAACAAGTATAACAATCACTTAAATAACTTCATAACGACTTATTAGGTGTACAAATAAGTTTTAAAGTGTATTTTGTGTGACTTATACCGCTAATTTACATATCCGACATTCCCCAGCAATGTTTTCATGTGACCGTAACTGGTTCCGAGTATAAAATGCGACATAGAAGTTTGCACAACAGTCAAACGCACTTGCACATCGGTAGGTGAAAGATGGCAAGCAATACTGCATTTATTCGACCCTGCATTCGTTACGAATTTCATCAAGGAAAAAGTGCTGCAAAAGCATGTGCATTGATCTGTTCTGTTCTGGGGGAGAATATTGTATCGAAAAGCACGAGTGAGTTTCAGTTTAGATGATTTAAAGCAGGTGATTTTGATGTTAGCTATCGAGAACGTAGCGGTGCCCCGCAGAACGTTGCACATAAGGAACTGCAAGCATTGCTGGATGAAGATTAGTCTCAAACTCAAAAAGAACTAAATGAACAACTGGGGGTAACTCAACAAACCATTTCAAATCATTTACAGGCAATGGGAAAGATTCAGAAGGAAGGAAAATAGGTGCCACATGGCCTGAGCCATAGTAACAAGGATGAGAGTGTCATGAAGTGTTTGAGTCTGTTGAATAAACAAAGAAAGTCTTTCCTGTGCAAAATCATTACGGGTGATGAAAAGTGGATATGGTACGACAATCCCAAATGCAAAAAACACTGGGTAGATCCTGGTGAACCAATGACTTCGACACCAAGACCCCATATTAACTCCAAGAAAGTTCTGCCATGCATCTGGTGGGATATGAAGGGTGTGCTCTACTTTAAACTATTGGAACGGGGTCAAACTGTTACTGTGGATTGCTACAAGCAACAATTGCTGCGATTGAACCATGAAATCTGTTGAAAATGTCAATTCACAGGTAAAGGATTGCATCCTGTGTAATTACTGCACGACAACACTAGGCCGAATGTCGCGAAATCGGTCAAGGAAACGTTATTGATGCCTGGCTGGGAAGTTTTGGAGCACCCGGCGTGTAGTCCCGACATAGCCCCTTCAGACTATCATTTGTTCTGATCGATGCAACATGGTTTTTCTGCTGTACGGTTGCGGACATGTGACGAAGTGCAAAAATGGGTTGACGACTTCATCGCGTCCCACGAAGAAGTATTCTTCATGGCTGGAATCCGTCAGCTGCCAGACTGATGGCGGAAAGTGATAGATAATTACGGCACATATTTTGATTTGTAAAGGTATTGTTGTTTTCTCTCAAATTACATGTTGCATTGTCTTAAAATGCTTTAAAACTTATTTGTACACCTAATAATATAATCACACACAAAAAAAAAAAAGCATCTCCAGCAAAGCTATACTTAACAATATTCTAAAGCCAATGGCCTATTTTACATATTGCACTTTTCACATGCAAAAAAAAAAAAGTCTCACTTGCGGAAATGATCCTGATGTGTGAGATCATACCATATTTCACCACATCTGCTCACTCGCATCACTCATATGATATGGCGTGACACAATTTTTTTTTCTTTTTCCAAAATGGCTCTTTAAAAGGCACTTTGTGTTTCAGAGGGACAAAAAAGTATTCCTTCTTTTAAAAAAATCATGTCTTACAAATGCATGCAGCATAACATTTCTGGTAAGTAATGAAGGAAATAATTTCCTCTCGTGTAATGAATGAAAATATCATGGCTTCATTTATTTCATTGCTTACCTTTAGGCCTGCCATCCTTCCCTTGTTGGCACAAACCCTTTGCACCTTGGGTATAGAAGCAGTGCTTAAGGGACGTCATTTGTCCACAATCATACCTCTTTCATACACACCCAAAAATCCAGGAGCTGAGATCAATGAAGCCATGATAATCATGACGCACTAGCTGGGAGGTAACAATTCCTTTCTTACCACACAGGTTGTCATGTTGTGTTCAAAAGAAGCAAATGGACATTTTTTTCTTTAGAAGAAATACATCTTTGCTCCTCCAGTACACAAAATGTCTTTTTAAGAGCCAATTAAAAAAAGAAAACTAAAAAAAAAAAAAAATTGTCTCAGGATATGATATTGCATGATGCTAGTGTGGCAACATTTATATGCCAAGACAACTTAAGAGTGTACCATTGTGTACAGTAGGGTAGCTGGCTGACAGCTTCTCTGGGGAATGCAAAAATAGTATCAGTCCATGTCACAACCTACTCCTGCTATGTCCATGGGTGATTGTGCAGTGAAATAAAAAACCCAGAAACTCTGGGCTCATTGCCATTATATAAATATACACTGAGTGTTCACTGAACTATGATCACCTAACTAATACTTCTTGGGTTCTCCTTTCGGCCTCAGTATAGCAGCTATCCAATATGGCATCGATTCAGAAAGATGCCGGAACCAGTTGGGAAGTATGGTCAACCATGTTATGCGTAATACAGCCTTCAATACAGGTATGGAGGTGGTTCGTGTATCCAGACACCTGATATGCCATCCCACAAGTGTTCTATGGGGATTGATATAAGGGGAGCTTGGAGTCTAATCGATATGCTGGAAGACTGAAATGTGTTCCTTAAACCATTTATGAATAACATTGGACCTTTGGCTCGGCGCATTGTCATCGTGGAAAACACTGTCGACATTCGGGAAGAAGTGCAACATTGCCGAGTGTACAGAGTCAGCACGCAGTTCACGATAGTGGGCACCAGTCATACATTGTTCCACATGCACCACAGGTCCAAGTTCCTGCCAGGTCAACATGCACCACATCATACAACCGCCTCACTGACTTGCATTGTGGAGACCCTGTAGGACGGATCGAGCGCCTCAAGTTGTTTATACCTAACATGTACCTAACCATCCATATAGTGGAGTGTAAAACACAACTCATCGAACCAACACACTTTTTTCCAGTCGTGTGACGTCCAACTTGTATGATCTTTCCACCAGGTTTGCGTCGATGAACCGTGGCTAGGAGAGCCTGTCGTCGGGGCTGTCTGCTGTTTTAGTCCATACGTGTGAGTGTGCAATGCATGGCCATGACAGACACTGTTTCGAGTTTACCTTTGTTGTATTGGGTAGACAACTGTTGAACAGTTTACCTCTGTTGTATTGGATAGACAACTGTTTAACAGTGACGCATCTGTGTGCCTGTACAAGTTGTAAGACCCAGCACTCATCTCTCACATCAAGCTTTTGCTGTCATGTGCAGTTTTGCCACTGGGTCGTTGCTTGACCACTTTCCCGCCAGTCCTGATACACTTTAACTACGGTGGCTAGCAAAGAATCCCCCAGTTCAGTTCAGTTTGGGAAATTAAGGCACTAGCTCTCCGGGCTCCCACAATCAATCCTTTCTGAAAGTCCAATAAATCCTTCCATTTACCCATCACGCTCCGAATTTTACTACCTACTGCTCCACTCACACCTTATATATGCTATGTCAGTCGACTAATAGTGTCCTCTTGGAAATCATGGGGTAAACAGGCGGCATCCACTTTTGATAGGGGTGGTCATAATTCAGTGATCACTCGGTGTATACTTCCCATAATTTACATACATGCATACATACATATCACTAAGCTGTTCTCTGAGATTCAGAGGTTAGCTCCGAAAAAAAATACAAACCACCAGATAATTTTTACTTACTCTTGCTGCATCAAACTTCTCCATTTACATCAATCTTGACATACAACTCTGCTTCACTGACATCCATTACACGCTGTACACAGGATCTTCTATACTTCACAATCTTTTTCTCATGCAGACACTCCTAAATCTGATCCTCCCATGACTTCCTTGGCCTTCCCTTCCTGCCACTTGAGCTAAAAAGATTTTCTATTTTCTTAGTAAGCATCTCATCACTCATTCTTTCAACATGGGCAAACCACCAAAGCATATTAGTCTCCACCTTGCTAATAACATTTTGCTTCACATCACACAACTGCAACACATCTTCATTCCTCACACAATCAGAACATGTCTTGCCACCACCACCCCCCACCTCTCCGTAAGTAAAGCACTTCTCCAGCACAGAAACTACTCCTGTGTTTCTTCTGCAGTACCCAGGTTTCACTGCCATACATCAAGTAGAAACAATTACACTCTCATACACAGCCATGCAGGACTCTCTTGATGCAGGACTCATCATTCCTGTGAAAACCTCCCAGAGCAGCCATGACTTTCAAAGAACTCACACGCCTACTAATTTCACCATCCAATTTGTTCTCTCTGTCAAGCATACAAACTCACTGACCTGGTCAATCACTGTGCCATGTTACATTCAGTGCTACCAGTTCCTCTCTCAAAAACCATAACTTTGGGTTTTCTCATAATTTATGTTATACAACACATATAATACCCATCATTTATCTCCCACACGTATACATACTTCACAAAAAATAAATACTGGTGAAAGTACAGTTTAACTTCGCACCTCTTTCTGTACCAAGATGTTTTTCAGTATGTTAGAAATCCTTCAAAATGAAATTTTGGAAGTTGAATTCCTCACTTCAGATAATTTGGGCAGTCGACAGAGATCATTTCAGCTTTAGAAACCCTGTAATAAGTTTTCATTGAATTCTGAATGCAGCTCAGCGGATTGACTGAAACATCGAATTATTTGATACAGATACAGCTGCCAAAATGATTGAAAAATGCTTCCTTCCATCATGCACGATTGTTGTGAAACAAGATTTCATGGTCACAAATCAGCTATATTCCCCATCCTTCTGGAATTGCAGTAAGTTTTCCATCAAACACTTTTATTCCAAGCAAACAGAACTCGAAAGGCACTTTAAATTATCATTTTGCAGCATTTTCAGAAATGATGTGACTGAGTATTCTCAAATTCTTCTAAAAAACAAAAATTTCCAGGTTTATAATGCAACAAGAGCCCGGAATTCTGGGCTATACCCGGAGAAAAAACAAGTAAATGTGTCCTTGCTGTCAAGTATTACCCCCCCCCAATTTACTGCTTTATGACCCAACTGAAGCTCATTGTATTATTCATTCATTTCTTCCTCTCTGTTTATCCTATGGCTGTTTAACCACCCCCTTCCACCATATTTCCCCGATTATCAATTTACTTTAGATATCAATGAGACTTGTTTTGCAAATACACTGGCGGAAAGTGAAAAAAGAACACCAAGAAAGAATTGGCGGGCGATCATGAAATTTACATATGTTAATGGGGTCTAGTTTACGTAGGTGTGATGTTAATTTCGGGACCAACCGGTGAGCGCTTACGCCACAGCACGGCATAATATGCAAATTATCGTCGGTGGTATTTAAGGAGTACGGCGAAGTGAATGTAATCAGTCGTCGGCGTACGGACACGTGCGAAGACCCTGAAGAAGCTGCAATGCCTGGACATGGAAGACGTATACGATTTCAGCAGTTATCAGACTTTGAGCGAGGTCGTCTAGTCGGTCTCTGCAAGGCCGGGTGGTCGTATCGTCGTATTGCGGAGCGAATTGGACGGGAAGTATCGGTGGTGGTACGATGGTGGCGTAGATGGACCGAAGAACATTCCCACACGAGAAAACGTGGAACCGAGAGTCACAGACGGACTGATGAGCGGACTGATCGACACATAGGAAGAGCGGCATTGTCAAGCAGAACATCCACTGCAACGCAAATCCGAGCTGCCATTGCACCTGAGGTGACTGTGAGAACAATCCGCAACCGTCTACTGAATGCAGGACTACGTGCACGTGTGCCTCTGGCATGTGTACCTCTGACTCCAGCCCACTGTCAGAAACAGCTACAATGGTACCGCCAACGTCTGCACTGGAGAACGCAATGGCGATCTGTCGTGTTCAGCGATGAAAGTAGATTCCGCTTGGGAGCCTCCGATGGCCGTATGCGTGTTTGCAGGCGCACAGGGGAGCATCTCCACCCTTCTTGCATCCGCCAGCAACACACAGGGCCTACACCTGGTCTCGTGGTGTGGGGAGCGATCAGCTATCACTCCCGTACACAACTAGTGTTTGTACCGGGTACGTTAAACAGCACCTCCTACATCAACAACATCATTCAGCCCGTTGTTGTGCCATTTGTAAGGTCGGTCCATCGTGGTGTTTTCCAGCAAGATAACGCACGCCCACACACGGCACGTGCAACGCAACATGCACTTCAGGGTGTGAGACAACTTCTATGGCCTGCACGTTCACCGGATTTGTCCCCCATTGAGCACGTGTGGGATTTTATGGGACAACGACTTATCAGGTCTCCACGGCCAGCCACGACCATCCCAGATTTACGCGTCCAGGTTGAGGATGCTTGGAACTCAATACCCAAACTTACATTCAACATCTGTACGACAGACTCCGTGCCAGAATTGCACAGTGTGACACAGTTCATGGCGGTTCAACCTCGTACTAACCATGTTACATGGAAATGTTATTTTTCAGTTTACCAGCAAATACAGCTGTATTTTGCCATAATGTTTTGATCACGTTATCCTCTGTATTCCGTTATTATGCTGTATAAATTTCGTTGGTATCAGACGTCTCCTTCTTGGTGTTCTTTTTTCACTTTCCGCCAGTGTATATGGAAGGCAACACAAATTTCATTAACAACACAAAGGTGCTATATTTTTACCGTTTTCCACGAAGCCACCAGAAAACTTAAAAATTATATTACCCTCGAGGGTGAACGAAACACGTATCTTCCAATTTCCATTTGAGCATGCTATCATTACTCCACTCAGGACAATGAGGCTTCAATCAACTGAAACTGAGCAGATGTAGCTTAGAAGCCTGAATACTATTCAGATTCACTAAATTAAACTTCCAATATCGGTTTTCCTAGGAATTTATTTAATTTAAATTGCAAATTTTCAGAGTAAACTCTTCTCCTTCATCAGCCAGTCACTTGTGTCTTTTTTCTCACAGTTACTATCAGGGTCACAGTTATTTTTCACAATATCTTGCCAAAAATTAGGCAGTGGCAAACCTCTGTAGTCACTGATGATGGTATTCTGATTCTTCTCAATTTCTAGTATTCCTGACTGGTTAGGTTTATCACTGCCTAACATCTGGCAAGATATTGTGAAAAAAATACTGTAACCATCAAGGTTAATCGTAACCATGACACTAACAATGAGAAAAAAAGAAAGACAAGTGACTGCTTGATGAAGGAGAGGAGTGTTCTTCAAAAATTGCAATTTAAATGAAATACAAATTCCTGGGAACAATGAAAATATGGCACCTTTGTGGCAATAATGAGGTCAATTTGTTGCCTCTGTGTGGTGAATGTCAGGAGAAGTCTTCTATCCTTTAAACCCCATCACCTCCCCCTTCAAGTTACATTTCCAAGATGGACAGACAGTGGCCAAAACTGCAAGGCTTTTGACTGAACAAAATGAGCTTTATTTACAGAATACTATTCAGAAGCTACATAATTTTTAAGTTTTTTGAAGAGGTCTTCTATATTTACAGAATACTACATGGGAACAATGAAAATATGGCACTTTTGTGGTGATGATGTCAATTTGTTGCCTCTATGTGGCAAATGTCAGGAGAAGTTTTCTATCCTTTCCACCCCATAGCCTCCCCCTCCAAGTAACATTTCCAAGCTGGACGGTCAGTGGCCAAAACTGCAAGGTTTTTAACTGAGTAACTCCTCGTGTCAAATTTATTTCTGCCACACTCTGCCATGTTGAAGAATTAGTCTTAAATAGCAATTTTGCCTGATAAACTGCTGACCCTGAGCAGTAATTTTATTGCTTTTCATTTTAAATGCAAGGGACTACTTTTCTGTAGCAGAGGTAGCTGTTCTATACCTTCCACTATAGTACACTCTTATTTAAGTTGACTTGGAGCACAACTTCATCTCAAGCACCAGGTTCATTTCTATAAATGAGCCAAAACATATACTACTATATGGGCTCTTCTAAACTGACTATTCACACTTCACTGATGGATTTCTTTGCATGCCATTGAACTGCAAGCAACAGATACAAACTACTGAATGCAGCCATTCACATAAACAATCGCTATAGTTCACTATATATATATATATATATATATGCATTTCTCTCTAATTTTGACATGCAGCAGCAAAAACATAGGTCAGGATATCATTCAAATTTCTATTAGACACAAATTTAGCTAATGTTGGAACTTATTTTAAATATTATTACTATTATTATTAAACATTTTGACCATGCACTGCACAAAAGAACTTGCATACTATCCATGGCCATTCATCTACAATGAAGGCACAAATTGCCTAATGTGACATCCTATCTATCAGATACCTCATGGATCCTTAGTGTTACGTAACACAGATCCTCATATATATCTTCCTCTTTACTTCTTCTAGGACTGATGGGAAATTCAAGCGGCACCATAGTTTCTTCATTGCGGCTAAAGATACATCTATCAGTTAATCACATAATCTTATGAACTGCAGTTTAACTTGCAACATCATCACCATTAAACCTTAATAAGAAATCTTAGAAAGCAAATATACATAATAGAAAATGATTTTACGAAATACAACCTCAAATACTGCTTTTAATTCCTGATTCAAATACAAGTGAAATAACTGCAATCATGAGAAAATCCGATATCTACACTTAGTACAGGAAAAAAAAAGTTGTCAAGGCAAATTTGATAATGAATCCCATTTGTGTTATGTGACATGCAAACAACTGTATAAAAACCGAAATTTACATTTTTCTTTAATTAAATTTAAATAGTATTAAATTACAGCCAAATAAGTTAAGCTACTTTCACAGGATAAATCTCAAATATCTATGTTCTCAATGAAGCATGAGAGCCTACATGGGGAGGGGCAAGATGAGGGAGGACGCAGTTATGCTCCACTGGATATCTGACTGTGCCATGTCTGTTCTTGGAAATTACTGTAAAAAATTTTGTAATAAAACTCTTTCTAATGGCTAATTTTTCTGTTAAATTTCTACATGGGTGTGAATGCAACAAAAATGGGAAATGAGTTGGGAATTTACAGTAGAAAGTAATAGTACTGAATTTTTTGCATTAAATGTTGTAGCACAACATGCATACATACAGTATGGAAAAGTATGAAAGACAAAAGAGTGAACCATGTGATATCACACTTGCAGCAGCAAATCACTGCTGGACAAAGATATCCCAAAGTTTCTTCCAGAACTTTGTGTTGAGAGTATTTTTATCTTCTTAATGACCGACTGAGGGATTTCATGGCACAAGAAAGCACAAGTGGCCAAAAGGTGCAAGGCTCAAAAGAACAATAAAGAAATGTCCTTATTATCCCACAATGCCACCTAATTTCATCTCTCCGTGTCTTTTGTGCAATGTTTGTATTGTGGCAAAAACAGTTAGACAAATTTGCATATGGTGATTGTATGTGTGTGTTATTTGTAGTTACCATTTCTGTTTGCTCCATCCTGAAAACACAGATGCGCACCCATACAATTTTTTTTTTTTTCATATTTTCAGGCTTAATATTATAAGCATACATTTTTTCTTAATGAAAAGCATGTGCATTTAACAATCTAATAGAGGCACAGTGAGGACTGGAGAAGTTTAGATTCAAGACTTAACACAGAACAAAGAGCTGGTCAATGGTTTTCAGTTTGTTTTCACTTTAGAGCAAAATCAGTGAGGCACAGTGTTTAGAACAATAACATTTCAAGCAACTGAGTAAGAACTTATGGAAAGAATAATGCTAGTTATAACTCTGAATGAAAGGGAAAGAAACATCTGGATATGATAAAAAACTGAAAAAGAAAATTAATCAATGCACGTCAACCTAATGAAACAGAAATGAGCTGCTCATCTAGTTAAAATGGAAGATATTAGATGGCCAACTAGAATGACCATACACCACGTGAAAATCGCTATTATAGAGTTATTATAATTTAGTTTACCAAAAAGAGATTTTTTAACTTCTAAAGAGAAAATGATAAGTACTGAAAGGGAATTTCCAATGATGCAACATAACTACAAGATTCAATCACAAATGTTCAATATGGCCTCGTTTTGTCGAGCCAATATTCCTACAGTCGTACTGATTCTTGGAAGTCCATTTAAGAGTTTCTCAGGGGCCAGAAACCTATTTTCCAGAAGTTGACAATGACATCAGAACTTTTTAAAGTTTAATTTCTGTGAAAATGCATGGTTTCTCATTGCTTAGTCACTTCTTGCTGTAGCAACACATATGAAAAGAGCAAGCATTTTTTTCTTTTATTTACACAAAAATTACAGTTCAAAATTGGAACTTCTATACTCTGTGATCATCTTTCATTTCCTGTAAAATTGTTTTCTATGCACAGGTAGCACGCAGAACCATTTCTGAATGTCAATTTCACTTTAAACAAATGAAAAAAAAAATGCTTAACCTGCTCTTTCGTATAGCAAGAAGCAAATAAGAAATGGAAAAAAAGTTTTAAGCAAAATAAATTGGTACTGCCTTTTTTCCCCCTGCCATGAAAACAACTTTATCATACCTGAGACTGACAAAGAAAAAGAAAAGCTGAATTTTTTAACCAGGTGAAGAATCAGAACATGTGGTGGAACAGTGTGAATATAACACAGCATGATGAAGACAGAATTGTTCACTGAAATTTATTTATGTAAATATTAAACTGGAGCACATCATTCTATTCAGAATATAAAATTATTGACATCTAACAATAACACAGGGTAGAGGGGTCATCACAGGGGAAAAATTATGTTTACAGGCAATATCTTTGCTTCAACATATTTCCATTTCCAGAAAATTTTCCTTCATTTTCAAGCTGAAATACAAATCTTTATGGAATAAAATTATATTTACAGAGGGCGAGTCAAAAGTTTTGCAATATTTGCATAAACGCATGTGCTGTGGTGGGTATGTCATGTGTTTAAACTAGTTCAAGCCGTGCACTGCAGTCACTCGAAAGGGATATAAAGTGGTAGCCGTTGCTGTGAACAGCACTGCATATCGTCGTTCTGTCTGTGGTTAGAACACCTAAAAGACGAACAGCCACAACCGACTAATTAGGGAACTTTTGCTTTACGACTTTGAACTCGGCTATAATGCTGCTCAAGCAACACAAAACATTTATTGTGCGAAAGGGGAAGTTTCCGTGCACTACAGCACTCCAGCCAGATGATTCATGAAATTTCGCTCAGGTGACAGAAACCTTGACGATCAGCCAAGGTCAGGTAGGACGCGAACCGTGAATTCGGAGGCCGTGCGCCAGCCCATAGAAGCAAATCCAACAACCGGCACTCGGAGATTATCAGGTGAGCTGGACATATCACAGACTACCATGGTCCATCACCTTCAGGACCTTGGCAAGGTCTACAAAAGCTGCCACATTCCCTCATGAACTGACGCCAGCTGAAACAAATCGCCAAGTGGAAGTGTGCATGAAACTCCTAGAAAGCCAGTACGATGTAACGTTTCATCAAGAGAATTGTTATGTGCGATGAAAAGTGGGTCTATTTTCATAATTTTAACACACAACGGCTGTGGTTGAGTCCGTGCCAACTTCCTGAACTTGTTGCCAAACGTGGGCGCTTCGAGCACAAGGTGATGCTCTGCGTCTGGTGAAATTTTGAGGGAATAATCCATTAGGAATTTGTTCCAGATAGTCAGACCATCAACGCCAACCTCTACTCTGAACAGCTGGAGCAGATGTATGCCGTTTTGGAGGAGAAGTACCCTGCACTGGTGAAGAGAAAGCGCACTCTCCTACGGCAGGACAACGCTCGTCCTCATACCGCACGAACGTCCCAAGCAAAACCTCCAGGAACTTGAGGGCATACAACTGATGCCACACCCAGCATATAGTCCGAACTTGCCCCATCAGATTATTACTTGTTCCGGTCTATGGCTCACTACCTTTGCGGGCGACACTTTAACAACCAGGAGGAGGTGGGGGCTGGGGTGAAGGAGTTCTTCGCCTGGAAGGACAAGAACTAATACTGCTGCGGAATCTAAGAACTGGCAGGCAGATGGCTAAAGACGGTGCAACACGATGGCCTATACTTTGAATGCTGGTCAGCTTTTACTGTAAAGGTGCGTATGAAGACATAAAGTGATCCAAATATTGCAAAACTTTCGACTCACTCTCAGTAACAACAATATTGGGCAGAAGAAACATTGTGAGAAAAAGAAATTACGATTGCAGGGTAAATCTTTACTCCATTTTACCTTCTGTTTCCAAAAGTTTTGAAAGATGAAATACTGACCTCACACATGGAAAATGAGACACCCCGTGAACTAATCACCCCCTAAAATTTCTCTTCAGTTCTGCTTTGATCTTAAGAATGACCCAAATCATGTAAAAAAAAAAAAAAAAAAAAAAAACGCATATTTCCGCGAATCCACCAAAGAATCTCATGTATGTTTTATGGATCACAGAAATGACTCAAATTTTATCAAGACCAAGCCTGGAATCACCTGTAACTGTGAGTATGAGGAATTGTGCAGGGGACTTTTCAGTTTCAGAGGTTGGCAGCACAGATCTCAAGAGAAGAAGTGTGTAAAGCTCTAAAATCTCTTCAGAAAGGTAAGGCCCTAGGAGTAGATGGAATAACTGCTGAGATTTAAAATATCAGTGTGACTCTGTAATTGACTGGTTAACTGAAATTTGCCAGTTGTGTTTGGAATCAGGAATGGTTCCTCAGGATTGGAGGGATGCTATCATTGTTCCCTTGTATAAGAGAAAAGGTGATCCTACAGACTGAAAGAACTATCATGGTATTACCTTACTGAGTGTGCCAGTGTGTTTGGTAAGGTCACCATTGAAAAGGTACAAGGTCTTACTTCAGAGAAAGTGTAGGATGTTCAGAGTGGTTTTAAGCCTGGTAAGGGCTGCGCTAATCAAATTTTTGCATTACACATGATGATCAAAAAGTATCTGGCTGTTGGTAAGAAAGTTTTTGCTGCCTTCATAGATTTAAAGAAAGCTTACAACCAAATAAATAGAACACTTTGTGGAAGGTATTGAAAAAATATGGTGTTATAAGGAATTTACTTAATAGTGTAAAAGCCATGTATGCTGGCAGTAGAGCTTGTGTACGAGTAAATGGCATTTTATCAAAATGATTTTCCATTGGTACAGGAGTCGGACAAGACAAGGTTGTGTAATGTCACCATGGCTGTTTAATATATTTATGGACGTGTTCATGTGTGATGGCCAAGATGGACAATAGGCCAGAGCATTAAAAAAAATCGAATTTTGATATGCCCTAGTGTGGAAAAGTTGTGTGTTGCTACGTAACCCATGTGCAAAAAATTTAACGAAATTCAAATAATATCTCACGGTTCCACTTTACCACCAAAATTTCAATATTTAGGTAAAATCGTCACATTTTCATGTCCGTTGTGAGAAAAGAAAAGTGTCTGTTACAGACTTGCCCTAGTGCGCAAAAACTATCTGTCGGTACTTAAAAGATGTGCACAATTTTTCAGGCAAAGCAACTAATGTCTTATGGTTCCAATTTAATGCAACCATACTCCATGTTTAAGGAAAACTGCAATACTTTGGCATCTAGTGTTCACCATGTGATATGTTTCCTAGTAGTGTTAATGTGGGCACTACTGCACTGAAAGCACAACATATTGTGCAAATGTGCAGTAGTGCACACTGCACATGGTGCAGCTCTTCACATTTTTCACGTTTCAGAAAAATCCCAGAACTCATCATGAGGAGGTGGCTGCACAGCGAGTTCCACCCGTGCCCAATTCTACCACCCATTGATTAGGGCAAATCAGTTTTCTGTCCTTTTTTAATCTTCAATTTCCTGTTCTTTATTAATTTTTACCCGGAAATCTGATTTGCTATCGAAGGCTGGCATAATTTGCTGTGCTTCCAACCGTACTCTAATAAATCAATCCCTTTGTTCTTCTTCGCAAACAGCAGCAGATGCTTCTGTTGTCAACTTAATGCATCGCTCCACTCCCTAATTGTGACACGTGAAGTTTTGCGTGCCCAATCGCTTAACGATGTCCCTACAGTCACTGTTACAAAGGTTCATTAATTCATCGGCGGTTAAATGAGCAATCAATGGCGGTTCGCTCAAGACGCATGTTGCCAGTCAATTAGGTCAAAATAATCCTTCCCCTGGAAATTGAACAGAGGAATTTCAAATACATGGATTGCATCGTAGTTTTGTGCCCTTGCTCGAAGGATCCTGAGGAAGCCAAGTTCTCTGATGTTTCTTCCTCTTGTCTGTAATCGTAGCCAGAAGTATTGATTCTGGATGGGCAAAATAGCCATTCTTTTGGATTACATGGTTCAAAATGCTTTTCAAATCCTGGGTGAGATATCTGGATGTATGGATGGCCTTCCACAGATTCCGTGCTCCATAATGGCAATGAGGGTGTGATCTTATAAGTGAACCATATGAGCGCATAAACCTCACAACAAATTCTGCCAGAATTTTAAGTGAATCCGAAGGCTGCAAAGTACTAATATAAAGGGGCAAAATATAAATAGCCGTCGTTTGCCACCATGCATGGCTCATTTTTCCGGTACTTATGTGCCAGGCTTGATGACCCCGTACGCGTTGTCACATTGCGGCTAATGTCCCACAGGTATTTCTGAGACGTGTCAACATCCCTTGCAATTTTTTCATCACATTCAGGAAAACCCACTTCAATTGCTTCAAATTTCAGAGCCGGTAGATTTTCGCAGCTCTCCAGCTGAAAATGTTTTTGTGCCACTCGTTTGGCCATCCAAATGTTGAATTAAGTGACGGAGTGTCAGCTCATTTCCATGTAACTGGCATATGCTCCACTGAAGAGGTTTTTGGCAGGCTAGCTCTAGAATACGAATTGCACCTCCTTTACACCCAGTATTAACGACGGTTCCATCGCAGCCTCTCACCAACAGTTTGCTTAGGTCAATATTCTTGGCATGTAAGAAATCCAACAGACATTTGGCAGTGTCCTATGCGATGTAAGATGTAGGAGTGGAATGCCCAAGATATTTACTTCCAGGTTCTTTTAGCATAGTCACCTGTTCTTCAGTAATAGTTTTTTTGAACCGCTTTTCTTTCCTTTCTTCATACATTATGGTTTGGTCCTTACGCCCATCGAAATATAGCTCTTTAATAACTTCACGTACAGTCAGATTACCGTTTTGAAGCTGTTTTCTCTGTTTTCTTTCTTTGCCTTCTAATTTTGTGCCTACCTATAACACTTGAAGTATCAGCTTGAGTTATCATTCCGACATCTTCCAAAAGTGCACTTGTAATGCCGGCTCCATACATCCAGATATCTCACCCAGGACTTGAAGAGCGTTCTGGGCTGTGTAACTGTAATCCAAAGGAATGGCTATTTTGGCCATCCAGAATCAATACTTCTGGCTACGATCATGGACGAGAGGAAACATCAGAGAACTTGGCTTCCTCAGGATCCTTTGAGCAAGGGCACAAAACTGTGATGCAATCCGTGTATTTAAAATTCCTCAGTTCAACTTCCAGGGGGAGGATTATTTTGACCTAATTGACTAGCAATCATGCGTCTTAAGCGAACCGCCATTGACTGCTCATTTAACCAACGACGAAATAATGAACCTATGCAACAATGACTGTAGGGACATTGTTAAGCGATTGGGCATGCAAAACTTTACTTGCCACAATCACGGAGTGGAGCGATGCATTAAGTTGACAACAGAAGCATCTGCTGCTGTTGGCAAACAAGAACAAAGGGATTGATTTATTAGAGTATGGTTGGAAGCACGGCAAATAATGCCTAGCTTTTGAAAGTAAATCAGGCTTCCGGGTAAAAATTATTAAAGAACAGGAAATTGAAGATTAAAAAAGAAGAACAGAAAATTTATTTGCCCTAATGGATGGGTGGTAGAATTGGGCACGGGTGGAATTCACTGTGCAGCCAGCTGCTCATGATGAGTTCTGGGATTTTTCTGAAACATGAAAAATGTGAAGAGCTGCACCATGTGCTGTGTGCATTACTGCACATTTGCACAATATGTTGTGCTTTCAGTGCAGTAGTGCACACATTAACACAACTAGAAAACAAATCACATGGTGAACACTAGGTGTCAAAGTATTGCAGTTTTCCTTAAACATGGAGTACTGTTGCATTAAATTGGAACCATAAGATATTAATTGATTTGCCTGAAAAATTGTGTGCATCTTTTAGGTACCAACAGATAGTTTTTGTGCACTAGGGAAAGTATATAACGAACACTTTTCTTTTCTCACAACGGACATGAAAATGTGACGATTTTACCTAAATATTGAAATTTTGGAGGTAAAGTGGAATCGTAAGATATTATTTGAACTTCGCTAAATTTTTTGCACATGGTTTATGTAGCAATACACAACTTTTCCGCACTAGGGCATATCGAAATTCAAAAAAAATTAAAAAATTATGCTCCGGCCTAATAGACAATACTAGTTTATGACTTGGTAATATCCGTGTGGGCAGATTGTTGTATGCAGATGACACAGTCCTGTTGGCAGAGAGCAAAAGTGAGTTGCACAGTATGTTGTCATGGATGTACAAAGTTTGTATGAAATTCAAACTGAGTATAAATAAGGAAAAAAACAAAGTTATGGTTTTGAGTGAGGAACCGTTAGTACTGAAGGCAGGATAAGTCTAAATGGCACAGTGATTGACCAGGTGAATGAGTTTGTGTATTTAGGAAGCATGTTTGACAGAGAGAATTAATTAGATGGTGAAATTGGTAGGTGAGTGAATTCTTCATTGAAAGTCATAGCTGCTTTAGGAGGTTTTCACAGGAATGATGGGTTCTCAAGAGAGTCCTAAATGGCTGTGTATGAAAGTGCAATTGTGCCTACTCTTATGTATGGCAGTGAAACCTGGACACTGCAGAAGATACATAGGGGCCGTTTGTGTGCTGGAGAGATACATTGCTTATGGGGAGTTTATGGCAAGACACTTTCTGATCGTGTGAGGAATGAAGATGTGCTGCAGTTGCATAATGTGAGGCAAAATGTTGTTAGCAAGGTGGAGACTAATATTCTTAGGTGGGCTGGCCATGTTGAAAGACCGAGTGATGAGATGTTTACTAAGAAAAAAAAATTTAGTCCAAGTGGCAGAAAAGAAAGGCAGAGGAACGCCAAGGAAGTCACGGGAGGATCAGATTCAGGAGCGTCTGCATGAGAAAAAGATTGTGAGTATGAAGTATAGAAGATCTTATGTACGTCATGTGGTGGATGTCAGTGAAGCCGCCTGCGTTGTGTGTCAAGATCGCTGTAAATAGAGAAGTTTGATACAGCAACAGTAAGTAAATAATCAGGTAAAAATTTATCTGGTGGTTTGTATTTCTTTGTGGAGCTAACCTCTGAATCTCAGAGGAAAAGCTTAGTGATATGTATGTATGTAAAATAAATGATTTTTTAAACAACAATAAATATTAATTGTAATTTGCAACAACAAAAATGTGTTGTTACTCATAATACAAATATGCAACAAAAATGCATTACTTATTGTTTACAATAAACATATGAAATAAAAAATACACATAAAAAAATTCAGAATAAAAATTAAAAGAAATCAGTATGGCATGAATTTGCATGTCATAATAATCACCAGTGTGGAACATCAACTCAATCACAAGTGTTTTCAGTTGCACATCTTTCTGTGCTAGTCTCCTGAAAGACATATAAACATTCCACTGTATATATTTACTGAAATTGTGCCAAATGCACAAACTCTATCTAAGCCAAGAGAAACTGATATGTTTCATATTGTTTTGACAGCTGATGCCTTGATTCAAAGAAATAGAATAGCACTAAAAAGAACAAAACATACCTTAAGGGTTAAAGACGGCTTTGTTTTAATAAAAATAAAAATGCTTGACGATACTCACTAAACTGCAGCAGAAATGATGCACAAATGAAAATGAAAAAGTATATATAATAGGACTATGTTATTCAATAAAATAAAATAAAATAAGAGTTTAATAAGTGAGATTAATCCTTAATTGTAGACATATCTATGACTTCAAGGTTGTGACTGAGTTCATCATAATGAAAGAGTTCACTCGGTTAAAGTTCACATTTCACAAACAGTTCCTTGTCATTCACTAATTCACTATACATTGTTCCCTCTTGGAGAGAAAAGAAAAAAGGAAAACTAAATACATAACCCCAGTAAGTCAAAGCCCACCGTTCTTCAAACAGTGGGGAAAAAAAAAAAAAACTTCTAACGTGATGCACAATCACACATGTTGCCAGGACGAGCACTTCACACACCTATGCCAGCTTCTCCTGGGGAGAAAATTGCAACTTCCATTCAAGGGTGCGCGCGAAGAGAGTTCCTGCTATCTTGACTTACACATGAAATAATGTTTATATTTAAGTGTTTCTTTCCTTTTGGATGCCTGTCAGAGCATAAATAGTGGTTTTATGCTAACAGAAACCAATAAACTGAAAAACACATTCATGAAAACAAATGCTAAAGAGGAGGGAATTTCAACAGAACTAACAGAGAAATAAAAATAACTTTTTAGTAACTTCATGAAAATTCCAAACCAGGAGTTCCAATTGCCAAGAACAGAAAAAATAAATCATAACTAAACAAGATCATTTGCTTTAAAAGGAACTAGGCCTAGCATTTTTTTTATTTGCCTTTTTTACTTCAGTTATACATATAAAAGTACATATAATTAGCTTTCAAACAGTCGCAAATGCATCATTCTATTGACTGTCAAAACTTTTAACACAAAATATAATTCCACTTAGTAGTTCTAATTCTGACTATTATATAGCTCTAATTATTGTACTATTCTCTTTTACGTGAGATATTTCAAAGTACCTTGTACAGAAAACTAGCGGATAATGCTTACCTTGGCATTCCTTTCTAGCGACGGGGACATTTCACGCACGTGTTTTCCGGTCTTTGTTGAGGTTATTGTCCTAAAGTCCGTTGTATGCGATGACTGGCTTTACTTCTCACACTTTTCGCTGGGTATACTCATTGGATCTTTGCTTTAGGATTCCAAACTTCAATTTTTACCGTTCTTTATACTTGAAATTTTCGCCCATACTCTGGGCATCTTCAGCAGCGTGGCGACTTTACCACCGATGTTCCGTGGCTAACTTCGCGCTAATGGAGTCCGATACTCCTTGTTGCCATTTGTCGGAAAAACTTTCCTGGATATATTTCGTTAACAAGCCCGGCTGGCGCCATCTATGTTTAGTTAAGACCACTTTTTTTTTCCCCGTATTTTTTTTTTTTTAATTTTTTTAATTTCTTCTCCTATCCTGGTTTTCTTGTCTTTTTTGCCTGTTTTTCTTTTGTTGTTGTTTTTCTTGTCTTATTAGTTCTTTCCACAGGCCCGATAATGTGCTAGAGTCGTTCTGGTTACATACCCTTGCTTTATTTTTGTAGATTAATATTGCTTCTTCCCTCCTCATTTGCCTTTCCGATTTTTTATTCTTTTTTAGCATTTTAATTTCATCGAACTTTGGGAATGTCCGGTTTTCCAAGCAGAATTGCACTAAAGCCGTTTTGGCTTCTTTTTTGCCAGTTAGATATGTGTTGTTTAAGTCTTTTTTTTAATCTGTTTTTCGTACTTCCAATGTACGATATTGGGGGTATGTGTGCTATTGGAATTTCGTAGGTTCCTGATTCTTCTAGCATTTTTTCCTCTGTTTTTTTGTTGACAGTCATACTTTTCACGGTGTGCACTGAGCTTCCTAGTTGTAAGTCATATTTAGCACAGTGCCTATTGATTTCTTTACTCACTCCTTCCAGGTATGGGAAAGCTCCAATGTATTTCAATTTTTTATTTCTCATCTTCCTTTGGTTGTGCACTTCTTGGCCTTCTTTCCTCGGAGTCATATGCTTTTTACTCTCATGTATCCATTTATTAATTAGCTTGCTCGGGTACCCATACTCTTGTGATATTTTCGAGATAAACTCTAGCTCTTGATTTTTTAGCCTGTTGTTAGATGTGTGTGTGTACGCTCGCCGTATCAAGTTTACTATGCTGTTCTCAGAGCTACAGTGCGAATAGCATCAACAAAGATCCCACCGACAAACAACTTACCTTCCTAGCTAATATAAGGAACCACAGCACGTTACCAACAGAAATAAAAATGCAAACCCTCCAATGGGAGCAGGGATGCCAAAAATATTCTCGAAAATTAAAACTCATAAAGAAAACACACCTTTAAGACTGATTCTATCGAAAAAAATCTCACCACTCATCAACCTAGAAAAAAAGATATACAACTATCTATCCCCAATATTCATGAGGAATCAATATACATTAAAGAATAGCTATGAGTTTATAGAAAAAATCAAATTAATTAATCAAGACCTAGAGCAAATAACTATGGCCTCCATGGATGTTAAGGCGTTATACCCAAACACTCCTGTCGAGCTAGCCATCGAATTGATTATGCAGCAACTAAGCATCAACAAAGAACTAAACTTGTCACAATTGAAAGAGCTAAAGAATACCTTATATTTCATCAAGGAAAACAACATCTTCCATTTTGAAGGAAATATATATAAACAAACACAAGGTGGCCCTATGGGATCCCCATTATCGGCATTATACGCAGAAGTGATTATGGCATACCTCGAAAAAGAAATTATTCAAAATTTACCTGAAAAACCAATACTTTATGCTCGATATGTAGACGACATTATTATAATGTCTAAACTTAACAAAGCCGAGCTACAAGATCTAGCACAGCAGTTTAGCAAAATATGTAACACCATAGAGCTAACTATTGAGTTTGAAGAGGATAATTGCCTATCCTTCCTGGACATTCAACTAAAGAAAAACAAAAATAGTTTGGAATACTCTGTGTTCAGAAAAGCAACTTACATACCTGTACTGATACCATACTCGTCGCACCATCCAGTGATACATAAAAAAAACAGCATAGTAAACTTGATACGGCGAGCGTACACACACACATCTAACAACAGGCTAAAAAATCAAGAGCTAGAGTTTATCTCGAAAATATCACAAGAGTATGGGTACCCGAGCAAGCTAATTAATAAATGGATACATGAGAGTAAAAAGCATATGACTCCGAGGAAAGAAGGCCAAGAAGTGCACAACCAAAGGAAGATGAGAAATAAAAAATTGAAATACATTGGAGCTTTCCCATACCTGGAAGGAGTGAGTAAAGAAATCAATAGGCACTGTGCTAAATATGACTTACAACTAGGAAGCTCAGTGCACACCGTGAAAAGTATGACTGTCAACAAAAAAACAGAGGAAAAAATGCTAGAAGAATCAGGAACCTACGAAATTCCAATAGCACACATACCCCCAATATCGTACATTGGAAGTACGAAAAACAGATTAAAAAAAAGACTTAAACAACACATATCTAACTGGCAAAAAAAAGAAGCCAAAACGGCTTTAGTGCAATTCTGCTTGGAAAACCGGACATTCCCAAAGTTCGATGAAATTAAAATGCTAAAAAAGAATAAAAAATCGGAAAGGCAAATGAGGAGGGAAGAAGCAATATTAATCTACAAAAATAAAGCAAGGGTATGTAACCAGAACGACTCTAGCACATTATCGGGCCTGTGGAAAGAACTAATAAGACAAGAAAAACAACAGCAAAAGAAAAACAGGCAAAAAAGACAAGAAAACCAGGATAGGAAAAGAAATTAAAAAAATTAAAAAAAAAAAAAAAAAATACGGGGGAAAGAAAAAAAAAAAAGTGGTCTTAACTAAACATAGATGGCGCCAGCCGGGCTTGTTAACGAAATATATCCAGGAAAGTTTTTCCGACGAATGGCAACAAGGAGTATCGGACTCCATTAGCGCGAAGTTAGCCACGAACATCGGTGGTAAAGTCGCCACGCTCCTGAAGATGCCCAGAGTATGGGCGAAAATTTCGAGTATAAAGAACGGTAAAAATTGAAGTTTGGAATCCTAAAGCAAAGATCCAATGAGTATACCCAGCGAAAAGTGTGAGAAGTAAAGCCAGTCATCGCATACAATGGACTTTAGGACAATAACCTCAACAAAGACCGGAAAACACGTGCGTGAAATGTCCCCGTCGCTAGAAAGGAATGCCAAGGTAAGCATTATCCGCTAGTTTTCTGTACAAAATATAAGAAAAATATCTCGCCAATTTGTGACATGTTTCTAAATAGATTACTTGTGAAGACTAACTTATTCATAAAAAGAAGGTTGTAAAAAAACTTACTTTGCCAATTCCTCAAGATTCCTGTATATATCATCATTATAATAATCATGAGGTTTGGTGCAAGATGGGAAGCCCCTGTTCAGGGAAAACAAAAAGTTATAAATGACATGTAACAAGAAAATTTGATACTTTTGCAAAAAATTGAGATTTCTCTGCACTAAAATAGAAATATTTTTAAAATACAATATTTTGTTATTGATAAAAAATCTATTATTTCTTAAAAAAAAAAAAAAAAAAAGATAAGAAAAAGTATGCAAGTCTTGTAAAATTATTTCGCACAGGAAAACAAATGCATTCTCTCTCCAGTACAACCATTATACACTCAACAGTATGAATTACAATTTTTGGCAAAAAATTCCATATTATCCTTGCCAATCACAAGGTTCTCTTCCTGAAAACTCTCTTGAATGATAAATTCACAGTTGGCTAACTGCAAGAAATGGGGTTCAGAGAACTGAAGTCACAACTTAATGTATTACAATCTCTTAAATAATTTTTTCTTGTATGATAAAAGTAAAGCAAATGCATCAGAGTAAAGAAAAACACAACCTATTCTGGAAATAAGAAGATGTACACCAGTTTTTAAATGAGTTTCTATAAACATTATGGCACTTTTTGCAATTGCTTTTTGCAATTCTTTCTGAGTAATATACTGAACACAACTAAATAGTTGCAAGTAGCCATCAGAATAGATTTTCAAGTACTGTGTAAAAACAGGTGTGAAAAATACTGTTGTGAATTTTTAGTTCGAAAACTTAAGCTCCTCCAAATTGGAAACTTTAAAAGCTCAGCAAAGAAAGGAAGCCTTCCTGCACATGTGGCCAAAATGCATCATTGCTAATGTATGACCATTCGCAGAAATCATAATTAGCACACCCCAACGGAACTGTTAAAAGGGATTTTTGGCCCTTGTTTTGTTGTGCATGTATTGCAGGTGAGAAATAAAAGCTACAAATGGTGACAATAACTGCCAAAAGCCTTTAGAAAAAAATCCTTCAAAGAGTGTTTCAATAAACAAAGTTCTCTCTGTCGAACACGACCAGTTTTTGATTACAACAATGGAACAGGCTGAGTGTTAAATCTCTAGGAGATCAGACCAAATTGAAAGTGCTTTCTGAAAATTGCTCAGTCTCAGTACAGGTTACAGCGGCTGCTGGAGCAGAGATACTGTGATGTTCACAGTGGCAATTGAGACCAGGGAATATTTTTATCACTGCCTTTTCACCTTTTCTCATGCAACATCAGAAGGCAACTAGAGAAGAATCTACTGCGTGCATGCGTGTGTCATCGAGATTTCCCTGGCAAGCACTTGAAGCACCTGATAAATTGTAAGTTGTATCTTCTCTGTTTTATGTGTGTGAAATGCAGCAGGACAGAATAGACTATTCCGACTATTCCTGGAATGCCACGTGTGTTCTTGTGCATGCTAGCAAAGTTAAGGCATTTATTTTTACAAGCAGTTGGCATTAGCCCGAAGAGACTACAGAGCCCATCTAATAAGTATGCAGTTTCATACATACTTCTAGTATCGCATTTTATTCATTAAATATCAGTACTGTGTTGTATTCCTGTGTTGTATTCCTTGATTCTTTGAAGTGTGTGTGTGTCGCCTTCTTTCTGAAAAAGAGAAGAGCTATTCTGGTCAACAACTGTTTGCATTCATGTTCACTTATTATTAAAAGTGCTAACTCCCCCTAAGAAGAGGTAAGCCTTAATACCTGATGTCCTCAGCTGGAGGGGATGAGGAATCCACAATAATACCAACAAAATCCTTACCAACTAGTATTCATTTATAGATTTAAATGAGATCTGCATATTTTGTTGTTTTCTATTGTTACATATTGCATGTTCCTGTAACTCACTCTCCTAACAACTAACTACAAAATGGTTTTTATTCTGGTCTTTTACTGTTATACTTCATAAAACACAAGATTTATCAGTGAATGAAATACGAGATTACACCATTGTACAATACAAATTTTGAATAAGATGTGAATCCTGTGATGGTTATATTCACATTAATTGAAAATTTGGTTGTTCTGGGTGGTGTAGTGGTTAGCATACTCGGGCGCTATCCGGGAGACATAGGTTCGATCATCGCTCCAGAACAACAAATTATTAAAGTTTTTGGATATTAACTGACTTAACATCCATGTCATATTTATACCAATACATGGAATCACATCTTTCGAATTTGTATTAAACAAGCTATTTAATGTTGGGAAGCACAATTAAGATAAACATGCCATAATAAAATCAAGCAGCTAGAATTGCTAATGAACAATTTGAATCCATCATGTTAAGGTTCATGGCTGTTGGATCCACATATACTCAAGTAGTTAAGGTCATGTTAGGTAAAGAAGTAAACAGAAAATTATTTTTGTGCACATTCAAATTCACAGTTGGCAACAAACCACTTTATCTGAACTCCTCTTGGCGATCCCAGTGGCAAAGTGGTCAGAGGCACTGGTTCCTGGCTAATTGTTTGAGATGGGCCACGGTCCACGTCCTAATGAGGTATGGATGGTAAACTTGTGCTATTGCATTGGGCCTGTAAAAGACGAGCACAACCCCCTCCCCTATCCCCTTCTTTTGTGGAACAGCTCAAGCTGAGTCACTTAGAAGGCTCTCATGTTATGCCAATTCTACTTTCCACCATGGTTTTTATTGGGTGTGTGCATAAGTTCGACCTGCTTTTGTAAGCTACAAAGAAAGGAGAACACAACAAATAATGTACCTAGGATTTCACATAATTGCTATCATTCTGTATGACCTCTTGCCATCTGTCTATGAGTAGGTGAATTCCACGCCGGAAAAACTCCTGTGTTTCAGAGTAAAAAAAAATCATGTAATGCCGTTTTCACATCATCCACATAATCAAAGGTTTGGAGAGCAAAGGCATTCTGTAATGATCGAAAAAGGTGGTAGTCCGTAGGTGCCAGGTCAGAGAAATACACCAGGTGAGGTAACACTTCCCAACCAAAGTCCAGTAATTTTTGCAAAGTGATTAAAGCAGCATGAGGTCTGGCGCTATCATGATGAAGGATCACTCCTTTGCGATTAACGCGTGCTGGCCGCTTCAATGTCAGTTGTTCTCGCATTCTGTCCAACTGTAGGCAGCAGAAGTCAGCACTTATCGTTCGGTTAGGTGCCAACACCTCCCAGTGGATTATTCCCTGGACATCCCACCAAACACTCAACAAAACCTTTTTGGGATGCAGTCCTCCTTTTGAGATCAATGAAGCAGGCTCCACACTTTGGCACACAGTCCTTCGACGCTTTACATTACGGTGCAGTACCCACTTCTCATCACCCATTACAATTCGTCCCAAAAACGGTTCATCAAGAAAGCATAGAAACACAGATACAGATTCTCTCCTCTTGTTGCTTTGCAGAAAGCTGGTGCGAAACCCAGTTATCAAACTTGGTGATGAACCCAAACACATGCATTGGTCTTTCGACTGTTGTTCTGTGTACCGACAACGTTTCCACTAATTCCTGAACTGTTGGATGTGGGTCATTATTTATGGCTTGGTCCACATCCTTGGCAGGAACCACGGATGGATCTCCAGAGGACGTGGTTGACCTTTACAGCTTCTGTCTCCGTCCTGGAATTTCCGAAACCAACGGCAACATGTACGATCATCAACTGCATCCTCACAAATGTTGCGGCAGGCCGCCGCTACACTACTGCCTGTATCGAACTCGTAGAGTAAACAATGTCTAATGTGCTCCTTATGGCATGCCATGTTACACAGCCCGTGATTTCTGTTACAGATGACTTACTGGGACAAACCTAGTGCCTCTATATGCTCTACTTCTCCACGCTTTATTGGCCAAAAATTCAGCATCGCAGCGTCATCTGTGACGTAACTATCCCAATCACAATTTGCATCTATTACAAAAACGGGTAGAACTTTTGCACACACCCAACAGATGGCTGCTGTTGAATGGCGTGACAATAAATTTTCACCTTAACTGTTGAGACTATATTTTACTTCCTGGAAAAAATAAAAGTGCAGGACATGTTGGGATCTTCCCATATGCACACACATATTGGCTGTTTTTCACTACCCAATTTTAATTAATTAGCCTTATCTTACATTAATTGGGAATAACATACCTAAGGTGTACCTCTGAAAGTCTTCATAGCACCTGCGTGATGTGCTTAATGTTTTAATTTACCTTTGTTTTCCCATGGGACTTGTTTCAATAATGGAATTCCCTTAGACACTTGGATAGCTAAATTCACATGGCACATTGGCCAGCATTTTCATGACAAAGGTGTGGTGCTCCTGCCATTGTCCACATAATTTAACTACACTGAAGTAGCAAATTATTAAAAACACCCAATAGAAATCAGACATGTGCCACAAAGCATCTGTGAAGACACATGTCGATTAAGTGACAGAAAATGGGTGGGCAAGTGAACCCTACACCATGACAACGCTCGCACACATGAGGCTGTTTGAATTCAACAGTTTCTTACAAAATGCAGTATTGAAATCATGCCACAGCCTGCCTACTGCCCTGACCTCACCCCGTGTGATTTCTGGTTGTTTCTAACAATGAAAGAGAAAGTTCTGTGGTGCAACATTCAACACAGATGCTGATGTTATTCAAGCTGTACAGGGGTCGCTAAAGCAGCTTCAACGATGAGACCATTGCATATCATCCAAGGGAAGATACTATTAAGAAAGAATAACATATATTTTGCTGTACCTATATTTTTTCATTTTGTGTGATTTTACTCTGTTTTTATGGAACGGCCATTGTATATAAAATTCGAAAGCATGCCAGAGTAACATGGAGGAGACAGGCTCAAGATAGATAATTGTGGAAGAAACTTGGGGAGACCTTCATCCAGCAGTGGATTGATAATGGTTGACAATGATGATGATGATATATATTTCCATCACTGTCTTGCTGTCAAAAATTACAGAACAAGAATTCCATTTTTCACTTATTTTGTTACAAGCATATTTACTATATTGGCACACAAGCCCATCATCTGCATAGATTGAAACCTGGCAACTTGCACAATGAGTACAAAAACCTGTGAACATTCTTATTCTGGTGTATTACTTGGCAATTAGGACATGGAGACACAGTAGCGTACGTTACTCTCTAGCATGCAGAGTGAAAAGTATCTTTCAGTGCTGAATAAAATGCTGTACCTGTTGTATGACTGTACACCATCCTCTGGTTTTATCAAAGGTGTTTCAGACGAACTTCTCTTGTGATGCCTGCGATTGCTAACAGTCCATTTCAACATAGTGGCGACGCTGCATCAAAAAAATTAAATGTGCTCTACTATAGAACATCTTGCGCCTCTGTTCCGTTTTTAAGAGTTTTTTTTTTTTTTTTAAATACTGAGGTGAAAGCAGAAAAAAATTCACCAAACATTCAAAACTAAACCTGAGCAATTAAAAAAACCTGAACGGCATAGAACAAGGCTATCTAGGAAAAAAATAATTTGCCTGAACCGCAAAGCTTTGCTAAATTCATCAAGGTGAAATCATTTTACCTATGTGCAAGCAAACATTTTCTTTTATATCTTGTTTACATGTGTCAAGAACCTGCACCATCTCACAGAAGTTCAATTAGCTACTATTACCTAAATAATGCATTTATAATTATATGTCAATATCATCATTCACAATATGGTTTAAATCCTGGCAAAGGAAACTTCTGCGACTAATAAAGGAATCAAAAATTACGCAGATGCTTTTGCCCTTCCCCCCACAGGAAACGTTTCAGAAGAAAAGAAAAATGCATGTAATATTTATCACATATACTACCTAACAGCACTGGTCTGTCAATTCGTTTAACATAATCTTCCAGACAATGATGATGATGATGTCTGGAGCTATCCTGCAAAAAATTTTCTTTATGGAGAATAAATACCACACAAAAGATTTCACTTTGTGCATTCTGGAACAACGGCCAATTCAACTACAATAGAGAGAGAGAAAAAACAGACCCCATGCATGTGAAAAAACAAATTTGAAAAAGAAAGTTGCAGAGCAATTTCATCCCGCTCGTTTCGGCGGAAGCAACCCAACAAACACCTAACGCAATAAAAACATTATTCGCACTTTTTTATTTAATTCAAGCATCGGGTATTAATCAAAACTCCGGGCGTTAGCGCGAGATAAAACAAACGTCTCCGACACGCAAGTAAAGTAGCTCTCTAGTTAGGTCATCCGTAGTGCAAATACTTTTAGTGCTGCTATTAAAGCTCCACACTGCCGATTCAAAGCAGCTGGGGGCAAAGAGGATGGGTAAGATATGCAGCGGCGCGAGGGGGCGGAAAGCGGGGGATGAAGTTTATACGCGGCTTGTGCTCCTTCTGTTGTGAGAAGCAAACGGAAACATCACGAGTTTGGAGCGAAACATACCGCTCTGGCTATGTTTGAAGTAAATAGAAAATCTTTCACTTTACGTTTATGCTAATCGCACGCACACAAAAAAAAAAAAAACATGAGAACTGTCTGCGTACACACAGAGAAAATAATTTGACTGAAGAAACCGATCTCAAAACTGAAGTGCGTTTTCATACTAAACAACACAGCCATACGTAACGTTATTTTACACCAGCATACTCAAAAACGCATAAAGCGCTTTAAATCCGTTTATTTTTGTGGTGTAATAAATAAGCACGAAGATTCCCCAAGCTTTCGAACTCCACTGCATACATGAGACTGACGAAGGAAAAAAATATGCTGAACTTTTTAACAGCATGGGTGAAAAATAAGAACGTGCTGCGAAACAGTGCGAATATAACGAGCCGTGAGCACGACAAAATTGTTCACTGAAATTTGTTAAGTAAATATTAAGGCACATCACTGTATTCAAAAGATGATTTTTTTATTTATTTTTTTATGTTTAACAGCAACACAGGATAAATGTAACATCGTGGAGAAATAAAATTACGACTACCGGCGAAATCTACGCTCCGTTCAACTTCCGTTTTAGGAAAGTTTTCCTCCATTTTGAAGCTACAAAACAAATATATATGGAATAAAATTACATTTAGTACTACCTTGTAGAAGAAACATTGCGAGAAAAAAGGATTACGCTTACAGGAGAAACCTTCACTCCGTCTAACTTCTGTTTCCGAAAGTTTTGAAAGTCAGAATTCCGCCCACCGACGGAAAACGACCCCACCACCAATTCCTTCCAAATTTCTGTTCAGTTCTGCATCGATCTCGAGAACCATCGAAATGACGATGGAAATGGCGGAATTCTTCGAATCCACGGCAAAATCTTGTACCTGAAGATCACAAAGAAATTTTCGCCCCAAATTTCGTTTTCGGAATTTTTCTTCCATTTTAAAGCTGAAATGAAAATATTTAAGGGATAAAATTATATTTAACAATATGCAGAAGAAACATCGCTAAAAAATAAATCACTATTACGAGAAAATTTTTCACTCAGTTTAACTTTCATTTTCGAACGTTTTGAGAAACAAAATACCATCCCCAGGTCAACGAACCCTCCCCCCCCCCCCAACTAATCCTCCAAAATTTCTCTTCAGTTTTGCATCGATCTCGAGAATACTCCAAATGATGACAAAAAAACGGAATTCCGCGAATCGGGGGAAGAATCTCATGTATGTCCATGGGAGGCTTTTTCAAGGCATTGGTAGAGATAAAAATGCAGGGGATCAGAAGACGTAAAAAATCAAAGATGATTTTTTTAAAATAATGTAGGTGACATCACGAGCATATGACAAGAATTTTTATCACGCAATTATACAGTGTGCCGTGATGCATTTCCATTTTTTTATATTTTAATTTTTACACGTGTTCACATGAACTTTTCAAATGACACCCCTTTTTTTAATGGTTTTGCAGGTTTAATATATGAAATGAAATTAAATAACTTTAAATAAAATCGGGAAAAATTAAAATAATTATGCTTGCCCTTCCCTCCCAACCCGAAAACAAACGTATCAAAATCATCATAAAATATTATAAATAAATAAATCTATATAAAGCGGACTTTATATCGACACTAGCGAAACCACTCTTTACACCAGAAAGACGAAAAACATTAGTAGGTGCGCCCATAAGTCTCCAATAAATAAAAGTTGCGAAAGCCTAAAAAAACGCTAACAAAATTACTAGAAGCCTACCTAACAATTTTGCAAGGGATTAAAAACCATAACAAATACCAAGTGATCATGATCCCCCGCCCTTCCCCTAAAAAACAGTGGCGCCCCATAAACGCAGCAACGAGTTAATACGAAAATAGGAAAATATAGGGATCGTTAGTGGACTATTGACAACAACTATACTAGAAGGCGGTAAAGAACGAGCGGCTCATTGGAGAACAAAAAAAAAAAACTATAAAAACAGGGGAAAACTCCATAAGAAATAAATATAAACAAGGACCAATCAATTCAGAGGAATATGTCCTAAGCATTAGACATGCATTGTTATTCCAATATAAAAAGAATGCTCAACATAAGGTACGACTTGAGATGTCTACATTTTATTTTAAGATTCCAGCAATGGAACCTTCACGTCAGAATAACGCTCTTCTTGAGCAGAATGAATATACTGTACAAACTGTGGTATTTATAGAAAAACAGCGCATTAAACTGTCCAAAGGGCCCTTCCCGTTTAATACATGGGCATCGCACTCGTAATCTACAAGTATGCTACACTAAAACGAAACAGGAGAAAAGTTGTACACACTTTCGGCAAACTACTCTACGATTTACTGTTCGAAACGAAATCTAAAAACATCATCATTACAAATTTTGAAGATGGCAATCCGTTTTTGGTGTAAATGTGACAAGGATGGTAAGATAGTCGAAAACTTGAAAATTCCGACGTCCTGCAGCGGGAATCGAACCCGCGTCTCCCAGATAGCGTCCGGGTATGATAACCACATCACCCAGAACGACTAAGTCTCAAGTTTCCGATTAATTTGAATATAACCATCACAGGATTCACTAGTCGAAGCAACCGGCATTCATGTTTAACGAATCTGGAGGTTAAGAATTGCCCGGAGGCGCAGATAAATCATGAATGAAATACGGGATTACACCACATAATACAAACTTTGAAGAATATTTAATAATGTTTTTTAATAATATTTCTTCAAATATAATAAATTTTGAAGAAATACGGGATTTTGGTGTAATCCGGTATTTTATTCATGATTTATCTGCTCGTCCGGGACAATCACGGGATAGGATTCTTAACCTCCAGATTCGCTAAACATGAATGCCGGTTGCTTCGACTAACGAATCCTGTGATGGTTATAATCAAATTAATCGGAAACTTGAGACTTGGTCGTTCTGGGTGGTGTAGTGGTTAGCATACCCGGGCGCTATCTGGGAGACGCGGGTTCGATTCCCTTTCCAGGACGACGAAGTTTTCGGATATTATCTGAATTACCATCCTTGTCACATTTACACAAAAAAATGGATTTTCATCTTCAAAATTTGTATTATATGGTGTAATCCCGTATTTCTTTTATTATCATCATCATTGTTTGCAATCGTATCTTTGGTTCTAAAAGTGTAACTCTAAAAGAAAAACCTGTTTTTCAACCAGACGCCACTCATAGCGGAAAACATTTACTACCCCCCATGTTTAGTTTGCCGCTAAGGGGCGTTAATGTAAACCTCTGTTATGATGGTATCTCCGCTTCTAAAAGTACGATTAAGAAAAATTTTGATACTGATAGCCGTTTGTGGTGAGGAATATTTTTCGCACATGTGCTAATTTTTATATCACATAGTTTAGCCACTAGGTGGTGTTAAGTGTTAATTTCTAGGTACCATACTTGGAACCATATCTTCGTTGCTAAGAACCCGATTAGAAAAATCCTCTTTTCCTTGGATACCTTTCATTACAAGAAGTTATTTTGTGCACAATTTGCATTTTTTTCGTAGCACGCATTTCATAGCCCCAAGTAGCTATTTCTGTTTATGGATGTTTTGCCAACTGCATACATATTTGAACAAGTTTAATATATGCATACAAACTAGCTCAGTACACCACAAAGAACACTGCTTACACTGCTCATTTTTAATTATGTGCAGATTTTCTCCAGAGGGCATAAATGCCTTCCCTTTTTTCGCTGAATTTTTACTTATAAAAATCTGCTTTGAAACATTTATTCCATGCCGGAAGGGTTTCAGAAGCCGTGCTCCAAAATTCGGTGCCATCTTTCATGTTCGAAAATATTGCCACCCCGATGGTGCAGTGGTCTAAGCGATGGCTTCTGATCATTCGTACGAGATGGGTCCGGGTTCGAATCCCGGTGAGGCATGGATGTTGTGTTTGCCTTACAGCACTGGCTCCCTCCCTTCCCTGGAGCCAGTGGCACTAAATTAGGGACGAGTGACCACTGAGTTGCTCACGGTAGTTGTTAAACCTCCAATCAAAAAATATATATATATAGATATATTATTACCAGGTTCACGTCACAGTACAAGTGCTTGAGCAAATATGACGATTACTGCTGAAATAAAATGTAGTTTTTCCGTTATTTGTACATTGGCTCGTTTCTTATTGGTCAACCCAAACACATTTATCCTGTGGGGGGGAAAACCCTGAACTGGACTTTAAACAATAAGGGAGCTTGGAATCTATCTAACAAAAGTTACTGTGACAGTCGAAGTCCACGTTTCCTCCTTAAAGAAAGGAACAAGAAAAATGACACCGAATTTTCGGGTGTAATAAGCACGTCTTTTGAATCCGTTCTGATGCAAATTAAATTTATCAAAGCTATTCAAAGTCAATGGAACCGGTATGGAAAACAATAGTATCTGACGGAAGAAAGAAGTTTTTCAATCGGGTTTTTAATTCCCAGATATTGCTGTAAACGGAATATGAGAAACATTTCGCACCGGAAACGCTCTCCAACACAGAAAGAATTTTTCAAATCGGACTCTTAGAAACAGAGATATCGACAAAAATAAGATGTGACTTTACGTCCCCTGGTGGGAAAACCATGCATTATTTTAGGAAGAAAGTATTCTCAAAAGGTTATTTCATATGAGCGGAATCGGTCCCAGAAAAAAAAAAAATGTAAGCCCAGATTTTACTACAAACACATCAGAAGCAGAAATTAACACTTATGCCCCCTGGTGGCCATACCATTCTTTACCAAACATTAGAAATTATGTGAAAAATATTTTCCATCAGGTCTTGTATGCGATACAGGAAGAACTTTCTAAATCGGAGTTTTAGAAGCAGAAATAACGCAGAAAGCGCAATTTACCTTTGTGCCCTCTAGCGGAAAGTCTATGATTTACTTGAAAATTTTGAATTTATAGGGAAAACATTTCGCATCGGAAACACTATCCAACAAAGAAGGAATTTTTCAAATCGGACTCCTAGAAGTAGAGATATTGACAAAAATAAGATACATCTACGCCCCCTGGCGAAGAAACTGTGGAATATTTTAAAAAGAAAATATTCCGAAAAGGTTTATCGATGTGAGTGGCATCAGTCCACGAAAGAATTTTTTCAATCGATATTTTAGAAGCTGAGATTTTATGGCAAATACATCAGAAGCAAAAAAATAACAATTACGACCCGTGGTGGCCAAAGTATTCTTTACCAAAAATTTGAAATTATATGCAAAAGATTTTCCATCAGGAGGTGTATCCGCTGAAGAAAAAAATTTCAAATCAGAGTTTTAGAAGAAGAGTTATCGGCAAAAATGTAATTTACTTTTACGACCCCTAGCAGGAAATCTATGCGTAATTTGAAAAAGTAACTATATCTAAAATACTCTTCGACATAAATGGAATCGAAAGATCAAAGAATTTTTCAATTGGATGTTTAGAAGTAAAAATGTGGAATAAAACGTATTTTTTAATTCGACATCATCTGCATTCCCTCTAGCGGTGAAATCGCAAATCGTAAAAAAAAAAAACGAAATAAAGGATCATCATTCGCATATTTCAAGCTTCCCAATGCAAAAAGAATTTTTCAAATCGGACTAATAGTTGCAGAGATATCATGGGTACAGACAGAAGGACGGACAAACCGGTAACATAAGCACGATCTTTTTTTCAAAAGACGTGCTAAAAATTGAGCATAGGTAAGGTAGTTTCATTGTAGGCATGAAAGAACAAGAAAGCTGACACCGAGTTTTCTGTTGTAATGAGCACGTCCTTTGAATTCGTTCCTATGCGAATAAACTTTACCAAAGTTATTCAAAGTCAATGGAACCGTTTAAAAAAAAAACCAAAAAAAAAAAAAAACGGACTTTTACGATCAAGAAAACATCCAGAAATGGAAACAGCTACTTGCTTTCAGCATAGGCTAAAAAGTATGTTACGAAACTTAACAAATGGTGCACAAACAAATTTTCATAGCAGAAGAAAGGTATCGGAGACAAAGAGATTTTCAAATCTAACAATTGAAAGAAGAAATATAGAAGGAAACATGATATAACTCTAAGCCTTCTAACGGGAAAATAATGGATAAGCATAAGGAAAAAGTTGAAAACAGGAGAAAAATATTCATGGAAAAAGCTATGGTAGGGAAAAAGAACTTTTCAAATAGCTACGTCTCCTGGAAGCAGACATAACGAGAAAAAGGTTTTGACCTTAATTCCCCCCCAGTGGAAAATCTGTGCATTATCAAACGAGGATAATGCGCCCTATCTTTCTGTAGCGGATGGCAAACAGCAAAGAAAATTAAAAAAAAAAAAAAAAAAGGAAGAAATTTCTTAATAGGATTTTTAGAAGCAAAGATACAGCTGCAAACAAAAATACACAAACACCAATTAGCTACAGAATTATGAACTACAAAACTTCTCAAATACAAACCTTAAGCGTCCCACAAGGTTGGCATTCTGTGCTGATTTTTTTTTTTTTTTTATCGCACATGTAAAAGCAGAGATATCAAAAAAAACAGATCAAACATTGGCGCCCCTAGCGGGGAAATTGTGCATTATTTTGGGTAGAAAATAAACACAAAGTAGTTTTCATAGTTAGTAGTATCTGACCAAAAAATATTTTTTTTCAATCCGGTTTTTAGTCCCGCAAATATAGCTGAAAATGGAAACGTGAACTCACGCCTTCTAGTGGCACACGTGTGCGTTAAGAAAATTTTGAATTTATATGAAGTACATTTTGTACTGGAAACGCTCTCCAATAAAGAAAGAATTTTTTAAATCGGACTCTTAGAAGCAAAGATATGGACAAAATTATGATATACATCTACACCCCTGGCAGAAAAACTACACATTATTTTAATTAGAAAGTATTCTGAAAAGGTTTCCCGAGGTGAGGGGTATTGGTCCAAGAAAAAAAGTTTCAATCGAGTTTTCAGAAGCTCAGAGTTTACAGCAAATGCATCAGAAGCAGAATAAAAAAAACAAAACAGTTACGCCCCCTGGTGGCTAAATTATTCTTCACCAAAAATTAAGAATCATATGCAAAAAGAAAAAAATCCATTAACAGCTGTATCCGTTGCAGGAAAAATTTTTCAAATTAGAATTTTAGAAGCTGATATTGTGGAAAACTTACGCCGCTAGCGGAAAATATCTGCATTACTTGAAAAAGAGACTGTCCTAAAATAATAGTTTTCGATATAAGTGGCATTGAAAGAAAAACTATTTTTTCAATCGGATATTTAGAAGCAAATATATGGAATAAAATGCATTTTTGAATTCGACATCATCTGCATTTACGCACTCTAGCGGCGAAGTTGTGCATCGGAAAAAACTGGAATGCAAGGAACAGCATTCACACATTTCAGCTTCCCAATGCGAAAAGAATTTTTCAAATCGGACAAATAGCTTCATGGTGTCCCACAAATGGACGGAAAACATAAAGGCACGATCTTTTTTAAGCTTTCCAACCGTAGGTTGAAGAAGCATATATGCTCCAGCTTTGTCCGTCCATCTGTCTCTCGGCACAATAACTCGCGTCAAAATGGTTCGATTTCGATGAAATTTTAGTATGTGGTAGGGGACCACCTGGGGACGAACCCTATTGAAAATGGACGAAATGGGGTCAAAGGTCACGGCATAGGAGCGAGATCCATTCCATTGCCCTTATGCGTCATAACTTGCGTAAATATGATTCGATGTCGATGAAATTTTAGCATATTGTAGGGGACCACCTGGGAATGACCCCTATTGAAAATGGGTGAGTGGGGTCAAAGGTCACGGCATAGGAGCGGGATCAATTCTGTTGCCCTTATGCGTCATAACTTTCATAAATACGGTTCGATGTCAATGAAATGTTAGTATATTGTAGGGGACCACCTGGGAATGAACCCTATTGAAAAAGGGTGAAGTGGGGTCAAAGGTCAGGACATAGGAGCGGGATGCATTCCATTGCCTTTATACGTCATAACGTGCGTAAAAATGGTTCAATTTCGAAGAAATTTTATTATGTGGTAGGGGACCACCTGGGGACGATCATATGATGTCACAATCTCGCGCTTGATATGCTGGCGCGCCGTCACGCCATCTGTCTCATTACGTCACGCGTTGTGTGTGGATCCTATTAAAGTTTTATGACGTCACACTCTTGCGAGCAGATGGTCGCGATTCCCATCTGCCTCATTACGTCACGCTTTGTGTGCGTATGTTCGTCCGCACAATAACTAGCGTAAAAATCGTTCGATTTCGATGAACTTTTAGTATGTGGAAGGGGATCACCTGGGAAGGAACCCCATTGAACGTGAACGAAATGGGGTCAAAGGTTAGTACATAGGAGCGGGATTCATTCCACTTCTCTTCTGCATCATAACTAATGTAAAAAAGGTTCGATTTCGATTAAATTTTAGTATATGGTAGGGAACCATCTGGGGACAAACCCTATTGAAAATGGGCGAAATGGGGTCAAAGGTCAATACATAGGAGGGAAATCACTTCCATCGCTATTATGCGTCATAACTTACGTAAAAATTCTTCGATCTGGATGAAATGTTAGTATGTTGTAGGGACCTGCCTATTAAACAAGCGAAATGGGGTCAACGAATCCTATTGAAAATGGGCGAAATGGGGTCAAAGGTTAGGACACAGGAGCGGAATCTGTTCCATAGCCCTTATGCATCATAATTTACGTAAAAATGCTTCCATTCCGACAAAACGTTATCATGTTATTTCGGAGGTATACTCAATTGGTTCTGTAGAATATCATCAAAATGGGATCAAAGTTCAGGGCACAAGACCAAGATTTATTCCACAGCCATTATCCTCATAACTTGAGTAATGATTTCTGGTATGTTGGAAAGCGTATCATAAATCAATGCATTGCATGATTTTACTAACTTGTTTTACAAAAGACATGCTAAGAAAACAACAAAATAACTTACCTAATACCTGATGCCTCTGCTTTACTAGTTTTTGATAATATCGATAATGTATGCAGCACCTATACAAATAAAATGCGTATCAGCTTTTCGTTTTTACAAAACAACAATTCAAATTTGAGAATAGGAATAATATCAAATAAAAGACGAAGAAGCAAATAGATGTTCATACCTTTCCGAAGTCTACACATTCAAATAGCATTGGAGGTTCAAATAAATCTGACAAGCTAATGTCAAACACATTTTGACACGTCTGGAGGAATGTTCTGATATTCTTGAGGCACAAAAACTGCAATATAGAAAAAAAGGCGTGTAATTAATTTCAAATATTAAGATCTTCATAACAGAAAATTATGCATTTACTTCATGAGGTACGTATCTTAGAAAGCAAAGAACTTTTCTGAGAGACTACGGCATTTCTGCGCTAAATGTAATGAACTTACGAGATGCATTTTGTTTTTAACTCAAGTTGTACAGGTGCACAGCGTATTTTTTATGAATAAAATCCTGCATTCAAAAGTTATATGAGGAACAATTTAAAGTAGGGGGGGGGACTCAAGACACTCGATATCAAGAGAGTTTCTTTCCTGATCCACATAAAAAAAGCTCTGAGAAACAGACGTCACATCTCGCTTGTTAGGAATCGCTATCCCAATCAAGCAAGCTTTCCCCACTAGTTTCATAGTTGATTCGGTAGCGTGTGTGCTTTCTGTGCAAGCTGACCTCGATTCGAGTATACCCTGATCACAGCTGCCTTTTTCAGATCGGTGGGGGAAATGTCTATTGGTCGCGTGGTTTATCTCCCAAGAGATTTATGTAGAGGATTCTTGAAGGGAGTGTCTGACTCCAGGTCTTGAAACAACCCTTAAAAGTAGGCAGGGTCAGATTGGCCCACCGGGACAATTCCAGGTGGGCCATTGTAGAAATGGCCCACTTTCTTGTATCCTCTTTGTCTGGATTGTTTGGAAAGAAAGAATAATTATTCCGATACTTATGAATAAGAATTATTAACTCCATTTGAGCTTTATATTATCGGTCTAAAACATCATTGTTTTAAAAAGAAATAGGCGTTTCTTTTATCTACAGGGTGTCCGAATAATGACTGTGCACTGAATGTACAAATTGCAGTAATGTAATAATAAAGAAATTTTGAATGGCATTACAGTAGAAGTGACCCGCCACGTGGAAGTGCTCTGTGTCTGGCACAACCTTCATGTCTCCCTACCCCGAGGCGTCATTTCGAGCAAAGATCATTCCCGAGCTCTTGGTCGATGGAGGCAGATGTGTCGATTGATCACTGGTCTTGGCACAAGGACAATGGTCTGAATATGAAGATTTCATACTTGATAGATGAAAATGAGGAACATAAGTTTGCTGTCTGTAGTACGATAAGTTAAAACCAATCCCTAAAACTGCCGAATAAAACTCAATTTATTTACAATTTTAAAAACCTATTTACCATTTTCGGGGCTCGCATGGCCCCATTTTCAAGCCTTATCCCCCATTTTAGCGGAGATCCTGTTGCAGTCTATAGAGGGTCTTGGCGAGTTTTTCTGTCCAACCTTTACTTCTGATGAGGTATGTGAATGACATGCTGGTGTTTTAAAGCTTAATTTGTGTATGAGTCAACATAAACAACACTTGCGGTTTTTACACGATATTATAAAAGTCGATGATGCTGACTATAAAACTTTAATCAAAAGGTTGTAATACATTAGACTTTCGGGTCTACTATAGACCCATCTTCAGATTTGAATTAATCAAACTCTGAGATTACATATGGTTATATCAAGAACAATGCCAGATTACAACTTAAAACTTGAGAAGTAAAACACATGTGACGTAGTCAATCAAAAAGCCTGTGCACGAGAGTCAACGTCTTGTGGTAGGGGGTACTGTTTGTTCAAAATAAGGTTCTTCCAAACCCCGGAATGTAATTAGGTAAATCATCATTGCAACAAGAGTCAAAGTTCTTAAGTATAAATAAACTTTCTGTAAATAACAAATTTGACTTACATAACAGAAATGCCAGAATTGACAAATTGTCCCAATCTATAAAAAAACTTACCACTGTTAACTGCTCTTGCCAAGGCAGTCGTTTGTGATCCGTTCCGAACATTGTATTTATGTTCAACAAGTCTAGTATGAACATTCCTAGAAGTTGATCCGATATATAGAGAATCGTTAGTTCCTGGGTCGTTTGATCTCAACGAAATACTGTTAACACCCCATTTGTCGAGGCTTGGCACAGGATCACGGTTGCTACGGATCGATGATAAGATGTTCATGGTTTTGACTCCAAAGTCTACTTGATATCTGTGGCAGGCATTCTTTAGGGAATGAACAATAAGTGGAATAAATTGTACTGACCCCACAAATCTTGGCTTCTGATTCTCCTTAGACAAGGAAGTTAGTGTCCTATTTGCAACTTTCCCAATTATACGTTGAACTGTGTTTTCGGGGTACTCATAAATTCCTGCTAAGTCTGTAATTTTCTTGAACTCCTGATTACGAGTAATTGATGAAGAAGAATGTGAGAAGGCGCGATTAACCAAAAAGTAAAACGTTGACAATTTTTTATCATCAAAATGGGCAGATGCAAAAGGAATTAAAGAGGAATGTGCAGAAGGTTTTCTGTAAACAGAAAAACTGACAGAATGTGAAACAGGTTTTCTGTTTACAGAAAACCTTCCGCACATTCCTCTTTAATTCCTTTTGCATCTGCCCATCCTGATGATCAAAAATTGTCAACGTTTTACTTTATCCTGATGATCAAAAATTGTCAACGTTTTACTTTTTGGTTAATCGCGCCTTCTCACATTCTTCTTCATCAATTACTCGTAATCAGGAGTTCAAGAAAATTACAGACTTAGCAGGAATTTATGGGTACCTTGAAAACACAGTTCAACGTATAATTGGGAAAGTTGCAAATAGGACACTAACTTCCTTGTCTAAGGAGAATCAGAAGCCAAGATTTGTGGGGTCAGTACAATTTATTCCACTTATTGTTCATGCCCTAAAGAATGCCTGCCACAGATATCAAGTAGACTTTCGAGTCAAAACCATGAACATCTTATCATCGATCTGTAGCGACCGTGATCCTGTGCCAAGCCTCAACAAATGGGGTGTTTACAGTATTCCGTTGAGATCAAACGACTCAGGAACTAACGATTCTCTATATATCGGATCAACTTCTAGGAATGTTCATACTAGACTTGTTGAACATAAATACAATGTTCGGAACGGATCACAAACGACTGCCTTGGCAAGAGCAGTTAACAGTGGTAAGTTTTTTCCAGATTGGGACAATTTGTCAATTCTGACATCTCCGTTATGTAAATCAAATTTGTTATTTACAGAAAGTTTATTTATACTTAAGAACTTTGACTCTTGTAGCAATGATGATTTACCTAATTACATTCCGGGGTTTGGAAGAACCTTATTTTGAACAAACAGTACCCCCTACCACAAGACATTGACTCTCGTGCACAGGCTTTTTGATTGACTACGTCACATGTGTTTTACTTCTCAAGTTTTAAGTTGTAATCTGGCATTGTTCTTGATATAACCATATGTAATCTCAGAGTTCGATTAATTCAGATCTGAAGATGGGTCTATAATAGACCCGAAAGTACTAATGTATTACAACCTTTTGATTAAAGTTTTATAGTCAGCATCATCAACTTTTATAATATTGTGTAAAAATGGCAAGTGTTGTTTATATTGACATGTTGGTGTTCTGGCCTTATTCTTTCTCTCTCTTGAATCAATTTACTGAGTGTCTGTCTTCTCAATATTCAACTATCTCCTTTACCCAGGAACTTGAAGTTGAGAGAAAACTCCCTTTTCTTGATATTTTACTAACAAGGCATTTAACCTCTAATCAACTTCAGTACTCAGTTTACAGAAAACCAACGTTTATTTCCTGTATTATTCCTTTTGTTTCTGCCCAACCTCCGGAACATAAATCTTCTGCTCTTCGATTTTTGCTTAAAAGAGCCTTTACCAATTCTTCATCCCGCAAGATTCGCATTGATGAATTAAATAAGATTCAAGCTTTAACCAGGGAGTTCGGATTCCCGACCTTCCTCTTTCACAGGTTACTCAGTAAGTTTTCTAAACTACGATTTACCACTTTGGTTTATGAAGCTCCTCTGTCTAAATTTGTTGGTAAATTGGATTTTATTCCACATATTGTTCCTTACTTGAAAAAAGTCTGTCAACAACTTTTTTCAAGTAAGGAACAATATGTACAATCTGTACCCGAAATATCTTCTCACTGGTTTGTAGAGACCGGGATAAAGTCAATATGTTTAACAAACCGGGGTCTACTCCATACCTCTGACCTCAGAAGACCCAAACCATGACTCTAAGGTTTACATCGGTTCGACACTTCAATCGTTAAATATAAGACTGAAGGAGCACCAATATCCTCTACGAAGTAGAAACGTCACTACAGCCCTCACCGTTGCAGTCAACCAGGAAGGCTACAAACTGGACTGGCAAAATGCTAAAGTTTTAAACTCTTTTGTTAACAAGAATACCATTTTTCTTTCGGAAAGCCTGTTTATTTTTAAATATTACGATGTCTGCTGTAATACGGACTTTCCGATTTCAGTCCCAAGACCTTGGAGACAGATGATTGCTCTCCCCATGACACACTTAGAAGGTGAGACTCTTACTTGAACATGTTCTGTATTTGCTTTTGGACTTTAATTACTTCTTTTTTTTTTCTCTTAATGTAAATGGCATCACTTGTGTAATTTCTATGACGTATATCACCTTAGTCACGAATACTATAGTATATAGTCGTTGCCTCTACGTGTTCCGGGGCTTTTGGGCTTGAAAATAGCGCCATGCGAGCCCCGAAAGTGCTAGCTATGTAAATAGGTTTTTTAAATTGTAAATAAATTGAGTTTTATTCGGCCGTTTTAGGGATTTGTTTTAACTTATCGTACTACAGACAGCAAACTTATGTTCGTCATTTTCAGGACAATGGTGTTGGCGGCTGAACAGAGTGTTTTTGGTGGAACATGTCTTTCGTCATGACGACAAGTACACGGACGAAGTGCAAAAACAGTTCGCTAGGAGGTTTCGTGATGCAGACATTCCCTCACAGTAATGCGGTACGTCAGCTCATAGCGAAGCTTTGGGAAAATGGCAGTGTTCTGGATGCATCCCGCCGGATAGGCATCCACGGCAGACGGGATTGTACAGGATATCCAGGACAGGATACAGAGGAGTCCACACAAGACCGTGAGGTGGCTGTCAAAACAAGCTAATGTGCCTAAATATTCTGAAAAGGAAGTTGCATTTCCACCCGTACAAATTTTCTGTCGTGCATCAGCTGAAAAAAACAGACCACGAAGCCCGTGCTCGGTACTGCACGTGGTTCCAAGAGTTCCTGTCTGAAGAAGGTGAGGACATTCTGGACGGGACTTTCTTTACAGACGAGGCATGCTTCCAGAACCTCTCTGGGTATATCAACAGCCAAAACACTCGTCTGTGGGGTGCTGAAAATCCCTACAAATTTAAGGAAAGCGCCTCTCCACAAAAAAAAGGTCGGAGTTTGGTGTGTCATGACTCGCACGCGCATTATGCGGCCCATTTTCTTCAGTGAAACTGTTAATGCAGAACGGTGCGTTAACGCAGAACGGTGCATTAACGCAGAACAGTGCCTTGCCCAGATTATCCAAACATTCATATCCGAACTCACGGAATGGGAAATCAAAGAATGGTTCTAACAAGATAGAAGGATGGTTCCAACAAGATAGTGCAACTGCTGACACAGCTGGCACATCAATACAGCTTGTGGAGGAATTCTTCGGAAATCGCATCATCCCCGAGGACTGCGGCCTGCCCGTTCACAGGATCTGACACCGCCTGAATTTTTTTCTGTGGGGAGCACTGAAGAGGAAGGTGTACGCAGGTAATGCGCATGCACTTCAAGAGCTAATGGCTGCAATAACGACCCACATCCAACAAATTACTCTATACATACACTGAGAAAGGTCTTTACTAACATGCAGAAGCGTGTGCAGACATGTCTGGAAGTCGATGGGGCCCATTTCCAACACCTCCTGTAGGAACCAGTTCGACATGGTAAGTGTTACTTTCAGTGCACAGCTGTTTCTCGGACAACCTGTATATATAGGTTGAGCGTTTGCTGTAACGTGGCAAAGCAAAATTCCGCCAGACCAAGCAAGCTGTTATAAATAAATTAAGCTAATTACGGTTAAGCGTAGGTCGGACTTGGAGCAAAAGGGTAGGCCCTACATTTCTATTTTAACCTTAAAGGAGGCACTAATAATCATTTTGATGGTCCATTATCCCTACACCTTTGTCTATGTATAGACATACAGCACAAAGTGCTTGGTCCGGTGGAATTTTGCTTTGCCACTTTACAGCAAACGATGTTTCAAATGGCAATTCTCCGGCTCCGATGTTTTTTTCGTCTGTTGTCAGCATGTCAATATACATCTCTAAAGCAAGACAAATCGCATGTGGTCGCCTCCGGAATTAATTTCCAACGACTTCTTTATCCAGATATCTTTAAGGTCAGTTATTGATACAGGACTACCACTCCTTTACCCCTATAAAAAATAAGGACTTATAAGCACCTCCCTACTAAATTTTTAAGGACCTCGCCGAAATGTACGCACAACAAAACATATGCCCAAATACTTTTACACGTGACTTAACCACAGAAACAGAAGTATGCCGATGAAGTTTGCAATATTTTTCTATATAATTTAAGCCAGAGGATCTAATAAGGTTGAACTTATGCAATTTAAAAGACAGCTCTGATGACCAAATTAGTTTTCCTATCTGAGAGAAAAATCACATATGCAATTAAGGGCATATAAATTATAAAACTGTGGTTAAAAGTAGAGGTCTGCTCGTGTCGGGCTGGCCCACCACGCCCGATCTCAGGCTAGGTCGGGCTTCTTTTAGTTTAGAGAACATAGCAACGGGCCAGTCCAAGTGGACCCGTTCTTTTTATCTCAATGGTAAAGAAAGAAAAAAGCCATGTTCCCCGATTTCCTGGTCTGTTTAACTGTTTTTGTTGGTTTTACTTACTTCCATGACATAGCCCAAGGCGAAATCACAAAAGCAAGGAGAGACACTCACAGTGTTTTCACCATCTGTAGGTATTAAGATGGTAAAACCCCTTTGGGGCTTGTTGACAACAAAAAGATTCGACCCCGAACGAGTGTGTGTGTTGTGTGGAGTGGGGGATGTCTGCAGTGGGGTGGAGTGTGTATGTGTGTGTTTGTATGAGAGTGGGACGACATCGATTTTTTCTTCTATTCCTCATCTGTATTGGGATTGACTTTTGTGGTGTTACTGCTTACTAGCTCAGAAAAACGGAGATTCTGAAACCGCTTAGTCATCCTTTTTGTCTCTCTTTAAAGGTCATATTCCTCGATAATTGTCAAAGTTTAGTTCATATTTTTAGGCTTACATTCAACAAAATATTTTCAATAATACCCTATTTCATTATTTAATTTTCATAATTTAATAAAGTACAATAGAAAGACGAAATAAAACCACACGGTACATCACGGGATGGGACCAGCCTAAATAAACGCTGCAATTGACGGGCTCGGGCCGAGAGGCTAGGCTGAGCCTTAAATGAACGGGTTCGGGGCGGGCTCATGAAATAAGGCCCATGCAGGCCTCTAGTTAAAAGTTATGAGTTAAAGATTTGAATTTCGCATTTAATCATCTCATAGTTTAAATACAAAAGCATGGCCAAAACTATGTATTGAAAATTTCAATTTGGTATATGATTTTCTCATGGTATAACTGATTAACTTTTACTTGCATATACTAAAAGGGTAAATACAAATGAGTGTTATTAGTTCCAAAAGATGGTGCCGGAGCTTGTTAGATAAAACTTGCTGGATATGTGTTATTTAGGGAGAACCCACGGTCCTTCACTTTTTCCAGCAAATTACTAACTTTACAATATTCAAAGCAAACTGAATTTGCTTGTACCACTTACTGGTCATCCATGTAACACTTCTCAGAAAACTTGAAAATTTCATCGTCCTTGAGTGGGAACCGAACCCCGCATCTCCGATTACCGGTCGACCATTACACCACCCAGGACAGTGAAGTTCCAAGCAACTGAGACACATGAATCTGAAATTCCTCAGATTTTCAGTAGTCAAAGCAAAGCGTCCCTGCTTTCTCGTAGCGATAAAATTTTCAAGTTTTCTTACAAGTGTTGCATGGATGACCAGCAATTGGTACAAGCAAATTCAGTTTGCTTTGAATATTCTATCCATTTTCCACGTATTATGAAGAATATTTCTTCCTTCATTGATTTTACTTACCTTATACTATCCCGTGCTTTCAGCTGACATCACCATCAATATAGTCACCTCGAAGCAAAAGTTCTAGGCACTACATCATAACTTCTGGATTTTGTACAGTCAGTTAAGAAAAATAAGTACTTTTTAAGTACCTTTTGGAATTTTTGTCAAAAACTAAGAACTTTTAAGGCACCATAAAAAAATTAAGTACCTTTTAAGGATTTGTAAGGAATGTGAAAACCCTGGATTAATTTTTAATTCCTCCTGTAGAAACCAGACTATTTTTTTTTTTTTTTTTTTTTTTTGCACGTATCCAACTCCGCGGATAGTATGGGGTGACCGCATGTGACAAAAATAGGTCCCAATTGAAATCACTATAGCGTTAAAAATACATGCCGCACATTAATCGTGTTAGCATATTCCTAAACAGCATGGACTCAAATTCGCGATGACGCAAAACATCGTGCGCGCGACACTCCATGTGCGCGGGGGAGATGACGCAATATGGCGCCGCGGCGTTTTACCATCACCTCCTTATAGCTGTAAAATTAGCTATAAGGGGGTGATGAAGTTGGGGGCATATAAGGGGGCACTGTAAAATTAAGCTATAAGGGGGTGATGGTTTGACTCAGTCTATCTCGGCAACCGTGAGAGCAACATGACTGTGCGTGGTATCGTTTTAAAGCTCTCGACAAGATCTATTCAAATATATAAAGAACATTTTGCAGTGGTTTAAACTAAAAATTTTAAAAATCGTTTTCGTGTGAACGGGTTAACATTTCCGACAATGCCGTGGATTTCGCTAAATGAACACAAGAAAAAGTGGAGAAAATGAAAACGAAAGGAAAGAGCAAGTGATGAGGAATGTAAAAAGCCCAAGAAGACAGAGCACCACGTTGGGTAATTCGTGTATCGATCTGCTTTGTGTTCGCAATGTATTCAGCATTATTTGTAAAAATTATGCAAGCTACTTTTCATATCATAGACCTGTGTTTGCTATAACAAATTAAATAAATGCTTTGAAACCATACTCGACTAGCTCATTTCAACTCACTGATCTGCAAGTCCTAGTCCTACGTTGCTAACTGACGGCTCATTCAGAACTGAGCTTAGCTGTATTTTTTTTAGAGTTCCTGTAAGCATCTGAGGTTATAAGAAGTCCCTTGCCCCTAATTTAGCGTCACGTGTCCTATGGACAGAACAGGAGCAATGGGCAAACGCACTACCCCATTCCATTCTTCATCCGGGACTTGAACTCGGATATAATTCCGATGATAATTCAAAAATTTGCAACTCCGACCACTCAGCCACCCTGATCCGGGTTTCTCATGTTTATGTCACATTTTATTTTATTACGAAGTTGCACGTTTTGATGAAACAACTTCCAGATAAAACAAAAAAATGCCGGGACAAGGAAACTCTTCCTGGAACTAGACTTAAAATCCCGCTCGCAAAGCTGAAACCGAAAGTACATCGCGCATTAAGAGTCTCAAGATTAAAAAAAAAAAAAAAACTTCAATTTCACAATGGCACTAATAATTCTGCATTTAAATAACGAAGCTACTGATACCTGTTGTCAAATGTTTGTGAAAGTGAATTTTGCGAAATCGTTGCATGAAAATAAACATGTAACACAGCAGGCTAGGTATACAGTAAGATTTATTTTTAGTTCTTATCGTTCTGTTTGACACCTTGCGCCTTTGACGTCAGCAAAACAGCATCGGCTATCTCATTCAAGTTAAGATAAATCAGTTATCCCACGTGGACTATTATAATGCCCTTCAAGCTCTGATGAAGTGAACCGAATTCTCTTAACTGGTAAACACAACGTGGTTACTTTAAATAAAAAAACTGTGTGAACACTGGTACGCAGTGAAATCTTGGTTATACGTTTTGCAGTTATACGTTTTTCACTTTCATTCGGATTCTTCGTTATTCCTGATATTTTTCTGTGGTTTCTAGCGCTTCAGATTATCAAAAATACACGTTCTGTAAGTAACCCGGTATGCTACAACACTGTAAAAATTAAGGAGTGAATTCACGGAAAAATCTGAAAAAAAAACGTGCAGCAAAATTGCCGTTAGGTGTCCGCCTTTTTTCAGAAATTTCCGTTTTTAAATGCCCATTTATTTTAACTTCCATATTTTCACTGATTTTCCGTACTCAGAAATTCCGTTTATTTCAGAAAAGTCCGTTTCAGATTTTTCCGAATTCATCCAGGAATTTCGCAAAATTTGAGAAGCTGGATTTTTCAGCCTTGACACCAGACAATCTTTCCGCTGCAGTCCGGATCGAACCGCCGTCGTTTGGGTTGGTTCAACAGGTAACGAACGCTTTTAACCACTGAGCCACAAACGCTCAGAAATCAGAATCACGTATATTGTAAAACAATTTGCGCCACGATGATTTTTTGTTTCGTCATTAATGCGAGTAATTTAGTCATTTTATTTTTTGTTGGAGCTTATTATTTTTCTGAATAGGCTTGCAATTTTTTTTTCTGTAGGACTTTTTTACAAATTAAGCATTTTTCATCGTGATTTTCTGAAGCAACAAAATGCTTCGCAACTTGATTTTTTTAAACTGACAATGACTTTCAGTTAAATTTATAAAAGATGAACTGTACTTTTTTATAGTATTATTTCACAAAAAACAAAAAAAAAAAACTTAAATGCTGCAAAATTTACTCTTGATAGCTATAATAGCTTTTGTCTTAAGTTGTCCAAAGACTGATACATAGACATCGGATAACCATCTGTACAATAAGTTAAGTACCCGGTTTCTTACAATAACACAATATATAATAAATAGCTGAAGCACAAAATAGTGGAGAGAAGAAATATCCTGTGCCACAATAAACAAAATTCATGCGATATGCCATCCACAATATCCGATCTCGCTACAGAACTTCAAAATCAGTTCCTTCGACAGACTTGAAATTTAACAGTTAATCAAACACCCAATTATTCCCGTGAATCTCTCCCATTGCCGGCAATTTTCGTCATATGAATACGGAAAATGTGAGAACGGATTTTTTTCCGTTAATACACGAAAGGAATTGGGGAAAGGTTTCTGAAAATTCAGAATTTTCCGTTAACACATCTCTAAATTGGCAATTTACCGTCAATATAAGAAAGAAACTGCGAAAAGGTTTCTGAAAATTCAGAATTTTCCGTTAACACATCTCTAAATTGGCAATTTACCGTCAATATAAGAAAGAAACTGCGAAAAGGTTTCTGAAAATTCAGAAATTTCCTGTGGTACGAAAAATCCGTGAAATTCAGGTTTCTTTCTATCATTTCACGGAAAAGGTTGTATCAGAAATATGCTTCGTTAATTCACCATATGACGGAAAGTGGCTCGTGAATTTCAGAATTTTTTACAGTGAACTTCGAGAGGATCAAGACAGCGTTGCAGTATTCCTTCTTGGTGCAGCCAAAGTTGAATCTTGATCCCATCAGAGGATAACTTCGAGAGAAACAAGACAGCGTTGCAGTATTCCTTCTTGGTGCAGCCAAAGTAGAACCTTGATTCCATCAGGGAAGGAAGACTTCGAGAGAGTCGAGACAGCTTTGCAGTATTCCTTCTTAGTGCAGCCAAAGTTGAACCTTGATCCAATCAGAAAAGGAAACTTCGAGAGAAACGATACAGCGTTGCAGTATTCCTTCTTGGTACAGCCAAAGTTGAACCTTGATCCCATCAGAGAAGGGTAACCTCGAGAGAATCGAGACAGCCTTGCAGTATTCCTTCTTGGTGCAGCCAAAGTTAAACCTTGATCCCATCAGAGAAGGATAACCTCGAGATAATCGAGACAGCCTTGTAGTATTTCTTCTTGGTGCAGCCAAAGTTGAACCTTGATCCCATCAGAGAAGAGTATGTATTGTATGGTTGTTTACTTTCGGTTTGGATGAAAAATTGGTTTCGCATTTAACGACTAGCACACATATGCACTATTTAAAAATTGATAAATCTCTGGGACCTAAATTTGTGGTTCCATCATTTCGTGTGGTAGCAGAATAGAATCCTACATGTATCATCAGCATTCATCATTCCGGTTTCAAATGGATGCACCTAGGCTCATGTGTTGCATACGGAAGCTCTGCTCTCAGATTCCTTAGTTGTGATGATTTCACTTAATCTACAATCAGGATTTTCATAGGCGGATCGACCTGTCGAAAGAGAAGTTTGATTTTCATAAGCAATGCGATAAAATATACAGTAAAACCTGTTTGAGACCGGAACCCTGCATAAAATCTGAAGCCTGTCCAAAACGGAATTTTTTTTTAGTCCCAAAATGAAATGTAGAAAATTACGTAGTATTTAACCTGTCTAAAACGGAACCTCCCTAACACACAAATTGTAAGAAAGTAAATGAACCTTGTAACAATAGAAAGATCCCAGACGTTCCCGTGCCGTCAAGTATTTTAATTGAATATGAAACATTGCACGATAAAGTGTAATGATGAATTCCCACCGAATAAATTTGATTGAGGTTAAAGCTAACACAACATAACATAACACAGGTTGCAGATATCAAAGTACAAAGTCTTCGTAGCTGACAGTTTCGTACGGATTTCGACGATACACTCCAATTTAATTCTCTAACATTTATTTATTGAGATTATTATCACGCTGTGAGTTGCAACTAAATAATTACAACAATAGTAGATTATTTTTTAAAAATGGAACTTCGTGATTTTTAGTTGATTAACGTACGTACGAACATTAATTCTCTTAAGTAATCATTAAGTATGTAGAATCTGTTATTAGCATGGCAAAAATTCAAGTGTTTACATTTCAGTGGTTTCCATGGATGCACCTGCATAAAACGTCTGTCTAAAACGGTAAACAGTTCAAGTTCCTTGTATTCCGTCTTACACCGATTTCACTGTTATAACGTTTTCATTTTTCATTCGCCGCCAATTTAACTTTAAACAGATCGTTATTAGTACTCCTTCGAAGAATAAATTTTACAGTATTATTAAACATTTTAAAATTTCTTTTATACGCTTTTAAGGCCATGACCTAGAAAAAGGTATAACCGAGGTTCCACTGCGTGTAGAAATACAGTAGAAACAAAGAAAAAGAAAGCATGCTGCTGATATAGATCGACTCTCTCTCACTGACTGTACACTTATCGGGGTTTTTCACAGCGATAACATAATTTGTCCAGGCTGGCAGTTACAGAGGGGTCGCATTTGACTGTTTTGTCTTAGATTCGTAGCATTCGTTCCATTATCTCAGTACATGAAAATATTGAATTGTTAATAATGTTGCCGACTAGCTAGCTAGTACCTTTAGAAAATATTAATGTCTTCAAGAATCAACGACCAGAAGGATTTGAGGTATTGAAGATTTCAAATGAATTGCAAATTATTTCTCTTCTATTTTTTATTGCTTATTATTAATGCATATTCTTGGGTCCGAATATTATGACGTCCTCGGCCTCCACGATTGGACGCGACCCACAGCACGTTGCAGTGACGTCACCGACCGGAGCAAAATATACACTGGTGAGCCAAAAGTCATGAGATACGTATCTAGTATAGTGTAGGACCTTCTCTACCCCTGCGAAATGCAGCAACTCGACGTGGCGTCAATTCCACAAGTAGCCAGAAAACTTCAGGAGAGATGTTGAGACATGCGGTCTTCCAACCACGTACCATAAACGCTCTATTGGGCTCATGTCGGGCGAACGTGGCGGCCACACCATCTGTCGGAACTGTCCAGAATGCTCCTAGAACCAATTTTGGACAACTTGGGCCCGATGAAATGGTGCATTGTCCGCCAGGAAAATCACATCGTTGTTGGGGTACATGAAGTTCATGAAAGGCTGCAAATGGTCAACCAGCAGAGCAACAAAGCGATTATAGGTTAATGTCGTGTTTACGAGGACCAAATGGCCCAAACCGTGCCACGTACAGACACCCCATGTATGGAACCATTACCAGCTTACACAGTGCCTTGTTGACAGCTTGGGTCCATGGCCTCATGGGGTCTGCGCCACACACGAACCCTACCATCAGCTCGTAACAACTGGTAGCATGACTCATCGGACCACACCACATGTTGCCAATCTTCCGGGGTCCAATTACGGTGTTCACGCGCCCAGGTGAGGCGCTGTGTCCGATGTCGTGGTGTTAACAAAAGCACTCTAGTGGGTCTTCTGTTCCCATACCCCGTGGACACTACATTACGCTGCATTGACCTAATGGATATGTCTCTGGTACCTCCTGCATTGAATATGGATGTTATTTGAGCCCGTGTCGCTTGTCTGTTAGCGTGGACAATCCTAGTCAGACGCCGCTGGTCGCGGTCATTCAACACCTGTGGTCGGTCACTGCGCTGTCTATGGTGGGTGGTAATGCCTTCCATGAGGTATTCTCGGTAAACACGTGACACCGTGGATCGAGAAATGTTGAATGTTCACACAACTTCGGAAATTGAATGTCCCATCCGTCTGGCTCCCACTACCATGCCTCGTTCAAATTCCAATAACTCACGTCAACTTGCCATAATCCTACTGGCGGTTGTTCAACCTGACTCACGAGATTACACCTCGCAACTGATAAAAATCGTGGCGTGCGCCGAAGCCTCTATACAACGGCAGAGCCAGTTACAAATTTGCATACTGCTATCCCATGACTTTTGGCACTTCAGTGTACACAGACGAAAAGCGCAAGGCATGTGTCAGCTCACTAGCACAAATCCGTGCTGTTGACTTTACAAAACTGAAGAAGTCCGCATGAGGATGCAATCGGACATTTTAGAGCAAAGGGGACGAAGGATAACGAGACTACTGAAAACAAAAATTAGTGATTTTCTTTTTATACTGATAAAAAATGCACTTCCGAGAATGTACGAAAAAGATTATGCATACATCAAAGTCATGAAAAAAAAACCCGCTGAACTTTCTAAGCTGGTGAAAAATCGGAACGCGCAGCGAAAAAAGTGAATATAAGGCACCATGAGCAAGATCGAATTAACTATAATTTATTTATCAAAATATTAAACATGAGCACTGTATTCAGAATATAAAATTACTGAATTCAATAAAGTCGTGAAATTTTCGTGCTAAGTAAGTGAAGTCATAGAATAGGCCGTCTCATGCACGATTTTCAGCTAAAACCACTCTTTAATATTTAAAAATGATGTTAAAAACACATTAAAAACATTAAAAAACGGACGAGATCTTTCGGTGACAGCTTCGGTCCCTTCTTCAGGTCATACACACTGAGCAATAGCAATGAAAAGTTGGGTGACTTAAATACAGAATGAAGATGTCATATATTGTAGAGTTCAAATTGCATGTATTAGCTACTGAACGAAACTTACGTGGTATGTTAGTTATTGTTATACTACATACAATGTGTAGCAATATCACTGTTACTCACGTTTTATTATAAACGTATAGTGGCTGTTGGACAAGGACAAGTTTAGGGCTATACTATTGTTGTAATTGATAAAAAGTTCAGACTTACACTTTCTGCCTGGAAGCCCAGTTTTCCTTGGGTAGATTATAAATAAATAGCGTTCGGTTCTTCGTTCTGACTTCGCAATTAAAATCTTCTGTTAAAATTTCCTGTAGTTAACGAATTGTGTACGATAAAAGCATTTTTGAATTAGAACGAATTGAACACCGGAAATGAAATATCAAGTTAACAACCATGCAAAACCTTGTTAAAAGGAAATTACAAAGAACGATATATAAAACCAAAGGAAAACCTAAATCTTAAAAGACAGAATACGGAATCCACATCCAACTCCACCACCACCACAATCCACCATCCATTTCGTATGCTGTTTTTTAAGATTCAGGTTTTAATTTGGTTTTATATATCGTTCTTTGTAATTTCCTTTTAACAAGATTTTGCATGGCTGTCAACTTGATATTTCATTCCCGGTGTTCAATTCGTTTTAATTCAAAAATGCTTTTATCATACACAATTCATTAACTACAGGAAATTTTAACAGAAGATTTTAATTGTGAACTCAGAACAAAGAACCGAACGCTATTTATAATCTACCCAAGAAAAACTGGGCTTCCAGTCTGAAAGGGTAAGTCTGAACTTTTTAACAATTACAACAATTAGTATAGCCCTAAACGCGTCCTTGTCCAACAGCCACTACGTTTATAATAAAAAGTGAGTAACAGTGATATTGCCACACATTGTATGTAGTATATACAATAAATGAAGATGTCATGATACAAGTACACTACGCATGTCAAAGAATCAAATTTACATAAAGTAGATACACCAATTCAAGTTCTGAACAACTTGAAGTAATTTCTTATGGTTTCAAAAGAAATTTCCAAGGGAGAGGTATCTGAACAAGTGTGTCGTCAATGCAACATTTAGGCCCATACTTGTAAATCCCTAAGCTTTCGGAGAATAGCGTGTTGAGCTTTTTTTTTTTTTTTGATTGGAGGTTTAACGACCACCGTGAGCAACTCAATGGGCTATAAGTAGTCGCCCGTCCCTAATTTAGGGTCACTGGTTCCAGGGAAGGGAGAGAGCCAGTGCCGTAAGACAAACACAACACCCATGCCTGACCGGGATTCGAACCCGGACCCCTTACGGACGAATGATCAGAGGCCAGCGCCTTAGACCACTGCGCCACCGGGGCGGCGTGTTGAGCTTTCAGAGAATACAAGCGTGTTGTTTGAGCCGAAAGGATAGTAGTAAGGTTCCATAGTGGCTCGTGATTACCTTCCGAGCATAATCTGGATAATGCCGTAGCAGAGGAATTTGTTTTTAAATTGTATTTGTGTTCATATAATCGGCATTTTAGGTTACGAAATGTAGAACACACATATACAGAGTCTCTGAATTTCACTAGAGGCCATGGCCCTTAACGGAATGACGTAAATGCCGTGACGGTATTCCAAATTAATTATATCTCTGTCGTTTCTTATTTGCGATATTAAATTACAAGTTTCTACACCGAAACTCAAATCGTAGCTCTTACAAATGTTCTTAAGAATATTGCAAACAACTGGAACATATTGTATTGACCCTATATACTTAACTGGGTTTCTGTCACGGATAAGGGTTGAGGCAGGTAATTCAATTGAACGACGAATTAACTTGTTAATGCCATATCCTGGCGAGGTCTTTTATTTTTGACATTTCCAGATCTCGAAGACGATTACTGGACGAATGAGTTTATAGCCCGGTGTAAGAAAAAATTGAGTGCAGAAATTTTATATTTAATTGGATGTGCTGAATCAAAAGGAATGAAGTAAGTGGTAGAAGTGGGTTTTGAATAAACAGAGTGAATAATAGTGTTATTTTCTGTGTCCCGTTGCAAGAAAAAAAAATTCCAGAAAAGGTATGGAACAGTTTTGTTCAATTTCGATGGAAAGTTTAATAGAAGGATATCGCGATGAAAGCCTATTGGCGAAATCAACTAGTTGATCGCGACTGGAGGGCCAAAAAAACAGTACATCGTCAACGTAACGAATATACAAAAGTGGTTTGGGGGGGGGGGGGGTTGAACAGCATTTTCTTCTAAATCCTGCATAAGAATTTCTGCCAAAGTGGCTGAGAGTGGGGAACCCATGGAGCATCCCTCAAGTTGGCGGTAGATGATATTATTAAAGCGGAAATAAGACCTATTATGAACAAAATTCAAAACAAAATAAAATAGTTTTAAAAGGCATTGCTTCAAACACGCAGTTTTTTTTATTCTTGTTTTATTGCTGTGTTTGCTTTCTTCTCAACAAGTTTCACAGCTCATATTTGTCTTTCATTAAGACTGCAGCTGCGCAGCATCCATTGCTATTTTTTTCTTTTTGCTGATATTTCTTCATTATCGCTCTTTATCCCCCTCTCCCCGGATTTCGGTGAAGCTTCTTTCAAATAACCCATTTTACTGAACAACTGAACTGCAGACTAAGTTTGTAGTTCACAGTTTCCATAGCCGAAAAGGATTCGTTGCTCTTTCTTCATGATTTTGTGACTATAATTCCATCTATCATGCTGAAAGAACTTTCACCCTGAGGACCAAGAACGCATGATATAAAAACTATTCTAGATAACTAGTGTGATTTTGAGAGCATAAATACCTTTTATCACCATGCAACAACTCTCCAACTCCGTCACTGCTGTTTTCCGAATTTTTTTTTCCTCCCTTACCATGAGAAAAAATAGCATTTATCGAAGAAACAGGTCAGTGGGAATATCGCGATAAAAAAAATTATAATTGTAACGATTATGGCTGAAATACAAATATTTATGGAGCAGAATTATATTTAACAATTCAGGGCAGAAGAAACATTACGAGAAATAGTATACTCAGATTACAGAGAAATTTTCGCTCCCTCTACCTTCCGTTTTCGGAAATTGTTGCCCAGAGTTTCAAGCTGAAAGGCAAACATTTATGCAATAAAATGGTATTCAACAACAATACCGGACATACAGAACATCACGAGAAAAAAAATTATGCTTACGGGAGAAATCTTCACCCCGCCTAACTTCCGTTTTTGGAAGACGGAAAACAACTTTCCCACCAAACTAACCAATCTCCCAAAAAATTCTCTTCTCTTTTGCATCGATCTCGAGAATGACCCAAATGATACGAATAAAGCAGAATTCCGCGAATACGCGGAAGAATCTCATGCCAGATTATTACATTTCGTTAATGAAAAAACGCTATCGCTTTCTCGTATCCCTGACATTGTTAAAAATAGATGCATTTTCCTAGAGGGAAGCAACTATTTCATTCACTTTTCTCTGCCAACGCCCATGTTTTTTATTGTTGTCGGTGGTGACGGTGGACTTCAAGATTTCTGCGTGCTTCAAAATAAAAATAGTTACCTTAAATAATAGATCAATAAAGTTTCACTGTGGAATAAAAAAAGAAGCGTGTGTCAAGCAAATAAAAAAGAGCGAAATCCGCAAACAATTTTTTCTCCGTCCTCCTCGGAAGCCAAAACGCCGGCTTCCCGCTCTGTTATTTCTTCAAGAATGAGTACATCACACACACACACACACACACACAACCTTCAACTCCTCACCTTCCACTAACATCCGCGTGCCAAATTCATTCCTCGAATGCCAACATATGGCTTTGGCATAATCTATCGATACGTCTGCAGAGAGAGCTTTCATCACCCAGTATCCCCACCCACTACCATGCATCAGCATCAAAGCTATTCTAGTAAGCCGTTCACCCGACTCTGTTCCTTCCTCCTGCAAATTCTCGCAATCAACACAGCTGAACATCCACCCCAAGTAGCATTCTGGATGTTAATGACCGGATCGCGTCACGAGCGGGAGGATTGGTGATAATAAAAATCATTTTATGTACGCTGGTGTCCAAGTTTCTTAAGGCACCTTTAAAGACTGAGAAACAGACAAACATTATTTTCTCCGCAACACCCAACACGGTAAGATAATAATTGTCAGAGAATTACTGCTGTACTTATTACGTACTATTACCTAATTGTGCAAGCCACGGTCTCATGATTCCTATAAAAAGATAACGACGCGGATGTTAATTAGCAATACACAAGATAATGCCGATTTTGTGTAATGATGCAGTCCGACAGGGCCGGAAAAGAACTATCACATAGGTCGTATGTACGTACGTGAAAGTCTACTAACGAGAAATCTACACAATGGCTAACGTTGTAGAACATAAACAATCAACACTCTGCCACTAAGAAAAACATACGTGAAATTCCCTCACGAAGAGCAACTTCAAAAATTGCAAAACTCTGCAGAAGCACGCTTCGCACTCTGTCACATTAATGGGACAACACAGTAAGTAGTTAACAAATAATTTGCTCCCACAACTCGCACCACGAATTTGCACAACAAAATACACTATCTACCAACAAGTAATTGGACACGTGTGATAGTAAAGGAAAACGAAATTTATTCACCTTCAATAGTTGGTGGAGCCTCCACGAGCGGCGATTACGAGCGGCGACCCTCCAGGGCATACTCTCAACCAGGAGGCGTTGTACGACGTCTAGCGGTATTTTCTTCCACTCGGCTTGGAGAAGACAGGTCAGTTCCTTCACCGATTTCGGACGGTGGGCGCACCCCTTAAGTCGACGCTCCAACTCGTCCCAGAGGTGCTCGATAGGGTTAAGGTCCGGGCTCTGCGCAGGCCAGTCCATTCGATTAACCCCATTGTCACCATACCAAGCCATGGTGGACCTCGCAACATGACAGGTGGCATTGTCATCCTGAAAGTAACATATGTCCACCCCGTAAAACTGCCACAACTTAGGAAGCGCATGGTCATCCAAAATGGTGCAGTAGGTCTCGGCGTTGAGTCTACCAGGAAATGCGACCAAGGGTCCCGTGCCATACCAGGAGAAACACCCCCATAGCATAATTCCACCGCCGCCGAATTTCACAGTTGGCACAATACATTCCGGCAGGAGGCGTTCTCCAGGCAGACGCCAAACCCAGACCCTGCCATCCGAACGGTAGAGGGTGAACCTTGATTCGTCGCTCCAGAGAACCTGTTTCCACTGTTCAACGGTCCATTGTCGACGTTCTTTGCACCACGTTAGCCGAACAGCGCTATTGGACTTGGTGATCAAAGGCTTGTGGGCGGCAGCACGTCCATGATAACTGAGCAGATGGGCTTCCTTGCGGATAGTATTCATCGAAAGAACACTCCCGGATGCCTGTTGAAACTCCTCGCGAATGTGGCCCATCGATTTGGTGCGGTTCTTCGGAATTTCTCTGGCCAGCACCCGTCGGTCTCTAACTCCGAGTTTTGTGGGTCTGCCGGGTCGGGGCACATTCCGACAGTCACCTCTCATCTTCCATTTGCCAATCACGTAGACCACTGTCGATTTTGGGTACTTCAACTCGCTGCATATGTCACGTATAGATCGGCCATTTCTGTGATACCCGACGATTACACCTTTCTCGAAATCAGAGAGCTTCGAACTGCGTGGAATCTTGCATGCGACTGGTTGCGTTGTTGTTTCCCACACGAAGTTTAACGGCGGCGGCAGTGACGTGTATCAGGACCGCAGATATCGTCGATTGCAGGGGTGTCCAATTACTTGTTGGTAGATAGCGTAGCTGTATACACTGAAATCAGGGTTCGTACAGGAAAACAATTCCAGGAGTTCATCAAAAATTCCCGGAGCTTAAAATTTTTGCTACAATCCTAGTGTTTTGTTTTATATTTTGCGAATTGGGTAGACATTTACTAAGCATTTAGAATTCTTATGAAGTTCGGTGGGTTCCACTATTACCAAATGACCTTCAGGGTGTGTTATATCTTCAATGAAGTTGCAAAATAGCTCCGTATAAAACTTACGTACATGAAGCATTCTGAGACTTAAGCACAATGCAGTGGTGTATCTTGGGTCCGAGACCTGGGCTATCTCACCCACACATTTCAAACCCGTACAATAAAGGCACAGGCCGACCTGGCCAGTTTCAAACATTAGACACTCGGCCAGGCCCGGTCCCGTCAATTGCAGCTCTTATTTAGGCATTTGGTATTATTTTGTCTTTCTATTGTATTTTATTAAATTGTTAAAATTAAATAATGAAATATTATTGAAAATATTCAGTTGAATGTAAGTCTAAAAATATTAATTAAACTTTAGCAATTGTCGAAGAATATAACCTTTAAAGAGAGCCAAAAAAGAAGACTAAGCGCATTCAAAATTTCCCTTTCTCTGAACTAGCAAGTGGTAACACTACAAAAGTCAATTCCTGTAAAGATTAGGGATAGGAGAAACAATCGATGCCCCACTCTCTCATACCAACCCACACACGGACACCCCACATCACTGCAGATACCCCTTCGTCCCCCCCCCCCACTCTACACAAAACACACACTCGCTCGGGGTCGAATCTTTTTGTTGTCAGCAAGCCCCAAAGAGGTTTTACCGTCTTAATGCCTGCAGATGGTAAAAACACTGTCAGTGCCTCTCCTTACTTTTGTGATTACGCCCTGGGCTGTGTCATGGAAGTAAGTAATGCAACCAAAACAGTTAAACAGGCCAGGAAATCTGAGAATGCGACTTTTTTCTTTCTTTACCATTACGATAAAAAGAATGGGTCGGCTTGGCCCGGCCCATTGCTTTGTTCTCTAAACTAAAACAAGCCCGACCCCGCCCGGCTCGCGCCGGGCCCGTTCAGACCTATATTACGGCGTCACATAAGATGAAAAAAGATGACATCACGTATAAGAAACCAGGAGCTTAAATTACTATATAGGTGATTGTATGATGTCTATGTATCAGTGTGCGGACCCCTAAGACAAAAGCTGTTATACCTATCCAGAGTAAACTTTATATTTAAGAGTTCTGTGAAATAATACTATAAAGCATTTCACCTATTCTTAAAGATAATTGAAAGTAATTGTAACTTTAAAATGATCGCAAGTTCCAAAGCTTTTTTTGCTTCGAAAAATCACGGTAAAAAAAAATACTCAATTTGCGATTAAGTCCTCCAACAGAAAAAATAAAATTTTTGCAAACCTATTAAAATAAAATTATTGCAAACCTATTTACAAAAAAACAGTAACATCTAACAGAAAATAAAGTAATTACTTCACTCGCACTAATGACCAAAAAACATTTCATCATCGAGTAATTAGAGTTCTACCTTGAATGTGCCTGTGATTTCTGAGTAGTTTGGGCTCAGTGGTTAAGACGTGCGGTTCTGTTGAGCCAACCCCAAGGATCTCGGATCGAATCCCACCAGGGGGGAAAAGGGAAAAGATTATGTATAGTGTAAGGGCTGAAAAATTCAGACTCTGCGATTTTGCGAAATTCTTTATAAATACTGGAAAATCCCAAACGGACTTTTCTGAAATAAACGAAATTACTGATTACGGAAAACCTGTGAAAATACAGAAGTTTAAAAAAAAAAAAAAAAAAAAAAAAAAAGAAGAAATAGAAACTTTTAAAAACGGAAATTTCGTTAAAACTCGGACACCTACCGACTACTTTGCTGCACGTCATTTTCAGGAATTTTCCGTTAATTCACACCATTTATTTTTACAATGTACCTCTTGGCCACCAGCGGCAACACTAACTTGCTGTCTACCCAGTGAAGTTAAAAATGACATCTTCAGGGTAATCTTTCATTAGGAATCTTACATCTTATCTTGCATTTGAACGTATAAAAACTTACATATAATCCTACATTTGCATTTGAATGCAAGTTAAAAAATACGAGGGCCATGCAGAAGATAAGTGCCGTTTGAAAATAAAACGAAAAAAAAAGTACTGATAACTAATTTTTAATGTGCGATGAATTCTACATAATCTACTTTTCAACATATTCACCCTTGATATTAAGGCATTTGTCATATCGTGGCACAACTTTCTGGATACCCTCCTCACAGAAGTTTGCCCCATGGGTTCTACATATTAATCTACTTTTCAGCATATTCCTTGTGAATGTTGAGGTTTTCGTCATACCGTGGTACACGTTTCTGGATACCCTCCTCATAGAATTCTGCCGCCTGGGTTCTACATGCCTTAATCTACTTTTCAACATATTCACCGTGGATGTTAAGGTATTTGTCATATCGTGGTACAAGTTTCTAGGTACCCTCGGCCAACTCATAGAAGTCTGCCGCCTGGGTTCTACATGCCTTAATCTACTTTTCAACACATTCACCGTGGATGTTAAGGTATTTGTCATATCGTGGTACAAGTTTCTAGATACCCTCCCCAGAGAAGTCTGCCGACTGAGTTCTATATACCTTAATCTACTTTTCAACATATTAACCGTAGATGTTAAGGTATTTGTCATATCGTGGTACAAGTTTCTAGATACCCTCCCCAGAGAAGTCTGCCGACTGAGTTCTATATACCTTAATCTACTTTTCAACATATTAACCGTGGATGTTAAGGTATTTGTCATATCGTGGCACAAGTTTCTGGATACCCTCCTCATAGAAGTCTGTCGTCTGGGTTTTGAGACACGGCTCAACGTCGCCTTCAGGTCATCGTTGTCATCGAACCGCTCGCTGGCAAGAAATCGTTTCGATTGGAGAAAAATTATATTTACTGGGCTCCAAGTCTGGGGTTGAAGGGTGGGTGGACCAGCTGGTCCCATCCGAATTTGGTGAATAGGTTTTACGTCCCATTTGCGGCTTGAGGACTTGCATTGTCAGGGAGAAGAACAACTCCCTTGCTCAGCATGCCGCGCCGTTTGTTTTGAATTGCACGATGCAACTTTCTCAGCGTCTCGCAATAAACAGCTGCGTTTGCCGTCGTGCCTTTAGGCAGGAATTTTACCGACAAAATTCCTTTCCTACCCCAAAAGACAGTGTATATGACCTTCCTCGTTGACATCGACTGTTTCAATTTCTTGGCAGAGACGAACCCGTGGGTTTTCATTGCAGGGACTGCTGTTCCGTTTCAGGTGTGATGCGAGGAACCCAAGTCTCGTCTCACGTCACTATACGGTTTAAAAAATCATCATGTTCCTCCACGTACCGCCCCGAAATTTCCAAAGCAGATTCCACGCACTTCATTTCATGCTCTTCCGTCAACACTTTTAGCATCCATCGTGCACACACTTTACCGTAGAGACTGCTGTTCCGATTCAGGTGTGATACGAGGAACCCAAGTCTCATCTCCCGTTACTATACGGCTTAAAAAATCATCATCTTCCTCCACGTACCACTCCGAAATTTCCAAAGCAGATTCCACGCACTTCATTTTGTACTCTTCCGTCAACACTTTTGGCATCCATCGTGCATACACTTTACCGTAGAGACTGCTGTTCCGATTCAGGTGTGATGCGAGGAACCCATGTCTCATCTCCCTACAATACGGCTTAAAAAATCATCATCTTCCTCCACGTACCGCTCCGAAATTTCCAAAGCAGATTCCACGCACTTCGTTTTGTGCTCTTCCGTCAACATCTTTGGCACCCATCGTGCATACACTTTGCCGTACTGAAGCATTTCTGTAATGATTTCGAAACTTCATGGAAATGTGCTGAAAGATCAGAAATTGTGAAGCATCAGTTCTTCCTAATGTTTTCATTCATTCTCTCCACCAAATCTTCCGTGACCAGAGAAGACCTACCATTGCGCAATTCGTCTTGAATGCTGTGTAGTCCTGCATTAAACATTCGAATCCATTTCCGCGCCATTCCTGCTCTCATTAGGTTTTGTCCCTAAATTTCGCAAATTTGTCGATAAATCTCACTCGGTCTGACATTTCTCGCATTCAGAAACCTTATCACAGACCGGACTTCGCAGTCGGCTGGCCGTTCTATTAACTTAAACATTATTAGCACACGGCACAAAACTTCTTTTCTCTTCCAGATTTTAACGACCACCGTGAGCGACTCAATGGGATATAAGCATTCGCCCGTCCCTAATTTAGGACCACTTGTTCCAGGAAAGCGTGACAGCCAGTGATCTAAGACATACACAACATCCATGCCTCACCGGAATTCGAACCCGGACCCATCTCAGACGAATGATCATACGCCAGCGTTTAGATTACTGCGCTACCGGTGCGGCGCACAAACTTTTAACATAAGCACAACCTCACAAAATGGCATTAGGGAATGGATAAAGCAACACAACTGCGCATGCGCGACTCTGAAGCAAATATTTGCGGGGGAGTGATGCGTAAACTGTACTTACTTTCTGGCTAGCGCTAGTATGTACGCACTTCAGTATATAACAAGTGTTTCAAGTATGAAGTTTAAAATGAGAAAGCTGTGAATTTTTTTTAAGTTGTAAGTTTCCAATTAAACACTCTGAGCAGCACTTGCCCACACGTGCGGAATACGTGAAAAAGTAAATTTTCTTTTGCTGCACTAATTCACTGATTGGAATGGACTGTGCTAACTTTGTTCGTGGTTGGTTTATTAACCAGGATGAACGGGGCGAAAATAAATACACTCTAATGGCCAAAGACGGAGTTAGCGCCAATTCACGTAAGCCGGCGACTTGTAAGAAATAATTGAATTTAACAAAAGGTTCGTTAAATACTAAAATGAAAAATTGGGTTGAGAGAGAGAGAGAGAGAGAGAGAGAGAGAGAGAGAGAGAGAGAGAGAGAGAGAGAGACTTAACGGGAATTTGTTGAAATCTAATTAAGGAGCTCGGCGTCGACAAAGAACTGTTTTAATTACACTAAAACAAAAATGGCTAGGGAACTTGTAGCTGTAAAAAGAAATAAAAAACTGAAATGCGTGCTCATATGATAAAGGCTGCCACCAGAATCAATATTTTTTTAACATATAATCGCCTTGGGAGAAGAAGATTATTAATATTCCTTGGCAGGAATTTTTATTTAATTTAGTTACATGAAAACATTTGCACCTACAAACTTCTTGTTTTACTGTCCAAGCTAATGAGGAGGGAAAACAAAAAAACTATGTCAAAAGCATAAAAAAAATTAATCTGTTCTGGCATCATTTTTCTCTGAACAAATACGAAGATAAAGTTTTCTCATTGTTTATTAGAAAGCTAAGTGTCTGCTGAACGCATAATACATTTCTTACACGCACGGCGACATTTATTCAAGAAGGAACGTGGGATGATTATCTTTTGAAAACGAAAGTTGATATCGGTTTGTGATTAGTGCCGTAGGTAGCACAGGGGGGCGGGGTTGAAGAGTCATCTGGGGCGGGGAGTAAAGGGTTGTGACAGTGTACCTATTAGCGACACTTATTGTTGATGCCCTGTATTCTTCATTAGTGTGGAAAATTGCAGTGCATGTAACATCTATGATCAATGTAGTAATAAAATCATTTAATAATCAATATGTATGGCTCTGAGAAAAGAAGATGGTTCTATAACAAGAAATAGAGGCGAAATTTTGACAAGAGTGAAAGATTTCTACTCCAAATTATATGAAAGGGATGATACATGTACTCCAGACATCATGAAAGGTACCAGAGTTCTTCCAGTCCTCCCAGCAGAAGTTGCTCATGCAATCAAGAACATGAAGCGGGGGAAAGCTCCAGGAGAAGATGGAATTACTATAGACATCATACAAGAAGCAAGTGGAGAAATAGAAACAGTACTCGCCCAAATTTTCACTCGATGCCTTAATGAAGGGAAGATTCCTGAGGATTGGAACAATGCTACAATGATCCTGCTACATAAAAAAGGTGACATTGAGGATCTCAGGAACTACAGACCTATCAGTGGTTTATAAAATCTTCACTAAAGTTCTTTCACACCGCTTGAAGGTAACACTGGACATGGCTCAACCGAGAGAACAAGCTGGATTCAGGAGTGGCTACAGCACAATAGATCATATCCACGTACTGAGAGAACTAATTGAAAGAGCGAGGGAATATGAACTTCCATTGTGCATGGCTTTTATCGATTATGAAAAAGCCTTTGATTCGGTGAAACCATCAGCAGTTACCACGGCTCTGAAATCCTGCGGTATTGAAGATGCATACATTAATATTATTAATAACATCTATGAAAATGCAAGTGCAAAGATTCGGCTGTTTGAAAATACAACACACATAAAAATTGGAAAGGGAGTGAGACAAGGTGACACCATATCTCCGAAGCTCTTTAATGCCACATTGGAAAATGTCTTTCAATCACTGAACTGGGAAAACAAAGGGATAAAGATTAATGGAGATTATCTAACCCACCTTCGTTTTGCTGATGACGTAGTCATTTTTGCAACTACCCCATCAGAGCTGCAGAGTATGATCCAGGAACTTGCTGACAAGAGTAAAGAAGTGGGATTAAAAATGAACTTTCAGAAGACAAAAGTGATGTTCAATGCTTTTACAAGAAATGAAGATTTATCGATTGATGGAGAAAAACTGGAGATAACAGATAAATATGTTTATCTTGGACAGCAGATATCAAGTGAGGGTCACATTGATGAAGAAATTAATCGGCGTACAAAACTTGCCTGGAGAGCTTTTGGAAGAAACAGCATAATTTTCAAGAGCAATATGCCATTATGTCTTAAAAGAAAAGTGTTTGATCAATGCATCCTTCCAGTGCTTACGTATGGTGCAGAGACGTGGACCTTAACTAAAAGAGACATACAAAGGCTGCAGACAACTCAAAGCAGCATGGAGAGGTGCATGCTTGGTATAACCAGGAGAGATAAGAAGAGGAACTCGTGGATCCGAAAAATGACGAGAGTGGAAGACATCATGATCAGAGTTAAATCCCTGAAATGGCAATGGGCTGGACATACTGCCAGAAGGACAGACCATAGATGGACAGCCGAAATTTTAGATTGGATTCCAAGGGACAGGAAAAGACCCAGAAAAAGACCACATGGGAGATGGGTGGATGAAATTCGTAAATATGCGGGAGTGACATGGAGGAGACTGGCACAAGACAGACCGTTGTGGAGGAAACTTGGGGAGACCTTCGTCCAGCAGTGGATTGATAATGGTTGACAATGATGATGATGATGTATCTGTTTTATTATAGAAATAATTTGAATGTTTTATTATAGAAATAATTTGAAGAGCATTGTCTTTTTTTTCAATCTTTTTTGACTTAATATATATATATATATATATATATATATATATATATATATTTTTTTTTTTTTTTTTTTTTACCGATAACTTAGATATTCACAACATAATCGGAAATCAAGGTAAGTAATTGCTTCATTTTACTTTGGGATCTAAAGCCTAATGGTGTATGTGCAGAATAAATAGAAACTGGATAGGGGATATAATTGAAACCACCTGACAGCATTGGAGCCTCTAGCTGTATTTTTGAAATCTGTTTTAAATCATTTTTGATAAGGAAAAATTTGTTTGCAGCTTTAAAAAAAAACAAAAATAACTTGCAAACAAAAAAATAGATTTTTTATTTAAAAACGTTCGGGCAAGATCGTTTTATGCGTCACTTTATTACAATTTTTTTCGTTAAAATGTTAAGCTGCAGCTACATTTCGTTTAGCATGTTTACGTGAAGTTCGTGTCATTTTATTTTTTTAGAGGTAGTATATTTTTTTATTTCCGCAAAAATATAAGGTGTTTCTTTGTTTAAAATGACTTCCAGTTCAGAATTTAAAAGTTGTAAGCAGTTTTATTTTCCCATGACATAAATTTTGAGGCATTTTGGTACCTACGTATTCAATATCAAGACTGAAAAAGTTGGTGCTTAAAGTGAGAATAAAACTGCTAAAATTTCGTTAAAATAATATTAATTGCTAATGTATATATTTGTTTCACCAAAAGAAGGGACAGGAGGGATACTCAGAAAAGAACAACAAAAACAAATGTTTTAGTAATCAGACCCAATGAGACCGAAGGAAACAATCGCAGATCAAAGCTTCGCTTCCTTTCCGTGATATAGGCTTCCCGTCCCGTGTCCCCTACGCTTTTTGCGCCTGAATGTTAACTTTCCCGCAGAGCATCTAGGGCCGCATTACATGGTGGCGCTGCTGTCGCCTGTTTTACGTTATCTCTACGAGAGTTGAGCTTCTTCACGCGAAGCGTTTATATTCTTTGGTGACATTCTACAGGTCAAGTCAAGCACATGTCAAGACGACATATCAGCAGCAATACATTCCCGTCGGTGATCCTTAGTCGGTAAGAGCAATTCACTCCGGAGCGAGGAGGCGCATGTTCGATCGCCGTCAAAAGCATAAAAAAATGAATCGACAAATTTATCTTTTCGCACTGGTGCCCGAATGAAAAAATGGATTGGCTTCTTCGAAAAATGTGTGATATTTGTTCCGCACATCGCCTGGAATTAATAAAAGGTTCTACGCTTCAAAAGAAGAAGAAAAAAAAATTTAATAGGGAGATGATGTGACGTACTACAGAGGTCAAGTCAAGCACGTGTCCAGACGACAAATCTGCAGTATACATTCCGTCGGTGTAGCTTAGTCGGTTAGAGCAACTCACTCCGGAGCGAGGAGACGCGTGTTCGACAAATTCACCTTTTCACATTGACGTCCGAAAGTAAAAATGGATCTACTGGCGGTTGGGTTCTTCGAAAAATGTGCGATATTTGTTCCACACATTGTCTGGAATTAATGAAAAACTCCTTCTTCGGTTAAAAAAATAAGAGAGGGAGATAATGTGACGTACCAGAGAGGTGAAGCACGTGTCAAGACGACAAATCTGCAGCATTCTGTCGGTGTAGCTTAGTCGGTTAGAGCAACTCACTCCGGAGCGAAGAGACGCGTGTTAGATCGCCGTCAACGACAAATTCATGTTTTCACAGGATCATGGGGAGTTCTGTGTTCACCTACAAACTGCATTATTTCACGAATACAGATGTAAGTTTTGCTATGTTTTTAACCTCCTTTTGTTACTTTATTTCATTAGCGAACAATTTATATCAAAAAGTAAAAACAATTAGACAAAACAAAAAGTATGAAATAGAAAAAGGGGAGAAAAGGAAGAAAACTCTCGTGAAATATAAAAAATAAATCACATTCTTCGAATTTTCGAAGGTGATTGAGTTGCGCGTTCCTTATCGCTGGAGCCAAAATAACTTCCAACTAGCATGATTTTCTTTTTAGTTTACTGTTCTGGTCTCTTCCGTGGATCAGCGCAACAGCATCGAGGAGTTACTAATGTCATATTTCAACTTTTTTTTTTACTCCTTTTCTTCGATTCCAGTTTTTCCCCCAGCTACAATCGCGTATTCTCCTTCGCTAATGCTCGGTGCTATCACTTCTTATACCGTGGTCAAAACTGCCAAACCATTTTCCCTCGCAAAAACCAAAAGCACCAGATTCCAGCAAAAAAAAAAAATTTTCTCCAACACAAACATCGCAAAACCATTCGTACTGGACGTAAAACAATGAACGGGAATATGTTGGAAGCGCTTTTTCGCGTACGCTCAAAGATTTCCCTTCAGCGCTATTTCCCAACGAGTAGACCGTAGAAGGATATATTAGGTGTACAAATAAGTTTTAAAGCGTTTTTAAGGCAATGCAACATGTAAGTTGAGAGAAAATAATAATACCTTTACGAATCAAAATATGCGCCGTCATTATCTATCACCTTCCGTCATCGGTCGGGCAGCTGATGGATTCCAGCCATGACGAATACTTCGTCGTGTGACGCGATGAAGTCGTCAACCCATTTTTGCACTTCGTCACATGTCCGGAACCGCAGCCGACAAACCATGTCAGAACAAATGATAGTCTGAAGGGGCTATGTCGGGACAATACGCCGGGTGCTCCCAAACTCCCCAGCCAAACATCAATAACGTTTCCTTGACCGATTTCGTGACATTCGGCCTAGCGTTGCCATGCAGTAATTTCACGGGACGCAATCCTTTGCCTGTGAATGGACGTTTCCGACAAATTTCCTGGTTTAATCGCAGCAATTGTTGCTTGTAGCGATCAGCAGTAACAGTCTGACCTTGTTCCGATAGTTCATAACTAACCTGTTGTACCCGTCGTTGACGGGCTAGTGATGACCTTTTGACGTATGACACTTTTGAATTAATAACGGAGATTGAAAAACAACGTTCTATTTCCTTTTTTTTCTTCTCCGCTTTCAAGGTCATAATACAATTGGCAAACAACGCTTAACAAAAAACATGTGCCTTTCTGCTTTCTTTACCGCTTTCTTTACATGCAACCTGATCACACCCAACGCGAAGATAAGTAGTTCACGATAAATTTGAGCCATTTCTGTTTTAGAATTTGGTTAAAACAACGTTCTATTTCTAGCTGACAACGTCGTCACAGTATGATGACCTTCTGACTTATGACACTTTAGAATTAATAACGCAAATTGAAAAACTACGTTCTATTTTTTTTTTTTTTTCTTCTCCGCCCTCAAGGTCATAATACAATCGGCAAACAACGCTTACAAAAAAAGGGCGTAATAAATGTATTTACGAATGAAAATAGTCGTAACGGAATTCTAAAAAAGAAACGCCTAAAATTTATGGTGAACTACTTTTTTGTACGGCCTTAACGTTCGGTGTGATCAGGTTGATGTCAATAAAGCGGAAAGACACGCTCAGATCGGGTAGAAACGCGTAACATTAAATAACTAAAAATCAAATTCAAATTTTAAAAAAATCGCTTCGAGGTGCACCAGAAGATGTCTACAGGTACCTTCATAACAAATTTCGTCGCTCTAGGTCACCTAATTCTATGTGAAATCTGACCGACAGACACACACACAGTCTGTTTTATATATAGAGAAAATAGAGAAGAGATAGAGCACACCCTTCATATCCCACCACATGCACAGCAAAACTTTCTTGGAGTTAATATTGCGTTTCGGTGTCGAAGTCGTTGCTTCACCGGGGTCTACCCGGTATTTTTTGCGTTTGCCGTACTATATCCACTTTTCATCACCCGTAACGATTTTCCGCAGGAAAGATTTTTGTGTTGTTTATTCAATAGATTCAAACACTTCATGACACGCTCATCCTTGTTCCTTTGGCTCAGGTCATGTGGCACCTATTTTCCTTCCTTCTGAATTTTTCCCACTGCACGTAAACGATTGGAAATTATTTGTTGAGTTACCCCAAGTTGTTCAGCTAGTAAGTTTTTCTTGCTGCTCTTTTTTCTTTTTTTTTTTTTTTCGCGTTTGAGACGAATTTTCATCCAGCAATGCTTGCAGTTTCTCATGTGCAACCTTCTGCAGGGCGCCGCTACGTTCTCGATCGTTAACATCAAAATCACCTGCATTAAACTGTCTAAACCAAAACTTACACGTGCTTTTCGACACAATATTCTTCCCCTGAACAGAACGGATCGATGCACATGCTTCTGCAGAACTTTTTCCTTGATGAAATTCGTAACGAATGAAGTGTCAAAAAAATGCAGTATCGCTTGACATTTTACACCTACCGATGTGCAAGTGCGTTTGCCTGTTGGGCAGATCAGATCATATGTAGAGGATTTTAGGAAGGGAGTGTCTGACTCCAGGTCTTAAACAACCCTTAGAAATAGGAAACTAGGACATTTGGGCTAGAGTGCCCGATAGGAAAGTGATACGGAAGCGAAATAGAAAGGGGAGGAAGACGCCTTTATTTATTGCCGGGGAGCCAGTACCCGGGGTCCGACGCCTTAACGTGCCCATCCGACGCACGGCGGGTATTTAGTGGTTTGAACGTTCGTACCTTCTCAGGATCGAACCTGAGGTCATCTCCATGACAGTCACGAACGCTGACCACTAGGCCACCCGCGGCCCTGACTGTTGGGCAAACTTCCGAGTCACATTTTATACTCTGGACGAGTTACGGTCAAATGAAACAACGCGGGAGAAGGTCGGTTATGTAAATTAGCGGTATAAGTCACACAAAAAACGCTTCAAAACTTATTTGTACACTTAATATTTAGCTAAAATGTTCCCACGATAGCACTCGTTGGTAGGCAACAAACTACCTGGAAGTTCTTAAACAACATCTTAGCATCTCATAGGTGCTAAATGATGAAAAGGATTTTAGCCTCCTACGCCGCTTCCACCTCCGCCTTATTTAATTTGTTATAGCCAACACAGGTCTATGATATGAAAAGTAGCTTACATAATTTTTACAAATAATGCTGGATACATTGCGAACAAAAAGCAGATCGATACACGAATTACCCAACGTGGTGCTCTGTCTTCTTGGGCTTCTTACATTCCTCTTCACTTGCTCTTGCCTCTCGTTTTGATTTTCTCCACTTTTGCTTGCGTTCATTCAGCGAATTCCGCGGCATTGTCGAAATTGTTAACCCGTTCACCCGAAAACAATTTTTTTTAAATTTTAGTTTAAACTACTGCGATATGTGTTTTATATATTTGAATAGATCTCGTCGAGAGCTTTAAAACGATACCACGCACAGTCGTGTTGAGCTTACGGCTGCCGAGATAGACTGAGTCAAACGAGGCGGCACCCTCAAAAATATCGCATCATCTCCCCCGCGCACAGGGAGCGAGGGGAGTGTAGCGGGAAGCTAACAGCCCTGCTAGCGGGTACGATGTATTTCTGCAGTACGCGAATTGGACTCTATGCTGTTTAGGAATATGCTAGCACGATTAGTGTGCGGCACGTATTTTTAACGCTATAATGATTTCAATCGGGACCTTTTTTTTGTCACAGGCGGTCGGCCGTAAGTCGTCCCATACTATCAGCGGAGTTAGACGTACCCTACTCCAAAAAAAAGAAAGAAAAGAAAAAGGCGTCCGTAAAACTCTGTATTTGGTCATCATGCTCAAAACAGCAAGCCAAGAAGGCATAAGAAGCAGTGGCTGACAAAATTAAGTGCGTTTCATTACTGTTTTTCTTTCTCCGTATCTCAACACTGGTTTTTAACACAACTGAATATCAAAAAACGAAATACTGAACAGGTCATCTCTATCAAAACTTAAAAATGTGTTTTATCACTCACCTTATCTGCAAAACTATAAACGAAACACAAGATAACACATGATAAGCAGTATGATTGCCATGCCGCTATTACACACAGTGAGGCAAAAAAACTGAAATCACTCATTCTTGGGGATGTTCTTAACTTTAACTGCAGCGAACTTTTATGAGCAAAAACTGAATTGGTGAACATCAGGTGTGTCGATTACTAGCTGCCCAAACAACAAAGAATGTTAAAGAAAGAAAGAAATAGCATTCGGAGCGATTGTCTTCTGACGAAGTTTCAAGGATAACTATCGAATCTCTTCGATATACTACTAACAGATTAATTCTATGAGGAATGCTCTCGAATTATTGAGTCCAAAATCTAAGAGCAACATGTCGCAGTTAAAACCAATGAGAGGATCACATTTCTGACTGGTGATCTGCCCAATTTAATTCTTATATCCAAAAGCCTAAGAATCGATCAGCCATCAACTTTGAGTACATGTATTTCACACTGTGCTGCTTTCTGCATATGAGCTAACTGTTTTCAAGAGGCTCAGTTTTTGGAGACTGTTTGTTGCTCACAGGGTTCCAATTACGATCGACACTGCTGTATCTCTTTTGTGTCTGCAGCGTAATTAGTTACACATCTAGAATCCATCTGAAAAACAGGTATTTTAAATATTATTTTCATGGACTATGTTTCCGCAGCGGTGAAATTCCAAAAAATTAAGAAATTTTACACTTTATTTAAGACACTTTTTGTAAAGAGGATGAGTTTTCCCTGTTCAGTATATTTTCCATTTTAGCTCACATGTTGGGTTCGAATGCCTGCAAAGCAACAGAAAAGTGCTAATTACCGTACATACAATTACAAATCAGTCCAAAATGTAGTCGCCATCGTTCGCCACGACCTGCTGGCTCCCATTGTCTGGGCAGATGTTGGATACCGTCCCAGTAGAATTGTGGCAGTTTGGGCGCAAAGAATTACCTAAGTGCGCGTTCGACATCGTCCCAGTTGGCGAACCGCTGTCCTTCCAGGTACGTCCCAGTTGGCGAACCGCTGTCCTTCCAGATACGTCCCAGTTGGCGAACCGCTGTCCTTCCGGGTACGTTCCAGTTGGTGAATTGCTGTCCTTTCAGGTACGTCCCAGTTGGTGAACCGCTGTCCTTCCAGGAAATGCTGCAACGACCGGAAAAGGTGGTAGTCCCTTGGGGGCAATGTCCCGGGGAATAAGCTGGGCATCTTCCAGGAGCCCAGGTCCTTGATCTGTGACAGGTCACCCGTGCTGTGTGAGGTCTCGCTCCATCCTGCTGTAAGAAGACGCCCTTGCGGTTCAGCTGTGCTGGTCGTTTCGACGTGAGCGATACGTGCAGATCGTTGAGCTGACGTCAGTACACATCGGCGGTGATAGTGGTGTTGTCCGACAGCAGCTCAAAAAACGCGACACCCCGCATATCCCACCAAACAGGCAGCAGGACCATTCGTGGGTATAAGCCAGCTTTGAGGATCGGCATGGAATTCTGTTTTGGGTCCAATCACTTTCAGAACGCTTACATTGTCGTACAGGACCCACTTCTCGTCACCTATCGCAAAGTTGACCAAGAACCGTTCAACTTAATCATGTGCAAGCAGGGAAAAGCATGCACTTCTGCAATTTGCTTTCTGCTGAACTGCGAGTTGATGAAGTACCCAACCTTCCCAAGTTGACGTAGGTGCGTAATAATGCTCGTGTTGGTGGTCTCCAATAAGGTCTTCAAAAGCATGTCCATATCCACTGTTGCCAGTCTTCCGGCTTTGGGACGGGTCTGACGGGTCGAAATTTCCCTCTCCAAACCGTTCAAACCAACGACAGCACTGACGATGTGATATGGCTCTGAGGTCCTTACTGGTAACGTTCTTTACAGCACTTGCCGGGGTGCTACCGCGACGAAACTCTTACAGCATGCAATGGCGGATGTGCTCCTTGTCCAATTCCATGCTGGCTGGCGCTTACACTCTTCGCCTTCTGACGGCTAACTGTTACTGACTTAAGCCACCTATTAATACCTGCTGATGTCATGCCGGTGTGGCCAATGTGCGCCGTACCCGGGGCTTGAACTTCGAGTGCCTCATCCTCATACATTACTTTTTTTCCAACCCAATACAAATTCATTCACCTGGTCTATCACTGAACCACAGTTCTGTGAAATAGACAACGCACTTTAATCCAACTTTCGACGACGCAAGAAGGGATTCACATTGAAATTCGTCGACGATGGGAGTCTGTTATGGTGGTGACTCAGCAGCGTACGCTAATGGGCCAAGAATGAGTAGAAATGATGAATTAGGAAAGTCGCACACCCCTCTCAACGGCCAAGAGATGTATTTCACAAGGATCGGGTTGATAACATGATTCATGAAATTCGGATTATTACTCAAAGAGAACTGCTCACAAACTTGGCATTTTCAAAGTGTCACATATGATCGCCTTTCTTAGATACAGGATGATTTGCACGGGATCGGTGGCCCGCATGTTCACACCTGATATCGAAGTTCGAACGCTTAAAAATTGCAGGCAACGTTTCTTTGGCTAATAAAAGCGAAGCTGAAGACTTTCTTCTCAACTCTCTCGTTCTGGGAGACCAAATGTGAGTTCACCACTTAGAATCAAAACACCAAAGTCAATTCGTGAAGTTTCACCATTGAGGTTACCCACAAAAAAGAAATACCAAGCAAAAGCGTGAGTAAAGAAGATCATAGAAGCAGCTTTCTGGGGGGAAATGATGTCATCCCCATAGAATCCCATGAACCTCACCAGAGATGACAATCAATTCATAGAAACATTCAATAATTTAGAAGGCCAACTGTTTGCTGGCACGAAGTTTCGGCGCAGCACACCGACACAAGATCGCACGCGAGTCTACTGTAAAGCCCCATCTAATTACCCTTTCACATTCACTGTGCAGCTCGCATTTGGCACCACGTGATGAAAAGGCCCAGAAAGATTATCCTTTTATATTCACCTTACAGTCCACATTTGGCGCCACATGATTTTCACACTTTCCCAAATCTTATTTTGGAAAATCTTTTTGGACATTACAATGAATCCAATGCAAAGACGGGCTGTCGAGGGCTTCGTGCTTGACCCAAGAGTGCTCTTGCTGCGCAATTCTATACACATATACAAATACAATAAAAGAACAACTTGTTTTTGTCGTCGTTTCTATTTGTTTGTGGGTTGGACTGTAGAGTCTCCCGCCCTAATTTGGGACTACTGGTTCCAGGGAGGAGAGAGAGCCAATAACGTAAAACAAACACACCATCCACGCCTCATCCGGGATTCGAACCCGGACTAATTTCGGAAGAACAGCCAGAAGCCGGCACTTAGACCACTGCGCTACCGGGCCGGCGCATTTGTCATGTGCCAAACTATAATGGAAACACACACAAACAATAAAAGAGCACACTGCATGCTAATTTTTCACGTTAAGGTGGTTCCACCCAAAATCTCTGCCTTATGTTTCCAATGCCAAAATTTCTGTACATATTTTCTTCGCAATTAATGTATTCCCATGGATGAAAATTTGCACATCGATAAAACTAACTTTAAGTTATAGTATGGGACACTTAACACTTACTAAAACATAACCATAATTAAGCAATCCAACAATTGTTTGTCTACTAACGTCATCAATATACAGGTCGCGCCATCTAATAGGTCTAAACATTACTTAAAGAAAAACGATTGATTTTTAATATAATTATGGTTATGTTTTGGCAAATATTAAGTATCCCATGCTATAAATTAAAGTTAGTTTTATCGATATGCAAATTTTCATCCTTGGGAATACATTAATTGCGAAGAAAATATGCCAAGAAGTTTAACCATTGGAAACATAAGGCTGAGATTTTGGGTGAAACCACCTTAATTCATCACGAAGATTCCTTTGTTACTGTTGTTTTACGGTTTAAAGACGACCAAGAACTACTCGAAGGGCTATAAAGAAGTAAGTAGCCCGTCCCTAATTTAGGGCAACTGGGTTCTGATAATGACATAAAAGGCGCCATTCCACAAGCACATCACACATGCCTCATTCCAGGATTCGAACCAAAACCAATTTCAAAAGAATGATCCTCAGCCCACGACAGGTTCACACAATTTCAAGCTGAGGATGTGAAAGCACTACTTGTCATTCAACTTACGTAGGCATCTAAACATAAATTGATACTGCAAGGTGGACTTTTGAATTGAAGTTACCATTAACATTTTAGTTTATTAATACAGATTGTCAAACGATGATTGTGGATTGAAAATTATCTTTACTCACTTTCACAACAGCGTACTGACACAGGATCTGCGACGTTAAACACAGGACTAGTACAATATACACAGTCGTACCTGTGTATATCCTTGGCGGCGGCGAGACGGCTTGGCATGGATGCAATGAGGCCCTGGAAGGTTGCCTGAGGCACATGTGCCCATTCGGACTGCACACAGCACTGATGTCCCGGAATGGGTCTGCACGTCGAACCTGTCGATTCAAATAGTCCCACAAGTGCTTTATGAGATTGAGGTCGGGGAATTTCACCGGCCAAGGCAGAACGGTGACATCGCTGTCGTGTTCCTGGAACCAGTCGCGCAGCCCCTTAGCGAAGTTGCAGGGCGCATTATCCTGTTGAGACACCATCACCACCAGGGTAAACGTCCAACATGAAGGGATGCATGTGGTCAGCGAGGATGGTCGGCAGCCATTAGCGTTCAGGGATCCATCCAGTGGTACCAGCGGTCCCAGGTCATACCAGGAAAACATCCCCCAGACATGCACACTGCGACCATCGGCCTGTACCTGAACGACATGCGTGTCCTGGTGTTGCTTCTCGTGTGTCTGACGCCGCGTCCGTCACCGCCCGTCAGCAGTGTGGAGTAGAAACCTCGATTCGTCGGAAAAGGCAGCAGTTTTCCACTCTTCCACTGTCCAGTGACGGTAGTCTCATGCGAACTGCAGGCTTCGTTGTCGATGGACCTGTGTTAACATGAGCGCCTTGAGGTTGACGCAGCGACCCATGCGTAACAGGGTTCGCTCTACTGTTATCGGAGACGCGTACCTGGGTGCCCCAGCGTTCATTTGTGTTGCCAATTGCTGCACTGTTGCGCGTTGATTGCCCCTTACCAGTCGACGGCGGCGACGTTCTCCTCTGGGGTCCACAATTATAATGTCGGGAGGTATTCGGTGTGCCAGCGATCCATTCTTGGTACACCCTTAATACAGACAATTGACGTGGATTAGGATGACTTCTGTTTCATGGTACACTTTTACTACAGCACTTAGCGAACAGCCCACGAAGTCTGCTGTTTCTGAGATGCTTCCATCCTTGGCGCGATGGCCGATGATCATTCCTTTTTGCACGTCCGTCAAATCACTACCTTTATCCATTGTGCTCTCGTTAAGGACTATGGCTCATCTTTCCTGGCCGGCCGCTTATATTTCCGTGTGGTCGACCTTGTCAAGTACACTCTGGAACGCGCCTGGACGGGTACACTGTGATTTGGGGGAGGGGGACATATTATTTTGATACGACTGTGTATATCCTCTGTATGTTTTAAGTATGGACAACTTTACACATATAATAATTTTTACTGCTGGTTCGGTTTTTTTTTTTTTATCATCATTATAGAGGTTTAACGAACACCATGAGCAACTCAATGGGCTATAAGCAATCGCCCGTCCAATTAAGGTACATTGACTCCACGGAAAGGAAAGAGCCAGTGCAGTAAGGCAAACAAAACATCCATGCCTCATCGGAATTCGAACCCGGACCCATGTCAGACAAATGATCAGAAGGCATCGCTTAGAACACTGCTCTGCCGGGGCAGCCGGGGTTTGAACAACCACCATAAGCAATTCTTACGACTACAAGTAGTCACACGTCCCCAATTTGAAGCCACTGGTTCCAGGGTAGGGACAGAGGCACTGCCTCAAACAAACACACCCCATGCCTCATTCCAGACTCGGAACTCGGGTCCATCTCTACCGAATGGTCAAAAGCCAACGCTTCAGCCACCGAGATGGAACCTTAATGATTTATCTTCGAGTTTTTCAAAACTGTTGGGCAAATCCCTGTTATTGCGTGTGACCGCCATAAACTGAACACAGAGTGAAACCTTGATCGACATTATCTTTTATGGCGTTCATTAGGGCGGCTGAGCTAAGAACATTTCTTTTTATGTGTCTTACACCATAATCCCCCGAAGATTTGCTGCTGTGGCGACATACGAATAGTTACTGCTTTCGTTTGCTGAATAGGATGTCGTTAATTTCTGCAATGATTGCTTCCCCGCCGATTTTCATTTGCCCTTACTGCCCCAGAGTTACAATACATGCCTGCCTATTGCAACAATTCCAGAAGATCGCTGTTTTGTCAGGCACATCCTGTTGCCTTTCACACCAACGACCGAATTACTTCTAACAATTCAAAAACGAAATTCGACATTTTTTCCCATTTCCTGTTTACAGTATTTTACGTTGCACAGCCAAGACGATATACACTATATTGACAAAAGTCACCAGACATCTAGAAGAGAAACACAACATAGCATTTATTGACATACATTAGTACGGTGTCGGTCCACCTTTGGCCTTAATGCATTCACTGACCCTTCAAGACATGCTTTCGACAAGGTTTTGGAACATCGATAGGTATGCGCTTCCATTCAGTACATAATGCTGCCGCTAACTGTACCTTAGTAGTAGGTCTTGGTTCAAAACTTCTTATGCGGCGTTCTAATTCATCCCATAGGTGCTTTATGGGATTAGGATCAGGACTCTGTGCTGGTCAGTCCACACACGATACGGAATTATAGTCAAACCACGCCGTAACAGTCCTTACTTTACGGCTCGGTGCATTACCCTGTTGTTACCAACAAGGTTCGGTTCCATAGTATTGCCACAGAGTTGGTAGGGCATAATTGTCCAGAATATGAAGGTTGACGTGCTGGTTAACAGGTTTGTACACGATAATCAATGGGCCTGGACCATGCCACGAAAAACACCCCCACACGAGTACACTGCCAGCTCCAAACCAGACCGTAGGAACAGTACACTGCGGTAAATAGCGTTCCTCCGGCTGCCGCCATACCACACATGGCCATCAGACTGATGGATTGTGTATCTGGATTCATCAGTCCATAGGACCCGTTTCCATTGATCTACGGTCCACGATAAATGTTCTTTACACCATGCTAAACGACGAGTAGCATTTTGAGTGAAGATAAAAGGCTTATGAGTAGCCGCACGACCATGGTAACCCATGGAATGAAGTTCTCTGAGAATGGTACGTTTACATACCGAGGTTCCAGCATTTTTACTCACCTGTACAATGAGGTCTAGTGCCGTACTCCGTCAATTGGCTGTAACGACTCTCCTGAGACTTCGACGTCCTCTATGAATGATTTTCTTTGGTTTGCCGGTACATTTTGCTGCTTCAGGCACGCCATGTCTTCCACTTATTCAGTACATCCAAAACAGTTGACTTGGGTACGTTTAAACGCCTCTCGGTTTCTTTTATGGACAACCCAACTAGTATAACACCCAACAATCTTTCCTTTCTCAAATTCAGTTCTCGCGACATTTTCACTCAACCTCACAGTGCGATATGATGGCGGTCAGCTGCAGGCTTGTTTTTATACCGTTTGCAGCTGTACCGCGCATCTTAACAACGCACCCAATCGTCTCACCATTACAATGTAGCTTTGCCACACTCGTTCCGTTGTCTTTCTCATTGGTAGAACAAGAATAACACTGATTAACACAGCTCAGTGTCAGGTAACGCCCACATCTATCCGTCTGTCCCTCTGGAACGCTTGACGTCACAGCAACGTCTGCATTGTTGCGTCATCACTCATCGATCAATTTGTGTGTGCTCACGCGATGTCAAAATGATTGCCTGCTATATAATAGCACTCGATCGCTTTTAAATATCAAGGCGATCGCGAGCTAATTTAAAAACACACGATTATTAATGACTCGAGTTGTTTTTCCGATCTACAAAATTCGAACTGAATTCTTAATATCACAGCAAGTTGAGTTTGCACCATCTCGGTGGCGCAGTGGTTTAAGCGATGGCTTCTGATCATGAATGTCCGAGATGGGTCTGGGTCGAATCCCGATGAGGCATGGATGTTGTGTTTGTCTTACGGCGCTGGCTATCTTCTTTCCTTGGAACCAGTGGCCCTAAATTAGGGACGGGCGACTGCTTACAAACCACTGCTGAGTTGCTCACGACTGTCGTTAAACCTCCACTTTAAGAAAAAAAGTTGAGTTTGCACGCGATAACACTGAGATGTTAAAGTGATCGCGTGCTAACTTAAAACATTGGATTATCAATTACTCGAGTTCTTACAATAATAATGGAACTGATCATATGTAGAGGATTTTAGGAAGGGAGTGTCTGACCCCAGGTCTTAAACAACCCTTAGAAATAGGAAACTAGGAGATTTGGGCTAGAGTGCCCGATAGGAAAGTGACACGGAAGCGAAGTAGAAAGGGGGAGGAAGATGCCCTTATTTATTACCGGGGGGCCAGTACCCGGGGTCCGACGGCTTAACGTGGCCATCCGACGCACGGCGGATAGTTAGTGGATCGAGCCTGAGGCCCTTTCCGTGGCAGTCACGAACGTTGCCCACTAGGCCACCCGCGGCCCCATAATAATGGAACTTACACCTTTTATACAACTTGAAGTATTTCATTCCGTTTTTAATGCTGTAACAATTTATAAAAACACACAACGACTAAATGCCGAGCTTTCCCACTCCTAACGGGAGGCTTTCTCAAAGCCAGTGAACACAAGAATGTCTTCGGGAAGGACGATAATTTGAAATCTTCGAGTGCGTATCTACTGGTGTCCAGTGATATTGCGTCTCGCGGAAGGTGGTGTCTCGCGACCTATACCTTTCAAGCATTCTCTCTCTTTCCCCCTAATATCCTATGTCAGCAGGATCTTCCACGCAGCCGAGAGTTCGAGGAAGAGCTCTCGTTGCAAGGGTTGGAGTGCATGAATATTTCAATACTTTCTCTAGTCAGTGTTTTTTTACTCCCGTTCGGAGTGTGAAAGCTCGGCATTTAGTCATTGTGAGTTTTTATAAATTGTTACACTATTAAAAACTGAATAATATACTTCAAGCTGTATAATGATTCGAATTCTGTTTATCCGATCTACAAAATGCGAATTAAAATCTTAATATCACGGCAAGTTGCGTTTGCATATTAATTTAATTTAGCACAATTCGAATACTAATGTGTACGCTTTAATTATTTTTCACCTTTTTTTAATTTAATTATTTCCGAGTTTAGTGCTGATAATATTAAACATTTTGCAAAATATCGATCTATCTAAACGCTCTAACCTACAATAAAAACTGAAATCTTGAGATGTCAAAGGGAGCAAGATTGCATCTAAAAGCAGATGTCGCCCCAATAGTACATTGTCGAGAATTTAGATAGTTCCAATTTGTAATACCAGATGTCGCATTATTTTGTAGAAAAAGGCTCGGTATGAAGTTTCAAACTAACCGTCGACTATAGGACAGCCTAAAACAAGCCGTGAAGGGAATAACAAGTGTGCCGGAGTAAAAGTAATTTAACGCGAAAAATCAAAGTAAAAGTTATTAAGGTAAGTTTACACGAAAACAACTTTCCGAGTTTAGTGCTGATTATATTACACATTTTGCATAATATCGGTCCATCTTAACGCTCTAACCTACAATTGTTAAACAACAAATATTTTACACAGAATGTTATTTTATCGCGAGGTCTTTTAAAAAACTGAAATAAATAGCATATAATTTTTAGTTCTAACATGAATGAGGTCTTACTACATAAGTTTTTACTACATTTCCTTACGTAAATCCGGCGTCTATTTTATTTGTTTTCAAATCTGCTTCAATTAAAAATTTCACTCCCTCATAGGACGGGCAACATCCCCTATATATTAATATTTATTTACAGCTTAAAAATAACCGTTCTAGGACGGTCTATAAGCTAGTTATTTATATAGTTTCATGACCTTCACACACCACGTCGTTTACCTGCATGCAGGACTTGCCAATGCAAATAAAGCTTCATTTCGTAAGTACTATAGGACAGCTGCGTTCAGTACCACAGTTCGACGGAAAAAAAAAATAATAATAAAGGAGTATTTTTACTCCTTTGAAAAAAATTTAGAGAGCAAAGTGGAGAGTGTTTTAGAAAAATTAACAGATGAAATAAAAAAAAAAACTTACAACAAGTTAGTAAAATCATGCAATGCATTGATTATGATACGCCCTTACAACATACCAGAAATCGTTACTCAAGTCATGAGGATAATGGCTGTGGAATAAATCTAGCTCCTGTGTCCTGACCTTTGATCCCATTTCGATTATATTAAACAGAATCGATTCAGTATACCTCCGGAACAACACGATAAAGTTTTGTCGCAATCGAAGCCTTTTTAGTCAAGTTATGAGGATAATGGCTGTGGAATAAATCTCGCTCCTGTGTCCTGACCGTTTCGATGATATTCAATAGAAATGGTTCAGTATAATTGTGGAACAACATACTATAGTTTTGTCGCAATAGATAAGAAGCATTTTTAGTCAAGTTATGAGGAGGCTGTGGAATAAATCTCGCTCCTGTGAGACCCCATTTCGATTATTTTTTTTTTTTTTTTTTTTGATTGGAGGTTTAACGACCACCGTGAGCAACTCAATGGGCTATAAGCAGTCGCCCGTCCCTAATTTAGGGTCACTGGTTCCAGGGAAGGGAGAGAGCCAGTGCCGTAAGACAAACACAACATCCATGCCTCACCGGGATTCGAACCCGGACCCCTTTCGGACGAATAATCAGAGGCCATCGCTTAGACCACTGCGCCACCGGGGGGGGGGCGGCTTCGATGATATTCAACAGAACCGGTTCAGTGTACCTCTGGAACAACATGATAACGTTTTGTCGCAATCGAAGCATTTTTACGTAAGTTATGACACATAAGGGCAATGGAATGGATTTGACCCCATTTCCAATAGAATACCTTTGACCCCATTTCCAATGGAATTCGTCCACAGGTGGTCCCCTACCACATACTAAAATTGCATCGAAATGGAAACATTTTTACGCAAGTTATGACGCATAAGGGCAATGGAAAGGATCCTTCTCGTATGTCCTGACCTTTGACCCCATTTCGCCCATTTTTAATAGAATTCATTCCAAGGTGGTTGGTCCCTTACCACATGCTAAAATTTCATCGAAATCGAACCATTTTTACGCGAGTTATCGTGCGGACAGACGGACAAAGCTGGAGCATATACGCTATTTCAACCTACGGTTGGAACGCGTAAAAATGCTGGGCAATTATGAAAAATCAATCCAGATTTTTTTCATATTTAAAAATATTTCACTACTACTCAATGTATTTAGAACTTGGATCAATTTTGCTTCTTGTTTTAGTAATAAATATACAATGTTCATATTTTAAAACAATAACATTAAATTTATCATACAGTGTATTTTATAATGACCACATGCAACAGCAATGTGTTCAAGAAACGAATACATTGCACGTTTGAGATTCTTATAGACATCTAAAATAAACTTATCAGCGCGTTCCACAGCCACATTTGTTGACTCTGCTGCTGCACAGCATCCAGAGCTTAAATTTTCATTTTGCTGATATTTTTGATGCTTCCCTTCCCATTTCTTTATTGTCACTTTTATTTTATGCCCTTGGATGACAATTTTATCCATCATGCTGAAAGAACTTTAAGCCTGAGGACATTGAATGCATGATAGCTTTCACTATACAAATTTTGAAGATGTGAATCCGTTATATGGTGTAAATATGACATGGATGTTAAGTCAGATAATATCCAAAAACTTGAAAATTCCGTCGTGCTGGAGCGGGAACTCGCGTCACCCGGATAGCGCTCGATATGCTAACCACTACACCAATAGCTTTCACTATTTTAGATATAAGGTAAATAGTGTAACTTTGAGAATATGAATACTTTTGAACACCATGCATAAATTCTTACAAATTTTTCAGCTTCATCACTTTCGTTTTCGAACCCCTCCCCCTATATGAAGCTGAAATGCAAACCTTTTTGGGGGGAATATTTAAGAACACAGAATGAATGTTCGAAACATCGTTGGGGGAAAAATAAAAAAAGGTTACGGGAGAAATCTTTGCTACGTCCCATTTTGGACATTTTCCCTACATTTTCAAGTTGAATTACAAATATTTATGAAATAAAATGATATTTCACAACAATACTACGCAGATGAAACATCGCGTGAAAAATGAAATTACGATTATACGGGAGATATCTTCAACTGCGTCTAACTTCCGTTTTCGGAAGTTTTGAAAGACGAAACTTCCGTTTTCGAAAGTTTCAGACGAAAAACATCCGCCACCACTACCAAATTGACCCAAAATTTATGTTCAGTAATGCATCGATCTCGATGATAACCCAAATTATGACGGAAAAGAAGAAATTCCTCGAAGGCGCTGCATTCTCATGCCTGAAGATTACAGGGGATTTTTTGCGCCGTCGAATTTCCGTTTTCGGAAATTTTCCCTCCATTTTCAAAATGAAATATAAATATTTATGGAATAAAATTATATATAACAACAATACTTTGCAGAAGCAACATTGCAGGAAAACGAAATTACGATTACGGAAAAAATCTTTATTTCGTTTACTTCCGTTTCTGAAAGACGAAATACCGTCCCGATGTGTATTTTCACGCGTTGGTAAAATTCTTCGGTGCGTATTTTCACGCGTTGGTGTATATTTTACGCGTTTCTCGATGCGTATTTTTACGAGCTAAAAAAATTCCTATGCGTAAACACACTTTTCGATGCGTACTAGACACGTAATTACGCATTTTGTCGAACTCTGTAATCAGTACGTAGGGTGTTGCTGCACTTCTGAATAAAATGAATTACTTCTTTGAAAAAACATTTTATAACCACGATTTCTGACTAAACGCAAAAGGAGGCACTCCGAAATTTTATCACACCAGCATATACGTAAACTGAGTTTACTGAGTAAAAAGCAATAAAAAAAAAAAAAAAAAAAAAGAATACTTGTACCTATTCGTCACACGACGGCAAACGTTTTTTTTTTTTTTTTTTTTTTTTTATGAATTGGGGTTTAGCGACCACCATGAACAACTCTAAGGAATACGCCCGTCCCAAATTTAGGGCTACTGGTTCCCGGAAAGGAAGACGGCCAACGCCGTAAAGCATACACACCACCCACGACTCATCCGGAACTCGAATCGAGATCCAAGTTGGACGAATAGTTATAAACTGCGCCTCTGATCGCTTGTGCAACGGGGGAGCACTGAATACGTTGATTTCAGTTCACGTGTTATGACGCCATTAATTGGCAGCTGCATCAGAATACGTTGATTTCAGTTCACGTGTTATGACGCCATTAATTGGCAGCTGCATCAGAATACTATGATTAATACGAAAGTGCCTGCTATTTTTGTTGTTGTTTAGTTGACTGAGAGAGATGCATAGGTACTTCGAAATATTTCTCGTAATGCAGACGTCGATATCGGAACAATGTACTACTTGGGATGTATTACAGAACTAGAAATGTACCAGTCAGAAACGCCGAAGTCGTTGAATTTCCAGCACCCAGCTACCATTGCGTGATAAAAACTGGACATGATCAAGTATCATCGACGAAGCGCTAGTCGTGAGCTGTGCGCATGGTGGGACTGACTGCAGTATTATACTTATTATACAGGGTGATTCATAAAGAAGTATACAGTTTCCAGATGCTGTAACACATTAACAGTTGAAGACACGGACCACAACTGCGAACCGTTAGGTAGATGTACTCATAAAATTTGTGTCCCCCCTACTGAGAGAAGTAACGTAGGCGATAGCGCGCATGTCACATGACTAATCAGTCAAAATGGCAGTGTCTGCATTGGAGAAGGCGTGTTGTGTTCTTGAATTCAGCAAAACGGAATCTGGAACTGTTGTGCAAGGGCATTTTCGTTCACGATTCGGAAAAGAACCTCCAACCAGAAAATCTATCTACGACTGGAATAAAAAATTTGAAACTACGGGCTATTTGTTCAAACTTTAAAGTCCTGGACGACCGCGTGTATCGGAAGAAGTCGTCGATAGTGTTTGCACCGCCTTTCAACGATGCCCGGGAAAATCAACGCGGAGGACGAGTCGTGAAGTGCAGATTTCCCAGCCCACTGTCTGTAAATTTTCGAGAAAGAAGCTGAAAATGATTCCATAGAAAGTGCAGATGTTGCAAAATCTCACTGACCTTGACAAGACAAAGCGCTTTGAATTTTGTGCCGAAATGCAGCACCGTTTTTGAAAATGACGTTTTTGCCGATGAAGTCAGGTAAACAAGCACAATGTTCGCTTTTGGAGAACGGAGAAAAGCGAACATTGTGCCACTATTACTGCACTTGGTTCAGATATCTTACCTCGCGTTTGGGCGGAAATGGGTTACCGGCTCGATGTGTGTCGTGTGACTTAGGGTGCACACATAGAATATCTGTGCCTGTCTCTAAAAAAACTTGAGACATTCCCCTACAATTCTGTTACAGGTAACATAAAATATCTTACATTGTTCTTGTTTTACAGTGCGTTGAAACTGTATACTTCTTTATGAATCACCCTGTATATCTTGACTAATTTAGGGTGGATTTTGCGTGCGGCCGGTGCTGCTGCGTATGTCAAACTCCCGTACACAACAGCTTTGACATTACGATAATGAAAAAGACGCGTACCTCAACAATACAGTTGCAAGTAATGAAAAAAGCTTTCATTTTTTGAGGTTTAATGACCCTAGTAAGGATCGAAAAAAGATATTGCCGGTCTCCAATTTAAAAGAATTGACTCACGAAGGCACAGAACCAGAGACATAGGATGAACACACCACGCATGATGACTCATCGGGTTTCGAACTCAGGCCAAACTCAGACGATTAGTCAACACCCCTCGCTTTGACCACTCGGGCAACGGGGCAGTGTCAGTCTTCGCAACCACAAAGTAGTCTTCGTCCTGCCCGCGCTCACTGTTACAAAAAAATCTACTTAAAATTGAGAACCTGAACCTACTCGTTTTTTGTTTTTTTTAAGTACAAATAACTGTGTCAATAAATATAAATATAATCTCGTATTACTTCACTTTAGATATAGATTTCAACAGAAATTGTTTAAATGTGTAAAGTTACACACATACATAATTAGTGCAACAAAGTCACTGTTCACAAGTAATTTAATTATGCATAAAATATATTTGTGTACGTTTTTACATTAACTATATTTGTGTCAATCTCACATACTGTCGCTTCATCACTATATTTGTCATAAAATTGTGCGATCCATTTGCCCAGCATGTGATAACGAGTATATCTATTAGCCCAGATGTGCCATCGAATAATATACTTCCAGTTGATTCTACGAATAAATTAGTATGTATGGAGTATACGTATTCCAAATGCGAAATCAGGGCCGCGGGTGGCCTAGTCGGCAACGTTCGTGACTGCCACGGAAAAGGCCCAGGTTAGATCCCAGCTGGTACGAACGCTCGATCCACTAAATAATCGCCGTGCGTTGGATGGACACGTTAGGCCGTCGGACCCCGGGTACTGGCCACCCGGTAATAAATAAGGACGTCTTCCTCCCCCTTTCTACTTCGCTTCCGTGTCACTTTCCTATCGGGCGCTCTAGCCCAAATATCCTAGTTTCCTGTTTCTAAGGGCTGTTTAAGACCTGGGGTCAGACACTTCCTTCCTAAAATCCTCTACATATGATCATGATCAAATGTGAAATCGAGCCGCAAATGGCTTAGTGGTTAGAGATTCAGACTACTGATGGAGGGACCCCCGGTTCAAACCTAGCCTGGAGGTATGAATTTCTAACAATCACTGAATATCGGACGAGCACGTTAAGTGACGGCTCCCGGGTAGGAATCCCCCCGTTAAAGTTCTTAAGCCCTCTTCCCTAATTTCTCTCTGCCTTCTATGTGCAAAATCGTACGGTGGCGCCATCTAGTGTGCTCTATCTCACAAACTTCCTTCAGTTTCTGTGCCCTGCCTGCATGGGCACAGAAACTGAAGGAAGTTAGAGCACCTATATTTGAAATATAGGGATTTTTTGAGTACATATATTTGAAATATATGCACTCAAAAGTGCATATATTTCAAATATATACTCACAATTGAATCCCTGTATGTACTCAAAAATGAGTACGAATCTTTTCCAAAAGTGAGACAAAAGTGAGACAAAAGTGACCCAGAATGTACTCAAAATCAAGTACAGTTTGCTATTTCTAAGTACCAATTTTTAACAGTGTAGAACTACCAGTTCTGTAAATCTGTATGATTTTATTGCTTTGTACAGCTATTTCTACGTTCCCAGCAAAACTTCATATATCGTTGTAAATAGGGGACTGATTGGTGCCGTGAAGAGATTCGTTCGTTACTCCCTCTTTTATTTAGCCTGGAAGACGGGCTACCGTAAAAAAAAAAAAAAAAAAAAAAAAGTGCTTATTCATACTTCTATTTTTACCCTGCCGAACATGGCGTTCGCGACTGTTTCTACAAGAAATTCTGAAGATGAGAGTGCACTGCCTTGCCGGCGATTTGGAGCTGCTCTATTCCAATACAAATATAGCTCGGAACTATAAAGTCGGCAATCGAGTATTAAACTGAAAAGAAACCAACGTCTCTACAGTTACCAGCAGCATATCTAATGCAAATGGGTATAATATCCTTCTGTCAAAGAGACGAGTTTTCGTCTTTCTCACGCCTGTTGTAACCTAGCCAGGGTGAGACTGCGCCGTTGCGGAGCTTTGTCCGGTTATTGCGAGTGTGCTCTGGAGAATGAGGAATTACACCGATGACCACCTACCTAATAAGCTATAGGATCCCCTTCAGTTCGCAAAACACCAGCCACTGGGCGAGGCATTTATTCGATGAGGTGGCGATAGGTATCCTGGGGTATTTGGTACCATAATGTCAACAGCAGGTCCTCCAGTTCCCATACATTTCGGAGTGGTGGTGATTTAGCGCGAACTCGCATTTCGAAGTCGAACCACAAACGTTCGCTTGGGTTCATGTCAGGTGAGTTTGGTGGCCAGGGCATTAACAGAAAGTCACCAGCATGTTCCTCGAACCACTCTTTGAAGATTCTAGCAGGCGGCATGGCTCATAATCCTGTTGGTAATGGCCATCACCAGCAGCAAAGAACACAGTTGCCATAAATGGGTGAACTTGGTCCGCAGCGATGTTCAGATATACGTGACAGCTGTCGGGGATTGTGCTATAGGATAATGGGGCCTAAAGTGTCCCAAGAAAACATCGCCTGCCGTCCAGGTGGCGCAGTGGTTTAAGCGATGACGTCTGATCATTCGTCCGAAAGAGGTCCGGGTTCGAATCCTGGTGAGGCATGGGTATTGTGGTTGTCTTACGGCACTGGCTAGCTATCTCCCTTCCCTGGAACTAGTGACCCTAAATTATGGACGGGCGACTGCTTATAACTGATTGAGTTGCTCACGGTGGTCGTTAAACCTCAAATCAAAAAAAAAAAAAAAAAAATCGTCCACAGCATGACACCGCCGCCGCCGGCCTGTTTCCGCCCAACAGTGCATCCAGGTGTCATATCCTCTGTCGGCCGTCTACGTGCTGCACCAGGAATCTTGATTCGTCAGACCAGACCACTTTCTTCCAATCATCCACGGCCCAATCTCGATGATCTTGGGCCCATTTCATGCGTTGTTGGCGATGACGTGCAATGAGCATGGAGACCCGGCTGGGTTTTCGGCTACGCAGGCCCATGCGCAGAAGGCTGCGATGAACTGTGTGCTGTGACACATTGCCCTGATCACCACTCTTGTAGCTGTGGGTGATTTGCTGCACTGTGGCCCTGCGGTCGCTGTGAACAATGCGCGACAGTCTCCGCTCCCCTCTGGCATCAATGAGCTGCGGACGACACGCGGCTGGACGACGGTTCGTCGTTTTGCCATCTGTGCACCACTTTTGATACGTACTCGCTACAACGGCACGTGAACAACCCACAAGCCGCGTCGTTTCCTAGATCGTAGTTTCGAGGCATCGTGCCATCACGATTTGTCCATTATCAAACTTTGATAAATCGGTAACTTTTCCCATTCTGACTCCGAACACTTTACTAACCGAATGCAGGTCCTCGGGTTGTACACACACTGCTCTGTGAGCTTCACCGGCGTCACTGTTCGGTCTCCAGGCGCGCTCATTTCTTTAGGATGGGGGTGGTCATAATAGAATGGCTCATCGATATAGATAGTTGAATAAGCCTACAAAAGCATGTGTTCTACGAGGAGCAATGCTGGATAAACATTTAAGTTTGTTAAAACAGTATTCTCTCATCATTTCGTTCCAAAATAAGCTCACTTGTCGAATTCTCTACCTCCTCCGAACTTAGATAATAATCGATAAAGGTTGGGGACGGGCAGAATTTAAGGATCCATCACTTATATATGTTAACTGTCATTATCCAGTTCAGTAAAGACAGGCGGACGTGACATATTTGGGGCAGTCGGCACGATCGTCAGGTTTCTGGTGGAGAAAACGACTAGGCGAGAACCCCGTAGAATCATCGAGTTCACCGAAGACGGCTTCTGCGGAATTGAATTTCCAGGAGCTGTCAATAGATATTCAAGGTGAAAGGCTGACGTGACGCACAACAAAGCACCAGTTCATGGAATGGCTCCAAAAGAATTTACCAGTAATGACAAACTGCAAACAAACAAAAACACATAAGAAAGTCACATTTCAAAAACACTTTCTTTTCAGGTGCTTAATTCAAAGTCGCAAAAAGGGTGATGTTGGACGGAAAAATTCTCACGAATCTCCCTATATTTAATGGGACTCCATGCTTCTGATAGCAGATTATAATGACGGCTCATTTCAATTTATATCAGCTTGTGTTGATCGACTTGGTACCCATCGCGTATTTATTTTAAATATTTTCTTCAATGGTTCTTGGTTTTCCATTCCTTCGTTATCATGATGATAGTCAAACATTTTCAATCCACTGCTGGATGAAGGTCTCCCCAAGTTCCCTCCACAATTGTTTGTCTTGGGCCACTCTCCTCCATGTTACTCCGGCATGTTTTCGAATTTTATCCATCCATCTCCCATGTAGTCTTCTTCTGTCCCTTGACATTCAGTCTAAACTTTCGGTTGTCCATCGGTGGTCCGTTCTTCTGGCAACATATCCAGCCCATTGCCATTTCAAGGATTTTACTCTAATCATGATGTCTTCCACTCCTGTCATTTGCCTTATCCACGAGTTCCTCATCTTACCTTTTCTGGTTACACCAAGCATGCATTCCTTTGTTATAAGGTAAGTTATTTCCAAATGCTCCCATTTCGATGAACATATTTTTGGCAGTATTCGTGCATGCAGCTGTGTGTGTGTGTGTGTGTGTGTGTGTGTGTGTGTGTGTGAGTGAGAGAGTGAGAGAGAGAGAGAGAGAGAGAGAGAGAGAGAGAGAGAGAGAGAGAGAGAGAGAGAGAGAGATGACCAAAAGCTCAAAAAATAGTAATTGTATGAACTCATTAAAACATTCCAAAGTAAATATTTGCTTTCAATGACGACGACGATGAATTTCTAAATAACTTAGAACCTTTCGTCCTGCGACTCGTTTAGTCTTTCGGAAGTACGGAACAGGTGAGGGAACGGGATGCCCTGACAAGAAAGATTTCAAAGGAAAAAGAAGGAAAGAATTTAATTTTTTACAAGTATACGGTTTCCCGTTGAGTGATGAAGTTTTAAGATGCCCTAACGCACTTACCTGCTAAGCCGGTGCCACACCAACACCACATCAGGTCGCGGGAAAGGGAAAAAGAGCAGGAGAAGGGGAAATTTTTGCTTTCAATCATATACAATTGCGTATATACACTGAGTGGCCACTTTATTATGACCACCCAATCAGTACTTCGTTGAGCCACCTTTTGCCTTTAATACTGCGTCGATTCTTCGTGGCATGGACTCCACGAGATGTTGATAGGTGGTTTGTGGAATCTGAGACCATGCTTGATGAATAGCACTTTCCAGGAGTGTGAAATTGCAGGGTTGTGGATCCAGCTGTCTGATAGCTCGTTCAACTTCATCCCACAAATTCTCAATGGAGTTAAGATCTGGAGAGTGTGGGGGCCACCTAAGCAAAGTAAACTCACCGGCATGTTGTAAAGTACGACTTCCACGCACAAAAGTGCGGAAGGATACATTGACATTTAATGACTTGAGCGTGTGGTGAGTGATGAGGAGAGTTGCGAGAGAGATATCGAAGGAGGAGGACATGGCGAGCTTTGGCTAAGACAACAAGTTCAGTTTGTAGCGCGGAGTGTATTCCAGTTTATGTTTTTGTGTAAAGAAATAAATGTTTTGTGTTGTGATCGAGTGTCTGTGATGTTACAGACGAAAGATAGAATTGGAGGCACCGGTGAGATTCGAACTACGAAAGACAGGAAGTGAAGGCACCGGCGAGATTCGAACTACGAAAGACAGGAAGTGAAGGCACCGGCGAGATTCGAACTACGAAAGACAGGAAGTGAAGGCGCCGGTGAGACGGAATCAGCGCAACTTCAGCGGCGGTTTTTATGACCGTGGGAATCGATGAGTTGAAAGTTCTTCAAGCGTGCGAAAGAACCAACGCGACAGGGATATTTTTTTTTTCCTCTTTGTGTTGGGAAGAACAAAGGATGGTGACTGTAGTTTGTTTTTTCGAAATTATTTGTTCCGTATCGGATTTACACCACATTAGATGTTTATGTAAGTACTGTTTTGTTGTTGTTCTTAGAGAATTATCCAAAGGAATGAAATATCAAAGCAAGTTTTTTAGAAGTTTCCGGGCACGGAATTAAATAGAAGGAAATAATTTCTGTCAAGAAATAGTACATTCAGATCAACTGTTTGAGCCTAGATTATAGGTAAATGTAGAATATTGTTGTAAACAATTTCTGTGAACGTATACACATATACGAAAATAGAAGGAAATAATTTCTGTCAAGAAATAGTACATTCAGATCAACTGTTTGAGGCTAGAGTATAGGTAAATGTAGATTATTGTTGTAAACAATTTCTGTGAACGTATACACATATACGAAAATAGAAGGAAATAATTTCTGTCAAGAAATAGTACATTCAGATCAACTGTTTGAGCCTAGATTATAGGTAAATGTAGAATATTGTTGTAAACAATTTCTGTGAACGTATACACATATACGATAATAAATAAACATTGGGTACACGTTGAGCTTGTTGAAATGGCTTTCTTAGGAAGAGCTCGAAAAGAAGAACTTCTGCAGTTGGCGGAAGAATTGGGTATAGAAGTTATGCCAAATCTCAAAATTCTGGAATTAAAAAATAATATTGTCAACTTTGAAGGTTATGAAGAGGAATTCGTGAAAGAACTTTTGGCAGGTATAAAAGAGCGTAGAGGAACAGAAAGACAAATGGAATTTGAGCTTGAAAAACTCAAAATAGAAGCTGGACGTCAGCCGCTGGGAGGTAGTTTGGAGCAAAATGGAAATTCTCAAAAACCGAGATTAGAACTTCGTCATTTGATGAAAACATTTGACCCAAAAGGCAGTGATGTAAGTATTTACTTAGTTTTATTTGAAAGGCAAGCACAACAAGCAGAAATAAAAAGGGAAGATTGGGTCACGAATTTGATAGGACTTTTGCCCTACGAAATATCACAATTGATTGCCAGAGAAAATGTGGAAGATGCTAAAAAACTATGAATATGTTAAAAGGTTACTTCTTAAAAGATATAAGTTAAGTCCAGAGAAATTTAGATTGAAATTTGTACAACACATGCGTACATCAGAGAAGACCTGGAGAGATTTCGCCTTCGAGTTAGAAAATTATTTTAATGAATGGATTTCAGGACTTAAAATAGGCGATTTTGAAGGGCTAAAAAAATTAATGATCACAGATCAATTTAAGCGGAGAGTGCCTATAGAAATAAGGGAGCATTTTATTGATAAATGGTCAAATATTGTCTCACCTTCAGATTTGGCTGATATGGTGGACAATTATGAAAGTGTAAAAGGAGGAATCAAGAAAAATTCGTCGAATGAATTTTGTGCTTCAAAGAAAATGCAAGGCAGTGAGAAAAAAACTAGAGATAACTATGATCGCAGAAATTTTATGAAAAATTGATTTTATAACAAAAATTATGTTAAGTCAGATGTAGGACAAGGGTGGTCAAAACGGAATGTATCTCAGAATGAAGAAAAGTATGATCGCAGACGGAAGATTCAATGTTACGAGTGTGCATCTTATGATCACATTCGACCTCAGTGTCCTAAGCTAAAATCACAGAACTCAGGAAGCGTAAATAGAATCAGAGAGGAAACTGAAGGGGATCTCTTGGCACCCTATACCTTTGAAGGAAAAATAAATGGAGTTACCATGCCTATTCTTCGGGATACAGGTTCATCAGTTGATATCATTTGTCAAGAGTATGTGTCGCCAGGTGAGTTTACTGGAGAACATGTGTGGGTACAGCATCTTCTGGATGAACAAAAGGTTTGTTTACCATTGGCAGAAGTTGAACTAGAATGTGAATTAGGTCATATTGTAACTAAGGCTGCAGTGATTAGAAAGTCGCTAGATCAAGGTAGATATTTACTTGGAAATAAGACTGCCGCTTTGTTAAAAAAAATTGATATGGAGTGGCCACTTAATTCAGAACAGGTAAATGTTGTGATTACTCGCTATCAAGAAAAACAGAAACGAAACAACGAAGAGAGAAATTCAGTAAAGAATGATTCAGGGAAAAAAGAAAAACAAGCCCTTGAAGGAGAGGCTGTGGGTTCCGAAGAATCAGATGAATTAGAAGAAGAAATTCTGCCATTGAGGCATGATGAAGATAAAGCCATGTCAGAGTTGGTAAAAATGGATTCAAAAAGTTTCATGGAAGATCAACGGCAAAGTTTGGAATTGAAAAAAATTCTCAAAGAAATAGAGAAAACAGATTGTAATAAGGCAAATGGTTATGCTGTACTAAGAAATGGGATGTTGGTGAAGAAGAAGATCAACAAGATTGGCGAAGAGGAAGATCTTATTGTTGTTCCAGAACAACATAGAGAACAAATAAAAAACATGTGTCATGAGGGAACTTCGGGGCATTTAGGAGTGACAAAAACCAAAGACAGACTAGCGAAGTATTTTTATTGGCCTAACTGTTATAAAGACATTGAAGAATTTGTAAAATCTTGTGATTCATGCCAACGTGCTGGAAAAGCTGGGGACAAAAAGAAAGCACCTTTAAAAATAGTTCCAATTATTCCTGAAATTTTTACAAAAATCAACGTTGATGCCTGTGGGCCTTTGCCCGAGACTTCAAGCGGAAATAGATACATAATTACAGCTATGTGTTTGTCGTCCAAATATCCAGATGCAGTACCAGTACCAGACATAGGATCCAAGTCGGTAGTTGACGCTTTGTTACACATTTTTAGCCGCATGGGATTTCCGAAAGAAATTCAAATTGATCAAGGAGCCAGTTTTGTAAGCATTTTGACACTAGAATTTCTGGAGCGGTTTGGAATAAAAGTTACTCATAGTTCTGTATATCATCCCCAAAGTAATCCGGTAGAACGATTCCATCGAACTATTAAAAGGATGTTGAGAGTTTTATGTCTTGAGTCTGCTCCGGATTGGGAGAAACAGTTACCGGCGGCGCTGTTTGCTTTGAGAACTGTGACACATGAAAGCACAGGGTTTACGCCTGCTGAATTGGTGCATGGAAAAAATTTGAGGACGCCAATGACACTATTGTATGAAAAATGGATGGGTCATCCTGAAGAAGAAAACTATGTCACTGAATATGTATTTGAGTTAATAAATAGGATGAAAAGATGTCAAGAACTTGCCATTAAAAACATGGAAGTGGCTCAATTGAAAAGAAAATATTGGTATGACAGAAATGCGGTAAAACGTGAATTTCAAGGAGATTTAATATTGGTTTTTGTTACCTGCAGGCCAAATAAGTTAGCGGAACACTGGAAAGGACCAGGGAAAATTGAGAAAAAAATTTCTGAGACTAATTATGTAGTAAGCTTTGAAGGTAAAAATGTAAAGCATCAAGTATATCACATTAACATGCTGAAACCATACCATAAACGACCAGAATTTGTGAACTTATTGCCCGGTTGTGAAAATGGTGAAATGGATTTAGAGATTAAATTTCCGCAAGTTGAAAAAAATCCCAATATATTTAACTTCTCTGATATCGAGGAGAACAGTAAACTTCGAGAGCGCCTAAGTGGCCAACAAATTCAGGATCTGAAAAAACTATTATGCCATTACTTGAAAATGTTTTCTAATATTCCAGGGAAGACTCATTTGGTCGAACATGATATCGAGCTAGCTAGTAATGCTATTGTAAGAGTTAAGCCTTATAGAATGTCGCCCAGGCAGATAAATATTCTTAAAGCCGAGATAGATAAAATGCTGCAGTACAAGATTATAGAAGTTGGTGAATCAGACTATACATCACCAATGATTTTGGTAGAAGTACCCGGAAGAGATCCACGCCCATGTATTGACTACAGGCGATTGAATGAAGTGACAAGGACCCAGTTCTATCCATTGCCTAATATAGAAGAAAGAGTCGAAAAGGTTTCTGGAGCGAAGTATATTACAGTATTAGATTTAACAAAAGGGTACTGGCAAATTCCATTAAGTGCTAGAGCTCAACGATTGGCAGCGTTTGTGACTACTTTTGGAACGTATCGGCCCTTAAAGATGCCATTTGGCCTTAAGAACGCACCTTATTTCTTTAGCAAAATGATGTCGGAACTTTTGAGAGGCTGCGAAGAGTTTGCCGTACCATATCTAGATGATGTTGCCATTTTTTCCGAAAACTGGGGGGATCATTTGATACATCTTGAAGAAGTGCTACACAGGTTGCAGAGGGCTTCCTTGACCATAAAACCTTCCAAATGTAAGTTTGCTCAAGATCACGTCTTGTATTTGGGTCATATTGTTGGACAAGGATATATCCAAAACCAGCGGAACGAAAGGTTCAGGCCATACAAAATTTTCCTACGCCAAAGAACAAGACGCAAGTAAGATCTTTCTTAGGCCTGGCGGGATATTACAGCAGATATATTCCAATGTTTTCTTCGATAGCAGCTCCCTTGACAGACATCTTGAAGGGTAAAAATCGTAAAGAGGAAATTATATGGTCAGAACAATGTGAGAAAGCTTTTGTGGAACTAAAAACATCTTTAGCTAGTTTTCCTGCTCTGTATGCCCCTGACTATGAACGTAGATTTATTCTATAAACTGATGCTTCAGATCAAGGAATGGGAGTCGTCCTCTCGCAAGAACAAGAAGATGGCGCTGAACATCCTGTACTCTATCTAAGCAGAAAATTTTCGACAGCAGAGAAGACATACAGTACCAGTGAAAAAGAATGTGCCGCCATTATATTTGCGGTACAGAAACTGAAATGCTACCTGGATGGTCAAAATTTCCTCATACAAACTGATCATAACCCTCTCGTTTGGTTACGCACCAACGCAAGTTCAAATGCTCGTCTGATGAGATGGGCCCTTGCTTTACAAGCATATGATTTTGTTATAATTCATCGATCGGGAACTATGCACAAAAATGCAGATGGACTGAGCAGAGTTCCAACTTTAGATGATCCACCTTGATCATGCTATGTGTCTGCTAGTGAAAACATTTTTTTTTTTTTTTTTTTTTTTTTTGTGATATATACTACATAGAAATTGTTGGAAAACACGTAAAGATGATTGTTAAATTAACTCATATATTTCTCTCTGTAAATGGATTATGACTCATTATGTGAACTGTGACTATTGTATTGTAAAATGACAAGAACTTTTTACCACTGGAAAAAGTTCCTCTGGAGTGAGGAGGGGTTGTAAAGTACGACTTCCACGCACAAAAGTGCGGAAGGATACATTGACATTTAATGACTTGAGTGTGTGGTGAGTGATGAGGAGAGTTGCGAGAGAGATATCGAAGGAGGAGGACATGGCGAGCTTTGGCTAAGACAACAAGTTCAGTTTGTAGCGCGGAGTGTATTCCAGTTTATGTTTTTGTGTAAAGAAATAAATGTTTTGTGTTGTGATCGAGTGTCTGTGATGTTACAATGTTCCTGAAACTAATCCTGTACAATACGAGCACTATGGCAAGACGCATTATCTTGTTGAAAGTAGCCATCACCATTGGGATTAACCATGCACCTGACAGGATGCACTTAGTCCGCAACGATGTTTAGATATGATGTGCCAGTCAGACGTTGATCAACACGAATTAAAGGGCCCAAAGCATGCCAGGAACATATTCCCCAAACCATAACGTTGCCTCCACCAGCTTGAAGGGTTGTAGCCATGCATTTGCGGTCCATGCTTTCGTGATGTTTCTCAATCATGGTTTGAGGAACATGAAGATGAAGTTGCACACCTTCCCTGGCCTGCACAATCACCAGACTTAAACATCATTGAGCCCCTGTGGTTTGTGTTGGAAAACACAGTACAATCCCGTTATCCTTCTCCGGAGTCTCTCAAGGAATTGGATCAATTTCTGCAGGAAGAATGGTACAACATACCACTTACCATCATCCAGGATTTGTATGCGTCCATTCCAAGAAGGATTCAAGCAATTTTAAATGCCAAGGGTGCTCCCACACCATATTAGGTGCGTAAAGCCTATTGTTTAAAGGTGTTTCCATTATTTTGGACAACCCCTGTATCTTCTAGCCCAATTATCCAGCTTGACCACCACAATCCTCTCGGTGTGCATGCGTGCTCTCACATACTGCTTTCGACACCATCTCCCTGTCGCATCACTACGGGTCAGATGGTGGGCGATTCGTCGACACGGATCAGCCTGGTTCCCGCCGCAGTTACACTGTGCGGCTCCTCTCAAATGGGCCCAGTTGTTCGTAGGATCTTCTACGGCGTCGTCGAGCCAGGATTACAAGCAACTGAAGTGAACGCAGTCTCAATGTTTACAGTGAACTCTCAGACAGTCAGTTTCATGTAGGACTTCCGTCCATAGAGAAGATTTAGGCCCAAACCACCTACAGCGGGTCCGCCTTTTGGGCAGGGCACAGAAATAGAAGGAGTGAGAGCAAGTCTAGTGACTTTGACAGAACAGTTTGTAAGTGAGAGAGAGCACAGTAGATGGCGCCACCGTACAAGTACGATGTTGCTCATAGAGCGGTTAGAGAGAGTCGAGGGGAGGGGTAAGAATGGATACCCAAAGTAACCGGGTGGTCCAACCTGGGGCCGTCATTTAACGTACTCATCCGATGCACGGCGGATATTCAGCGATTTTAAATGACGGCCCCCGGTTACGTTGAATACCCATCATCCTCCCACCCCACCCCGACTCTCTCTAACCCCTTGATGAGCAACATCGTATTTGTACGGTGGCGCCATCTACTGTGCTCTCTCTCACTTACAAACTGTTCTGTCAAATTCGCTAGACTTGCTCTCACTCCTTCTGTTTCTGTGCCCTGCCCAAAAGGCGGACCCGCCGATTTAAATACTGGTGCACGATTCAAATACGCTGTGGGGACCTGGAGGTTTATTGGCGGTGAAACTTTAATCATTTGCATGCCTGGCCAAGAGGAAGTCAAACCATATCGTCATTTAAGTTAGCAGATGATTTCATCGGCGTGAGTCGATTTTTATTTATTTATTTATTTCTAAGCGTGTATGTAGCAATTGCGCGCGAGTACGTTTATTTTTTATTTATGTTTTATACTTTTCACGCATATTTTATTTTAGGTTTACTAGGCTGAAATTTATAAGCTATTGTGGAATTTCTTACAGATGCTTTGCACATTTCCAACACTGTTCCACAGCCCTGGTTCTACACAACATGTGGTGCTTTAACTACTTTCACTGCGGAAGAATACCAATCCGGCTTTATGTCGTTAGCATGGGAAAAATACGGCACAGCCGCCACCTCTGAATTTCTGCTTCCACGAAAGAGACTATGCAGGAAAGTGAAAAAAGCGTCTGTTGTCCGAGGTATGAATAAAATATTTATTGTTTTCCAATTTTCCTGCTTTTTATCGCTATATTTTTTTTATTTTATTTTTTTATTGGAGGTTTAACGACCACCGTGAGCAACTCAATGGGCTATAAGCAGTCGCCCGTCCGTAATTTAGGGTCACTGGCTCCAGGGAAGGGAGAGAGCCAGTGCCGTAAGACAAACACAACATCCATGCCTCACCGGGATTCGAACCCGGACCTCTTACGGACGAATGATCAGAGGCCATCGCTTAGACCACTGCGCCACGGAGGCGGCTTATCGCTATATCACTAACCAATTTCGCACATGTTATTGATATAAGGGAAATATATATATATATATATATATATATATATATATAAAGAGCAAAACTGAAGACTAAGGAAAAAATTTTAGAATTTAAAACGAAGGGTGCAAAATAACCTGAAAATCAAAACGCGCAACGCAGCAGTTTTGAAAATTCAGAATTCACATTCTATAAAGAAGATACCTAAGCAAAAAAATACATATATAATTTTGACTCACACCTAGTACAACATAGAAAAGGTTATGTATCTACCTGTGTGATCAAAAGGAAAAAAAGATAAAAAAATAAAATAAAACAACTGAATGTAGAAGGTGTCGAGAATACTGAGCCTTGGCTTTATCAAGGACCAGCAAAAACTCTGCATTTTCTCACTTCCACAAAGACCTAGTTGGAAATGGGTTTCTGCAAGGCCATAGATGCAAGTAACATTCCCACCTAAAATAGTTTAAAAAATATATATATAAGTCATGTCCTCCTTAGAGTTGCATGACCTAGCACTAGTTAACAATTTCGCTTGCATCCATTAACCTTCCTGGCCCGACCCATACTCTTCATCTGTTACTATTAAACAGAGAGAAGAAGATTAAAGAGAACTCAAGCTGTGAGAGTGACATAATAATTAGAAATGATTTTCAGCCATAACGAAATTCCAAGTTCGTTTGAGAGAGAATTTAAACCTGAAAAACAATGCAAAAGAAATCCAAATTTTACATTGCAATTAAAAAAGGAAATGTTAATTTATAACGAACAGATTTTTGAAAGAAAACTTGAGTCTAAAACCCCCTACTCTACAACTTATGACAACACGACTGCCCCCCAGCGTCTAGGGAGTGGCAGAAGAGGTCAGCCATGTTCTTCTCTTGTGAGGAGAAAAGTTTTTGTAACACAAGAGGTAAGCTCTCTTCCTTGTTTTCGGGTTCTAGGTTTTATAAGTTCAATGTTTGTACTTCATGTACCTTTTCTCTGTCGTTTTTTAGCTTTTCAACTTTTAGGCATTGGTTTGTCTGTTAACATTTTTGCGGGTTTTAACTCTTTCTTTTCTTTGTAACTTTGAGCGTCTTTTGGGGTACCTAGGAACAGAAGATGGCTTAGCTTGTTCCTTTTCTATGCGCTGTCTATGCGCTGTTTTTTCAAAGTAGTTAAGTTCTTAATAACTAATTAATTATGCACTTAAAGCACTGCTGAAATACTTTGTACATATTGCAACTAACTGTTTAAGGTATATAACTTTCACAAAGTTTTCTTTAGTTAATTATTATCTTTAACTTATTCTCGTTTTCGTGTTGTCATAAGTTGTAGAGTAGGGGGTTTTAGACTCAAGTTTTCTTTCAAAAATCTGTTCGTTATAAATTAACATTTCCTTTTTTAATTGCAATGTAAAATTTGGATTTCTTTTGCATTGTTTTTCAGGTTTAAATTCTCTCTCTCAAACGAACTTGGAATTTCGTTATGGCTGAAAATCATTTCTAATTATTATGTCACTCTCACAGCTTGAGTTCTCTTTAATCTTCTTCTCTCTGTTTAATAGTAACAGATGAAGAGTATGGGTCGGGCCAGGAAGGTTAATGGATGCAAGCGAAATTGTTAACTAGTGCTAGGTCATGCAACTCTAAGGAGGACATGACTTATATATATATTTTTTAAACTATTTTAGGTGGGAATGTTACTTGCATCTATGGCCTTGCAGAAACCCATTTCCAACTAGGTCTTTGTGGAAGTGAGAAAATGCAGAGTTTTTGCTGGTCCTTGATAAAGCCAAGGCTCAGTATTCTCGACACCTTCTACATTCAGTTGTTTTATTTTATTTTTTTATCTTTTTTCCTTTTGATCACACAGGTAGATACATAACCTTTTCTATGTTGTACTAGGTGTGAGTCAAAATTATATATGTATTTTTTTGCTTAGGTATCTTCTTTATAGAATATATATATATATATATATATATATATTCCGTATTACTGGTGACATATCCAGATATTCCTAATTATTGATGACAGATATCTGATGAGACAGTGCGTCTTTATTCTCTTGCAGTTCCTTCAACCATGATCTTGTAGCAGAAATTTTATCAGCAGTTCTTTGTTCTCTTTTGTTATCTCGCGGAACAAATTCTATTAGAAGTTCTTTGTTGTCTACCTTCTGTTTGTTCACCATCGATCTTCCGATAGGAATTTTGTCCGCTTCTACTCTCCGTTTTTTCGAATCTTCTATTGCACACGTTCACACTCTACAGACCTTAATTTATTTCCAACATAGTCGCTGTTGATGTACTTTTTACGCCCTCGGAGGGAATGTAAATATAAACACTCGGAACTGGTTTTTGTTTTTTTACTATGTGTTGTCCTTTTAAACTTCAAAATACAGTGTCCCGCAGTTTACGCGTTTTCGCTGTAACACAATTTCAAAAAATCAAGAAAAAAAAAAAAAACAAGTGCACAACTACACGACCTACTTTCCCTAATGATCTCAACCAAAGCTTTCTGAGAGTCTCTAAATCTGCTCTCTAATATTTTCTCCTTATGGGTAATGTACCCGAACGAAGGAGGTTATATTATACTGGAGACACCACTGGCTCTGCCGCCATAGGTCACACAGCTAATCTGAGGTGTGACGTCACAAGCAGGCAAAAACCGAACTAAATTATACCGTTGATGAAACAGTAAAAGCTTGTGTATCATTGATAAAGATTATCGAATTACTCATTTTATCTGTTTATACGCTTAAAAGCTTTTGTTCCATTGGTTTCAAAGCAGCTTTTTTACTGCGGCTGCGTCGTGCCTGCTCATGACGTCATTTGCAGCACGGACGGTGGCTTATGGCGGCCAATGCTGCGTCGATAGGAGTGGTGTCTCCAGTAATATAACATCCTTGACTTGAACACTCTCAAGCACCGCAGATACTGCCGAGAACATTATTTTTTCTTTTTTCTTTTTTTTTTTTTTTTGTTGTTGTTTTTTTGTAGGGGATTTAACGACCACCGTGAGCAACTTATAAGCAGTCGCCTGTCCCTATTTTAGGGATACTGGTTCCAGGGAAGGGAGAGAACCAGTGCCGTAAGACAAACACAACATCCATGTCTCACCGTGATTCGAACTCGGACCTTCCTATCGCTTAGACCACTCGCAACCGTGGCGGCTCATTAAACTTCAAAGGTTTGATCCTTAAGTTGAGTTTTCTATTTCAAAAATTGCAAGAACAGTTGGAATTGAAGACGCACACCGAAGAGTAGCAAATTATCAGGAACACCCAATAGCAATCAGACGCGCGCCATCCTCATTTGCATACGCAAATATGACGTTCAGACAGATGGCTTCATAAAAAGCATTGCAAAGGATCGCCGTAAATGGCCTAATCAACTTTCTCTGTAACTGAAAGCGGAACAACTTCTTTATGACGTCATCGTAAGTAGACCACATTCTCGTTTCCCGTGTTCGTCTGTTGACGAGAATAGGCAGAGACTGAACAGACGGAACAGCAGATGTTTGTAAATATTAATTGTTCGCGGTATTTCGCGTCACGAAACTAACTGGGTTACGTGATAAGAATGTAATTGGCTTGATTTTTTTTTTTTTTTTTTTGAACAACGGTGGTCGCACCGTGAGCAACTCAGTGGGCTATAAGCAGTCGCCCGTCCCTAATTTAGGGTCACTGGTTCCAGGGAAGGGAGAGAGCCAGTGCCGTAATCTGAGAGCCCCTGTAGTTGTGCTCTATCACGAACCCAGTCGGTTTTGCAACACAAAATACTACAAATAACGACTACATTTGAGCATTTGATATTCTGCCTGTTCAAGCTACAGGAGAAACCTCGTATTGTCTTTGGCTGACGAACACTGTAAACAAACATGTGGCTCACTTACGATAACGTCATAAACAAGTTGTTAGGCTTTCAGTTAAAGGGGGCGTTGGCCTATGGTCAACGTTTCTGATGACCAAAGGAAAGATCTCAGGTAGTGACAAATGTTGAATTTCACTGAATATCAGACGTGCCTCGGACGAGCACGGTAAGCCGACGGACCCCGGGTACTGGCCCCGCTGTTATAAATTAAGGGAGTCTATTTCTCCCGCGTCACTCCTCTCTCTCTCTCTGCACACCCCTTCCCTGGAGTGTAGTACTCTGACGACGCGCTCCAGTGCCTATATCTACTCTACTGACTTCATTATCTCTATAGACCTAATTTCCTATCGTGAGTCGCTATAGACTCCACCTACCTACTACCCCTACCCACTTTCGTTTCTTTTTTTTTCTATTTTTTTTTTTTTTTTTTTTGATTGGAGGTTTAACGACCACCGTGAGCAACTCAATGGGCTATAAGCAGTCGCCCGTCCCTAATTTAGGGTCACTGGTTCCAGGGAAGGGAGAGAGCCAGTGCCGTAAGACAAACACAACATCCATGCCTCACCGGGATTCGAACCCGGACCCCGTTCGGACGAATGATCAGAGGCCATCGCTTAGACCACTGCGCCACCGGGGCGGCCTTTCGTTTCTGCACTCCTGCCCGAAAACCTATCTAGGCGTAGTCGGCTTGGGAGTCTAAACCTCTCTCTGCAGACGGAAGTCCTCCATGACTGATTCTTGCTGAGTCACTGCAAAGGATTCAGACCTGTACGAAGCACAGAGAGCGCCAATATAGGAAAGACTCGTGGCTTTGAAAGAGGTATGACAGTGTGCGTTGGGCTGCAGGTGCAAGCATCTCAGAAACGGCGAACCTTCTCGACTATGCGAGAACAACTGCATCGAGGATTACAATGGGTGAAGCACAAACAACAGAGCCGCCCCGGTGGCGCAGTGGTCTAAGCGATGGCCTCTGATCATTCGTCCGAAAGGGGTCCGGGTTCGAATCCCGGTGTGGCATGGATGTTGTGTTTGTCTTAAGGCACTGGCTCTCTCTCTTCCCTGGAGCCAGTGACCCTAAATTAGGGACGGGCGACTGCTTATAGCCCATTGAGTTGCTCACGGTGGTCGTTAAACCTCCAATAAAAAAGAAAAAAAAAAAACAGAACGAGCAGTCAGCGATCCTTCTGTGGGAAGAAATGACTGGTCGATGTTTGAAGGTACGGGAGGCCAATATTGATAAGGATGAGGGACTGAGGGGGGGGGGAGTCAGAGAGAGCCTTGGATCAAACATAGGGGAGTTCGCCAATGAAGATCCTCTCAAACTGAAGGAAGACTTAAAAAGAAGAAACTGATGATCCCTTTGTTTCTCACTTTTCAACAACACAAATGATTGAATTTTTAAGTGTACAGATACTGCTATTAGTACTATTGACGACAATGACCCGAACTTGCGCCAAAGTTGATACAGCGATTCAGAGCTCTTTGGCTTGTTAAGAATTATGAAAGAAAAAAAATGCAGCCAGCTGTTCTCTCTTGACCAATTCAATACCGTCGGAAACCGTGCAATGACCCAGGGACTTCAAGGGAGTAAGGAAATGATGACACATCGGTTGATCAACCAGCTGATAATCAATGTTTTAATTGAAAAAAAAAAAAAACGTACAAATGCATTTCTTTACAAGTTTTAGACTTTTTTTTTTTTTAGAACCCCTTTTTACCCAAGTTAGAATCAATTCCCGGTCCTGCCGGCCATCTAGTATGCGGCTCCCTGTGGTTGGGGCCGCGAATGCGTAGGTGGGTACCCTGTGAAGTCTGCCCCAGACGGACTTTTTGTCCCTTCTCCGTAAGCAGCAGAGGAATGGCAAGCCGGCTGCATTAATTTGCCAGTAACCCTCACGGGCGCATATAGTCGTCCTTGCTGGATTCAAACCCTCATGGGCGGACGATATAGATGCGTGGAACAACAATTCACTTTTATGCGTCGATTCTCTGGGAACCAATTAATTGAGGGATACCTCTACCAAATGCGTTACGGCATTGGTTGAACAGCAAACGAACGTGATTTGCTTATCGATAGATAGTCTCTTTCAAGAGCGGTAAAGAAAACCGCAATGGAGCGTCACGTGATGTGATAAACATAGTAAAGGAATGCACGATCAAATTTCGAATGGCGAAAATCGCCCGGTAGCACATCTCCAACTAACAGGTGATCGTTGTACCCGGAAGGCCAGATATGTGGTACTTTCTAATCTCAACAACTTGGAAAACTGAAAGTTTGCGAGCATAATGAACATCGCCTGCGACCTCGAAACATTATTACCGTATATACTAACCCACCTTCGTTTTGCTGATGACGTAGTCATTTTTGCAACTACCCCATCAGAGCTGCAGAGTATGATCCAGGAACTTGCTGACAAGAGTAAAGAAGTGGGATTAAAAATGAACTTTCAGAAGACAAAAGTGATGTTCAATGCTTTTACAAGAAATGAAGATTTATCGATTGATGGAGAAAAGCTGGAGATAACAGACACGTACGTTTATCTTGGACAGCAGATATCAAGTGAGGGTCACATTGATGAAGAAATTAATCGGCGTACAAAACTTGCCTGGAGAGCTTTTGGAAGAAACAGCATAATTTTCAAGAGCAATATGCCATTATGTCTTAAAAGAAAAGTGTTTGATCAATGCATCCTTCCAGTGCTTACGTATGGTGCAGAGACGTGGACCTTAACTAAAAGAGACATACAAAGGCTGCAGACAACTCAAAAAAGCATGGAGAGGTGCATACTTGGTGTAACCAGAAGAGATAAGAAGAGGAACTCGTGGATCCGAAAAATGACAAGAGTGGAAGACATCATGATCAGAGTTAAATCCCTGAAATGGCAATGGGCTGGACATACTGCCAGAAGGACAGATCATCGATGGACAGCCGAAATTTTAGATTGGATTCCAAGGGACAGGAAAAGACCCAGAAGAAGACCACATGGGAAATGGGTGGATGAAATTCGAAAGTATGCAGGGGTGACATGGAGGAGACTGGCACAAGACAGACCGTTGTGGAGGAAACTTGGGGAGACCTTCGTCCAGCAGTGGATTGATAATGGTTGACAATGATGATGATGATACTGGACGTATCCAACATTATCAGTAACTGTTACTCTATGCTAGCCGACCGGTGTAAATGAAATTTTGTCAATATAAGTATTTATTTTCCTTACAGGTCAATTTGTGATGAAACTTTTGCTCGGGGGAAAGTTCCATAGTTGACACGTACTTTCCTTGGAGGTCAAAATATGATGAAATTTCCGTAACTACACTGCTGGCCACCCAAAATGCAACACCAAGAAGGAAGCATCCGATTGGCCTGAAATTCGCAGCATGCATGCGTCGCCCGCGAGAGGACATGCAAACGATTAACATTGCAGGGCATATGCAAATCATGTGCGCCCGGCACGCCACCGAGAAGAACTATATGAAAGGTGCACAGAAGGCCGGGTGTAGGTAGTGGAAGTGTGTTGTGCTGCCAGACCTGTGCGTGGGAAGCTTCCTGATGCCTCGTCGCAGAATACGGCAGTCATTCCAGCACGTTTCGGAGTTCGACAGAGGACGAATAGTGGCTTATCGCGACAGCGGTTTATCGTACCGAGACATCGGCGCCCGTGTGGGACGACATCCAGCCACAGTGAGGCGAGTATGGATTCTGTGGGTGCAGGAGGGACGGACGGACCGACGTGAACGATTGCCGCAGCCGCGGCACACCACCGAACGAGAGGACCGGCATGTTGTGCGGCTGGCATTGACGGTCCGCACCGCCACATCAAGAACTTTAGCGTAGCAATTAGGGTGTGTTGCGCAACAACCTGTGTCAGCACGTACCGTTCGACGTCGTCTGCAGGAGCGGGGACTTGTCGCACGGCGCACATTGCTCCGATTTCCATTGACGTTACGCCACCGGCGAGTGCGGCGGCAGTGGGCCCGTTGAACGCCGCACCTGGACTACGGAATGGCACAACATTGTCTTCTCCGACGAATTCCGCTTCTGCCTGCAACACCACGATGGTCGGATCCGCGTGTGGCGGCACCGCGGCGAGAAACTGTATGACGCCTGCATTATGCATCGCCATACCGGTCCGTCGCTTGGCGTTACGGTTTGGGGCGCAATTGGATATGACACCCGCACCCCTCTGGTACGCATCGCCGGTACACTCAACAGCCACCGCACCATCTCCGACATTTTGGAGCCTGTAGTCCTCCCTTACCTGCAGGACTTGCCAGCGGCCACGTTTCAACAGGACAATGCACGCCCGCACGTCGCACGCATCGTGCAACAATTCTTCACGGCCCACCAGGTGTCACTGCTGCCGTGGCCTGTCTGTTCTCCCGATATGTCGCCCATCGAACACGTCTGGTTGCTGATCGGCAACCGAGTGGCCCGGAAAGCACCATCCACGGCTACGCCTGATGAACTGTGGTAACGTGTGGAAGCAGCCTGGACCGACATACCCCAAGCCCACATCCAAAGCCTCTTTCGTTCTGTTATGGTGAAAAAAAAAAAAACATTTTGAAGGTTGAAAGTTTTTATTTATCAAAAGGGGCTTATTATTATTATGCTGGTATTTAAATTTATATGGAAATTATAGAAAAGTTAAATTTGGGAGATGGGTGGATGCATTTCGAAACCAAAAATATTTTCTAAGTATTAGAAGGCCATGAACATCCTAAACAAAAATGCATCTGAAAATTTACATTCCAGCATAATAATAATAAGCCCCTTTTGATAAATAAAAACTTTCAACCTTCAAAATGTTTTTTTCTTTTTCACCATAACAGTTCGATGCCGCGGCGTGTAGCGGCCGTTATTGCCAGCCATGGAGGCCACACGAACTATTGATGTCTGCGTGTTCCGCAAGTCGCACGGGCCTGTAAGCTCAATCGTTTCATCTTTGTATCTGTTGTTATTCGTCCAGTAAATCTGGCTTTGCTATCTCGTGTCCTTCTTCCTTCTTGGTGTTGCATTTTGGGTGGCCAGCAGTGTAGAAGGCAACTTCCACAACTGAATTTCATGTTCCTCGGAAGTCAATATATGTGATGAAACTTTTGCTCGGTGGGAAGTTCCATAGTTGACACTTACTTTCCTTGGAGGTCAAAATATGATGAAACTGTCGTAAATCGAAGTTCAACAGCAGAAATTCACCTTCATCGGAGGTCAAAATGTGATGAAACTTTCGTAACTTCGGGAGCAATTTCGTAGCTTAAATGCACGTTTCTCGGAGATCACTATATAATAAAACTTTCGGAACTCGGGGGAAAGTTCTACAGCTGAAATTTACTTTCTTTGGAGGTCAAAATGTGATGAAACTTTCGCAACTCGGAGGGAGGTGGAGTTAATAACTGAAATTCACGTTCCTTGGTCAATATGTGATAAAACTTTCCTTTCCTTTTTTTTTTTTTTTTTTTGTTACTAGTTTTTGCCGTTTTGATGCCTATTTAAAAAATATGGAAATTTCACCAACAAAGCAAACGACCGCCAGGTTTCTTGGGGGAGGCGGATTGTTTTCTTGTTTTGTGTTTTTGATTGAAGGTTTAACGACCACTGTTAGCAACTCGATGGGCTATAAGCAGTCGCCTGTCCCTAAATTATGGCAACTGGTTCCAGGGAAGGGAGAGAACCAGTGCAGTAAAACAATCACAACATCCATGCCCGGGATTCCAACCCGGACCCATTTCGGATGAATGGTCATAAACCAACGCTTATACCACTGCGCCACTCCCACCCCCTTTTTTTTTCCCAGGGTTTAACGATCATTGTGAACAACCCTAAGAAGGTTATAATAAGCAGTCACCATTTCGAAATGCGGAGCCACTGTTTTCAGGAAAGGGAGACAAACAGCGGCGTACCGTAAGAAAGGCACACCACCCATGCTTCATCCGAGACTCGATGATTAGCCAGAAATCTACGTTTCTGACCTCTCGGCCACTGGCGCGGCGTCCGGTTGTTGTACTGGCCCTGGTCGTGCTAACAGCGTGATTAATATTTTTGTCTCATGTAAATTACTTTTTTTTTTTTTTTGGAATTTTAACTTATATGTAAGACGGTCGCGCTTTTTTTTTTTTTTTTTTTTTTTTTGATTGGAGGTTTAACGACCACCGTGAGCAACTCAATGGGCTATAAGCAGTCGCCCGTCCCTAATTTAGGGTCACTGGTTCCAGGGAAGGGAGAGAGCCAGTGCCGTAAGACAAACACAACATCCATGCCTCACCGGGATTCGAACCCGGACCCCAGACGGACGAATGATCAGAGGCCAGCGCCTTAGACCACTGCGCCACCGGGGCGGCGTCGCGCTTTTGCTTGTGCCATGTTTTTAGACATTTATACACTTCTTTTAAGTAACACTGTGCTTCCCACTAGTTTCAAGCACCGCCTGATAACGATATTTAAACACTTTCACGAATCATGCGATAGCATTATTGATGTTGGAAATCGATTTCACAAAAACCGCCAGAACTATAAGTAAAACAAGCAACTAAAGTGAGGAAGTTTTGACAAGATGCAAGATTAACGCTACTGATTCGGCAAGAAAGAGATTTATTTTTGTGACTTTTAGCTGAATAAATTTGAGAGCTTTCTGAATACTAAAGAAGAATGCACAAATTTTGCATAGTTACAAGAGAAATGCTTTTTCCTCAATATAATTTTCTATTATTAAAAAAACTACTTTCTATTCTTATCAATTTTACATTCATTATTTAATAATTCGAATCAATGACGATGCGTGACCTTTTGGAGTCTTACCTAAATCCTAGAATGCAAAGTACATGAGAAAATGCGTAATTACAAACTGCCATTAAAATGATATTCTGTTATTGTGCTGCTTTCTTTATTTTATTTTTTTCAATTTCTTTAAATCACTAATGCTCAGGATCTCCTCTCTAAGATTTTTTTTTTACATTGCTTCTCTCCCTGTTTTGTTTTGTTTTTTTATTCTTTGTGAAAGCGCTCACGACCGCGAGGCTGCACAACCAGGTGGAAAACCAATTTCCGAATTTATTTATTTATTTATTCACTCATTCATTTATTTATTCATTTTTTTTTTTAATTCCGGTAATGAATTTTTGGGGGAAATGTACGTCTTATACTGTACATACATTTTTTTTTTTCCGTCAGCCTTAATTTCGGATGATTTTTTTTTTCTCTCCCCCTTCTTCCTTGGGTAGTTAGTTAGGTAACGCCAGTGGGGACCCGCTTGCGTGGCGCATAACGTAAGAGGAGAAAGCGTTGGCTTTCACTTCCTACAAAGCGGGGGTCGGCTTTGTTGGGAGTGTTTTATGGCGGTCATCAAAGTGTCAGCTAGTCTGGCATCTACAAAGCGTTGGTTCAACTGGCAGACTGACTGGAATCTAAAGTAGCACTTTTATTGAACTAAGATTTATGGCATGATGTTTATATCACGCGGACTAACGAAACTTAAAAGCTTTTCCAAGCGTAGGCGATTGGTTGGGAATCGAAGTACTGGTCCGGATACCCATTTTGACCCCCTAACGAACAGATGAATCCTATGTTAATTCTCCGACCAGTAAAATTAAGGCTTAGAGATTTATTTCATGGGAGGCCTGCGTTCCCCGGCCCGGGATTGGAGATGGTGTAATTTTGAGGCAGTGGGTGTCTCCCGGAATAGTTGTCGAAATTTTCCAGAAGGGAAGAGAATCTTTTCCTTCTGGAAATTTCTTTTCTGGAAATTTCTTTTTTCTTTTGCAGTCTGATGGAAGATTAGGCTTAATAAGCAAACCACAGAAGATGTTCACACATTTTTAGAACGTTTTTGATAAGAAATTACAGAAAGTAAAAGAAGTTCAATAAATTAAAAATGGCAACAGCGTGTAAGATGAACATGAAAAAAACATCTGCTGCAGTTAAATATCGTCTGCTAAGAAAATGGCAGACAACAAGCTGTGGATAGAAGGTTATGTTTTTGATAAGAAATTACAGAAAATAAGAGAACTGAAAGTGGCAACAGCGTGTTAGCTGAACACGAAAGAAACATCTGCTGCAGTTAAATATCGTCTGCTAAGAAAATGGCGTACGTAAACAAGCTGTGGATAGAAGGTTATGTTTTTGCTCCTTACGAAGAGAGAGATATTTGCACTCTGTAATTAAAAACCGCTGTGAAAATCATTGAATTAGCAGCATTTCTAAATGTAAAATAAGCAATATTATTCATATTAGAGGGGGAAATTGTCAAGCATTGCTTTTAACAGGAAAAAGAACGCCAAAGGAATATCCAAAGAAGGTGTACATACTTTTACGAGTATTTCAAAAGTAAGGCCTTTGGTCTTAAAAGAAAATTCACCGACCCAAACAGCAATCGCTAAGTCGTTAAAAATCTCTGTACCAACTGTTAACAAGGTGATAACCGAGGATTTGAACCTCAAAGAAACCAAAGAACAATATTCACCGCCTTTTGCTTACGCACGCGGCTGAGCGCAGAACACCGTGTAGACATCTTGATGAAAATCACTTAGCCACAGACAGATGGAAATTTATTGTGACTATTGATAAAGCGTGGATCTACCCTAAACGACTGTAACAAAAAAGTCAGATTTATTTACTATCGCAAAAGAGCAGAAAAAGAGTTACAAATCTGGTTCTAAAGAAAGTTTCAATTAAGGATTCGTGATTATTGCTAGTTTCTCGCACAACGAAAAGTTAAAATTAAGAAAAGTGGAAAACAATGTTAAAATCAATTCTACATATTACCAAAATAATGTTTTAACTCCTATATTTGAAGATGAAATATCATTTCTTTATACACTGAGCCTTCAAAGAATAGAACTCCATCACGATAATACTACCGGTTATACATCCAAATCTACCACTCTATTTCTTGAAAAACTGAAAACAGAGACGGGTATCAAGTCTATACCTATTACTCATATTCCTTCAAAGTCTCCAGATGTGTCACCAATGGACTGTTGTGGCTTCGGACTGCTATAAAAGAGGTCTTTCTAAACGCAGACCTAAAACAATGATTGCTCATATTCCTTCAAAGTCCCTTGATGTGTCACCAATGGACTATTGTGCCTTCGGACTGCTAAAAAGAGCCCTTTCTAAACGCAGACCTAAAACAATAATTGCTCATATTCCTTCAAAGTCCCCTGATGTGTCACCAATGGACTATTGTGCCTTCGGACTGCTAAAAAGAGCGCTTTCTAAACGCAGACCTAAAACAATGATTGAACTATGGAAAGCAGTGGAAGAGGAGTGGAATAAAATACCACTACCAGTTTTAAGAAATGCCCTGTTAGCTTGGAAATCTAGATGTAGGTTCAAAGTCCTGAGAAAGGGCTATCAGATAGAACATTTAAGAAAGAAATAACTTTATTTTAAACATTAATTACATTGGTGGAACATCCTTCTGAAAATGTAAGAACATCCTCTGTATTCGCAGTGAAGCGGCGGAGAACGAGGAATAAAAGCATGAAATAGACCTCTACTGTGACCACAACGCTCCGCAATAACGGACTCTGCGTGTAAACCTTCTTCTGTGTATGTTCGTTTGTTTACCTGTCACATACAAGCACGGCCGTTGAATCTGGTGTGATCATGTCAAATGGACTTCAGAACACTGTCGTAATATCTAGGTAATGGATGAGTCACGCACAAGGATGTTATATTACTGGAGACACCACTCCTATCGACGCAGCATTGGCCACCATAAGTCACCGTCCGTGCTGCAAATGACGTCATGTGCAGGCACGACGCAACTGCAGAAAAGAAGCTGCTTTGAAACCAATGGAACAAAAGCTTCTAAGCGTATAAACAGATAAAATGAGTAATTCAATAATCTTTATTAATGATACACAAGCCTACTGTTTTATCAACGGTATAATTTAGTTCGTTTTTGCCTGCTTGTGACGTTACAGCACAGATTAGATTAGCTGTGACCTATGGCGGCAGAGCAGTGGTGTCTCCAGTAATATAACCTCCTTGGTCACGCGTCTCTTTGGAATCGAACACTTCTCTTGTTCACTTATACTGCCTGACAGAGAAAATGCCACACCATGAAGGAATCCTTGAAAACCGACCAAACTGCACACACAGACAGCCAAGTAGGTCCTGAACAAACGATTTAATTGTCACATACAAACTAGGCTCCAGTGGCCGAATATACAGGATGATCAATAAGGAGTGTGGCCTCCATTTTGGGCGATACAGCGTTGAATCCGACGTGGCATCGAGAATCCGAATTGAGTTCTGGAGTATCGTGGACCATGTGGTGTTGATCCGAGTCCACAGTTCATCTTCATTTGGTGGGGTAGGGAGAGTATTCAACCGACGTCCAATCGTGTCCCACAGATGCTTGATGGGCGAGAGGTCGGGGAATCGTGATGGCCACAGAAGCACCGCAGGTACTGTAAAGCATTCAGGCTGATCCGAGCGGTATGCGGCCGGGCGTTATCCTGTTGGAAAACGGCGTTTGGGATGCCCTGCAGATACAATAGTGCCACGGACCGCAGCACCTCGTCAACATAGCGACATGCCGTCAATGTGCCCGTAATGCGTACCAGCGGTAAGCGACTGTTGGCGCTGATAGCACCCTACACCATGACTCCACGTTGCCGGGCCGTGTGGCGCTCCACCATGGGGGAGGAATCCGCTCGTTGGCCACGTCGCCTCCAGACTCTTACACCACGATCATCCCTGGTAAGACAAAACCGCGATTCGTCGCTGAACATCACACTGTTCCATTCGGCACCTCACGCAGCTGTGGAACGGCACCACGCCAAGCGGTGATGGCGATGGCTTCCTGTTAACGTAGCCTTCGCAACGGACGGCTGGACAGCAAACCAGACACAGCCAATCAGCGCTACACTGCTCGCGTCGATATCGGAGCATCAAACCTCCCCGTACACTCCGCAAAATGTCGCCTGTTGTGGCCTGTGGGTTCGCTACAGCGTGACGTCGGTGCGACGATCGGCGCGCTCCGACGTCCGTCTCCGTGCCCCCACGACGTCGCATAGATCATTCCTAGGACCACCGTCTCCAAATGCGACAGACGGTTGTGGTATCACTTTACGTTTCTTCCGCAGTAGCACGCAAGGACCATCCGGCGGTACGAAGGCTTACGATGACACCTCTCGTAAACTCATCCGCTTGACGAAATCGCGTACGACGGCGCCTTAATGGGATTGGCACCCTTTGTTCGTTCTCCAGACACGGTTACAGCAGCACCACTCACTTCTCGCGGTCGTGAGGACGTTTTTTTTTTTTGATTGGAGGTTTAACGACCACCGTGAGCAACTCAATGGGCTAAAAGCAGTCGCCCGTCCCTAATTTAGGGTCACTGGTTCCAGGGAAGGGAGAGAGTCAGTGCCGTAAGACAAACACAACACCCATGCCTCACCAGGATTCGAACCCAGACCCCTTTCGGACGAATGATCAGAGGCCATCGCTTAGACCACTGCGCCACCGGGGCGGCGTCGTGAGGACGTCTCGACTGATGGCCTCACGGGTTAGTTGTCCGCTTATATTCCGCGCGCTGTTCGTGCTATTGGCCTGCAAACGCAATCATTTACATAACTCGTACATGTGCATCCACACTGCAATTTGCATAGTGCTGCGTTCACGTTTTCCTGGTGTGGCATTTTCTCTGTCACGCAGTGTATAGTGCTTCCTTATTCATCGTGATGTATAGCACATTTCATTTGTCAATAATCTTTTCCTTTCTGACTTACGATTAATTTCCTTTTGTTTATTTGCTTATTTATTTATTTATTTATTTATTTATTTGATTTGAGGTTTAACGACCACCGTGAGCAACTCAATGGGCTGTGATAAGCAGTCGCCTGTCCCTAATTTAGGGTCACTGGTTCCAGGAAAGGGAGACAGCCAGTGCCTTAAGACAAACACAACATCTATGCCTCACCGGGATTCGAGCCCAGCCCCCTTTCGGACGAATGGTCAGAAGCCATCGCTTAAGACCACTGCGCCACCGGGGCGGGGTTTATTTATTTCGGGGTTTAACAAACACTATGAGCAACACAGGGGGATATCAGAAGTAGTTCACCCCTAATTTAGGGCCACTGATTTAAGGGACTAGTGAGAACCAGTGCCATACAACAAACACAATACATATTCCTCATACTACCCTGGTCCAACTGTCGTAGTCCAGCAGCTCGGACAACTAGGCCACCAAGGCGGTCGACTGATATTGTCTAAACGCATTTGGCCCGTTTAAAAAAAAAACCTTAAAGGTTTATTTCAGGCGCCCCCTCCCCTTTTTTTTGTTACGGCGATAGCAACAGTATGCTCTCGATTCTATTTCGTCTCGCGAAGCGTGCAAAGATACCATTTTACCTGCAGCAAATAGTCCGTATTGTTTTTCGGAAATCTGGTTAGATTTCCGGGTTGAAACTGAAACTGCAATAAAGATATCTTTTATCCGAATGGCTGGAACGAATTCGATTACAGAATTTCGTCCATTTAAACGATACAGATAATTTCATCTGTAGCGATGATGAATGGATAAGCGAACGTGCAGGAAATGATACAATCAGTGTGCGTTAATTAAAGACAACAAAGCCGGAAACAATGATAAATACGTTGAGGTCGCGGTTCTGCAAAACCCGTGTAATCGTACTAATACGCTCAAGATGCTCAGGAAGTACTTCTTGATAGCAGCATCAGTTTTCACAGTATTATCAAGTATCTGTGCGTAAAAGAATTTATGTTTAAAGCAGAAACATTTTCTGAACAATTTGTGTGAAAAGGGGAGCAATACTTTTAGATTTGTTTTATTTTAAAAGTTTTTTTTTTTTTTCACAAGTTTTTCCTTCATACACTTATTAAATATATAATATGTATTAATACGACAGTTGAACCGAAAGTAATGCAAAAGTAGGCGCAACTTTTTTTATTAACTGACAGATGTCGTTCAAATTTCCCATGCTGGTACACTGTAAAAAATAAGTGGGGTGAATTCACGGAAAATTTCTGAAAATAACGTGCAGCAAAGTTGCCGGTAGGTATCCGTGCTTTTCACAAACTTCCGTTTTTAAAAGTGCTCGTTCATTTTAACCCGTATTTTCACAGATATTTCCGTAGACAGAAATTCCGTTTATTTCAGAAAAATCCATTTCAGGATTTCCCGTACTTAAATTGAAATTCTGCAAAATCAACAACCCTGTACAGCACTTACCCGCAGATAATCCTATAATCCTTCCGGTGAGGTCAGGATTGAACACCAGACGTTATAGCTCGCCGAACAGGTAACTTGCGCCTTGGGCCGCGGGTGGCCTAGTGGGCAACTTTCGTGACTACCACGAAAAGGACCTCAGGTTCGATCCCAGGCAGGTACGAACGCTCGATCCACTAAATATTCGCCGTGCGTCGGATGGGCACGTTAAGCCGTCGGACCCCGGGTACTGGCTCCCCGATAATAAATAAAGGCGTCTTCCTCCCCCTTTCTACTTCGCTTCCGTGTCACTTTCCAATCGGGCATTCCAGCCCAAATCTCCTAGCTTCCTATTTCTAAGGGTTGTTTAAGACCTGGGGTCAGACACTCCCTTTCTAAAATCATCTACATATGATCTGATTTGATCTGATCTAACTTGCGCCTTAACCAACTGAGCCCCGCACGGGGATAACTGGTTTTCCAGTTATTTGGGGAGCGGCGCCCCCACGGCCCGAGCTGACCTTGTGACGGTTTTTTGCTTTTTTGTATTTGTGCTTTCACGTTACCGCAGGGACAGCTGTTCATCCAGCTGATGGGGTCCCGCACGGGGATAACTGATTTCCAGTTATTTGGGGAGCGGCGACCCCACGGCCCGAGCTGACCTTGTGACGGTTTTTTGCTTTCTTGTTTTTGTGCTTTCACGTTACCGCAGGGACAGCTGTTCATCCAGCTGATGGGGAGTAGCGACCCCACGGCCCCAGCCGACATCTTATGTTTGATTCTTCCCATTACAACTTTGTGTTGCCACCACCTTGACAGCACCCGCCTCAGCCCTTTCCTTTCCTCTGGCTTTCCTCTCCCTTTCCTGTTTTTACTTTCTTCTCCACTACCTGTTCTTTTTTCTCCGGTTTTCTACTCGACTTGCTTCTCCATTTTCTGTTCCTCTCTTGTTTTTCCGGGCTGGTTTGCTAGACCTACCTGCAAGTTTGCCGTGTGCGGTGACCCGTAAGGTGGAAAAGGGGATGCTGGAGGCTGAGGTTTCTGGTGGCCAGGTTGTTGTTGTCACCAGTCGCCAACACTCCTCTTTGCCCCCTGCTTCACCCTAAACGGGCGGCTAGGAACTAACCCACACCTAGTCAATCGGCTTGTTGTTTCGTACAACAGGGTGAGTTTGGGGATAGTGCGGGCATGCCAAAGGGGTGTTACCGAGACCTGGGAAAGTCTCGGTACTCGCTGAGCGCATGTCTGACCTATCAACATGCTATATCCGTTGCTTAACCCCACTGCGACACTTTGGCAGTATTTTCGTTCTTAAAGCAGATTGACTTTTTAAAACTTATTTAAAAAAATAAAAATAAAGAAAAAAATAAAAAATAATAATTTATAATGATTATAACAGTTAATTAATAAATTTATTTATAAACCTAATTAACTAACTAGTCTTCAGAGCTTTCATCATTCTCTTTTCTAACTTTTACCAAGCCTGTCTGCTCTTAATCATTGCTCTTAATCATTTCACCCCGCTTTTAAAAATCTTTATCTGATAGTTCTATGTCTGGCGCTCTTTGGCCAAACCTGGCCCTTGCGCCACTAAAATCAATTAACTAACTAACTAACTAACTAACCAACTGAGCCACAAACACTCGGCAATATGACTCACGTACATCGTAAAACGAATTCTGCAACAAAGAAATTTGGGTTTTGTCAATGTGAGTGTATTTTTTTTTTTTTTTTCTTTCCCCTGTAGGAGAACTTTTCAAAAATTAAGCATTTTTCATCGTTGTTTTTCGAAGCAACAAAATGCTTTGCAACATGATTTTTTTAAAACTGACAATGACTTTCATTTATCTTTAAAAATACGTGAAATGTACTTTTTATAGTATTATTTCACACACACAAAAAAAAAACTAAATATAAACTTTACTAATGATAGCTATAACAGCTTTTGTCATAAGTTGTCCAAAGACTGATACACAAACATCGTATAATCATCGGTACAAAAAGTACCCGGTTCCTTGCAGTAATACATTATATAATACGTAGCTGGTGCACCAAATAGGGGAAAGGAGAAGAAACATCCTGGGCCACAAAAAACAAACAAAATCTATGCGATATGCTATCCACAATATCAGATCTCACTACGGAACTACAAAATTCGACAGAGGATTGAAATATGAAAGTTAATCAAACCTAAAGTATTTCCACGAATCGCTACTATTAACGGAAATTTCTCGTCATACGGATACGGAAAAAGTGAGAACGGAGATTTTCCGTTAATATACGAAAGGAATTGCGGAAAGGTTTCTGAAAATTCAGAATTTTCCGTTAACAGATCTCTAAAAACGGTAATTTACCGTTAATATAAGAGAGAAACTGCGGAAAGGTTCCTGAAAATTCAGAATTTTCCCGTGGCACGAAAAGTCCGTTAAATTCAGGGGGTTTTTTCGGCATTTCACGGAAAGGTAGTATCAGAAACATGCTTCGTTAATTCACGAAAGAAATGACGGAAACTTGTGCGTGAATTTCAGAAAATGTTTTACAGTGTAGAGTAACTCCTCCTCTAAAGTAACCCTATTTCTTAACTGCAGGTAAATAATGGATTCCAAGCAGAAGCAACGTGCCATCATCGAGTTCTTGACGAAGGAAGGGTGCAGGCTGTCCGGCATCCACAGAAGGCTAAAGAATATTTACGGAGGTGACACCATTGACAAAAGCAATGTGCACAGATGGATGAAGAATTTTAAAGAAGGGGAAATCAGCAATGAAGACAAACCACGCAGTGGGAGGTCATCATCTGCGACCACTAATACGAATCGTCAGCGAGTGGATGAATTGATTCCCGCGGAGAGATGAGTCACAACCCGTGAGCTTCTTTGCCCAACTGGACTGTAGTCACAATGCCATATAGAAGATGGTGGATGACTTAAGAAATATCGGAAAGTGCGTGCAAAGTGGGTACCTCGGTAGTTGACACTCGATTGGAAGGAGAGATGGGTGGAAGTCTGATCTGATCTGCTGGAAGCGTTTGAAGCCAATGAAGACACGTTTGTTTTTTGTTTTGTTTTTTTTGTTTTTTCGATCTGGTGACAAGGGATGAAACGTGGGCGTATCTTTACGATCCGGAAACAAAGAATCAATCAATCCATGGAATGGCGTCACACCTCTTCACCAAGGCTGTGAAGAAGTGGGTACAACAGTCCACACCTGAATTTGTTCAGGGGATTCGAGAGTTGGGTTCAACGATGGCGAAGATGCATCGCTTGTGATGGAAACTATGTTCAGTAGTTCCTTTTTATAAAGAAAGAGTTACTTTACAAACATGTGCAATTTGAACGACTTCAGTCAGTTGATAAAAACGTTATGCCCACTTTCACATTACTTTCGGTACAACCTTCGTACTTTGTAAATTACATTACTTACATAACCACAGATGTTACATTATTTACATAACACACACACACACACACACACACACACACACACACACACACACACACACACACACACATTCGCATCGCGGCATTTTTACCAAGATTATAATGACCCAAAATCCTTTTTCTTAACCTTAATTTCAATAACATGCAGGTTGCCCCCGGTGGCCAACATTTCTGACTAGTCGTAGCCGGGGATCGAGTAACCGCGGAAGAGGCACGGGTGGTGTTCGTCTAATGGCGCTGACTCTCGTCCTTTCTTTAGGCGGTAGTATTATTACACCTTCGTGGAGACCTCCATCGGCACAAAGGGCTCGGCGGTTCATATACACTGAAGAGCAATTGAATTAGAGACATCTGGTGTTAAGCAAATGTGGCGCTGTGGGCGACCCTGTAAACGGAAACGACATGGCGTATGCAGCGATCCGACAACATAAGGAGTGATGCGACGGGAATCAGTAAGAGTCGGACGCAGTATGGGTAAGACGAAGGATGTAAGCGCATTTCATAGTGGGAAAATTGTTGTGACCCGACGAATGGGTCATTCCATCTCGGAAGTCGTGCAGGCACTGGGATTTTCACGAGCCACTGTGTCACGGGTGCACCGTGAGTACATCGAATCCGGTAAAACCATCCCTGCAAGGGACAACTGCCGTGGACAACAGCGTGTGGATGAGCGGGGTCATCGTCGGCTAGCTCGCATTGTAACAGCTGATAGACGGGCCACAGTGCAAGAAATCACTCGGCAATTTATCGCTGATGCACAAAAACGTGTAAGCAGCCACACCATCCAGAATCATCTCCTCGCTATGGGGTACAGAAGCCATCGTCCCACGAGGGTACCGCTGCTGACCGCACATCACAGGGCGCAAAGATGACCATGGACGCGGGAACATCGCCACTGGATTGGATTGGATTGGATTGGAAGTTTAACGACCACCGTGAGCAACTCAATGGGCTATAAGCAGTCGCCCGTCCCTAATTTAGGGTCACTGGTTCCAGGGAAGGGAGAGAGCCAGTGCCGTAAGACAAACACAACATCCATGCCTGACCGGGATTCGAACCCGGACCCCTTACGGACGAATGATCATAGGCCAGCGCCTTAGACCACTGCGCCACCGGGGCGGCCATCGCCACTGGACCCTAGACACGAGGGAAAATGTTGCCTGGACTGATGAGTCGAGATTCACGTTGATAAATGCGGATGGCAGGGTACGAGTACGGCGCAAACCACATGAAGCAATGGATCCTTCTTGCCAGCAGGGTACACTTCAAGCTGGTGGGGGTGGCATTCTCGTCTGGGGACTGTTTACGTGAACTGAAATGGGACCCCTGGTACGTGTGACATCGTCCCTCACTGGTCAATGTTACCGGGATATCCTGGATGACCATTTGCTCCCGTTTGTGCGTCTTCAACATCCCACTGGGGACCTCATCCTGCAACAAGACAATGCACCGTGCCATCGCTCCCGAATTGTATCCGAATGGTTGGATGAACACTCCACCGGCGTGACCTCGCTTCCTTGGCCAGCTAGGTCGCCTGACCTCACTCCCATCGAGCCCATCTGGGATGCCATCGAGAGAGATGTTCGAGGCTCTGACCCTCCTCCATCAAATCTTCGTGAATTGTGGGAGCTTGTTCAGGGGTCGTGGATCCGTTTGGCTTCCCAACGCTTCCGGTGTCTTGTCGAGTTCATGCCGAGACGAATCGTGCTACACGTTACTAGACGGGTATCTCTAATTCAATTGATCTTCAGTGTATACTGTCCACTAAATTAGAAACTTTTATACAATACCGGGTTGGACCTCCTTTAGCCCGAATTACAGAACGTATGCAGTTTGGCATATTGGGTGTGTGCACAAGTTCTACCCATTTTTGTAAGCTACAAAGAAAGGAGAAGAACACCACAAATAACGTACCTAGGATTTCACATAATTGTCATCATCTGTATGACCTCTTGCCATCTGTCTATGAGTAGGTGAATCCCACGCCGGAAAAACTCCTGTGTTTTGGAGCCAAAAAAAATAATGTTACGCCGTTTTCGCATCGTCTACATCATCGAAGGTTTGGAGAGCGAAGGCATTCTGTAACGATCGGAAAAGGTGGTAGTCCTTAGGTGTCAGGTCAGGGAATACAACGGGTGAGGTAACACTTCCAAACCAAAGTCTGGTAATTTTTGCAAAGTGATTAAAGCAGCGTGAGGTCTGGCTTTATCATAATGAAGGATCACGCCTTTGTGATTGACGCGTGCTGGTCGCTTCGTGTCAGTTGTTCTCGCAATCTGTCCACCTGTTGGCAGTAGAGGTCAGCATTTATCGTTCGGCTAGGTGGCAACACCTCCCAGTGGATTATTCCCTGGGCATTTCACCAAACACTCAACAAAACCTTTTTGGGATGCAGTCCTCCTTTTGAGGTCGATGGAGCAGGTTCCGCACCTTAGCACACAGTCCGTCGACGCTTTACATTACGGTATAGTACCCATCTTTCATCACTCGTTACAATTCGTCCCCAAAACGGTTCATTTCTGTGACGAGAAAGTTAAAAAATACAGGTACGGAATAATCTCCTCTCGCTGCTTTACAGAAAGCTGGTGCGGAACCCAGTTACCGAACTTGGTGACGAACCCAAGCGTGTACCGACAACGTTTCCGCTAATTCCTGAATGTTTGGATGTGGGTCATTTGTTATGGCTTTGTCCACATTTTCGTCAGAAACCACGGATGGACGTCCAGGACGTGGTCGATCTTTACAGCTTCTGTCTCCGTTCAGGTAAATTTCCGAAACCAACAGTGACATGTATTATCAACAACTGCATCCTCCTCATACACTTGACAGGTGTTGCGGCAAGCTGCGGCTGCAGTACTGCCTTTATCGAACTCGCACAGTAAACAATGTGTAATGTGCTCCTTATCGCATGCCATATTACACCGTCCATGATTTTCGTTACGAATGACTTACTGGGACAAACCTAGTGCCTCTATATGCTCTACTGCTCCACGCTTTATTGGCCGAAAATTCGGCATCGCATCGTCATCTGTGACGTAAATACTCTTGATCGCAATTTGCATCTATTACACAAAAACGGGTAAAATTTTTGCACACACCCATAGATTCCACAAGGAGCTGGAGTACGTCTACATCTACAGCATACCAGGAGTTTACCAGACAGTTTTTTAACTGGCTCAGATTTGACAGAAGACGACTTTGCTCCCGGATCTGTTTTTTAACATGTCCCATACATTCTCAATGGGGTTCAGAGTCGGGCTTTAAGGTGGCCAAGGAAGATGATGGAAGTCGCTGTCATGCTTACTAAATCACGGCTGGACACATCTTGCGCGATGGACAGTAGCATTGTTATCCATGAAAATGCCGACATCTGTTGCACTATTTATATCCCATAGGGATTTCGGCTGGGAGCATTATAGTTATATCTTAAATACATATGGCTAGGCCGCGATACCAGGTGCGTTACTGGACGTATCACACTGAATAAATACAAAAATTTATCTTCAAACAAACAAAAAAAAGTTAAAAAAATAATGAAGACTATCTATACAATACGGTATCTCGACAGGGCGTGTGGAAATTTCAGTACTGCCCAATCTACCAAAACGTCACAGCAACGCACACACACACGAATATAACTCTGACGCTCTCTTAAAAGGTATCCCACTATGTTGAAACGGTCGTTTTGGACCAAATTTCACATTTTGTAAAAATGCGTTCATTTTAAAGCCCCACTTTAGGATTCCAAAACTGCCTTTGTTTCTTGTCTACGATGAATAGATGCAGAGTTATAGCAATTGGAATATCTAAACCCAGGTGTCAAACGAACGGGAAGTGACACTTGAAACGCGTTTTTTGCAGGATGAGATTTTTGTCCCAAACTCTTTACGAAAAACCTTATAACTGCAAAAGGTATGTAAATAAATTCATGAAACTTGGTATACAGATTTCTTACAATGCTGTGCATGCAATGAACTAAAAGTTTTGTTGTTTATCAGTTCCAGGAGTTGCGCTGGCTTTTCTGAAGTTTTCGCCAATTTAGTCTCCAAATTCAATTTGTTTTCGTCAAAGTGTTATGACACTATAAAAAGGTAATCGCCAAAGCTTTTTTTTCCATCGCCAAAGCTTTCTTTTCCATCGCCAAAACAATTTCTTTTTCGCAAATTGCGAAGATGGCGATCGGCAGCACGACCCCTGAGTTCAAAGTTAGGTTATAGCTATTTACATTCAACATAGTGAAAAATTTTTTCGAAAATTTCCACTAATGCATGTAGGAATGAGTGCATCTCAGCACTGTTTAGGAACATCGCTTACCTTTTAGTTCATAGCATAGATAATAGTCATGCGCATATACTGATGCAAAAAAGCCATCATTTATATGTAACTTTTTTATTTACAGCGTTTACCGTAAACGATATGCTTTCATCTGTTGCTCAGATCCAGGCCGAAAATTTCCTACAAAATTTTCGGGTAATTGAATTATAAAAGGAAAAAAAATCCCCGATTTTTTTTTTTTTTGCCATTTCACTCCCCGTAGCCACTTATGAAATATGCGGGAGTGGACAAGTGAACGAAAAAAGGCAAGCAAATTATATAAGAATTTCTTTTTTTTTTTTCCCTTTGTCTCTTCAAAATCTTTTTTTTTTTTTTTTTTTTTTCTTTCGCTCGTGCTACTCATATTTATACATTTTCCTTCTCCCTCGGTGTGTGCAGGGTTCAAAAGGAAAGACATTTGGTCCTCAGCAGAAGACAATGAATAAACATAAGTTAATGTAATTATTGGAATAATGAAGGTGCGTGTGTGTGTGTGTCTTCTTGGGTAGTGTATTGGCTATCCCAAGAAACTGGATGATCGTATTCGACATGTCAAAGAGCAGCCTGTGGCAGCCTAGGTCTCCCGACCTGACACCCCTAGATTTCTTTCTCTGGGGACTTTTAAAAAGCAAGGTTTATGCCAACAAGCCAAGATCAGTTGAGGAACTGAAAGACATCACACGTGAAATTGCCGCCATGGAAGTCTCTGCGCAACATCGCACATTCGCCAATATAAAGCGCCGGTGAATATGTTCCTGGACGCTGGTGGTGGGTACTCCCAGCGGATGTAGGTAAAAACACCCCCAGGAAAAAATACCCCCGAAAATTGAAAAGCGGAAAAAATGCCCCCAGAACAAACGGTTCACTGTAAACTGCCACACAGGAACACTGTTGTGTGGCAGTGTTCCGGTGTGGCAATGTACCGCCAACCCTGCCACACATCTTTCAGCAACTTGGCTACAAAAGTTCAATGGGAGGGGGGGGTCTATAAAGATTGCCGTGTCTGGGCCTACATTGATAACTGAATTGGGAAACGAATTTCGGGAAAACGTTCCATGTAAGCCAAGCGAGAATTGTACTTTAATTTGAAGAAATAAATTGCCCAGGATCCGAGGTACACTTGGTGGGGGGGGGGCTCTACCCCAAACTTCCGTAACATTATATTCTGGGTCGCTGGAGTCTGTCATGACAGACTGCACTTCAAGGGGAACTTCCTGGATACACTGCAGTGTATCCAGGAAGTTCCCCTTGAAGTGTCCGCGAGGTCCATGAGCTTGGGGGGGGGCTTTCCCCCAAAATGTTAAAATGCACGTAGAGCTGTAAACATTAGTATCATGTTTTATATAATGATTCTGTACACGAACACGAATTTTCAGGAGGGTGGGGTACCCCCCCCCCCACCCCCGTTTCTAAGAGCTATTCAGGGGTAACATCGAGGATACACTGACCGACTCTAGAGGTCCAGAATATAAAATTACGGAAGTTGGGGGTAGAGCCCTCCAAACCAAGCACCTCCTCGTATCCCTCTCACAGGCTTCCCCAAATTTCTGGGGGAGGGGGAAGGGCATGCATAGTTTACCATTAAACACAACATGGAGCATAGAAATTACGAGCAAATCCCTTACCTTGAAGACTTGTCTGCGCTCTTAGAAACTTGCACCCCACTCTCCTGAAAATTCGTGGTCGTGTAGAGAATCATTATGTAAAGCATGCTTCTAATGTTTACAGCTCTACGGCGATTTCAACATTTCCCCCCCCCCCTACCATGCTCACGGACCTCGCGGACGCTTCAAGGGGAACAGCCTGGATACTTTTAGTTAGTTAGTTAATTGATTTTAGTGGCGCAAGGGCCAGGTTTGGCCAAAGAGCGCCAGACATAGAACCATCAGTTAAATACTTTTTTTTTTTTTTTTTTTTTAGAGGCGGGGTGAAATGATTAGGAGCAGACAGGCTTGGTAAAAGTTAGAAAAGAGAATGATAAAAGCTGTGAAGACTAGTTAGTTAATTAGGTTTATAAATAAATTTATTAATTCACTGTTATAATCATTATAAATTATTATTATTATTATTTTTTATTTTTTTTTTATTTTTTATTTTTTTAAATAAGTTTTAAAAAGTCAATCTGCTTTAAGAACGAAAATACTGCGAAAGTGTCGCAGTGGTCGCCCAAAAGCTTCTGCAGTGTAGCTGCGCCGTCATCCAGTAGATGAGACTGAAAATAGTGAAACCGATGATTACAAAAACGAACACAACTACATAAAACATGAGAGATGGTGAGTAAACAGTCGCACGCCTCACACATTGGGGCAGCGTCGCCACACAGCAAATAGCTATGCGTGAAGCGACAATGTCCAATGCGGAGACGCGCAAGAACAACTTCTTCCCTACGGTTCCGGCGACACGATGATTTCCAGATTCCAAGGTTAGGTTTTATACGGTGCAGTTTATTCTCCACCTGTTGGTCCCACAGACTTCGCCACGTTCGTCTGATATGATCGTGAACAAAAAAGCGAAAATCGCGGTGAAACAGTGGCAAGGGTGTGACGACCAAAGAAGAGGCAGATCTAGCAGCAGCATCGGCAGACTCGTTCCCTGGGATCCCAACATGCCCAGGAATCCAGCAGAACCGAATCTGGACATCAGCCTCGAGCAAAGAACGAAGAAGTCTCCGAACGGCAAAAAGAAGTGGGTGGTCAGTGAAATCCAAAGATGACAATGATTGCACAACACTCAACGAATCAGTGTACACAATAGCACGCTGATGAGAGCTCGACTGCACGTGAACAAGTGCAAGATACACAGCATGCATCTCCGCCGAAAAAACCGTGGCCTCAGGAGGAATGCGGGCAACAGAAACTTCGTCAACGCAGACGGCGGCGGATCCAACAACAACAGCCGCCTTAGATCCATCGGTGAAAACAGGAATAAAGTCTGCATTGACGTAACGGTGTTCAGCGAAGAGCTGCTGGTACACTGACGCAGGGGTTGAGGACTTGTCAAAAGATGTAAAGCTGGTATCAACCATGACACCAAGAGGATGCCATGGGGGTCCTCAATGCCCCTGGTCTCTCCAACGAGTGACAAGTCGAGCCCTGCATCACGAGCTACGGCCGCCATACGAAGACCGAAGGTTCGAATGCACGAGGGGCGGATATCGAACAAACGAGCATGCTGGGGATGAAAAACTGCATCGTATAAAGGATGGTCTGTGAGTGATTTAAGTTTCAGGTAAAAGTGAAGAGACAGCTGCAGACGGCGTAAATGAAGCGACGGTTCGTTCGCGTCGGCATAAAGGCTGGGAATGGGTGACGTGCGAAATGCTCCCGTACAAAGACGCAGCGCTTGATGGTGGATGGTATCCAACGGCCGGAGAACGGTAAGACGCGCAGAGCCATACACCATACAGCCATAATCCAGCTTAGACCGAATGAGAGAATGGTAAATACGGAACAAAGAAGTCCTGTCTGCACCCCAGGAGACTGAGGCAAGGATCTTAAGGATTGACAAGGCTCTCAGACAGGAAGTCCTTAGCCGTCGAACGTGCGAGCGAAAGGTGAGAGCACGGTCAACGGTCAAACCAAGGAACTTGGTTTCCGGCAAAACTGGAATGGCTGCACGGTCCAAATAGAGCTCTGGATCAGGATGGAGGCCACACCTCCGGCAGAAATGGACACACGCTGTCTTGTCGGGAGAAAAAACAAACCCATTATTGTTAGCGGCTTTAACAATCTGGGTAATTGCAGACTGCAGCTGCCTTTCAACGAAATGCATGCTGGATGACGAACAGAAGATGTGAAGGTCGTCAACATAAATGGTAGCCGAAACCGTAGGAGGAAGATTTTTGAGTAAACAATTAATGCGGAGGATGAACAGAGTCACCGAAAGAATGCTGCCTTGAGGAACGCCTTGTTCTTGATGGAAAATGGCGGACCTGGAACACACGGTTACGAAGAAAGTTGGCAATGAAGGTTGGCAGGTTTCCCCGCAACCCACTCTCGTGACGCCACGCTCTATCGTAAGCTTTTTCGATGTCAAAAAATACAGACACCAGGTGCTGCCTACGTACGAACGCCTCACGAACAGACGTCTCAAGGAGCAGGAGATGGTCAGGAGCTGATCGATGACGACGGAAGCCGCTTTGTGATGGAGACAGTATTCGATGTTCTTCAAGAAAATAAATAAGCCGGGAATTAACCATTCGTTCAAGGATTTTGCACAGACAGCTAGTGAGGGCAATTGGCCGATAACTAGAGGGAGACTTGGGGTCTTTGCCAGGCTTGGGAAAAGGTAAAACAAAAGCTCTTCGCCAAGAGTCCGGGAAACTGTGCTCCAACCAAATACGGTTGAAAAGCACTAACAGATTCTCGAGAGACGACTGCGAGAGATGACGAATCATGTCATAGTGGATGCCGTCGGGACCGACAGATGTTGCGCCGGACCGATGCAGAGCCACCCGTAGTTCAACCATGCTGAAGGGGAGTTATACTCAGTGTTATAAAAAGGCGCAAAAGAGATTTTCTGGCGTTCCGCGGTTGTTTTAATCCTCTGAAAGGACGGGAGATACGCCTGAGAACTAGAAACTGAAGCAAACGCTTCGCCCAAGCAATCCACAATCTCCCCAACTTCAGCATACGTGCAGCCGTTATTCTCAAGAATTGAAATTTGGCGGGAACTATAGTCTCCCCGGATCTTACGAATTTTTTCCCAAACAGTTTTTGAACTGGCACGTGAATTGATAGATGAAACGTACTTCATCCAAGACTCCCTCTTGCTTCGTCGACGCACCAACCGAGCGTAAGATTTTGCTCTTTTAAATTTAACAAGATTAGCATCGGTCGGATAACGCCGAAAAGTACACCAGGCCTTATGTTGAACTCTCCTAGCCGCTGCGCAATCAGGGTTCCACCAAGGCTTCGGACGTCTTGGGAGCGTCGTTGATGTTTTGGGGATAGAGAGATCTGCTGCCTGAATGATACACGTTGTGACATCAGTAACAGCTGCGTCAATTGACCCCCGGGTCACCATGGCAAAAGATATTACTGCGGACGGTGTGAAGACCTCCCACTTGGCACGATCCATCCTCCAACGAGGAGGGCGGGAGGCAGAAGATGGTACGCTCACATTATACCTAAGTACAATTGGGAAGTGGTCGCTTCCATGGAGGTCGTCACACACCGTCCACGACCAGTCGGCCATAACCGATGGTTGACCCAAAGATAAATCGATTGCACTGAAACTTCGTGTAGGCTCGTGGAAGTAAGTGTCAGCACCGGTGTTAAACAGGCACAAAGAGGTCGAGGAAAGAAGAGATTCGATCCTACGGCCTCGTGTGCCTGTTCTGACACTACCCCACAATGGATTATGAGCATTGAAGTCACCCAGAAGAAGAGCAGGTGACGGCAGCTGCCCAACTAAGCTCTCAAGAACGGACACGCTCACGTCCTCATCCGGCGGCAGATAGACGCTGCAAACAGTTAGAGGCACAGGCATGGAGATACGCACCGCAACGGCTTGTAAAGATGTTGAGACCGCAACGGGAGAAACTGGAACACTGTGGGGGACAAGGATGGCAACTCCCCCGCAAGCTATATCTCCTGAAACATTATCTTTCCGAAATGCACTGTAGCCTCGAACTGAGAGCAGGTCTGATGGTTTAAGTTTTGTCTCCTGGAGGCAAAGGCACACCGGAGAGTATGACGAAAGCAGATGTTTCACGTCGTCATGTCTTGTCCGAAAGCCTCGACAGTTCCACTGAACGATTTGATCCATGGTTTGAATTGTGGTGAATGAGAAAAAGAAAAACGAAAAACAAAACTCGAGAAAAACTGGGACAACTAAAAGTTGTCCGATTCCATCATTTTGTCTGCAATGTCCATTTGCGCTTGGGACTGTTTTGTCCGACGCCCTGTAGTCTCTGGTGGTAAAATGGGGCGGTATTTTGGTTCCTGTGTCGCAGATGATCTTGCCCGATCCTGGTTCTTATGATGGGAGTTCGGAGATTTCTTCTCCTTTTCTTTTTCCTTTCTCTTTCCTCCCGGGGTTGTTGAAGTCCCGGTGGTGCTGGTGTTAGTTGCAGCAGGTTTAGGCACAGTGGTTGTTGGAGCTTTCGCGTCCCTAGCTCGGGATTGTAGTGCTGCCATACCAGCAGCTATGATGTCGTCTAGCTTGTAGGGACAATTCACTGGGATTTGGCTATCAGTCTGGGTACCGACTGTAGTCCTTGCAACAACCGCTGATGCATAGGATCGCCGATTTGATTGATTTGGAGCGACCTTTCTTCTGGCCTCTGGGTAGGAGATTCCCTCAACGGTCTTAATGCGTTGGATCTCTTTTTCCTCTTTCCACTTTGGACAGTCTCTCGATGATGCTGCATGAGATCCCTTGCAGTTGAAGCACAGCTCGGCTTCGGCATGGCAATCTTGCAAAGTATGGTCTGTTGCAGTACAACGCCCACACCGAGCAGTGCTCCTGCAAGACTGCTGGGAGTGACCATATGCTTGGCATTTGAAGCATCGTAGAGGACTTGGTATGAAGGGTCGCACTTCAAGATGTAGATACCCTGCCTTGATTGATGTTGGCAGGGATGGGGTGTTAAAGGTCAGTATGATGTTTCGAGATGGGACAGATTGGCCATTTCGCCGAAATAGGATGCGCCGGACTCCACTCACTTGTTGGTCTTTCAGTTCCTTCAGAAGTTCTTGGTCACTGCACTCCAGAAGGTCTTGAGAAGAGATAACACCTCGTGAGGAATTGAGGTAGCCGTGAGGGGTAACTTTTACTGGGCAATCTAAAAAAGAGGTAGTGTTTAAAAGCACTGTAGCATATCTGGGACTCGACATCTCGACAAGAAGATCTCCAGATTGGAGCTTCTTAACGCTCTTTGGAGAGCTGGCAATTGATTGCAATGCTTTATTTATCCAGAAGGGGCTTCTGGTGTTTAATGGGTTTGAAGCGTCCAAGGAGTGGATGCAAAAGAACCGAACATTGGCAGAATCAGGTGTAGGTTTCTTGTTGGGAGGGGTGACCCTTCCTCAATGGGCCGCTTTGTTTGAAGTTCTTGGGAATTTTTTTGTTATCCATGAATAGAAGTGAAAAGTTCGTCCGCCGATTTCCCCGCCCACAACCGAGCCCAACAGGGGAGAGCCGGAGGTTCGCAAGCCCAATTGGACGCAGGACACGACTCTAGGGTTAAGCAACGGATATAGCATGTTGATAGTGCAGACTTGCGCTCAGCGAGTACCGAGACTTTCCCAGGTCTCGGTAACACCCCTTTGGCATGCCCGCACTATCCCCAAACTCACCCTGTTGTACGAAACAACAAGCCGATTGACTAGGAGTGGGTTAGTTCCTAGCCGCCCGTTTAGGGTGAAGCAGGGGGCAAAGAGGAGTGTTGGCGACTGGCGACAACAACAACCTGGCCACCAGAAACCTCAGCCTCCAGCATCCCCTTTTCCACCTTACGGGTCACCGCACACGGCAAACGTGCAGGTAGGTCTAGCTAACCAGCCCGGAAAAACAAGAGAGGAATAGAAAATGGAGAAGCAAGTCGAGTAGAAAATGGAGTAGAAAAGAAGAACAGGTAGTGGAGAAGAAAGTAAAAAACAGGAAAGGGAGAGGAAAGCCTGGATACACTGACAGACTCCAGCGGCCCAGAATCTACTATTACGGAAGTTGGGGGTTGATCCCCCCCCCCCAGTGTATCTCGGATCCTCGGCAATTAATTTCTTCAAATTAAAGTACAATTCTCGCTTGGCTTACATGGAAAGTTTTCGCGAAATTCGTTTCGCAATTCAGTTATCAATGTAAGCCCAGAAACGGCAATCTTTATGCCCCCCCCCCTTGAACTTTTGTAGCCAAGTTGCTGAAAGATGTGTGGCAGGGTTGTCGGTAAATTGCCACACCGGAACACTGCCATACATCAGTGTTCCTGTGTGGCAGTTTACAGTGAACCGTTTGTTCTGCGGGTAGGGTATTCCTTCCGGGGGATTTTTTCCGGGGGCATTTTTTCCGCTTTTCAGTTTTCGGGGGTATTTTCTCCGGGGGTATTTTTACCGTTTACCACTCCCAGCATATGAGACATTCCTTTTTGTCATGGATCAAACTAATTTTACATTAATTTCATTCAAATGTGCCTCTGCAATCGAGAGTTAATTAAAAAAATAAGTGTCCAGTCCCGAGTGAATCACCCAGTATAAAGCAGTGCATTTCACTTTTCTTAAAGATACCTGAAAGCCATCGTCAGTTTAAAAAGATCCCAAGTTCCAAAACATTTCGTTGTGCTTCGAAAAATCCCGATGAAAAGAATACGCAATTTGTGATAAGTCCTACTACAGTAAAAATAAAATTATTGCAAAACCTATTCCGAAAAATAATAAGCTCTAACACAACATAAAATGACTAATTCACCCACATTAAAAAATAATAATAATAAATTTCATCATCGCGCAATTAGAGGTCTACCTTATACGTGATTGCGCGTTACCTGTCTTCCTAGATCAACAGTAGCACACGCACCTGCCGTTGAAAAAGTCCCTGGTTCGAAACCCATAAGTAACGAAGAGGAGTTATCCTCGGAAAGAAGAATCTCAGGTAAAAAGGGATGAAAAACTTAAAAATCGAAAATTCTGTATAAATACAGAAAACCCCATAACGGACTTTTCTAAAATAAACAGAATTACTGACCACGGAAATTCTGAAGTTAATGGACACTTTTAAAAACGGAAATGTTGTTAAAAGACGGACACCTACCGGCAGCTTCGCTGCACTTTTTTTTTCGGGAATTTTCCGTGAATTCACACCACGTATTTTTTACGGTGTAGTCCCATGCAGCCGAGTGCCGGTTCTCTTTCTTTGTGAGGGAGGTGCAGGCTTTTCTTTTTGTGTGGGCGTCACGCACTTAAAAGTTCTCATAAAATTGGGGCGGTCGATGGTAACCATTATGGTTAAAAAAAAAACTAACTGCGAGTTTAATAACCAACAAATGATTGCATACTTTCACTGATGAGGGCAAATTTTAACAACGGCAGTGACGAATAAATCAGAGGGTCACACATTTCTATTCTATACACAGCAACACAAATTTAGATTTATATGGTAAACATTTAAAAAAAATACAGGGGAGGGAGGCAGAAACAAATTAAAAATTTTAGTACCAACAGGAATCACCATAACATTTTTGTGGTGGGGTATGATAGATTTGTGGATGGGTACGGCAGTTGCAGATTTCATTATGGTTTTGCAGACAAAACCGATATCCCCGTAACCCTTGTTCAACGCTCGCTTATGCAGACTCCAGATTGCGGATGTTGGTTTTCCGCCCTGCATTAATTTGTCAGTATTCCTCAAGGGCGCATAGTCGTATTTGCGGAAACTCAACCCGCCATGAGAGGATGAGATACAGAGAGAGAGAGAGAGAGAGAGTTTTCCGTCTGCGGACGGAATTTCGTCTTTCAAACTTTTCTGAAAACGGAAGTTAGACCGAATGAAGAATTTTGCCGTAATTGTAATTTTATTTATTTTCTCGCGAATGTTCCCTCTGTCCATGTTGTTGAATACCATTTTACTAGGTAAATATTTGTGATTTAGTTTGAAAATGGATGCAACAATATTCGAAAACGTAAGTTGCAGTAAGCTAAGATTTCTCCAAGTAATCGTTTCTTTTTTCTTTTATTTGCGCGGTATTTCTCGTGGGCTGTACTGTTTGAACAACAATTAATTGCATACATGTTTGTATTTGCGGTTGAAAATGGAGAAAAAAATTCCGAAAACGAAAGTTGGACGGAACAATGATTTTTCCGCATAACGGGGTTTTTTTTTTTTTTTTTCCCCGGTGATGTTCCTTTTTGTTCTATGTTGTTGTTAAGTACCATTTTATTCCATAAATCTTTATATTTTAGCTGGAAAATGGAAGCGATATTCTAGGGGTTTGGGGGGGGGGGGGTAATGTTCCTGTATAACACATATATAGCAAAATCACAAAGTGCGAGCAAAAAATTATTCACAAAGTACAAATCCACGATTAAAAACGAATAATCAAAGCATAGCGCAGAACAATCAACTAAAAACCAGGTAAAAACAGGCAGGGAATAAAAACAATAAAGGATGTAGAAAATATTGCAAATATTGAACTGTGACGTTTTCAACTCTCCATTTACTCCTTTCTACAAAGACCTAGTTGAGTTTAAGTTTCTGCTGTGCTATATATACGTACATTAGCCAGATTCCAACGCATAACCCACGCCAAGCTCACGAAGAACTCTCAAACTAAGTATCCATATTAAAATAAATTTTACAAAACACAATTAAAACAAAATTAAAAAATACCCCAGAAGTTATTTAATAAAGAAAAAACTTTTTGGATACATATTTGCATAAATAATGACATTCCGGCCCGACTCAATTCGTCCAGACACTTTAACAAACTTTTTTTTTTTTTTTTTGATTGGAGGTTTAACGACCACCGTGAGCAACTCAATGGGCTATAAGCAGTCGCCCGTACCTAATTTAGGGTCACTGGTTCCAGGGAAGGGAGAGAGCCAGTGCCGTAAGACAAACACAACATCCATGCCTCACCGGGATTCGAACCCGGACCCCTTTCGGACGAATGATCAGAGGCCATCGCTTAGACCACTTTAACAAACTCCAGGAAATATACTTAGAAGGATACCCAGTTACAGGACAGAGTGCAATGAAATATCCCAGAATTATCTGACCTTCGTTAACCGTAAAATACCACGTAAATAAATTTGCCCCCACTTTACAACTACACCTTCAGAAGCTCACAAAACGTAGTCAGTAAACATGCAGATAAACATTGAATTAAACAATGAACACCCAATTATGTACACTCGTGCGTTCACAATTTGCATTGGATAACAAACGCAAAAGGTTATTGAAACGATTTCATTTCCGTCCTCGATATCAACAATTACTACCATTAGAGCTATTACACTTCCTGCAGTGACTTGAGCAGCTGTTTCTCCAACTTCCGCCATTTCTCCATTTAACGCATTAGGCAGCTTACACTCGTCTCTCTCTCTCTGTCTTGACCTTGTGCGTCTCGACAAAAACATCACATTTTACAACAGATGGACTACATTGCTAAAGTAGAATATAATATAACATATGAATATATGCAGTACCCAAAATACCATAATAACTAATATGACCGAAAAGTCCTTTCCTACGATCACGTATCATATATATTATTATTATTACTATTTACTTTTATTCGAAATATACGAAACACAGCCTACGGAAAACAAAAATAAACAACAAAATTATCGTTGACTGGTATTGTTGAGCTGATAACGAGTTTCCACCGAAGACCTAGGTATCAGTCAAATATCGGCGTAATATTATACAGCGTGATTCATAATTATTGTTGGGGATTTCCGTGGCCTGGCACGGTCAAACCGTAACCAACTATTAGGTGTGCAACTTAATTCTCGGCCCCTAACCGCAAGCGATCATAGAACGTCGGCAAATGCAAATAGCTGTGTGCGATAATGGATGATTGCAGAACCACCCAGCAGCTTTTCAGACAACCGGAACCATTCTCACAGCTATCGTGACAGAAGGGACGAAAGTTGACGGTGAAAGCAATGTCGTTCGAGAACCAACATTTGAGGCACTGCCTCCTGTTCGCGTTTCAGCTGAAAAGAGGTACCGCGGAAGCCCAGCAAATGATCTGTGCTGCTTTGGGTGAGGCTGCTGTGTTCTACAGTACGTGTAAGAAGTGGTTCCAGCTGTTTAAGGTGGACGTCAAATAATTTTGCTTCCTATACTTCCAATGGAAAAACTTCTGTATACATTACATTTTCTTCACAATTTAATGCGTTCCCAAAGATGAAAATTTGAACGTCGATTAAAATAACTTCATATTATAACTTGGAATACTTAATATTTTCTAAAACATAGCCATAATTATATTAAAAATCAATAACTTTTCCTTTGGTGCTGTTGAAACCAGAAAAAAGATGGCGCGACCTGTTGTACTTTGATGACGTCAGTAGACAAACAAATGTTGGATTACATAATTATGGTTATGTTTTAGAAAATATTAAGTATTCCAAGTTATAAAATGAAGCCATTTTGATCGATGTTCAAATTTTCATCCTTGGGAACGCATTAATTGTGAAGAAAATGTGTACAGAAGTTTTTCCTTTGAAAGTATAGGAAGCAAAATTACTTGAGGTCCACCTTAAGCAGGGAAATTTCGATCTCCGTGATGCACAACGTGCGGGACAGATACAGGAAGTTGACGATGAGGAACTGGAAGAACTGCTGGAAGCGGATCCCTGTCGCACACAGTCAGACCTCGCCCAGGAACTTGGAGTAACACGGCAAGCCTTTGCAAAGCGCCTGCACAAGCTTGGACGGATTCACAAGGAGTGCCGTTGCGTGCCCCACCAACTCACAGCTACCAACAAGTCTAGGCGCTACGATGTTGCTGTGTCCTTGCTTTCCAGATTCAAAAAGAAGGATTTCCTCTACAAGATTTTGACCTTTGATGAGAAGTGGATCCTTTACGATAATCCTAAGCGGTGTAAATCGTGGGTTTATCCAGGTCAGCCTACCACCAGTACCTCCAAACCGAATATCCATGCCAGGAAGTTGTTGCTGTGCATATGGTGAGATCGGCGCGGTGTCGTACACTATAAGTTGCTCAAACCTGGTGAAACGGTCAATGCTGAGCGTTATTGTCAGAAACTCGTTAGTGTGAGTCACGCAATGGAGGAGAAAAGGCCATACACCGACAAGGGCAGAAGGTCGGTCCTGTTGCTTCAAGATAACGCGAGTCCTCACACCGCGAAAACGACTTTAAACACGATCACCGACCTGAGATAGGAGCTTTTGTCCCACCCGGCGTATTCTCCAGACTTCGCCCCGTCGGATTATCACCTCTTTCGCTCCCTGCAACATTACCTGAGTGATACGCACTTCATTTCTGTCGAGGAGGTCCACACAAATATTGATGACTTTATCAACTCGAAACAGCCCTCTTTTTTCCGCAGTGGCATTCGGCAGCTCCCTCACCGATGGCTCAAATGTATTCAACACGACGGGGATTATTTCCCTGATTAGGTACGTATTCGATTTGCTATAATTTGCTGTCAACGTGTCGTGCCTGTGGCCGAGAATTAAGTTGCACACCCAATAAATAAAACTGCCTACAGCATAAACAAGTTCCCCGCGGAAGGTTTTATATGGCAACACCGTACCCGCTGAATTGACATCATACTTCAAAATGGCGACTGTTCAAGAAACAGCAATGTGCGTACTCCGCTTCTTCGAAACAAAGTCAGTTATCACAACGCCACGTCGTTACAGAACGCAGTATATATATGGCAGAGCTCCACCTTCCGATAATGCTATCCGACGTTGGTTAAAGCAGTTTTAAAAGACTGGTAGTTTGCAGCTTTAAAAAGAGCGGGAAACCCGAGCACTCTGCAGGACTGATCGCGTCCACGAAGCCTTTTCTCGAAGCCTTCAGAAGTCAACGAGACGAGTTGCATCGCAGTTAGGTATGCTACAAACGACTGTTTGGAGGATTCTACGTAACCGCCTACAACTCCGTGCGTGTAAACTGCAGATTGCAGGCTTTACAGCGAGACGGTAAAGCCCGCCGTTTCCAATTTGCCCAAGACATTTTGTCCAAAGTCGAAGCTATATCTATTGATTCAGTTGGAAGATCGGCAGCCCAATGTGGTGTTCCAGCACGATAGCGCACCGCCGCATTGGGCTGTTATTGTCCCAAGAATTTCTTGACCTGCATTTTCTTGGGCGCTGGATTGGGCGCGGTGGACCTATTCCGTTGCCTCCATGCTCACCCGATATTACGCCACTGGATTTCTTCCTTTGGGGATACGTGAAAAACATCGTTTGCCAGACCCCTGTGAACTCCCTCGATGATCTGAAGACCAGAATTGGTGCTGCGACAGTAACTGTAACGCCGCAAATGTTGGCGAACACTTGGCGGGAAATTGATTATTGCTTGGATAAAGAACGTGCCAAGAAAGGCGCGCATGTCGAAATGGTTTAGCAATCTGATGTATCGATTCTACAGGTAATAAAACTTTTAGTTGTCATCTGTTATATTCTGTTTGCGGTTTTAGCTTGTTGTTTCCCTTTTTCCGATTATATGACACTGAAACTCCGACAATAATATGAATCACCCTGTAAATGATGTGTCCCAGGTAAAGCAGTTTTTTTTTTCCAGTTCTATGGGTGGTATATCAGAGAGCTGAAATTTTCTGAAATGATTCTTTAAATTTTTTTGAAATTATACTCGTATCAAGTGCCCCGATGATAATGGGGACTACTGCTGTGTGTTTAGTCCATAATCGGGTAACTTCTATGGCCATGTCTCTATATTTAGTCATTTTTTCCAGTTCTTTTTCATCGACTCTGGCATCTCAAGGAATTGCTATATCAATTACACAGACTTTCTGATTTTCTATGACTGTTACGTCTGATGTATTAAGTTCTAGATGCTGATCGCTTTGAATTCGAAAATCCATGAAGATCTTGACCTGATCATTTTCTCTTAAGACTTTCTCCGCTTGATATTATTATTTCCTTTATTCGAAATATACGAATCACAGCCTATGACAAACAAAATAAACCGCAAATTATCTACCCAGGTATTATGCAAACAAATCTGCTGTCCAAGTGCACGTGAATAACCATTCTATTTCAATACAAGTCGGGACAGAAGTAACCTTATAGCGTCAGGCTGATGTACTGAAATAATAATAATAATAATAATAATAATAATAATAATAATAATAATAATAATACATGTACTTAAAAAGCACTAGAGAAAATAATTGTCAATATCAACTTATTGCACGAAAGAAATAAGCACGCATTTAAAAAGCAAGCGAGAAGAATGGCACCTACTTAAGCGTAATGAACATGCCTTTTGACAAAAATAAATAATGACACCACGAAACACTTTTGATAATGATTCCACAAAACAAAAACAAATAAATAATAATGTCAAAAACCACTCGGCCATAGTGGCCTTGAGGCTAAAGCAACCGCCTTTATAAACCTGAGAATTCCAAGTAGGTCGAGTTGCTCTTAACCACTGAAAATACTCTGTGCGTCGGATGGGCACGTTAAGCCGCCGGCTCCACGGTGTTGGACCCCCGTTACCAATAAGGAACTCTGTTCCTCCCCCCCTGCATTTGTTCTCAATCTCCGTTACTTAAAAAAAAAATATTTCATAGCAAACTGAAGACAACAGACAATAATTTATGTATGTATGGACAATATGCACAAAACTGTATATTAATTATGAAATTAGAAAACCTGTTTAACTGACTTTGACGGAAATTGCATTCAACTATAATAAACTGCCTTAAAAATGAAGAGGCTCATAACAACTCTTATTAAATTACACTAGCAGTACCTGACAACCCCACTAATTATTTCGCCCTTTAATCCGCCACGTGCTCACTAATCTGAGAGCTACTTTCCATTTGTGCGTAGCAAAACAGCGCTAGGATCACATGCCAATGCCCTCCTGTATAGGAGCTTACAATGTCCTTATTTTCTTTCTTTTCATTTTTTTTTTTTTTTTTTTGAGTGGGGGTTTAACGACCACCGTGAGCAATTTATTGGGCTATAAGCAATCGCCCGTCCCTAATTTTTAGGGTCACTGGTTCCAGGGAAGGGAGAGAGCCAGCGCCGTAAGACAAACACAACATCCATGCCTTACCGGGATTCGAACCCTGACCCATCTCGGACAAATGATCAGAAGCCATCGCTTAGACCACTGCACCACCGGGGCGGCATATCCTTTCAAAATGCCTCGGCGTATACTCCTTCAACTCAAATACAGGGTAATTCAAAATGATTGCCCCGATTACAAAGGAAAATAACGTGTTTATGAAGAAAATTACACAGCTGATATCCCTACACAACAAAAAAGGAAGTTTAGAATTTTATTCGAACCTACTGCTGTGTTGCTATGGTGACGTAGGAAAGTGAGCTGCCATAGCGCCAAAGCCAGTGGGAAGAAATGGCGACAGCAGAAAAGGCGTTTTGCGTGCTGGAGTTTGAAAAGTGTCATTCTGTGACTTCTTTTGTGGGGGTATATGTGCCACCTTTGCCGAGAACGCTGCAAGAACTAAAGATGCGTATTCAGCTTGCACTGACATCAGTCACTATACGGACATGCTTCATAATGTATATGGCGTGAAATGGATTATCGTTTAGATGTGGTCCGCGTGACCCAGGGGAATCACATAGAACATTTGTAAAGTATGGAAACAAAATTCTAAACTTCCTTCTTTATTGTGCAACAATGTGATCTCTGTATATATGTTCATAAACCAGGTATTGTCATTTGTAATCGAGACAATCATTTTGAATTACCCTGTATTTCATTGCCTGGCATCCTGCCTTTGTATGAAACACAGATGTGTGACTGAGACAACTAGTTTATGAAGTCAATGCAAAGTGGACCACTTGTTTGACTCCATTGTTCGTCAGCCAAAGAGATTACGAGGTTTCTCGGATAGTCCGAAAAGACGGAATAGCAGATGTTCAAATGTAGGGTTATTTGTAGTGTAGTAGCAAAACCGACTGGATTTCTGATATAGCACAACTACAGGGGGAGCACAGTTTTGTGACTAGACAAGCCAATTACGTTCTAACCATCCACTTCCAAACGTATTACTTCGCCTACAAAACCAACTGCGGGGTGGAGTTGCCATTTGCAGAAACATCAATAGTCTAACAGATTTCCAACCCGTAAATGTCTTCGTCAACAACAGCTTGAGAATTGAAGATGACAATGTGGGTGACCCGTGTCTAGTCGATGTGACAGTGTCTGCTCAAACTCGCTTCATACTTGGTTTGGTTTACATTCATTCCAACATTTCACAAATATCACTAGAGGTCTCTATGTTCCGGATGCTATGCGATTACTCTGAAAACATCAAGAAAATCATACTAAGTATGGTACTGGATACCCAAGTGCCTATCATTCATTCCTACTGGTGACTCATTGATATGCAACAAAACATCAACTTACTCAAGTTCATGAAAGACAAATTCGACTTGACTTACATAAATTCTCCACCAACTACCTTAGGCAATACTTGTATCGACTTAACCTTTGCATGAAACACAGATGTGAATTGTATGCCGTATGTTTGTTACTTTTCATATTATCGCCCTTTAATAAATAAAATTATAGTCTAACTGCATTTCTTTTTCATTTATCAACCGACTTCTAACTCAAACCCCTTACTGTCAAACACGTATCCACGTAAATAAAACCTGTGGGTGTGTCCTGGACATAGCCTAACCCCCCCCCCCTTTCTTTTTCATTTTAACACAGCTCACTCTGCTAGGAAGACTAAATAATGACAATATTGTAAGGGGTCGCGCTGGCTCTTCTAAAGTTTTCACCAATTTATTTGCCGAGTTAAATTTTTTATTGCCAAAGTGTTATAACAGTACAAAAAGGTAATTGCCAAAAGCTCTTTTTTCTTCGCCAAAACGATTTTATTTTTCGCAAATCGCGAAGATGGCGATAGGCAGAGCGACCCCTGATTGTGTTTGAATTTTGGATACCTGCGGATGGGGCAGGATGACCAGATGACTTTTGGGAATGGGATGACATTTTCATCAAAACGAAGAAGGACATTTCGAGGAAGACACAATAAACTTTTTTCTTTTTTTTTTTTTGTTGGAGGTTTAACGACCACCGTGAGCAACTCAATGGGCTATAAGCAGTCGCCCGTCCCTAATGTAGGGTCACTGGTTCCAGGGAAGGGAGAGAGCCAGTGCCGTAAGACAAACACAACATTCATGCCTGACCGGGATTCGAACCCGGACCCCTTACGGACGAATGATCAGAGGCCAGCGCCTTAGACCACTGCGCCACCGGGGCGGCTAAACTTTTTCAAAATAAAGATGAATGCACATACTCTAGTTTTAAATTTTACAGTTTGAGAGTTTATAGCGTAAAACTTTAAAGGAAGATTTTAGTCTGCTGGACATTTTTACTTATATTTTTCACTGAAAGTGATTTTCTTCAGTAGAGTCAGGGTTTTTTTTTAAGAAATACTTGTTAATTCAGAACATGACGTGTTTCAAATTGTATTTAACTAGCAGTATACCCTCACTGATTGATTAAGAAACCTGTTCCTTTCATCAGTCCTTTTTTTAATCAGCACTTTTCAGTCCTTTCATAATCATATCCCTCCCATCTAGAAAAATACTGGTACTTTGTCTGTAACGCATCATTAAATTTACACTTCCGTTTTCTCTTTCCCGGCCATTAAACCATTCTCACTATAATTTTGCTTGATTTATAAACATGAAAAAACTCATGGCAACGACTCGCAGCAACACACAAAACAAGTTGTGTGAACTCTCTGTTTACACAACTATACCACATGGCAACGTCCACGTGTGGACGAACGACAGACAGACAAATGAGTAACGTGCACAGGTGGGTTTTCTCAGCGCTGTTGATTCACTGCAGCTGGCGGCTGTAGGATTGCAGGAACAAACTTCACCGGAAAGAGGGCGCAAGCGAGGACCCAGAAACGAATGAACACATTTTAGCGGTGACTTGATAGGATATATGATTACAATAGAAGAACTTGATAAAATGTATTTGTATTATTATTTATTGGAAAAGCCGGACATTTTGGGCTATTTCCCTTAATGCAAGATTAAGTATTGAGGGTAAACGATATATATATATATATCAAGCCTTCTCACATTTTGTGAGGTTTTTTTCGACAACGTTTTTCTGTTTTTTGTGACAGATGATGAGTATGGGTTGGGCCAGGAAAGTGATAGATGTATGCAAAAACTTTTGCTAAATTATTTTTTTCCGCACCATTGAGGGCGGTTATGTTAATTAAAAAATTCTTGTAGGACTTATACTTGCATCTATGGCTTTGCAGAAATCCATTTTCAACTAGGTCTTTGTGGAAGTGAGAAAATGCAGAGTTTTGCTGGTCCTTGATAAAGCCAAGGCTCGGCATTTTCGACACTTTCTGCATTCTGGTTTTTCAATTAATTTATTATTATTTTTACTCTTGCCTGTTGGGTTTTGAGGTTTAATTCGTAGTTTTTGCCCTCGTTAACTAACTTTTTTGTTTTTTTGTTTCAGACTCTGCTTTGTAGTTTGTAATTTCAGAATATTCGTCACTGCTGCGTCGCGCGTCATAATCTTCAGAATGTATGTTCAAAAAAATTTTGTTTTTAAAATTTGTTTTTAACTCTGCTTTTGGGATACCACATGGGAGATAGTTGGATGAAATTCGAAAGTATGCGGGAGTGACATGGAGGAGACTGGCACAAGACAGACCGTTGTGGGTGAAACTTGGGGAGACCTTCGTCCAGCAGTGGATTGATAATGGTTGACAATGATGATGATGATGATATATATATATATAATAAAAAAGTGGGATTAAAAATGAACTTTAAGAAGACAAAAGTGATGTACAATGCTTTTACGAGAAATGAAGATTTGTCGATTGATGGGGAAAAGCTTTAGATAACTGATACCTACATTTACCTTGGACAGCAGATACCAAGTGAGGGTCACATTGATGAAGAAATTAATCGGCTTATAAAACTTGCCTGGAGAGCTTTTGGAAGAAACAGCATAATTTTCAAGAGCAATATGCCATTATGTCTTAAAAGAAAAGTGTTTGATCAATGCATCCTTCCAGTGCTTACGTATGGTGCAGAGATGTGGACCTTAACTAAAAGAGACATACAAAGGCTGCAGACAACTCAAACAGGCATGGAGAGCAGCATGCTTGGTGTAACCAGGAGAGATAAGAAGAGGAGCACGTGGATCAGAAAAATGACAAGAGTGGAAGACATCATGATCAGAGTAAAATCCCTGAAATGGCAATGGGCTGGACATACTGCCAGAAGGACAGACTATCGATGGACAGCCGAAATTTTAGATTGGATTCTAAGGGACAGGAAAAGATTCAGAAGAAGACCACATGGAAGATGGGTGGATGAAATTCGAAAGTATGCGGGAGTAACATGGAGGAGACTGGCACAAGACAGACCGTTGTTGAAGAGGCTTGGAGAGACCTTCGTCCAGCAGTGGATTGATAATGAATTATGATGATGATGATATGTATTCATAGGTCGTGGTGTACAAACAACAAAGCAAGCAGTCAGTGGTCTTCCTGTGGGTGGAATAGACTGGCAGATGTTCTAGAGCAATGGTAGCTGTGGAGGATTGTACTAGGTAACAGACAAGCTCCCTTGTGTCAAGAAAACATGCAGTACAACAGTGCTATCATAAAAAGAAAAAAAAATCTGCACATATAATCATTTGCAGAAGTTTAAGACCACCTGTCAATTTATTGAAAATTAAGATTTTCAAAGAAACAACTAATTACTAGTCAGAGATATTTGAAAAAATGACACCACAGATGAATACTTACATTCTTTGGAACACAAAGAGACCGAAATCAGTACTTTCTGTGGCAACCTTAGTTTTTTATAACGGACAGAATACGATGTGGTATACTCTCAATGAGGGATTTACAGTAGTCACTTGAAATGTCTTTGCACCACATGTACTTTATAGCGCCAATCAAAGCTTCGGAATTTGATAGCTGTTTTTCTGCTATCTTGCCTTTTAAAATGGTCCACAAATTTTCGATGGGGTTAAGGTCGGGACTATTAGCGGGCCAGTCAAGCACAGTTATGTTTTTCCTCTGCAGGTAGTCCTTTACTGTATTTGATCTGTGGCATGGAGCACCATCATACATAAAAGGTTGTACATTTGTGCACTTGCATATGAGTTAACAGGTTCTCGCGTAATATTTCCACATAAAAAAGCCCACTCATGGTAGTGCCTGTCGTTAAAAACAATAAAGGATAATGAAGCAGTACCGGATGCTGACATAGCACCCCATATCATCTGAGTAGACGGATGTCTCACGGTGCTTTTGGTTGTCGAACATGTGCTTCACGTGATTCAAACTGACGCACAGTTGATTCATCGAAAAAAAAAACTTGGCTCCAATTTTCATCAGTCCACGATTGATGACGCTCTGCAAACTGGAGTCTCTTCTCTTTCATGACAGAGGTTAGTCTAGGTTTATGTGCAGGTTTAATAGACTTTAATCCAAAATCTTTGCTAAGACGTCGGGAAACAGTGCTGATACTAATATCAGACCCTTTTGAATGTAGAAAGGCCTTGATTTTCTTGCATGAACTCCTCGGAGAACGCATAAGTATTCGCCGTATGGTATTGCCATCACGTGGGGTTGTTTCCCTTGGACATCCACTTCTCTTTCGGTCACTAAATTCACCTGTATCTCGATATTTCATGATGGTGTTATAAATAGCAGTCTTGCTCACATTCACCTTTCTATTTATGTCACGTTCGGAGTTTCCTTCATGATATAAAGTTACTGTTTGTGCCCTCAGAGTAACACTTAAGGACGCTTTTTTGCCCATTTTTCGCTGTATAGAAAATACGTACAAAACCTCTCAGCATGAAAACCAGAAGCAACCTAATGCTCGCACACTTCCCCCAACTCCATCAACAGCTGTCGCTGTATAGGATGATGCAACACTGACGGGAAATTCAGTAATACAGACAGTAGCTGACGCAATCGGCAGAAATCTAATACCAAACGGTGGTCTTAAACTTCTGCAAATGACTGTACAGCCTACAGCAGTGTTTCCCAATCGCCGGTCCGCGAGAAAAGACTGAATTTATTTTTCTTTTGAATTGAAATAGAGCCAAAGTAAGAGGAAATGTAGATCTAATTTTTTTTTTTTTTTTAACTCCTGTCGCGGACGATTAAAGAAAGCCTGGATCGCTAATCTGTTCACAGATGATCTGAACTTCTGCAGGCTAACTCATCAGGAAAAGGAAAGCTTCGTTGAACGTCCTTCTGATGCCAGTCTTGTATCGATATTCAGATCCAAATCTCTGACTCAGTTTTGGGGTATTATGGAGAAAGAATATTCAAGTTCCAGCGACAAAGCTCTAAAATGACTGGTAGCTTTTTCGACCACGTATTTATTGCGAGAAAACATTTCCCGCCGTTTCTGCAATAAAAAAACACACACACAGGACCATAATGGACATTAATGCTGCACTGCGCCTTGCAGAAACGACGCTCGAACCACGGCTCGAGAAGATTATCGAGAAGCAGCAGCAACAGACGTCGCATTGACCCCAGAAAAAATTCTATTAACGGTAAAGAGAATATTGTGGTATAATGATTAGGGATGGCACTTACTAATCAATAAAGCATATTAACAGATTAAATGATATTATCTGTACGTAGGTGACATAGAATAATCTGGTATATAAATTATGAATTCTACGCAGTGATCATTATATACACTAAAGAGCAATTGAATTAGAGACAGCTGGCGTTATGCAAATGTGGCGCTATGGGCGGCCCTGTAAACGGAAACGACATGACGTATGCAGCGATCCGACAGTATAAGGAGTGATGCGACGGGAATCAGTAAGAGTCGGAAGCAGTATGGGTAAGACGAAGGATCTAAGCGCATTTGATCGTGGGCAAATTGTCGGAGCCCCGACTAATGGGTCACTCCATCTCGGAAGAATTTTCACGAGCCACTGTGTCACGGGTGCACCATGAGTACATCGAATCCGGTAAAACCATCCCTGCAAGGGCCAACTATCGTGGACAACAGCGTGTAGATGAGCGGGGTCATCGTCGGCTAGCTCGCATTGTAACAGCGGATAGACGGGCCACAGTGCAAGAAATCACTCGGCAATTTAACGCTGGTGCACAAAAACGTGTAAGCAGCCACACCATCCAGAACCATCTCCTCGCTATGGGGTACAGAAGCCATCGTCCCACGAGGGTACCGCTGCTGACCGCACATCACAGGGTACAAAGATTAGCATGGGCGCGGGAACATCGCCACTGGACCCCAGACATGTGGGAAAATGTTGCCTGGACTAATGAGTCGAGATTCACTTTGGTACATGCGGATGGCAGGGTACGAGTACGGCGCAAACCACATGAAACGATGGATCCTTCTTGCCAGCAGGGTACTTTTCAAGCTGGTGGGGGAGGCATTCTCGTCTGGGGACTGTTTACGTGGACTGAAATGGGACCCCTGGTGCGTGTGATATCGTCCCTCACATATCAACGTTGCCGGGATATCCTGGACGACCATTTGCTCCCGTTTGTGGTTCTTCAACATCCCACTGGGGACCTCATCCTGCAACAAGACAATGCACCGTGCCATCGTTCCCGAATTGTATCCGAATGGTTGGATGAACACTCCACCGACGTGACTTCGTTTCCTTGGCAAGCTAGAACACCTGACCTCAATCCTATCGAGCACATCTGGGATGCCATCGAGAGAGATGTTCGAGGCTCTGACCCTCCTCCATCAAATCTTCGTGAACTGTGGGAGCTTGTTCAGGGGTCGTGGATCCGTATGGCTTCCCAAAGCTTCCGGTGTCTTGTCGAGTTCATGCCGAGACGAATTGGCGACCTCATCAGGGCGAAAGGTGGTGCTACACGTTACTAGACAGGTATCTCTAATTCAATTGCTCTTCAGTGTACAGTCGAGTCACATTATTGTGACCACTTCCTACTTTTGATGACAACAGCACGTAGCCAATGAATGAAGGCACGTGTCGTGAGCTGGCTTAGAGGGTATATAAGGTGTGCTGTAGGCATTCTGAAAACATATCATTCGTTGCTGTCATGGGTAAAAAGGAGCGATTTATCAGATTTGCAAAAAGAAATGATTATCGGCTTTCGGGCCAATGGTGGCAGTATTTCTGAAACAGCACAGTTTGTGAACTGTTCGCGTGCTGATGTGGTTAAAGTGTACACTGTTAAAACTTTTGTGGTAGGTTGCACCAAAAAGTGGTGCTACACAAGCTGCACTACTTTTTGAGAAACAATGCACCATTGTGTGGTGCAAACAAAACCCAACAACGTGGTGCAACTTTGCACCACCTTATCGTATGAGGCTGCACATCATTACGGTACAAGATTTCACCATTTTACTAGGTTTTGTTTGCACCACACAATGGTATCTTTTTTCGGAAAGTGGTGCAGCTGATGTAGCACCACTTTCTGGTGCAACCTACTACAAAAATTTTAACAGTGTACCGCAATTGGAGAAATGGCACCACTGCGAATAAGCGACGTGGGAACTGCGGAGGACCACGTGCTATTGATGTGAGATGCGAACGTCGCTTGCGAAGGTGCGTTAGGGCCGATCGACACGCTACAGTGGAGCAACTCACTGGCATAATGAACCAGGGGCTACCGGAAGTGTGTCTAAAATGACAATTCAGCGAACTCTGCTGCGTATGGGGATCCGATGCAGATGGATGGTCACTGCACCTATGCTAACGAAGGTGCATCGGCAGAAAAAGCATACATTTGCACAGCAGTATCGGAATTGGACCTCCGCTGATTGGCAGAGAGGACCGTCTTCTCCGATGAGCCACGTTTTCTACTTCACCGAACGGATGGACGTTGGCGTACAAGGCAGAAAACATCGGAGAACAAACAATCTTCAATCATTGCTGGAATAACACAAGCTGGTGGGGGCAGCGTTATGGTCTGGGGAATGTTTTCGTGGCATTTCCTGGATCCACTCATACCTGTGGAAGGCACTGTGGACCGAATTCGTTATGAATCTACCCTTGCAGACCACGTACACCCATACATGCTGATTGTCTTCCCTGGGGGCGGATGGGATCTTCCAGCAAGAGAATGCGACGTGTTACACAGCTAGAAATGTTTGGAAGAGCACGATGCAGACTTCAAAGAACTTCCGTAGCACCCTAATTCCCAAATGAGCATCTGTGGACTGTGGGACCACCTCTATCGTGTTGTTCGCTCTATAGATCCTCCACAACGCACCCTCCAATAGCTGTCAGACGCACTGCAGTCAGCATGGCTCCACATACCTGTGAACACCTTCCAGCACCTTACTGAGTCACTCCCAGCCCGTCTAGCTACTGTCCGCGCTGCACACGGCGGTTACTCTGGATATTAGCTGGTGGTCACAATAATGTGACTCGACCGTGTAATATACACTGCTGGTCACCCAAAATGCAACACCAAGAAAGAAGCATCCGATTGGCCTGAAATTCGCAGCATGCATGCGTCGCCCGCGAGAGGACATGCAAACGATTAGCATTGCAGGGCATATGCAAATCATGTGCGCCCGGCACGCCACGGAGAAGCACTATAAGAAGGGTGCACAGAAGGCGGGGTGTAAGTAGTGGAAGTGTGTTGTGCTGCCGGACCTGTACGTGGGAAGCTTCCTGATGCCTCGTCGCAGAATACGGCAGTCATTCCAGCACGTTTCGGAGTTCGACAGGGGACGAATAGTGGCTTATCGCGACAGCGGTTTATTGTACCGAGACATCGGCGCCCTTGTGGGACGACATCCAGCCACAGTGAGGCGAGTATGGATTCGGTGGGTGCAGGAGGGACGGACGGACCGACGTGAGCGATTCCCGCAGCCTCGGCACACCACCGAACGAGAGGACCGGCATGTTGTGCGGCGGGCATTAACGGCTCGCACCCCCACATCACGAACGTTAGCGCAGAAATTAGCGTGTGTTGCGCAACAACCTGTGTCAGCACGTACCGTTCGACGTCGTCTGCAGGAGCGGGGACTTGTCGCACGGCGCACATTGCTCCAATTTTCATTGACGTTACACCACCGGCGAGTGCGGCGGCAGTGGCCCGTTGAACGCCGCACCTGGACTACGGAATGGCACGACATAGTCTTCTCCGACGAATCACGCTTATGCCTGCAACACCACGATGGTCGGATCTGCGTGTGGCGGCACCGCGGCGAGAGACTGTATGACGCCTGCATTATGCATCGCCATACCGGTCCGTCGCCTACCGTTTTGGTTTGGGGCACCATTTGATATGACACCCGCACCCCTCTGGTACACATCGTCGATACGCTCAACAGCCACCGCACCATCTCCGACATTTTGGAGCCTGTAGTCTTCCCTTACCTGCAGCGGCCACGTTTCAACAGGACAATGCGCGCCCGCACGTGGCCACGCATCGTGCAAACAATTCTTCACGGCCCACCAGGTGTCACTGCTGCCGTGGTCCGCCTGTTCTCCCGATATGTCGCCCATCGAACACGTCTGGTCGCTGATCGGCAACCGAGTGGCCCCGAAAGCACCACCCGCGGCTACGCTTGATGAACTGTGGCAACGTGTGGAAGCAGACTGGGCCGACATACCCCAAGCCCACATTCAAAGCCTCTTTCGTTCGATGCCGCGGCATGTAGCGGCCGTTATTGTCAGCCATGGGGACCACACGAACTATTGATTTCTGCGTGTTCCGCAAGTCGCACGGGCCTGTAAGCTCAATCGTTTAATCTTTGTATCTGTTGTTATGTGTCCAGTAAATCTGGCTTTGCTATCTCGTGTCCTTCTTGGTGTTGCATTTTGGGTGACCAGCAGTGTAGAATATTAGGAGATTAAATGCTCGAAAATAGCCTAAAGGTTTTGTTTCGGCATCGCAGCGCCGGTCCGCAAAAGTTTCTCCAACGTTTTGCCGGTCCGGGAATGCAAAAAGGTTGGGAACCACTGCTCTAGACTACATGCGCAGTAAATGAATGCCCAGCTCACAAAATCTGTTCCACGTTTGAGATGTGATCACCCACTGATGACTGGTTTGAAGTGATTGCATTTACTGTCTAAACTACGTGACTACGTTTTATTGTTGTGCATTAGTGTTTTCATTGCAGGTTTCTTCTGATGTCTTTTCTTTTACGCGTCCTTATTTGCACTTTTTTTTTTTTTTTTTTTTTTGACAGATGTGTTTTATTGATTCTTTTGCATCTTAACGGTTGCATCTCTCATAACAATGTTACAGATATTATTTTTGGTTTTAGCTAAATGCGTATCAAGCTTTAAGCTCGTTTCCTCTGTATTAGGGCCGCCCCGGTGGCGCAGTGGTCTAAGCGATGGCCTCTGATCGTTCGTCCGAACGGGGTCCGGGTTCGAATCCCGGTGAGCCATGGTTGTTGTACTTGTCTTACGGCACTGGTTCTCTCCCTTCCCTGGAACCAGTGACCCTAAATTAGGGCCGGGCGACTGCTTATAGCCCATTGGGTTGCTCACGGTGGTCGTTAAACCTCCAATCCAAATCCTCTGTATTAGGAGTCGCTTGTTACACAGTACGTGCGTTTGTTGAGCCTTTTTGTTATTTTCACAGACTCCTGTATCTACATTGTGACTCGCTTGGTTGTGTATAAAATAATATTCTCCCCTAGGAAAAAGAAAAAACATATCTCGTCTCTAAAATAACTGTAAAACAAGTAAAATTTCCGCATGTTTTACAGGTAAACCGTAAAAAACTGGGCGGACCAAAAATTCCCGTAATGACTACGGGGAATTCTGTAACACTTGGAGTGTCTGTGACGGTAGTAAACAAGAAACATACTACAGTAAGCAATGAAAAAAAACCCGTAAATTATTAAAATTCCAAAAAAATCGGACACTCTCTCAAAAAAACGGTTCCCCAACAGTGGGTTCCAAAACCGGACATCATCCGATTAAATCGGGACATTTGGCTGATTCATATGATTCGATGATCTTTTCTTACTCAACCTGATGATTAAGTATTTCTTCCTTTGAAGCCTGATTCACAACTGTTACACAGAATACTGGAGAGCGATACCATTCAAATCAGCCCAGGACTGGGCATCCGCTACAATCACTCCGTGCTCAAGTTCCCAGAAAATGCAACCACGAAATGAAAAAAGTTTGCTTTAATCTGCAAGCCACAATACAAAACTTGATGCTGAATAAGATGAAACGTGCACTGCTTAACTCTTCCAATAACTGAAGGGCAAACGAAATCCATCATAAAATGGAGGCTGAAATGCTCATAAGTTGGAATTCGGATATATAAGATATACACATCTTGTGCCCAGCCTTTACGATACCGTCTCTCGCCCTTTCCTGCTCCTAAATTATAAAAGAGCTAACCCTCCTCGATCTACATGAATGTTTCACAGGAATTCGTTTAACACAAAAATGAACAAAAAATCACTAAGCGAATTGGCATTAATAACTACACATCCTCTCCTAAACAGAAAAGGAAACGGAATCAGCCAGCAGAATGACTCCGCATTGGCAGGTATTTCCGCAAAAGTATGTCCGGATGCTTATTTTTTAAATCAAAACATGCAAACATTACAAAAAGAAAAAAGAAAAACCCACTTATACCTCAAAGCGCATAGAAAAATATGAGAGGGTAGAAAACGATGAACGCATTATCCCACCGGATCAGTCACGAGCTACAAAAACGTTGCGCAGTAAAAACCAGGTAAGCCAGATTTTTTGTTACAGTACTTCGCAAATATTTACGAATCCAAGAACTTTTGCTGTTCAAAAATTACTTGTTTGTAATCCAAGATCACGAAAGTGTGACAGTGGGAAGTGTGGCACAGTGGTCTAAGCGCTGACTTATGATCATTCGTCCGAGAGGGGTTCGGGTTCGAATCCCAGTGAGGCATGGATGTTGTGTTTGTCTTACGGTACTGGCTCTCTCCCTTTTCTGGAGCCAGTGACCTTATATTAGGAACCGGGCGACTGCTTATAGCCTACAGTTGCTCACAGTGGTCGTTAAACCTTAAAAAAAAAAGATCACGAAAAGAAAAAAGTGTTGGAGAGCTTGAAATACTGATAACGCATCATCACTAAATGAGTAATTGAAAGCTGCAAAACTTTTGAGTAGGCCATAGGATCATTAATGTTGACGAGAAACTAAACATTCGTCTACAGATCTTCAAATATTTCTTAAGCACTCTCAAGTGTGTATAAATCGATTTGACACAGAAACACTTTTTTTTTCCCCTTATTATCTTTTGCATTTTAAATTTCCCATCATTTTTGTTTTTACAAAATACGAATTTCCACGCGATCAGTTGAAATTTCGAAACGAAAACACCTGGCAGATGAAATTTCCCACTGATTTCCAAGTCAGTTGAAATTTCGAAACGAAAACACATGGCGCGCAGATGAAATTTTCCACTGGTTTCGAAGATAGTGATTTGACGTTCCCTTTCCAGATGTTGACCATTTTCGGCATTTGTCATATACACAAACTTCTAGGAAGCTTTAGAAAGACGCAGTTAGGAAGACTATATATACACGAGTGAGAGCGAAAGAGTTGTTAATTTCTGAGAAAAGCATAATCGTCGCTTGTCGCCAACCCTTTCTCCTCATTCTCCCGAGTTAGGAACTTGACATCCAATTACCCAACACAATCTCAAATATTAATGCATCAGTCTGCAACATTCGACCGCAATAGCTCCGCAACTGTATTAACAAACAAACGATCGCATACATTACGCCTGCAGCCTCATTTCATTTCCTTAATGGGATGTACAGGGGTTCGTCAAAATAATCGAGACACTGTTTGTGGAGAACTTTTTATTAATAAACTGTAGGCCCATCTCGGACCTCCAAAACAGAAGCAGTTCGACTGGGAACAGACTTGCATAGGTCAAGGGTCGCGCTGCCGATCGCCATCTTCGCAATTTGCGAAAAAAAATCGTTTTGGCGGTGGAAAAAGAGCTTCGGCGATTACCTTTTTATACTGTTATAACACTTTGGCGATAAAAAATTGGAGAAATTTTTTTAAAGAGCCAGCGCGACCCCTGTAGGTCATGCACATACGATAGTGGAATTTAGGATTATTCGTCCTATAAAATATGGCTCAACTGTGCCAGTGATGTTGGAAGTGGAAAGTGCGATCAGACTTTTCGCTCCAGATATTCCAACAAATGTTCAATAATATTGAGATCTGGAGACTGAGGCAGTGGCGGATTCGGCGGAAGGGAGATTGGGGCGCCCCCCCCCCCAACCCTAACGAAGTTTTTACGTTTAAAGTAGTAAGGATCGTAAATGATTAACTTTGCGTATTTTGTTTTCAGTTTTTCTAAGAAAAATTAACAATTAAACTTAGTACGAATGATTTAAAATACTTATTACATTGATTTAGGCTTAGTAAAAAAGAAAGAAAAGGGAATAGAATAAAAAAAAAGAGAGAGGGGGAGCACGCAAAGATAAAGGAAAAACAGGGACAGCGGTGGTAAAAAACATGAAGATATTCTTTGTTCGTTCTTTGCTTTTGTCATATTGTCTATAGCATCTGTAACGTCTCGAAACAGGGTAATGTATATATACATATACAATGAATTTTTTTTATATATAACGTTAGTATATACAGGGTGCATAGGAAAGTCCCTTTAGCCTGAAATAACTTGCGAACGGAGAGAGGTACAGTTATGTGATATAACGGTATAATAAAGTGACTACGCCCGATCGAAAGCAACCAATAACAGCGCCCCTCGTGGCGAAATGCGGAAGTTAGCCATTGCAAATCGAAAACGAAAAGAGGTAGTGCAAAAATTTCCAATTACAAAGTTGTACAGCATCAATTAATTAGTACAAAACGATGCTTGTTTCACACGGATAAGATAAATTGTCGTCTGAATACCGTAAAATGTCCGAAATCGATGCGCGACCTTTGGTATGAACGTTTGAAGGGAACAGGCATAGATATGAGCAAATACACACAATTTATTGCATAAATGCGTACTTAAGTCAATGCAGTTTGATGACGTCAGACAAAACAAAAAAGGCAAACTGGCGACAGTGGTAAAAGTTAATGTCGAGTATGTTCGAAGAGTTCGCCATTGCCCACGATACACATTTGTATTCGTGAAAGTTAGCCATTGCAAATCAAAACTGCATGCACATTCCTCAGCATGGAAGGTGTCACACTATTGCAAGCATCTGTAACACGACGACGTAGATCTAGCAGACTTGTAGGCGCTGTTGCATACAGCTGATTTTTTACGTAACCCCAGAAATCCAAGCTCGCCATTCTCACACAGCGTACGAAGACCTAAACGTCTGATCAGGGTACATCCTGCTACTGGTTTTTATATCGTAGGTACGGTACAACATCACAATCTGCGTTTGCGTACGGCTACATTTGCGAAATGTGAATATGCAGATTCGAATCGTCGCGCATCGATTTCGGACATTGTAGGGCATTCAGGCGACAATTTATCTTATCCGTGTGAAACAAATGTCGTTTTGTACTAATTAATTGATGCTCTACAACTTTGTAATTGGAAACTTTGCTCTATCTCTTTTCGTTTTCGATTTGCAATGGTTAACTTCCGCATTTCGCCACTAGCGGCACTCCTACCAGTTGCATTCGATCGGGCGTAGTTGCTTTACTATACCGTTATCTCCCTTGCATAACTGTACCTCTCTCCGTTCGCAAGTTATTCCGGGCTAAAAGGACTTTCTTATGCACCCTGTATATACTAACGTTATTTTAAAAAAAAAAAATTGTACCTGAAACCCCCCCCCCTTTTTTTTGTACCCGAAAAACCGCCCCCATAGAGTAAACTTCTGGATCCACCCCTGGACTGAGGTTGGTTGTGTAGCAACCTCATCCTCATATACTTCGCAACCACAAGTTGGCATGTTTCTTTCAATACACGAGTGCATCATCTGCTTGAAACCAGAGACTGTAGGGAACACCTTCAACATTGGGTTCAGAAGAATGGAATCGTAAGTTGCAGACGACCCTGCAGAATAACCAATGCAATGCCATGAAATAGCACCTCACAAGCATCAGATATCCTTCCATGCTACGCAGTTGGAGCCAAACAGCCACGATGGTATGCTTCGGCAGGTTTTCGCCATGCGTACACTCTACCAGTAGTGGGAAACGATGTGAAGCACGATTGATCATACCAGATGACACGTTGCCAGTCTTTAGCATCCCAGTTTGTATGTATTTTGCACCACCTTATAAGTTTTCTTGCACTGATGTTTTTTTTTTTTTTTTTTTTGGTTGGAGACTTTTTTTTTTTTTATTTTAAAATTATTTACTGATCCCAGGTAACACACACAACTTGAATTCGTACATTCATTGGTCGTGGTTAACACATACATCTCGAATTCAGTCAAATACAGTATTGTGCGCCACAGGGTACGAATATTATGCAATACACTAAAATCATCAAAATACAGATCGAGCATGTGACACAGTATGCCAGAGTTGCAAATAACAGAGAGAGCCAGTGCCGAAAGACAAACACAGATATCCATATGCCTCACCAGGATTCGAACTTGGACCCATCTCGGTCGAATGATCGCGCTTAGGCCACTGTGTCACCGGGAGGGCAGCACTGATGTTCGCAATTAGCGGTTTGCGAATTGCAGTACGGCCATAAATACCGGCACGATGGAGTTCCAGATGAACTCTGTTATGACGGAAAAGGGACAGTTCCAACTGGTGCTGAACTCTGCTGCTATTTGCCGTGCCGCGGTCTTCTGTTTCCGTTGTACAATTCGTGCGAACTATCTCCTATCTCTATCTGACCTCTGCGTATGGCGTTCACAATTTGCACGTTTGAAAGCAACGCCGTGTCCTTTTTGATTGGTAGTCATAATCTTCGATACAGTTCCTCCTCGCCTTACGCCTACTGTTTCTGCCGTTCCAGTTACTGAAGCTCCTGCAAGATGCGAACCAATAATCATACCTGTTTTATTTTTTTATTTTTTTGAGGTCACTGAGATGTGACATTGTTGACAATCAACAGCTCTTTCACCTGCGACTGTCGCACTGCTGCGTAACAGCCGATATCATACTGCACTCATTTATATACTTCACATCGGGGTAGAGCCGCGGATGGCTTAGTGGTTAGCGAGTCAGACTACTGGTGGGGGTTCCCAGGTTCAAGCCTAGGCTGATCTCCGAGAGGTGGTGTGATTTGCTAACAATCGTAGAACATCCGCCGTGCATTGAACGAGTATGTTAAATGACGGCTCCCGGGTTGGGCGCCCCCCCCCCCGGTTACATTGAGTATCCATTCCTCCGCCTTGATTCTCTCTAACCCCTCTATGGGCAACATCGTACTTGCACGGTGGCGCCATCTACTGTGCTCTCTCTCTCTCACTTACAAACTATTCTGTCAAAATTACTAGACTTGCTCACACTGTCTCTGTGCTCTGTCCGAAAGGCGGACCCGCTGTAGTTGGTTTGGGCCCAAACCTTCTCTGTGGACGGAAGTCCTACATGAAAATGCCTAGCTGAGTCAACAGCACTTGACTGCCGACTTCGAACAGGCGACACATACCTCGACAAATGGCCTTGCCTCACATCGGGGTGAGGTCGTCTCTGATGTGATAGCACTCAGTGGTTCCATTATTTTGATAAACACCTGTAGATTGTTAAAAAAAAGTGGTATGAACTCACGGAAAGATCCTTAAAAATAGCGTGATGGAATGTCTGCAACTTTTATCGAAATTTCCGTTTTGAAAAGCTAGTTATGAAAACTTCAATATCATGATAGATTTTCTATTGCTATTAATTCCGGTTGTGTGTGTGTGTGTGTGTGTGTGTGTGTGTGTGTGTGTGTGTGTGTGTGTTTACAGAAATGTCTGTTTAAAAACGGAAAACCGCGAAACTGAGGTTCGATTTTGATTTTATTTTTCAGTACTTATGTAGAAAAAAACTTCCGCCCCCACTTTACTTTTATCAGCCGGTTTCATTAACGGCAGCCTCTTACAGCCTTCTGCTAATGAAACCGACGCATTGCGTGACTTTTTCCGATTTACGAGGTGAAGAGAAACTCGAGCCCGCGATGGATTGCACGAGAGAACGGAGACAACAGGACCCTTACTGAGCCAACAGGACACTTTACACCACATTACGTTGAAAGTAGAAACGAAGAGAACATACATGAGAACGAAGAAAGAAAAAAAAAGCTAACATTTCAACTGAGTGAAAAATCAAAACGAGCGGCAAGAATGCGGCCTACTTTCAGTTTGTCTTTTGTTGACTCTGCAGCTGCTAAGCATCCACTGCTTAATTTTTCTTTATGCTAATATCTTTCCCTAATTCTTCATTCCCGCTTTTCTTTCTTCTTTTTTTTTATATGCCTTCTCTGATGACAATTTCATCCGTCATGGTGAAAGAACTTTCAGTACGAGTGCGTGATATCAAAGATTTAACTATTTTAGATAAATGGTGTAACTTTAAGAATATTAATTCTTTTAAACACCATGGATCAATTCTTACAAATTTTCCAATTTCGTCACTTTTGTTTCTAGATAATTTCTTCTCTCTTATCAAACCTAAAGACAAACACTTATGGGGTGAAGTGGGGTGGGAGGAATAACATTTAACAACGCAGGAGAGTGGGAAAACACATCGCGGGGGAGGGGGGAATCGAAATTACAGGAGAAATCTTTCTCTGTCAAACTTCCGATTTTGGAAAATTTCCTGACATTTTCCAGATGAAAACAATACTGGGCATAAGGAACATCGCGAGGGGGAAAAAAATTACGATTACGGAAAAAAACGGCCTTCCGTTTTCTGAAGTTTTGTAAATATGGAATTTCGTCTTCCTCCGACCCATCACCCACAAAAAATTATTTTCCGGTTGCACATCGATCTCGTAAATTAACCAAATGATAAGAGGAGAAATTCCTCGAATTCGCGGATGAAATCTCATCCTTGAAGATTGCGAAGAAATTTTCGCGCCGTCTAACTTCCGTTTTCACAAATTGTTGCCTATAGTTTCAAGCTAAAATACAATCATTTTTGCAATAAAATGATATTGAACAACAATACTGGACAGAGGCAACGTCGCGAGAAAAAATAACGATGACAGCAAAATTTTTCACTCCGTTTAACATCCGTTTTGGAAACATGAAATACTGTCCCCAGACGGAAAAACGACCCCCACTCCCCTTCAGGTTTGCATCGATCTCGAGAATGATCTAAGTAATAACAAAAAAGCGGAATTCCGCGAATCCGCTGAAGTATCTCACGCATGAGAGAACTGGAGTCGCGCGATGACGAAATGCTTTTCACTATGAATGTGGGTTAGTTAATTAGTCATCTTATTTTCTGTAGGATGTTATTTCTTTTTAATAAGTTTTATAAAAGTTTACTTCTCCTTGCCACAAATTACTTTTTTTTTTCATCATAATTTCACAAAGCAATGAATTTTTTTAACTCACAATGACTTTCAATTATGTTTAAGATAAGAGGATGTGTACACGGTCGTATCAGAATAATATGACCACCCCCGGAATCACAGTGTGCCCGCCCAGGCGCGTCACAGAGTGCACGTGACAAGGTCGACCACACGGAGATATCATCGGCCGAACAGGACAGATGAGCCATAGTGCATAACGTGAGCACAATGGGCAGAGGCAGTGATTTGACTGACGTTCAAAAAGGAATGATTATCGGCTACCGCGCCAAGGGTGGAAGCATCTGAGAAACAGCAGACTTCGTGGGCTGTTTGCGAGCTGCTGTGGTAACGGTGTACCAAGAATACTCTGCTGGCACACCGAGTATCTCCTGACGTCATAACTGTGGAGCCCCAAAGGCCATCGATCCCAGAGATGAACGTCGTCTCCGTCGACTGGTAAAAGGCAAATGACGCAAAACAGTGCAGCAATTGACTACGCAAATGAACGCTGGGGCACCCAAGGACGTGTCCTCGACAACAGTAGAGCGAACCCTGTTACGCATGGGTTTCCGGAGTCGACGCTGCGTCAAAGCGCCCATGTTAAACCCAGGTCTATCGGCAACGATGCCTGTAGTTCGCATGGGACTACCGTTATTGGACAGTGGAAGATTGGGAAAAGGCTGCCTTCTCCGACGAATCAAGGTTTCTACTCCACGGGACGGACGCGGCGTCAGACACACGAGAACCAACACCCGGATACGCTCGTCGGTCAAGTGCAGGCCGGATGTGGCATTGTGTATGTTTGGGAGATGTTTTTCTGGTATGACCTGGGACCACTGGTACAACTGAATCGGTCCCTGAACGCAAATGGCTACCTGTCTATCCTCGCTGACCACATGCATCCCTTCATGTTGGACGTTTACACTGGTGGTGATGGTGTCTACCAACAAAACAATGCGCCGTGCCACATCACTAAGGGGGTGCATGACTGGTTGCAGGAACACAACAGCGATGTCTCCGTTTTCTCTTGGCTGGAGAAATCGCCCGACCTCAATCCCATACAGCACTTGTGGGACTATTTGGATCAACATGTTCGACGTACCGACCTACAACCACGTCATCTGCAGGACCTCCGTGCTCTGCTGCAGTTTCAAGTAGGCACGTGTGTCTCGGGCAACCTTTCAGGGCCTCATTGTGTCCATGCCACGCCGTCTCGACGATGTCATCCGGGCCAAGGGTGGTTATTGCCATTATTAGGTAGGTGGTCATATTATTCTGATACGACTGTGTAATGTGTATGTACTTCGGACCCATATTCAGTCGGAAGGTGAATTATATAAAAGAAAACTCACTGGCAACGGCTGACATTTTGAACGATATTTTACGTTCTTTTTATTAAATCATTGCACTACACTAATTGTCCTTAAAGACATTATAACAAAAAAGAAAAAAAAAAAAGCAGAAGAAGAAACCCAACATTTTTTCTCGATCTCAACGTAATGTGGTTTACACTGGAATTATTCTTTTTTTATCACGAATGCGTTTAAAATTTGTAATGGGAAATGTTAATAGAAGAGTTAAGAACAAGCAAACAAACAAAAAGAAATTCGCTGACTACGCTCCTAGCAGACTTTCAAAGCATTTTAAAACAACAACAGAGGGTGAATTTGGAAAGAAGAAAAACAGAAGAAAATTATTTGAAGTAAATGCACAGAGAGCGCAGAACTATAGATTAAAACACGGAAGGAAATCAAATACACGTTAAAGAACGGAAAATGAAAAAAAAAATTGGAAAAACACACACAGGGGTGTGTATTTAGAGGGGGAAGAGAAGTTCCCTAAAAGTGCAACACTTTGTTATGTTGTTTTGTTAAAATGCGCCTTAGATTAGAAAAACAAATACCTAAATTTAATGAGATTTATCAGCTTACATTAGAAAAAAAATGCTCTATTGTTTTTCCTTCTATTTCTCATTAATTTTTATTTTGTCCTGGTGGATTTTAAAAATTACTATTTTTGTCCCTCCTCCCCGAAAAAATCTATATACGCCTATGCACAAGCGCGCACACACACTGACACACACACACACAAATAGAAACGTACTAAAGAAATATCATGTCACTGCACTAAATATGCCTCTTCTAATTCACTATAGGGGTTGGAATGCACAAAGTACAAAAAAAAAATTATGAAAGCGCTTATATTTTTAAAAAAATGCCTTATTCAAATTCGTGACAAACTTTTCTGTGGGTGAAAGAGGAAGACATTTCAATAAAATACATTATACGCTTTGCTAGAGAGATGGGAGAGAAAACTGGATCTAGATTTCAAAAAAAAGAAAATTCGGTATGCTTATTATTCCGGAATTCCAGTTAATAAAATAAACTTTAAGCAACTCAAGGCTGTTGCAACTGGAAAAATATATCTCGTTTGTCAAGATTCAAAACTTCGGAACTACACATACATTCACCTCAAAATCAGTTAAATCTGATAGCAAGATTCTCAAAACCAGGAAGGTTGGGATACGGTGAAAACGCACCCACAAAAGATACTTATTTAAATGATTAGCATTTTAGAACCAGATCACTACACGAAAAACGGGATCGTTTTTTGTTTTGTTTTTAGATAGCTTGTTAAAGCAATGGCAAATCTGACTCTCAATTCGTCGAACGTGTAGGACGAGTTCTCAATAATTCCGACGTCTGGAGAGATAGCTAACTCTGAGGCACAAAATTAAAAGACAAATTAAATTACCTTTCTGCAGCTGCAAAAAATATTATTCGGTATAACAGTCGACTACACACCACATAAAAGTAACATAAAACAACCTTCATCAGTAAGATTCACAAACACATATTTAAAGATAACAAGTTAGTAAAAATCATGCAATGCATTGATTATGAAACGCTTTCCAACATACCAGAAATCATTACTCAAGTTATGAGGATAATGCTTGTGGAATAAATCTCGCTCCTCTGCGCTGACCTTTGACCCCATTTCGATGATATTAAACACAATTGGTTCAGCATACCTCCGGAACAACATAGTAAAGTTTAGTTGCAATCGAAGCATCTTTACGTACGTTATGACGCATAAATGCGATGGAATGGGTCCCGCTTCTATGTTTTGACTTTTGACCCCATTTCGCTCATTTTCAATAGGGTTCGTTCCCGGTTGTCCCCTACCACATACTAAAATTTCATCTAAATCGAACCATTTTTACGCGAGTTATCGTGCGGACAGACGGACAAAGCTGGAGCATATACCCTTCTTCAATCTACGGTTGGAAAGCGTAACAAAGGACAACCAACATGTTGTCTGTTCAGACATTAGAGACGTTCCAAGTGATTCTGAGATTGACATTGTTGCATATGTTATGCGTTACAGTTGACATTGCACATGTTCACTACAGGTAAGCAGGATACGTCCAAAATTTTAAATATCGATATCTCAGCGAAATATTCCTCTAAAGCGTCCGGGTAGATTTCTTTCCACCTAATTCGGCGCGGCGCATTTTTTAGCACGTCTTTTGCAAAACAAGTTAGTAAAATCATGCAATGCATTGATTATGATACGCTTTCCAATATACCAGAAATCATTACTCAGGTTATGAAGATAATGGCTGTAGAATAAATCTCGCTCCTATGACCCGACCTTTGACCCCATTTTGATTATATTCAACAGAACCGCTAATGTATACTTCCGAAACAACATGAAAAGTTTTGTCTCAATCGAAGCATTTTTATGTAAGTTATAACGCATCACGGGCAATGGAATGGATCTCGATTCTATGACCTGACCTTTGACCCCATTTCACCAATTTTCAATTGGGTTCGTCCCCAGATGGTCCCCTACTACATACTAAAATTTCATCGAAATCGAACCATTTTTACGCAAGTTATGAAGCATAAGGAAATGCATCCCGCTCCTATGTCCTGACCTTTGACCCCACTTCACCCATTTTCAATAGGGTTCGTCCCCAGGTGGTCCCCTCCCACATACTAAAATTTCATCGAAATCGAATGATTTTAACGCGAGTTATCGTGCGGACAGACTGACAAAGCTGGAGCATATACGCTTCTTCAACCTACGGTTGGAAAGCGTAAAAAAGAATATGCTTCCATAGAATCATCACATGTAAGAATAAATCTCATGAAATGCTTTACGAACATTTCTCATGATTTACAAGGATTCAATACTACAACAATCGTTTTACGAAGCACTTTACAAATATAAACTATGATACTTGAACTTCAACATAGTATCATTTACATCCACAGAAAGCCAGAATAAACTTCACAATTATACAAACGTAGCTTAAAAAGACAAGTTCCAACTGAATCGTACAGTGTGTGATACCAACACACCACTTAGTACAGTGCTAAGCAGTAAAGTACAGACTGATTTTTGATATAGACCTTAATATTACATCATAAAACAAAACAGCCGCCACTAAATATCTGTAGTAATCAAGATTTATAATTTTAAAGGTTCTAGCATTTCATTTTCCAAGATTTTCAGCTGAAGGTTTTCAAACATGACATCAGTTTTTCGTTTTAATTTACCCAAAATACGCTAAAATCAATTTTTGGGAGACCGAACCGTAGATTTTCATCAGTAAAACACACACCGAGTGATCACTGAGTTATGGCACCCCTATCAAAAGTGGATGCTGCCAATTAATCACGTGATTTCCGAGAGGGCGCGATTAGTCGACCGACGTAACTACGGCGGCTCGAAAACGAACAACCCACCAGTACAGCCGTTTGGGAAATCGAGACACTCGCTCTTTAAGCTCCCACAATCTGTCCTTTCTCGAGATAAATCCTTCCGTTTATTCATCACGCTCCAAATTTTACTATCTACTGCTCCACTCACACGTTATACACCGATGACCACCACCAGCCTGGAAAGATGAGCGCGCCTAGAGACCGAACGGTGGCCCAAGTGAAGTTCACAAAGCGGTATTATATAACACGAGGACCGACTTTCGGTTAGTAGTGTTCGGAGTCAGAATGGGAAAATCTGCCGATTTATCGGAGTTTGATAAAGGACAAATTGCGATCTCGGAAACAGTGCGGCTTGTGGGTTGTTCAGGTGCCGCTGTAGTGAGTACGTATCGAAAATGGTGCACAGATGGCCAAACGACGGCTTTCTGTGGATGTAAATGATACTATGTTGAAGTTCAAGTATCATAGTGTGTCGTCCGCAGCTCATTGATGCCAGAGGGGAGCGGAGACTGTCGCGCATTGTTCACAGCGACCGCAGGGCCACAGTGCGACAAATCACCCGCAGCTACAACAGTGGTCATCAGGGCAACGTGTCACAGCACACAGTTCATCGCAGCCTTCTGCGCATGGGCCTGCGTAGCCGAAGACCCGATTGGGTCCCTATGCTCACTGCACGCCATCGTCAACAACTCATGAAACGGGCCCAAGATCATCGAGACTGGACCGTGGATGATTGGAAGAAAGTGGCTACGTCTGAGGAACCAAGATTCCTGGTACATCACGTAGACGGCCGAGCGCGGATACGCCGATTACCAACGAAGGCTATGGCACCTGGATGCAATCTTGGGCGAAAAAAGGCCAGGCGGCGACGGTGTTATGCTGTGTGCGATGTTTTCTTGGAACACTTTAAGCCCCATTATCCCAAAAGCAGAATCTCTGACAGTTGTAAGGTATCTGAACATCGTTGCGGACCAAGCTCACCCATTCATGGCAACTGTGTTCCCTGCTGGTGATGGCCACTACCAACAGGATAACGCGCCATGCCAGAACGGTCAAGGAGTGGTTCGAGGTGAACATGCTGGTGACTTTCTGTTAACGCCCTGGCCTTTAAATTCATCTGACATGAGCCCAATCGAACATTTTTGGTGCGACTTGGAAAAGCGGGTTCAAGCTAAATCACCGCCACCCCGAAATGTAAAGGAACTGGAGGACCTGCTGTTGAGATTATGATACCAGATACTTCAGGGTAACTATCGCCACCCCATCGAATCGATGCCTCGCCGAGTGGGCGCTGTTTTGCGGGCTAAAGGACGTTCTACAGTTTTTTTAAGTAGGTGGTCATAATGTAATGGTTCATAGGTGTATATGCTACGTCGGTGGGGCCCTCTCGGAAATCACGTGGTCAACGGCCCACATCCACTTTTGATAGGGGTGGTCATAAATCAGTGATCCCCCGGTGTATAAATTAAAGTAACTGCCGAAAACATGGAATTTCACCTGCTACGTGTTACGTCGCACATACATATGAGCCAATTCTTGATTGTTTTGTGGAAATCATGGTCGCTGTTTTAAATGTTTTACAACTTTCCATGACGCGGTGGTTAAGATATTTCTAGATGCAAAATAAACTCTAAGATTTCCTGAAACAGAGATTAAGTGACAGAAAGGTGGCAAGGAAGAAGATAAAATACAACATTTGCTCAGGAAATGTATGTTTGACAAGCATGTGCGAGGGGTGGGGAGGTAGTAAAAAAACAATTGAAATATTCTTATCTTCATACGAACAGACTTATCTGTAAGAGGAACCACGGTGTGTCACCAACAGCAGAAATTCTTTGTTTTCCACTGAAAGGAGGTTTAAAAACTACGTGTAAATGAATAACACTTATCTTGCTGATAACCGTTCTGAACTTCAATATATGCTGATAACCCTTCTGAATTTCAATATACCGTTCTGAACTTCAACATTTCTCCAAAAATTATTGCTCGTAATATGCGATTGAGGTAACAACGGAAACTATTACGAAGTTCAAGAAATCTGTAAAAACTACGTTTTGTGCGGAACTTCGCATTATGTGTGCATGTTATACATGCGGGTTCGGCTGTATATACACTGGCGGAAAGTGAAAAAAAAACACCAAGAAGGAATTGGCGGACGATCATGAAATTTACATATGTTAATGGGGTCGAGTTTACGTAGGTGTGATGTTAATTTCGGGACCAACCGGTGAGCGCTTACCCCACAGCACGGCATAATATGCAAATTATCGTCGGTGGTATTTAAGGAGTACGGCGAAGTGAATGTAATCAGTCGTCGGCTTACGGACACGTGCGAAGACCCTGAAGAAGCTGCAATGCCTGGACATGGAAGACGTGTACGATTTCAGCAATTATCGGACTTTGAGCGAGGTCGTCTAGTCGGACTCCGCGAGGCCGGGTGGTCGTATCACGGAGCGAATTGGACGGGAAGTATCGGTGGTGGTACGATGATGGCGTAGATGGTCCGAGGAACATTCCCACACGAGAAGACGTGGAACCGGGAGTCACAGACGGACTGATGAGCGGACCGATCGACGCATAACAAGAGCGGCGTTGTCAAGCAGAACACCCACTGCGACGCAAATCCGAACTGCCGTTGCGCCTGAGGTGACTGTGCGAACAATCCGCAACCGTCTACTGGATGCAGGACTACGTACACGTGTGCCTCTGACTCCAGCCCACCGTCAGGAACGGCTGCAGTGGTGTCGCCAACGCCTGCACTGGAGAACGCAATGGCGATCTGTCGTGTTCAGCGATGAAAGCAGATTCTGCTTGGGAGCCTCCGATGGCCGTATGCGTGTTCGCAGACGCACAGGGAAGCGTCTCCAACCTTCTTACATCCGCCAGCGACACACAGGGCCTACACCTGGTCCCCCTGGTGTGGGAAGCGATCAGCTATCACTCCCGTACACAACTAGTGTTTGTACCGGGTACGTTAAACAGCACCTGCTATATCAACATCATCATTCAGCCCGTTGTTGTGCCATTTGTAAGGTCGGTCCATCGTGGTGTTTTCCAACAAGATAACGCACGCGCACACATACCGCGTGCGACGCAACATGCACTTCAGGGTGTGAGACAACTTCCATGGCCTGCACGTTCACCGGATTTGTCCCCCATTGAGCACGTGTGGGAATTTTATGGGACAACGACTTATCCGGTCTCCACGGCCAGCCACGACCATCTCCGATTTACGCGTCCAGGTTGAGAATGCTTGGAACTCAATACCCCAAACTTACATCCAACATCTGTACGATAGACTCCATGCCAGAATTGCACAGTGTGACGCAGTTCATGGCGGTTCAACCTCGTACTAACCATGTTACATGGAAATGTTATTTTTCAGTTTACCAGCAAATACAGCTGTATTTTGCCACAATGTTTTGATCACGTTATCCTCTGTATTCCGTTATTATGCTGTATAAATTTCGTTGGTATCAGGCGTCTCCTTCTTGGTGTTCTTTTTTCACTTTCCGCCAGTGTACAAACCTGAAATTTTCGGTGACCACACAAGACGAGCACAGATTAGCGAAATTATTTCTCACGAAAGCGTCTGAGATCTGTATTGGACTGAAAACTTCTGGACCACGCTTCGGATCCCTCAAAAATAATTGATAATCCAATCAAATGCCAGAGTATTTTCGCTAATGAGGTCACATTGCGTATAGTTAAAATTTTTAATCATAACGGGTGTTATGGTCATATGATGGAATCCAGTTGTTATCGGGGTTCGATGTTTATGCCTCAAAGCAACTTTTTGCGGATACTATAAAAGAATTGTACAGGGTGTCCCACTCGATACCGAACCCGGCATTCCTTTAATAATATTAACACCAATGAAGATATTGCAACGAAATTTGAAGTGGACTTACCTCATTTCGTGCGAAATGTCATGACATCACAATGTCTGCTGGAAGGGGCCACCATTTGCGTGCAGACAGCATTGAACCCGGCGCACCATATTGTGGAAAGTCCTTGCCAGTACGTCCCGCCGTCACTGCCTTTTTTTTTTTTTTTTTTTTTTTTTTGATTGGAGGTTTAACGACCACCGTGAGCAACTCAATGGGCTATAAGCAGTCGCCCGTCCCTAATTTAGGGTCACTGGTTACAGGGAAGGGAGAGAGCCAGTGCCGTAAGACAAACACAACATCCATGCCTCACCGGGATTCGAACCCGGACCCCTTACGGACGAATGATCAGATGCCATCGTTTAGACCACTGAGCCACCGGGGCGGCTGCCTGAATTTCTTCGGTGATGTTTGCTTTCAAAGCATCTATGGTTTGCGGGGTTTTTTTTGGTTTTTTTTTTTTTTTTGGTTTTTTTTGATAAACTCAATTTTAGATATCCCCATAAAAAGCAATCAGGAGGCGTCAGATCGGGCGAGCGCAGTGGCCATAGACCCTTCGAAATGACGCGGTCGCCGAAAAAGGACTGAATTTCGGCCATACTGGTGTGTGATGTCGCTTCATCACTCTAGTAATATCCAATGGAGAATTCTTCGTGGTCCAATTGATTTACAAAGGTATTGAAGATTTCCATATATGCAGCTGTTGTGATGGTTGTATCGAAGAAGATGTGACAAATTATGCTTCGCCGGGTCATCCCACATCAAACACCAATTTTCTGTGAATGAATGGGTTTTTCATGTATCGTGTTGGGATTTTCACTGGCCCAAATACCGGAATTTTGAGAATTGACGTATCCGGACATGTGAAACCACGCCTCGTTCGAGAACCACGTGTAGTCCAGAATGCCCGGATTTTCCTGAAGAATTGTCTGAAACCATCGACAGCATGCATGTCACTCATTTCGCGTGGTCAGGCTCTTTCAGTTCGTGGACCACGTAGATACGGTACGCATGAAGCTTCGGTTTTTATTCACAGCACGTTGACAAGTGCTTTTGGACAACCCTGTTCCCCGTGACAGTCGGCGAAGTGACTTCCTGGGAGACGCAAGTTTTCGGCCCCTTACATTCTGGTTCGTTTTCCCGGACATTTGTGGACGACCTCCTGCATGGTCGTCTCATAAAGTCCCCTTGGTTTCCAATTTTTTCGACAATGCCCAAATAGTGGACGTGCTCGGCGGATGTCGGCCTGCACACCTCTCCAGGAATTGCTGTTGACAAGACTTTATCGAATCTGTTTTCCAATAAGTGCGAACAATAAAAACACCTGCTCCTCCAGAGTACACTGATACATTTTCACACGTACGCGAACAACCACGAGCTCGAGCACTCACTATCAACAAAAGTATTGTGTGGACACGCTCAGCGAAATGGCAATGGCATAACAAAGCACCAGAGAGGGGCGTCCGGCTGGCTGGTGGACTGCTCCTCGGTGGCTCCACACTTAGGAATGTGTCGGCCACTAAGGAGAACTCCGGCTGGCTGGCGGACAGCGCCGGGTTCAATGCTGTCTGGACGCAAATGGTGGCCACTTCCAGCACAGTCAGTTGTGATGTCATCCCATTTCGCGCGAAATGAGGTAAGTCCACTTCAAATTTCGCTGCAATATCTTCATTGGTGTTAATATTGTTAAAGAAATGCCGGGTTCGGTAGCGAGTGGGACACCCTGTACTTGCCGAAAAGTATCAAGCTCATTTACTTATTAAATTACTCCTTTATTAATATTTCACTTGCTTATTAGGTATGTCCTGAAGTTTTTTTATATTTATTACTGAATTAATTACGTTTATTTGACTATTTACTTGTCATCTGCGCGTTCTACCTAATTTCCCTTTGAACTCATTCTCTTATTACTCTTCGTGCTTCCAAGTTCGGACGGAGACCATTCTCTTCCCAGTTCGCTCTGTCCGACAACGTCTCCTCCTCCATTACCTTTTCCAATCATCAATTCTGACCCCTCCAGACTCTTAGCTTAACCTCGAAGGTTCATAGCGTCACTGATGCAATAAACTAATTAAGTAGTCTCGATCGCCCTGTAGATAACAATACTTTTGACTTCAACGTATACCCGTAAAACAATTTACGCTCTTAGGAGTTTTTTAAAACGACCTTCCACACAAAAGAACTATTTCCTGTAAACCTCGCCTTTACGAATCCAATTACCGATAGCGCCAGCAAAATTTCTTGCTTGCAGAAATGAATTCATACATGAATGCTTCAAAATACTACATTCACGTAACAAAGAAGCAGCTGAGGTGAAAGAAAAAAGTTAAGTCGCTAAGATAGATTACAATTTAATATATGTTATAGAATAAAATAGCAACGTTTGCTCACAATTAAATAATTTATTTTCACATCTAGTATAGTTTCACAGAGCGTTTGGCTCGGCATCATATATTGTGCTGATGATGCCGAGCCAAACGCTCTGCAAAACTATAGTATAAATAGATATCTAATTTTGAATAAACTTTGCTATTTTATTCTGTCTAAGCATTACAAGTTTTATAATCATAAAATATAATAAATTTAATATTTCCCCCTGAGCCACACATTCTCAACGTGCTCTGGGGTCTTACATTTCTAAGTTCGAACCGACGGCGGAGTTTTTTTTTTTTTTTTTTTTATTGGAGGTTTAACGACCACCGTGAGCAACTCAATGGGCTATACGCAGTCGCCCGTACCTAATTTAGGGTCACTGGTTTCAGGGAAGGGAGAGAGCCAGTGCCGTAAGACAAGCACAACATCCATGCCTCACCGGGATTCGAACCCTGACCCCGTTCGGACGAATGATCAGAGGCCATCGCTTAAACCACTGCGCCACCGGGGCGGCCCGATGACGGAGTAACCGCGTGTGTCCACAACACCGCCAGTGTTTCGGATAAGAAATAACGATTTTAAGCTTTCGAGATAATGCTTTTTCATTTAACATAGGGCGATCATATTTCCGTCGCTCCGGTGGCGCAGTGGTTTACGCGATGGCTTCTGATCATTCGCCCAGGGAGGGGTCTGGGTTCGAATCCCGAGTAAGGCATGGATGCTTGTGCTTGTCTTTAGGCACTGGCTCTCAATGTGTTACTAGATCATTTGGCATATTGTATACCATGCTCGCTATGTACATTCTTGATGTAAAATTAATATACTGTGTCGCAGTGGTCTATACGATGGCTTCTGATCATTCGTCCAAAGGGGTCCGGGTTCGAATCCCGCCAGGCATGGATGTTGTATTTGTCTTACGGCACTGGCTCTCTCCCTTCCCTGGAACTAGTAACCCTAAATTAGGGACGGACGACTGCTTATAGCCCACTGAGTTGCGTTAAACCTCCAATAAAAAATATATATATATATATATATATAATGGAGATTATCTAACCCACCTTCGTTTTGCTGATGACATAGTCATTTTTGCAACTACCCCATCAGAGCTGCAGAGTATGATCCAGGAACTTGCTGACAAGAGTAAAGAAGTGGGATTAAAAATGAACTTTCAGAAGACAAAAGTGATGTTCAATGCTTTTACAAGAAATGAAGATTTATCGATTGATGGAGAAAAACTGGAGATAACAGATACGTACGTTTATCTTGGACAGCAGATATCAAGTGAGGGTCACATTGATGAAGAAATTAATCGGCGTACAAAACTTGCCTGGAGAGCTTTTGGAAGAAACAGCATAATTTTCAAGAGCAATATGCCATTATGTCTTAAAAGAAAAGTGTTTGATCAATGCATCCTTCCAGTGCTTACGTATGGTGCAGAGACGTGGACCTTAACTAAAAGAGACATACAAAGGCTGCAGACAACTCAAAGAAGCATGGAGAGGTGCATGCTTGGTATAACCAAGAGAGATAAGAAGAGGAACTCGTGGATCCGAAAAATGACGAGAGTGGAAGACATCATGATCAGAGTTAAATCCCTGAAATGGCAATGGGCTGGACATACTGCCAGAAGGACAGACCATAGATGGACAGCCGAAATTTTAGATTGGATTCCAAGGGACAGGAAGAGACCCAGAAAAAGACCACATGGGAGATGGGTGGATGAAATTCGTAAATATGCGGGAGTGACATGGAGGAGACTGGCACAAGACAGACCGTTGTGGAGGAAACTTGGGGAGACCTTCATCCAGCAGTGGATTGATAATGGTTGACAATGATGATGATGATATATACTGTCTATGTCTGCCTGACAATACTGTACAACTGTCTGTTTATCCTATCAGTGTATCAGTACCACCAAATCAAATATTTATTTTTTTTAAACCTCCAATAAAAAATATATATATATTTCCTACGAACGCACAAATACAAGATCGCCGCCCCGGTGGCGCAGTGGTCTAAGCGATGGCTTCTGACCATTCGTCCGAGATGGGTCCGGGTTCAAACCCTGTTCGCGCATGGATGTTGTGTTTGTCTTACGGCGCTGGTTTTCACCCTTTCGTGGAACCAGTGGCCCTAAATTAGGGACAGGCGACTGCTTGTAGCCCATCCAGTTGCTCACGGTGGTCGTTATCACCAATCAAAAAAAAAAAAAAAAAAACACCATTCACTTGAGCCACTAAAAAGTGAGGCTACAATAACGAAATTATTAAAATAAGAAAACTGGCATTTAATTCAAAAGATCGCTCTGCATGGGCACGGTTCTTTAAATAAATGTAAATGTTATGTAACATCTGGCCGATTTACATCTTTTTATTTATATTAATGACGTTTACAGGGAAGAAAGCGGCGCGCGCAAGGGTTGGTGGGTCCATGGGGGGTAAAACACATGTAACGGATCAGAATACACACACACACACGCGTGGAGAGTTGTCATCAACCACCCCCTCTTCTTTACGCCATCACACATGCGTCACGCCAGTGCCAAAAAAAGCTTCGTTCAGTGAAATAGAGACGAAAAAAAATCTAATTCTCCCATTATTTTAAAGCCTTCCTGTTATTGTTAATTTGTTAGGCTCGTCCGAGATGAATCTTGGTATTTATTCGGATTTATATTCTTGACTGCGCTTGTATGCCGTTCTCCTGCTTTCACTGACGTCTCTGAAGTTAAATAAAAGGAATATGAATCCATGCTAGTTTTCCTCTTTAAAAAAAAAAAAAACCATTGTGGAAGCAACACCAGTCGCCAGCAGCTGATGAAAGACGAAGATGCGACCACCAGCTATTGTCTGGCATTTCGTGATACATCACTGACATCAACAGCAGCAGGGGGCAACGCTCCATGTATTAGCAGCTTAATGGGTTAGCCTCTTTCTCTTTCTCTCTCTCTTATCACACGGTCGTTGGGGGATTTCGTTTCCAGGACGGCAGCTGTAAAGGCAGCGCCAGGGGATTACGAGGGGCCCTCGAGCGGCTGGAGACGAACGTCCTTGCCCGAGATGATAACACGACGTCACCCTCACTCAGAAGAGAGCTGGGCGTCACCGACTCGGTCGCTCATTATCGGCTTAACTGTTAGCGAAGGAACCTGGAACCAAAACAAAATTCTCATGCTAAATGCATACACAAATAACGAGTTAATTAAGTTGATTCAACTGTATCCGTGCCAGCAAGTTTAGTTCCAAGAGAAACAAAACTTCGAAGGATGGTAAAAGTGACGAAATATAACATCGGAGTTCTAATCGATAGAAAATCTGCTACGTAGTTTTCTCTGAAAACAGCCCTGCAAAGTTAGATCAATTCACAATAATGTATTTAAGGCGATTTGACTCCTGTCGAGTTCATTATTTACGGAGCGTTCAGAAAGTCCGATAATTCAATCCCTAATTTTGTTTTCGAATTTCTTTATCTAGTTACTGTGAACTTTTTTTTTTTTTCTCGGTATAACGATACCATCTGCGCATGATATCCACCTCCTTGTTCATAAGATTATGATAGCATCTGCGTATGAATATCCCCCCCCTTCTCGTTCATAGAATTAGGCTGCCATTTTATAAAAAGTTCATGTGCATTCTTCCGGTTCTTACTTATGAGTCAAAGACATGGATGAACCTTAAATAGAAAGGCATACAGAAGCTGCAGCTAACTTGCATGCTTGATGTAAACCAAGAAAGATAGGAAAAGAAACTCATATATCACGAAAACGACAAGAGTTGATCTGGACAACTGAAACATTAGACAGAATATCAAGGGCAACGAAAGACCCAGAAGATCATGTGGCAGAAAAGATGGGTGGATGAAATTTTAAAGCACGCCTGATTGACAGGAAGATAATTATTGAGTTGATGCATAAGTTCATGTAATTTTTTCCCCGCACTACAGGAATGTATTACATCACAAGGAAAAACGGAATAAATCAACTATGGATCACCCCCCTCCCCATTGTTTACAATGGTGTCCCAACCCCAAAGTCTGGATAGGTCTGCAATGCCATTCTTGAAAAAACGTATGGGTTTTATGGCGAAGAAATCATCAAGGAAATTTTGGAGATCAACATCATTTTTGAACGTTCTGCCACAGGGTGCATTCGACAGTGATCGGAACAGGTGATAGGTCTGAAAGGGCAACATCTGGGGAATATGCCGGATGTGGAAGGACCTCCCATTTCGTGTCCTGAATGGCCATTTTGGTCAGGTTTGCACTGTGAGGGCGTGCGTTGTTATGTTGGAGAAGGACACCATTGCGCCGATGTGGCTGTTTCCGCTAAATTGCTCTCTCCACACGGCGGAGTAGCTCACAATAGAGTGCAGCGTTGATGGTCCGATTCCTTCGGCAGCATTTCCCAGTGAATAATGCCTTCCATATTCCACCAGACACACATACGTGGTGTGGGCGTCTTGTTTGGGCTTAACCATTCCCTCCGATGCCTGAAATTCACGTACAGGCATCACTTTTCATCTCCAGTAACAATACGTGACAGAAAGGGTTTCTGTTGCTGAGAACATTCGCGATAACGGGCGAGAAAGGAACCACATATGGCAACATGCTGATTCATGTTGTCCTCAGGGAGTGTGAGGCACCCAATACCCCAATTTCTGGATCTTTCCCATACGTTCCAGGTGTCTCACCACTGTGCCCTGATCACAGTCCATCTCAGTTGCCAATTCGCGTGTGTTTGACGCAGATTCAAGTGGATGAGATGGTTCAAATGATCCTCATCAAAGTGAGATGGACGACCTGAGCGTGGAGAGTCCTTGAGGTCAAAATTGCCACCTTAGAACCACTCTCAAACCATTTGTGGGCTGTCTCGGAGCAATAGCATCCTCCCCCATACACAGCACAAATTTGTCAAGTCGCCTCGGCGGCTGTGGATCCCTTGTTAAAGTCGTAGAGGAGCGGATGTTGGAAATGTTCATTCCTCTCTACTTGACACTCCATACTTCTGGACCACTACTAAACCAGAAAACCATTAGCCACAATCACACAAAGCAATATGATTTAGATACACGATATTACTGGCTACATTTTGATATACAACTGGCCACCTGCACCATCACTACTGACCTGGGGAACACTTGTGAAATAAAATGGCATGAACTTTCGCATCAACAAAAAAAAAATTGCTCAATACAGAAAGCTGTAGAAGAGACTCTGGGATGGCTTTCATTCATCCAGCAGTGGATTGAGAATGGTCGATTATGATTTTCGTGGTGGAGCAATAGAAAAAAGAACTCATCAGAAAACCTAAATATTCTGGAATTGGTAGCAGATGCAGTGTGGGCGTGTACTTTTCCCTCCTCCTCCGTCTACAGCCTAAATTCACCTGTTGAACCCAAGGTGTTTTCCAACTTCGCAACTGGACCGATAGCCCTCTCACAAAGCTATTGTTTGATGGCCTACTCCAGATGGCAAAAGAACATACAGCTGACTTAAAGGAAGAGAAAGGCAAGTGGAAGTAAAGGAAGAGAAAGGGGGAGGCTTAAAGGAAGAGAAAAAAGGAGGCTTAAAGGAAGAGAAAGGAGGAGGCATGTGAAAGGAGGAGACTTAAAGGAAGAGAAAGGAGGAGGCGTGTGGAAGTGGCTATAATGCTCAACCGTAGTAGCACTGGCGATGTGTTCGGCATCTCCTTCCATTTCCTCGGGTGATATGTGGTAATAGTGCCTAATTTGTGGCAACATGCATATGTTCCGTACACCTTACCCCATTTCTCAGTCTTACTTCAGGCTCTTTGTCATGGGTGTACTGATAGCTTCCCACAACCCCCACAGTGTGAGAGGGGGCCTCTAGCCTCAGCACAATGATTTTTCAAAATTTTTGCAGGAATTTCATATGAAACTGGTTAAAGAAATAGCCAGAAATTTTGTATGGCAGCTTTGAACGAAATATTGAAAAGAAAAGCATTTTTTGGTACTTTTTTTTTTTAATAAATAAGTAAAATCTGCAAGAAATCATTTTCGCTTTAGTTGCTGCTATTTTAGAGGACTTGAGGCTCCTTGTTACTGCAATAGCTATAGTTTCTATACATGTATAATAACAAAAGAATGTAACTGAAATATCAGTTGAAGAAATAAATTTTTTATATCAATGAGTATCATCATCATCATCATTGTCAACCATTATCAATCCACTGCTGGATGAAGGTCTCTCCAAGTTTCCTCCACAACGGTCTGTCTTGTGCCAGTCTCCTCCATGTCACTCCCGCATATTTACGAATTTCATCCACCCATCTCCCATGTGGTCTTTTTCTGGGTCTTTTCCTGTCCCTTGGAATCCAATCTAAAATTTCGGCTGTCCATCTATGGTCTGTCCTTCTGGCAGTATGTCCAGCCCATTGCCATTTCAGGGATTTAACTCTGATCATGATGTCTTCCACTCTCGTCATTTTTCGGATCCACGAGTTCCTCTTCTTATCTCTCTTGGTTATACCAAGCATGCACCTCTCCATGCTTCTTTGAGTTGTCTGCAGCCTTTGTATGTCTCTTTTAGTTAAGGTCCACGTCTCTGCACCATACGTAAGCACTGGAAGGATGCATTGATCAAACACTTTTCTTTTAAGACATAATGGCATATTGCTCTTGAAAATTATGCTGTTTCTTCCAAAAGCACTCCAGGCAAGTTTTGTACGCCGATTAATTTCTTCGTCAATGTGACCCTCACTTGATATCTGCTGTCCAAGATAAACGTACGTATCTGTTATCTCCAGTTTTTCTCCATCAATCGATAAATCTTCATTTCTTGTAAAAGCATTGAACATCACTTTTGTCTTCTGAAAGTTCATTTTTAATCCCACTTCTTTACTCTTGTCAGCAAGTTCCTGGATCATACTCTGCAGCTCTGATGGGGTAGTTGCAAAAATGACTATGTCATCAGCAAAACGAAGGTGGGTTAGATAATCTCCATTAATCTTTATCCCTTTGTTTTCCCAGTTCAGTGATTGAAAGACATTTTCCAATGTGGCATTAAAGAGCTTCGGAGATATGGTGTCACCTTGTCTCACTCCCTTTCCAATTTTTATGTGTGTTGTATTTTCAAACAGCCGAATCTTTGCACTTGCATTTTCATAGATGTTATTAATAATATTAATGTATGCATCTTCAATACCGCAGGATTTCAGAGCCGTGGTAACTGCTGATGGTTTCACCGAATCAAAGGCTTTTTCATAATCGATAAAAGCCATGCACAATGGAAGTTCATATTCCCTCGCTCTTTCAATTAGTTCTCTCAGTACGTGGATATGATCTATTGTGCTGTAGCCACTCCTGAATCCAGCTTGTTCTCTCGGTTGAGCCATGTCCAGTGTTACCTTCAAGCGGTGTGAAAGAACTTTAGTGAAGATTTTATAAACCACTGATAGGAGGCTGATAGGTCTGTAGTTCTTGAGATCCTCAATGTCACCTTTTTTATGTAGAAGGATCATTGTAGCATTGTTCCAATCCTCAGGAATCTTCCCTTCATTAAGGCATCGAGTGAAAATTTGGGCGAGTACTGTTTCAATTTCTCCACTTGCTTCTTGTATGATGTCTATAGTAATTCCATCTTCTCCTGGAGCTTTCCCCCGCTTCATGTTCTTGATTGCATGAGCAACTTCTGCTGGGAGGACTGGAAGAACTCTGGTACCTTTCATGATGTCTGGAGTACATGTATCATCCCTTTCATATAATTTGGAGTAGAAATCTTTCACTCTTGTCAAAATTTCGCCTCTATTTCTTGTTATAGAACCATCTTCTTTTCTCAGAGCCATAATCTGTTTTCTTCCCTTATTGAGATGTCCCTTTGCTATCTTAAGGCTTTGGTTGTTTTCAATTGCTTTCCTCACTAGCTCACAGTTGAATTTCCTTACGTCTTCAGTGATACTTTTTCGTGTTGTCTTGCATAGCTCTATATATTCCACTTTGGAAGTCACATCTTCTTTAGTTGTCCTCATCTCTCTTCTTTTTTGCATCAACATTTTGGTTTTTCCTGATAATTTGTTTACATGCAACTTGTTCTTAGACCCAGCTAATTTTGTTGCTGTTTCCATAGGAGCTTTGGTTACTTTTCTGTTAACTTCCGAAATATCCACTTCTTCCGATGTTAGGCCTTCTAAAGCAGAGAATCTGTTCTTCAGTTCCAACTTGAAAGTATTATGGTGTTTTTTAAGGTTGGTTATGTCAATACATTTTGTTTGTCTTATGAGCTTGCCACGTTCCAGTTTAGTGTTGAGGTGCATCTTACATCTCACCAATCTATGGTCACTACCTGTGTTGAACTTGTTCAGCACACTGCAGTCTTCGATGACGAATTTTTTGTTACACATAATAAAATCAATTTCACTTGTCGTCCCAATTGGATGTCTCCATGTCCATTTCCTGTGTGGCTTTTTCTTGAAAAAGGAGTTCAAGATGAAAAATCCTTCTGCCTCTGCAAACTCAACGAGAGTATTTCCACGCTGGTTTCTGTTGCCGTGTCCGAATTTACCTACTGAAGTTTCATTCTGTTGTCGTTGCCCTATTTTTGCATTGAAATCTCCCATAATTATCTTCAAGTGCTGCTTACCTTTATTATTTAGATGACGAATTTCCTCATAAAATTCTTCAATTTCTTCTTCAGGATGACTTGTGGTGGGTGCATAAGATTGAATAATCTGAGCCTGGTATCTTCTCGATAGTTGGATAACGAGTCGTGCAGCTCTGTCAGAGGAACTTTCAACTTCTATCACTTTATCCTTCAGTTTCTTGTTTATTATAAATCCAACACCACTAGTTCTGCCAGTATCTGTCCCACGATAATAGAAGAGATGTCCACTTTTCAGTTCAATGAGATCTTCTCCTTTTCTCCTTACCTCACTTAGCCCAACAATGTGTCAATGAGTATAATGTCAATGTGTGTCACTGAGTATAATGTGTTATATATTACACTTGTTTACAAAGAACTACACATCCTTCAGAATATGATGAGGTTAAAAAATATAATTTCGCTGGAACAAAAAAAAAACAGACCTGAAATTATGTCAAGTTTTTTAGTATGTGCAAAACATCGTAACATTATGTTATTTTTTTCTTTATGTTCAAGAGTAAATAATTTCAGTAATTTTACTTTTGTGACACAATTCTTAATCATTACTTTTTAATTTGCTGTATTTTCATATAAATCGGAAAAGGTCATTAGACACTGTCACATGGCCGTTACGTGTTTTGTGTGTGATCATGAGGTATTTGAAAGAGACTGGCCTTAGTTCTCTAAAAGAATAAAATTTGCATGTTATGATTAACCTTGGTGTAAGCCTTGTGTAATACTTTGTATTGATAAAAAACTAGGGTAATCATTTTAATTACAACATGTACATTTGTGTTATACACAATAAACTGTAATAATTTTATTTTTACAAAAAATGCTTATAGGTTCCAAGAATTTTAATTACAGAACACATGTAAAACCTAATTAATAATAATGAATCTAAAAATTTCAGTAATTAAAAGCAGATACATTTTCACAAAAAGACCAAGAAAATATTTTTTGCGGGAGTTTCAGGTACGCCACTGCTCTTACTGATATTTAGTGAATAACAATACTAAATAGTGTTCTCCCTAAAGCCTTTTTACTAGGCAGCCCACCTAGCTGATTTTCTCTGCCGCTCGCTCAGCTAAATTTCCTGTAATGAATGCTTTCCACAACACACTGAGGAATGGAAAACTTATTCCCACACACACCATAAATATTAATAAACCTGTGTTGAACATGGTTTATTAGTAAGTATTCATTTTTTTATCATTTATATACAATTTTCTAATGTTGTTTATCATGATATGTTACATTAATGCCTACCACACCACTAAAGATGTTATTTTAATAAGTATAATAATGTTAAGCAAAACAACATCCTCTTTTTCTCGATTGGTAAAGGGGTCATTAATACCATCCAGCTAAACTTTCTTGCCACCCAGCTGTAAAAAATATCTAGAGAGAACACTACTAAATAAAATGGTACAGAACAAGCATTCACAGCAGGCTACATAAAAAATATGGGGGAGAGTCATTTTATTTTCAAGTGAGGATGGGAGATATTTTTGTGAATTGAACCACTCTATTTCGCAGTCACCAGTCAAGATGGTCATTTTCTCACAGATTCATGGATGACACCTTGCTAGACAGGTTTTCCTGTATTGTCAAACATAACACCAATGCTTTGAACACATTTACACTGAGTTAGCTTCACATTAGGAACACCTTCCTAATAACATGTTGGTCCACCTTTCTGTGCATTCACGACTTGCAGATGCCTAGGAACAGATTCTAAAAGGTGTCAAACGTCCTCCATGTGTAACTTGTCCTGTGTCAACCGCAACAGCTCTGTCAGTTGACACTCATTCCATGGAAGAGGATCAGCAGCTCTCACACCCTATTTTAGCATATCCCACAAATGCTCCATTGGGTTGCAGTAAGGGAAATTTGGAGGACAAGGCAATGTGGTGAGTTCATTGTATTCCTCCAGCCACTCAGTAGCTATACAAGCTCGATGACACAGTGCATTGTTCTGTTGAAAGATGGCACTGTGGTGGGAGTAGACCTTTTCCAGATATGGATGGAGATGGTCGGCTAACAAATTCATGTAGCGTCCACCATTCAGTGTTTGTTGGATGATAACTGGCAGACTTAGCTTGCCAGGAAGAAGTTCCCCAAATCACACCACCACCTAAATTGGCCTGTTGAACACCAACTGTGCAACCAGGGGATAAGACTCCCTACAGTTCATGCCATATTCAAACCCAGTCATCAGCGTGGTGCAGCAGGAAATGGGACTCTTCACTCCAGATGACCTTCTTCCATCTGTCAAAGGTCCATTGCCGGCATTCTTTGGCCCATATGAGCCATTGTTTGCAATGACTGGCCATCATTATGGGCACCCTCGTTGGTTTCTGGCTGTGGAACCCCAGGCAAAGCAAAGAATGGCACATAGTGCATGTGAAATAGGTTGGCGTTGTACAGACCAGTCATACACAGAGTAGCAGAACGTAGACATACACGCGTACACAGTATATGGATAGTTTCCATATTATTAGCAGATTTTGCAGATAGTTTTTGCTTGTAGATTAAACAAAAAAGGAAATGTTATTTACAGCAATTAAAATGCTTACTCAAGGCTTTACTTAAATTGATATACTTAATTCTATTTTAACTTGAACTTTCAATTATTTTCCACATCTTCTGAGTTCTTTTGTTTTTGCAGACATTTCTGGCCTCTAGATTTTATCAAGGCCTGTTCTCTGTGTATAGAAACTGTACCAAAAGTTTTGTTTACATAGACAGAATTTAAATTTAATTGCCAAGTTCCTCTTGTAGTTGCTACTTATTAAATTCAAATCTTTTCCTTGTGTATTTTGAAAGTTTACTATTTTTAATGAAGTTGTTGAAAATGCTGAGTACTTATAATTTTTAAAGTTCATTAGTGAAACTGTTTTTCTGGATATAATTTTTTTTTTCTTTAGTCTCATGTTTTTATGAGGTTCATGGTCCAATATTTTACCATAAAAGTCCATTTTACACACATTGCTGCACATTCAACTGTAATGTACTTATTTTGTCCTAATTGGAATATAATGTTCTAATAATTATGTACTGTTTTATTAATTTATTTTTAAATTATCTTATAGTATTGTTATTCAAGATAAGGTCGAAAGCTTCCAACTTACGAACTTTTTGTAAAAGTTTTCAGTTAACGTAACTAGCGTGATCAAGTTACCTTTATTTGTATTCGTGATTCGCGGGTTTGCAGCAAGTTTTCTGTTTCAATGGTTGTGTAAGAAGATACATTTTATTTTTATACAACTCTGGTCATACACATGGGTGACTGTTGCATGTCGAACTACTGAGATACCAGTCATGACACACAACGCTACCTCTCCAATCAACCACGCATCGTTGGCCAACGTGAACCTTTCTGCTGTATGTTTGTACGTGATTAATCCAGTCCTGGTGCACCCTTCATATAATAGTATTGGAACAGCCAACAAGTGCGGCTGTTTCTGAAGTACTGCTGCCACCCCTACAAGCCCCAACTACCTGGCTGCGGTCAAATTGGCTTTAGTCCTCATGTTTCCCTATTACTGGCAAACATTTACAGATTACATACAGAGGATAAGTTGTGCACAATTATAGGTGCCACAAGTGATGTTGATATCATGTGGTACTTTGTTATCACTCCGAATATGTAAAACAGAGGGTGTTCTTAACACAAAGCAGTGTATATGAAATTTGTAGGTGAATGAAAATTTTTCAGTAAATAACAGATTTTGTAATTCATGCAGATTTTTAGTTTTTGAACCATTCTTGCTTTGAAACAAGTTCAGTGGGCAATTTTACTTTATTTTATTATTTATTTATATAGGCTATCTCTAGGACTGCAGAAAATATAGGCTACCTTGAAACAAAGACACCCCACTTTCTGTCCCTGTGATTTCATCCCCTCAACACTTTGTAATAATTTATGTTTAGTGCATGAAGGCACCAGTTAATTTTAAAATATTATATTCTGATACATTGCTGCAATAAAGGAACAAACAAGATTTTTCTAACAACCAAATGAATGTCAGTTCATTATTGTATTTACTTTTATGCTTTTTATGTAATCTATATATATAAAATTGAATATTTGTTTGTATGTCTGCTATACAAATCTACAGTTTTCAATTTAGAACCACCAAATTTGGTATACTATCTCATGGTTAGACCATAGTCTATTTTTGGAAGGGTCGGGGCCCAGGGTCCTTCACACAAAATTTTCATAAAATCTACAGTTTTCAATTTAGAACTACCAAATTTAGTATATACTATCTCATGGTACCCTAACTTAGACCACAGACAGTTTTTGGAAGGGGTGGGACAAGGGGGCCCGCACACAAAATTTCCATAAAATCTAGTTTTCAATTTAGAACCACCAAATTTGGTATACTGTCTCATCGTCTCTAACTTAGGTCGTAGACGGTTTTCGGATGGGGTCGGAGCCCAGGGTCAAGGAGCACCCATACAAAATTTTTGCAAAAAGTTCAATTTTTTACTTATAAGAACTGCAACACAATTCAGCATTCCAATACCCGATCTACAGTGTAAGTTAGAGACCATAGATAACAATAAAGCGCAAAAATATCAGTTTAGTGGTGTATTAAAAACACATGAATAAATGCTTACTTTCACCACCAACAGGCGGCTTCATCAAGCAGAAATACAATGTAATGTAAATAGAGTTCCAGATATTCAAAACGGTAAACAAAAGGATGATCAATGCCAATGTCAAGTCGCATGCACACGACATGACAACGGGTATTGCATTTCAGTGTCACAAGATTCTCAGAAGCACGCCAGATGTACGGTAGTTCTATAGATGTCTCCTCAGAGGAAAGTATTTCCATTCCTCTTCCTTTCTTTTTTTGCTTCATAAAAATAAATTAACTAAATCTTTTTTCCTTCACATCTGCAGCCATCCTGGCTTTTTTTTTTTTTTTTTTTTTTTTTTTTGGCAGAAATATTACTGCATCAGTCAGTCATTGGCAGTGGATGGCATTAGTTTGGAGGAAGCCTGCTTTTCACACAGACATCTCTACATCGCCTGGTCAAGAGTTGGCAATCCTAAAAATCTCTATATTTTTGCTCCCAATGGAAAAACTAAAAATATTGATCACCAAAAAGCAATAACCTAAATGAATTAAAATATATTTATTGGGAAATTACAGGAATATCTTTTTCATTCATTAACTTTCACCCGCTGAACTTCGTGATTCCACGAATGGTAATATTTACCCGAGAAATACTGGGTACCCCTGCTAGTTTTAACTTGTTAAATTGAAAAAAGCAATAATCTATTGGACAAATAAATTCAAAATTCAGCAAAGTGAAATTATTAAGCAAAGCTGAGACCCCCTCAACAGCATGAATTCCAGAATGCCCCTAAGAAAGTGAAAATCTATTGGCCAAATAAATCCCAAGTCTGAGAAGAATGGTCTGAATGTGCTGTCCCAGAAACTGATTCCTGCATTTTTTGTTAAACCTGGGAAACACCAGGTACGTCAATTAGTATTATATAATTATAATATAGTGTTCTCCCTAGAGCCTTTTTACTGGGCGGCCCTGTCACTTAATTTTGTCTGCCGCCCAGCTATATTTCCTATAACGAATGTTTTCACATAGCACATAATAGTAAGAATGAAAAACTTATTTCCACATACACCATCAGTGTTGATGAAAACTGGCTAAAATCTGTGTTTCCGCCCTGGCGGCACAGTGGTCTAAGCGCTGGCTTATGACAATTCTTCAGAGAAAGGTCCAAGTTCGAATCCCGGTGAGGCATGGATGTTGTGTTTGTCTTACGGCACCTGTTCTCTCCTTTCCCTGGAACCAGTGGCCCTAAATTAGGGACAAGTCGCTGCTTATAGCCTATCGAGTTGCTTACTGTGGTAATTAAAATTTTAATATATATATAAAGCCGCCCCGGTGGTGCAGTGGTCTGTGATGTCCTCTGATCATTCGTCCGAAATGGGTTCGGGTTTGAATCCTGGTGCGGCATGGATGTTGTGTTTGTCTTGTGGCACTGGCTCTCTCCCTTCCCTGGAACCAGTGTCCTAAATTAAGGACGGGCGACTGCTTATAGCCCATTGAGTTGCTCATGGTGGTCGTTAAACCTCCATTAAAAAAAAAAAAAAAAAGAAATATGTGTCAAATGTAATTTGTTAGTAAATACTCATTTTTTAACCATTTTTGCACAATTTTTTAACTGTTTATCAATGCCTACCACACCACTTAGGATGTTTAATAAGTATAATAATGTTAAGGAAAACTTTTTTTTTTTTTTATTGGAGAAGGGGTCGTTAAAAGTACCACCCAGCTAAAATTACTTGCCACCTAGCTGTAAAAAAAATCTAGGGAGAACACTATAATAGTTATAGGACTTGGAAATTTACAAAAGAAAATGCATTTTTCTATCTACCGTACCTATCACAAATGACAATAATTTGTCAACAGAGCTTGTATTGGGCCCATTTGAAAGCTTATTACATAACCTTTCTTTTGAGATGCAAACAATCGATATAGAAAATTTAGTTTTCAAGGTCATCTCTTCAATTTCTTAAAACACCCCATTAACTTTATTAAATAAAGCAGAGGAAGAGAGCATCTGAATAGGAAAAAAAAAACTAACTAATAAATAAACATTCCTTTTTGTAAAACGTTTTACAGAGCTCTATTTGCTACATGCCCAATCGAGCATGTAAAAATAAAAAATAAAAAGCATGCCTGGATGAAATTTTTATGTGCTCCAGGCATGTCAAGCAATGTAATTTTTGAGCCCTGAGCCCTGCAGTGCAGGATGTTGAGGTATATGCTCCTTTTGTGGCAGGGCTAAAATGAAACAATGGTCTAGTTCCACATCACAAAATATGTGTACAAGAACACATTCTAACAACACGCTTTGCAGTTGTGACACTTCAGTACAGTTCATAGTATTCCTCTTGTTGCCTCCAAATCCAGGTTCTCCCATTGAGGAACACATAGAATTTTAGGGGGAGGGGAGTGAAAATGGAAGATTTTGATACCCACCAGCGCAAAATAAAAGTTAATGAAAAATAGAAGAAAACATTTTCTTTCTAATGTTGAAACATATTTTTCTTTCTAATGTAAGTTGATGCGTTTTTATTAAAATTAATGCAATTTTTTTAACATAAGTAGCATTTTGACCAAAAACAAAAAAAAAATGAAACACTTTCAGGGCAGCTAAGGCCCCTAGCCCTCACCCCTAAATACGGCCCTTTTCCCATCTAATAAAGATAATCTAAAGTCAACTGTAGTAAGATTAATTATTTGCTATTTTTTATATGTGCAGAGCTTAAAAAATATCTGAAATCTGACATGCCCAGTCGGGCATGTGAAGAAATGATTTACCTGCCCAGGTAGTAAAAGCGCAGGAAAATTTGCTTTTTCAGTTACAATTTTCAGTAAATTTATACACACATTTGCTCATTTCTATTTTTACGGTCCTCACAGCATGAATCTAAGACCCCTGGTATGACCACTGTGGGAGGGCAACTGCTCTCCCAGTAGTTATTGCCCTTGCCTTCACCTAGGCCCATAGACGGAGAAAGGAGTTGGGAGGGGCGATTGATGAGAAAGGTCGGGCAAAAGTTAAAAAAGAGGTTGGGCACTGGACTATATGTGTGAATCACTAGGACAGGAAGGGAAAAGGAAATGCAGGTCTGGCAGTCCCCAACCTGGCTTCAAACTACTGCCATAACTTTGTTAACACAGAATTGTTGAGATATAGGAAATGGCATTAAGATTCCTGAGCACTGGAACTATAATCGGGACAAAGGAAGCGGCGTTAAGATTCCTACGCACTGGAACTATATATACTCAGGACAAAGCTAACCTGACTACACTGCTAAAGCTCTATAAAACCAATTTATTGACAAGATATCGCTTGTGTTTCAGTATTTCTCTGTGCAATAATGGGGTGCTATGTGCCATGAAGCCTTCCCCATAAGAGTGACTTAAGGCAATACAATAGGAAACTTCCCACATTCCATCACGATGTCCCCCTTCAAACCCATGCCTTCTCAACGTTGACGACCACCAGACAAATGTTTTCTGAATGAGTATTTTAAAAGAGCAACAATGAAGGAAGGAGCAAGTTTAGTGACCGCTAAGCCATTATCTCCCCCTTACCCTCACGCTAATGCAATTCTCCTCTCCCGCTCGGATTTAATATCCCCCACGTATACCATATAGACTCTCTGAAGCAAAACAGAAGTGATAATTATGTTGCCAAGATGCGAATATTTGTATTTTTTAGAAATGCGACTGAAAGTGGGATCTTCATTTTTTTATGTACGTAGGTATAACATTTATGAAAGTGGGATCTTCATTTTTTTTATGTACGTAGGTATAACATTTAGAACATCTATAAATTCATGTGCTTTTTTAGGTCTCAGTTCAAACTTGAACAGGAGTTTTTTTAAACTGGAACTATATTATACAGTGGAAGTACACACTCAGTAGCATTAAATGCATAGTCAGGTTAGTTTTGCCCAAATCATGAAAAACAACCACAGCATACCTTCTCTTTTAATGAAGAGTAGATCAGATCATATATGTAGAGACTTTTAGGAAGGGAGTGTCTGACCCCAGGTCTTAAACAACCCTTAGGAATAGGAAGCTAAGAGATTTGGGCTAAAGTGCCCAACAGGAAAGACACACAGAAATGAGGGAAGAGGAGACAGATGCCATTATTTTAAACTGGTGGGCCAGTACCCAGGACCCGATAGCTTAACGTGCTCGTCCGAGACATGGCGGATATTCAGCGAAGTTTAGCATTCATCACTACCTAGAATCGAACTTGGGCCATTTCCTTCGGTAATCACAAATGCTAACCACTAAGCCATCCACGAATTGGTATATTTATTACGAACAACAAGATCAGATCATATGTAGAGGATTTTAGGAAGGCAGCATCTGACCCCAGGTTAATGAAGAGTAGACTAAACATTTCTCTTTTGATTTGAAGTGGATTCATTTGAGTTTCGCCATTCTGCAATGGGAGAGAAATTTTTAACAAGTGGTTTCACTGTTGGACCATGATGCTGTTATGAATTAAGTCTAAAAAGTGATAATTTCAGTTTTCTACGGTGCTTTTCTACAAAATTTTCAGGAATGGATACATGCAAAAATATGCACTACATGTGAAAATACGCTTTTGTTCTTCAAAGTGGCTAAATATGAAAAATAAGCATTCTGCTTGAACATCTGGGCTTTAGTGATGAGTCAATGATTTGATAAATAGAAACTATATGTACCTGATGTAGGAATAAGCACAAAAGATGTGTGTTTAGTAGAGGATTAGGTGCCGTAAAATGAGTGAATTGCAGAAACTGCAAAGCAAGCATTCATTTGTGTAGCAGGATGAAAAAATACTTGGATTATTTTAAAACTTAGTAATATATAAACATAACATACAGAAACATGAAAAAAAAAACATATTTTGTAAATTACAAAATTTGGCTGCACTTCCAAAGTGCTATGGGTCAGTGAATTTGTTTACATTTGCCATCCTCCATGTACCACCACTGTTTAAGCTGGAATTATTTTTTCTTGTAGCAATTTAGCAATTTTGTCAGCAAAAGTTGTAGTAAAATGCTATGCAGGTTAGCCAAATTTATGGTTCTATTTTTCGCTTTAATATTTAAGTATGAAAATACAAACACAATACATTCGCTAAATAAAATTTTGTACTCTAAATAGAATTCAAGAATAAAAACAAATAGGCTTTTACAGAGAATTCTAATTTTAATAAAATAAAAAAAATCACATAACATTTGCGACAGTTTGTGAAAATATATACAAAGACCAGGAATGAGCAAAGCCACAACCGATGACACACAGACTGGCCGTTTGACCCAAACCAAAACAGAACGTGCTGCTGCATTGGCAAACTGACAAAGAAACAAACGAAACGCTTCTTTCCTTAATCAGTGTAGCAAAGCCCTCGTGAGAGGTGCTCTCGAGAGCTCACCGGTGCTTTTCTGCAATAGGAGAAAAGACAATGGGGATGGGAAAATGACAACAGGGTGAAGCAGCATGCGACAACAATGACTTTAAAAAAGAAGGATACCAGGTTAAAGCAGTGATGATGAAATGACAAAATGACACGGATTAAAAAACGCAAGGGCGAAGCTGGGGTGGGCAGAATGATGGAAAGAAAAAATGTTGGGGAAAGAAACCAGGTCACTGTGACAAAGTAGCGATGACGGAACAGAAAAATGGCAGAGATGAAAAACAACAAGGACAAAGCAGAGGAGGTGCAGGACGTTGGCTAGAATAAATTATGGGGGAAGAAACCAGGTTGGTGGAACGAAAGAGCGATGACCGAACAGGAAAATGACAGAGATGAAAAACAAAAAGGGTGAAGCAGAGGAGATGTGGGATGATGGCAAGAAAAAATTATGGGAAAAGAAACCAGGTTGGTGGGACAAAGGAGCGATGACGGAACAGGAAAATTACAGAGATGAAAAACAACAACAAGGGTGAAGCAGAGGAGTTGCGGGATGACGGCAAGAAAAAATTATGGGAAAAGAAACCAGGTTGGTGGGACAAAGGAACGATGACCGAACAAGAAAATGACAGAGATGAAAAACAACAACAAGGGCAAAGCATAGGAGGTGATGGATGATGGCAAGAAAAAATTATGATGAAAGAAATCAGGTTGGTGGGACAAAGGAGCGATGACCAAACAGGAAAAGGACAGAGATGAAAAAAAAAAGAGTGAAGCAGAGGAGGTGCGGGATGACGGCAAGAAAAAATTATGGGAAAAGAAACCAGGTTGGTGAGACAAAGGAGCGATGACCGAACAAGAAAATGACAGAGATGAAAAACAACAACAAGGGCGAAGCACAGGAGGTGCAGGATGATGGCAAGAAAAAATTATGGGAAAAGAAACCAGGTTGGTGGGACAAAGGAGCAATGACCAAACAGGAAAAGGACAGAGATGAAAAACAACAAGAGTGAAGCACAGGAGGTGCGGGATGATGGCAAGAAAATATTATGGGAAAAGAAACCAGGTTGGTGGGACAAAGGAGCAATGACCAAACAGGAAAAGGACAGAGATGAAAAACAACAAGAGTGAAGCACAGGAGGTGCGGGATGATGGCAAGAAAATATTATGGGAAAAGAAACCAGGTTGGTGGGACAAAGGAGCAATGACCAAACAGGAAAAGGACAGAGATGAAAAACAACAACAAGGGCGAAGCACAGGAGGTGCGGGATGATGGCAAGAAAAAATTATGGGAAAAGAAACCAGGTTGGTGGGACAAAGGAGCAATGACCAAACAGGAAAAGGACAGAGATGAAAAACAACAAGAGTGAAGCACAGGAGGTGCGGGATGATGGCAAGAAAATATTATGGGAAAAGAAACCAGGTTGGTGGGACAAAGGAGCAATGACCAAACAGGAAAAGGACAGAGATGAAAAACAACAACAAGGGCGAAGCACAGGAGGTGCAGGATGATGGCAAGAAAAAATTATGGGAAAAGAAACCAGGTTGGTGGGACAAAGGAGCAATGACCAAACAGGAAAAGGACAGAGATGAAAAACAACAAGAGTGAAGCACAGGAGGTGCGGGATGATGGCAAGAAAATATTATGGGAAAAGAAACCAGGTTGGTGGGACAAAGGAGCAATGACCAAACAGGAAAAGGACAGAGATGAAAAACAACAACAAGGGCGAAGCACAGGAGGTGCAGGATGATGGCAAGAAAAAATTATGGGAAAAGAAACCAGGTTGGTGGGACAAAGGAGCAATGACCAAACAGGAAAAGGACAGAGATGAAAAACAACAAGAGTGAAGCACAGGAGGTGCGGGATGATGGCAAGAAAATATTATGGGAAAAGAAACCAGGTTGGTGGGACAAAGGAGCAATGACCAAACAGGAAAAGGACAGAGATGAAAAACAACAAGAGTGAAGCACAGGAGGTGCGGGATGATGGCAAGAAAATATTATGGGAAAAGAAACCAGGTTGGTGGGACAAAGGAGCAATGACCAAACAGGAAAAGGACAGAGATGAAAAACAACAACAAGGGCGAAGCACAGGAGGTGCAGGATGATGGCAAGAAAAAATTATGGGAAAAGAAACCAGGTTGGTGGGACAAAGGAGCAATGACCAAACAGGAAAAGGACAGAGATGAAAAACAACAACAAGGGCGAAGCACAGGAGGTGCGGGATGATGGCAAGAAAAAATTATGGGAAAAGAAACCAGGTTGGTGGGACAAAGGAGCAATGACCAAACAGGAAAAGGACAGAGATGAAAAACAACAAGAGTGAAGCACAGGAGGTGCGGGATGATGGCAAGAAAATATTATGGGAAAAGAAACCAGGTTGGTGGGACAAAGGAGCAATGACCAAACAGGAAAAGGACAGAGATGAAAAACAACAACAAAGGCAAAGCAGAGGAGGTGCGGGATGATGGCAAGAAAATATTATGGGAAAAGAAACCAGGTTGGTGGGACAAAGGAGCAATGACCAAACAGGAAAAGGACAGAGATGAAAAACAACAACAAGAGTGAAGCACAGGAGGTGCGGGATGATGGCAAGAAAATATTATGGGAAAAGAAACCAGGTTGGTGGGACAAAGGAGCAATGACCAAACAGGAAAATGACAGAGATGAAAAACAACAACAAGGGCGAAGCACAGGAGGTGCGGGATGATGGCAAGAAAATATTATGGGAAAAGAAACCAGATTGGTGGGACAAAGGAGCGAAGACGGAACAGAAAAATGACAGCGATGAAAAACAACAGATACATGTACTTGGAGTGCCACTTTTCCAAAATAAGAAATCAACACTGCCAAAGTTTTGTACTAGTTTTGTACAGCCAAAAGAAAATTTTGTACACCACCGGAAGTGGTACTTTTCGGCTCTCTAAAAGTGGCACTCCAAGTACATGCTGGACTGCCACTTTTTCAAAATCGAAAATAAATACTGCCAAAGTTTGTACTAGTTTTGTACACCCAAAAGAAAATTTTGTACACCACCGGAAGTAGTACTTTTCGGCTCTCTAAAAGTGGCACTCCAAGTACATGCGGAGTGCCACTTTTTCAAAATCGAAAATAATTACTGCCAAAGTTTTGTACTAGTTTTGTACAGTTTTGTACACCCAAAAGAAAATTTTGTACACCACCGGAAGTGGCACTTTTTGACTCTCCTTTGTGGCCCTTGAGCATGTACTTGGAGTGCCACTTTTCCAAAATTGGAAAAAAAACACTGCCAGAGTGCTGTCATAGTTTTGAACAGTTTTGTACCCCCCCCCCCCCAAAAAAAAAAAATTTTTGTACACCACCGGAAGTGGTACTTTTTGACTCTCTTTGTGGCCCTCGACCATGTACTTGGAGTGCAACTTTTCCAAAATCGAAAAAACACTGCCAGAATCTAGTTTTGTACAGTTGTGTACACCCAAAAGAAAATTTTGTACACCATAGAAATGGTACTTTTTGACTCTCCTTTGTGGCCCTTGAGCACGTACTTGGAGTGCCATTTTTCCAAAATTGAAAATAAACACTGCCAGAATGTTACACTAGTGTTGTACAGTTTTGAACACCCAAAAGAAAATTTTGTACACCACAGAAAGTGGTTTTTATTGGTTCATCAGCACGTACTCGGAGTTCCCCTTTTTAAAAACGAAAATAAACACTGCCAGGGTGTGTGCATCCTAAAGAAAATTTTTACTCTACCGGAAGAGGTTCTTTTCACCTCTCCTTAGTGGCTCTCCGGCATGCGTTCTTGTACTGCCCTTTTTCAAAAATCGAAAATGAACACTGCCAGGGTGTTGTACGAGTTTTGTACGGTTTTGTACACCATCGAAAGGGAACCAGTCACTTACTATGCCTAAGCAAACTAGCCTTTGTTTTCCTAGAAAGCCATCGTAGAAAAATTTCTCCAAAAATGAAAATAGACGCCACTACCATTTTTTTCTCATGTTCTACCGTGAAATTTAAAATTATTTTCCTGAACAGAACAGTAGTAGAACTTTCCTACTTGATGTACCGCTAAACATGTACTTGCAGTCCAAAATACAAAAGCTCATCGTATTTGTTTGTTTTTTCAGCTCGAAAAAATGTTTTGTACTTTACCAGATGTGGTACTTTTCACCCGTCTTAGTTCAGTAACAGACATACATTTCTTTTACCATTCCACAAATCCTAAATATTCACACACATTTTCTACTATACTCGGGGCAAACTTAACCTGTCATTGGAAGGAAGGCTACAGAGTGTATACTTCCACTGCATAAAATAGTTCCGGTCTAAAAGCTCGTACTCCAGCTTCAACTGGCACTTAGAAATGACACAGATGTTCAATACGTTGTGTGTGTGTGCATTTAAAAAATTCAGATCTCAGTTTCAGCGGCATTTCTAAAAAATACAGATATTCGTGCTTTGGTGACGTCACTGATGGTTCTCTGTCACAGCATTCTTGTTTGGGTCAGAGTTAAGCTGTCAACCCAGGGGATATTTATTGCTGTGGGGGGGTGGGGGGTCATTAGTGGAAGGATGAGGGTGAAAAAAGTGTTTCCGAGAGCATTTCGCGTTTCTCCTTCTTGATTGTTGTTTTAAAACACTCTTCTGTCTTTTCGGTTTTTTCGAATGGCATCTGCCGGTCACTCGAGTGTATTTCAGCCGCATAAACGTGGGAAATCACTACGAAGCTCTGCTAAGGTGATCGTTATGAATGTTTTCACTAAATTGATGAAAAAACATTCGCCGAATAAATCAAATGAATTAACAGTTCTTACGGCAGAACTCACTGGCGTTTCAAGTCGCACCATTGCGAGAATGAAGGTTGAATTTAGTACTGAAGTAACCTCAGATCCATTGGCAATTTATTTCTTCAAATTAAAATACAATTCTCGCTTGGCTTACATAGAACGTTTTCTCGAAATTAGTTTGGAGTTCCCAATTCAGTTCTCAATATAGGCCAAGAAACGGCCATCTTTTCCTTTTGAACTTTTGTGCGCAGTTGCCTTAAACGCGCATGAACCGGCATGAAAATTCAGACAAATGAAAGAGTTCCTTCCCCAGCCACACATAATTCGGAAACTTGGAAAACTGCCACACATTCAAAGTGTTCCTCGGAGGAACAGCAATTTGTGCCCGGCCCATCAATGAAAAACATGTGGCAATTTTCCAATGTGTGGCAATTTTCCAAGTTGCTGAAAGATGTGTGGCAGTTTACAGTGAACCCTAAAATATCATTTACCACAGAGACGGGCTCTTCTTGTCCAGTACTTATGGCAACACGGGGTAGTTAAAAATGCATACACATTTAACGGATGTCTGTTATAAAAAAATCTAATCAAGGCAAAATTTTTGAAAGAACGAAATTTTACGCATAACTGATGACATGTTAAAATTACTTTTAATTAAATCCCGCAGTTGGTAATCTTCAAGCAATAAGTATAAATATATGAAATATATAAAAAATGGAAAAATATGTGAAAACAAAATTAGTCCACTTAAGACTGCTTCCCGTTTTTAGCAAAGATAATTTCATTTTAAAAGTAAGAAAGAAAGAAACGTTACACGTTCTGTAACATCTCCAAAAAAAAAAAAAAAAAAAAAAAAGATAAGAGAGGGAGAAATAAACTGCTTGTCTACCGGTCTGCAAAGCGCGCGGCGGTGGGGAGGGGTTAAAATAGAGGGGTTTGGTAAGGGATCACGGTGACAGACAGCCAGCCCTGAGGGCTTGTGGGAGAAGTTTTCCGAGTGAAGGTTAATTACACACCATTAGTGCGGAGTAATACTGGGAGTGAAAAGGTCACCGTAGCTTTGGCCCCATTGCCAGGATAGCTTTGCCCCGAGTATAGTTTTGTAAGTGCGAGAAACATGCTCCATTTTGAAATATAAGAAATCATTTGATAAGATTCCTCAATGGTAAAATTTGATGATCTCGGAGCGTATGTAAGCAGATTACAGTTCTTAATTTCCAATTTTTGTCTTAATGAAGTTATTTGCACCCGACTTTTATCTTTTTTTTTTGAATTACAGATTTGTACATTTTGGGATTGTATAACGGCTATCCTCAGTTGTGCATACCCCCATGACTGCATTAATAAATTACTTGTAGAATTTTTTGATTTTTGAAGCAGTAGCCTAAATGGTTAACTGATTTGATTAATATTCCTAGTTTGTTGCATATAAAACACACTTTTGTAATAACCCAGTAGCCAAACGGCCAAGTTGAAAGAATCAGCAAAAGGATTTATGTTTAAAATCACCTTTCCCTTAATTTTCCACTCAATGAAAGTTCGAAGGTCATCTATATAAAAAATCGTCACATTGTGATTCATCATTTGACACAAAATAGCTCTCAGATCAACATATAGCAACAATATGTATTCGTTTAAATATCTTTCTGTATATCAGTTCCCCACAGTTACTTGCAATCTTTCTCTCTCTACACCACTCCCCATTATTTACAATCAAGGTTGTCTCTATAAATTTTGCTGAGACTCACTGTCAGCGTCGCTAATATGTACAAGCTGTTTAGAAAAGTAACGAACTCTTCAGTGGGAAAATGTTTAGTTTAGAAGCAACTAGAAAGGAGGGTTAAGTTACAGGTATACGTCGCCACAGACTGAAATTCAACCAGTTTCTGCGCAATGTTTTTTTCAATCTAGTGGTTTTCAGTTTAAACAAAAATTTTAAATTTAAGCATTGCTTTGTAGAAATAAAAAGATATTCAGTGAAACTTCAGCTATGCGTATTCCAATTATATTTTTTGACATTTATACGTAATTCTGCATTCTGCATTAGTCCCGATATTTTACTGTAGTTTCTAAGCTTTTCCAATTCAATAATAGCTAATTAATTCATTTATACGCTTTTTTCGATGTGCATAAATGTAATTTCAGATTATCACAAATTCAGAGTTCTTTGATTCATTTACATATAGGTGTAACTGGTATATAACAAGTTTGAGAGAATTGAGACAGCATTACTGAGTTCTTGGGTGGAAGAAGCGTGGGGCACAATTCCAGCAGAAATGGTTATAAAATCTTTCAAAACATGCTGTAAGTAATGCCATGGATGGAAAAGAAGATGAACTGATTTACGATTCAAGTGAAGACAACAGGAACAATGAAGAAATTGGTGATGATGTCTATTGATGAATCAAGCGTAACAGAATTGGATTCACAGAAATTATTTGAAAACTTCGATAATGAAGCAAATTTTGAAGAATTTTAGAGAAGGTAATCTCAGAATTTTTATATTTTATAAGAATAAATAAGTTTTCCAAAATCTTAAAACTTAAGGTTGGCTTATATGCAGGTCAAGGATTTTCACCAATTTTTAGCTGCTGAAATAGGGGGGGGGGCGGCTTATAAGCGAGTATACACTGAAGCGCCTGAAAAACTGGTACACCAGTCTAATACTTGGTACGTCCCCCACGGGAGCACAGCACTGCAGAAATACGACAGGGCATGGACTCCACTAGCTTCTGGAAATATGCTGTAGGCAATGCATGCCATACTTTCAGCAGAGCGTTCCACAATTCAGGTGTATTCCGAGGTCTCGGATTCCTGTGTTCGATAGCGCGTTGCATGGCAATCCAAATGTGTTCTATCACGTTCAGATCTGGGGACTTGGATGCGAATGGCAACACCCCAAACTCAGATGAATGCTCCTCCAACCATAATGTGGTGTCCTGACACTTGTGTGGAGGTGTATTGTCCTGTTGGAACAGGCCCAACCCATCAGCATGAATGCAGGACATGAACGGGTGTAACTCGTCAGAAAGGATGCGCACATAGTGTTGGCCGGTCACAGACGTTTGTAGACGTACCAGGGGCACCAGCGAAGTCCAGCTAAACACACCCCATACCATTACGGACCCCCCACTAGTCGGTACAGTTCCCTGTTGACAGGCGGGATCCATGGCTTCTTGGGGTTTGCGCCAAACACGAATCCTTCCATCTGCCCAATACAGTTGGAAACGCGACTCGTCAGACCAGGCTACTTGTTTCCAGTCATCAAGTGTCCAGTGGTGGTGTTGCCGTGCCCAAGCAAGGCGCATAGCTGTGTCATGCACCCATCAAGGGGACTTGAGTTGGGCGTCGGCTTTCAACGCACATATCGTGCATGGTACTTTGCACAGTCCGGACACTGATGCTTGTTGAGGCTCCAGCATTGAATTCTGATGATACCTGCGAGAGTGTTGCCCGCCTATTGCGCGAAAGGATTCTTGACAGCCGACTATGGTCACGTTCACCGAATGTCTTTTGATGGCCACACTGGTATCGTAGGTTGGAGGTTTTGCCGGAATTCTCGTAGTTACGGTACACCCTTGCAATGGTCGTCCGTGAAAATCTGAACTTCGTTTCTATCTCCGAAATACTATGGCCCATCTCACGAGTGCCAACTATGGCACCGCATTGAAAATCGCTTAAATCATTATTGTCATTCTCATGCCGTACACAGCTAGGACAGCTGCCAAGGATGTCTATCGCTTTATATACGCACTGGCGGACGCAACCGAGTATGCATATAGGTGATGTTGCTATGTATTTTGCTGAAGCTCGTCTGTACCAGTTTTTCTGGCACTTCAGTATATATGGTACTTTTAAAAATTCACTGGTTTTTGCAAAAATGATGAAATTTTTCCTGCTTTTTGGAACAATTTTAAAATTCCTGAGAATTCCACCTTATGTGGAAATAAATCCTTTATAGCGAAAGTCATGTGAACTGCTGGGGAAGTTTTCATTTCATTAGAGTGGAAGAAAAGAAAATGCATGTTTTGGGCAGAAATCTAAAGCTGAAAATGTACAGCCTGAAAAAAATGAAGAGCAAAGTAAGGTTTTGTTTGTTTGTTTGTTTTGATTTATGACGGGTAGTCTTAGGATTATAATTTTTCAAATAGTTTCATGTGCACAACATCTGCAGATACCAACCATGGGGGCTATCCTACATTTCTAGAGCTATCCCTACATTTCCTGAGAATATTTAATTTTTTTTAACCGAAATTATTTTATGCTTATTTAATAAGTAGCAATTTTGTAAAGAAAAATAAGATTTCCATTATAGAAATGAAATGTTGAATAACAAATAATATCAGAAGTGTTTTTTTTTTCTTTTTAATCGGTTTTTCAAGAGAACCTTTTTTTCTTGCTTGTTAATCAACACCAATAAATGCACAGAATTCAGGAAACATGAATGTTAAGTTGTAAATAAGTTATATCAAATGTTGAATAATTTATCAAAAGTGCTGATTTTTTGTATGTGGTTTTAAGGTGAACCTAATTTGTTCTTTTTTTTTTTTTCCTTGTTTGCTGTTAATGAACATCATTAACTGCACACAGTTCAAGAAATTGGTTATGTTTCCTTGTTTTTCTACAGTGATGGCACTAAAGTCTTTACCGCATGATCATGGGTGTCCACAGATGTCATGTAAACAAAGCAGAGAGAGAGAGAGAGAGAGAGAGCAACACATGAAAGGGTAACCAATATGTTCCTTAAAAGTATTTTGCTTTGACATCCTTAGGGCATATCTACTATATACTGAAAACTCAACCCAAAGTTTTTTTGCAGTGCATCTATATATAAGTTTTTAAATAGAGAATTAAGCATAAGATAGGTGCTTATGAAACTTAAGTCCATTCACTGGACATATGAATCAGGCACCTTTTAACAGCTACTATCTCATGACCACAGATCGTTCTTAAAATATTTTGTAAATCAATGCAACAGCATGCCAATGAAAAATGGCATTCGCAATCTTTTAAGTCACAAAACTAAAAAGGCTAATTGTTTTTGTTTGTTTTTTTGTAAAAGTATGTGTATTTTTCTTAGCCATTCCTAGCACCTGGAATGACAGACCGTTAAATTGTCCTATTCATTTGTAAACTGCAGACTACATAGAATTTTGCACTTTTTCATTTCCGAGGCTAAAGATAGACACAGGGCAACAGAGGCAAAAACTGTATATATCCACTTTCATTTGCGTCTCACTCTTACTGCAAGGATGTTTTAGTGTTTCTTTTTGTTTTGTTTTCACTGGTTTTATGGCCTCATGCATATTTTCTTTAACCAGAATTACTTCACTGGTTCCACAGAAAATACATAAAACCAAGGAAAAAAAAACAAAACAAAGTAATACCTGACTCACGTGCTAGGCGAGAACTGTTGTGAGAAGTTAGAACTGCACCTGCTCAGACACTATCGTTCTCCTTTTTTGTAAAACGCCCGTTGAGTATAAACTGCAATGTATTTAATACACCAACTCTTGTTAAATGAACATTTTATCACGATGTATATATGAGATGCTTCTAAGAAATGTCTCAGCCCGGAGGGGTGTTGATCTCGGCATCAATACCAGCCTGCGCAGAATACACATTTTTATCCACTGCCAGGAGCCAACACTCCGTTACCAGGGTAAACAAACTTCACGCACACCAATCAAAAGTTAAAGGGCACACAATTACCTGTGACATCTGAGGACGCAAACTAATTTCTTTGAGATCGATACATCCAGGAACCAACTTGTTGAGCAACTGGCACAGCAGTACGCCATCTCGAAGAGTACAAGCTAAATCGATCACTTGTGCAGTTGGCCATGTCACCCTGTGATCAGGCAGCAAAACTTGGTGCCTAATCAGCCAAGATGCACACTCCCTCCACAAAATATCCGCCATCATAACATAACAACGTTCACCACATAAGATGGCTCACTGATTTGCTCATGCCTCACAATCCATTCAAGCTGTTTGTACCACAAATTCTCTCCTCGCTCTCACCACACAGAAATAAATCCACCACCGACCTAGCGTGAAAACCACTGTCGACCTGCCCGGTGCTCCCTAATTCCGACTCTCATCTCTTCCATAGTGGCGCCATCTCGAGAAAAATATTCTGTTTCCACTTTTCTAATTCTGAAATGGTCACGGTTTGTAACAGAACGTTTTGTGTTGCAGAACGCTATATTAAGCTGACCAAAGTCCGAAATTCTTAAGAACAGTCTCCCAATTTGGTTTACTGTCCCCAAAAACATCTGATGCCTTTAAGGACGCAATTTGTCCTCAAGTAATCTCGAATTTACACTTCCTGATTACCTCGTTTAATTTCTAATAAAAAATGTTCTTAAAAATAGTTTTCGTTGTACAAATTTTCCAGGGGCGTATTTAAAGGGGGCTTGTCCCCTCCCGAAAGTATTTAATTTCTTCGTTAAAATGCGACGTATATACAAAAAGTACTTTAATTTAATAAAACTGCGTCAACTAACAATAGAAAAAAACGCTTTAATTTTTTCATCTATTTTTCATTAACTTTTATTTTGTCCTGATGATTTTTTAAAATTTCCATTTTCCGCCCCCGCCCCCTTCCCATTTCTATTTACGCCCCTCAGATTTTTCAACATGCTTCTTCTGAAAACAGATTTTGACTTACTTTTTTTCCTTTTTCCGAGTTTTTTTTTTATTGGAGGTGTAACGAACACCGTGAGCAACTCAATGAGCTATAAGCAGTCGCCGTCCCTAATTTAGGGTCACTGGTTCCAGGGAAGGGAGAGAGCCAGTGCCGTAAGACAAACAAAACATCCATGCCTCACCGGGATTCGAACCCGGACCCCGTTCGGACGAATGATCAGAAACCATCGCTTAGACCACTGCGCCACCGGGGCGGCTTTTTCCGAGTTTAGTGACCCCTGTTGGCAACTCTAAAGACTATAAACAGCCACCTGTCCCTAATTTGGGGATATTCCTTCTAGGGAAGGAAGAGAGCAAATGCTGTAAGACAAGCACACCACCAAGGAGGTTATAATAATACTTCTGATCAAATGATCATATATAGAAGATTTTAGGAAGGGAATGTCTGACCCCAGGTCTTAAACAACCCTTAGAAATAGGAAGCTAGGAGATTTGGGCTAGAGTGCCCGATAGGAAAATGACACGGAAGCAAAGTAGAAAGGGGGAGGAAGACGCCTTTATCTATTACCGGGGGAGGGGCCAGTACCCGGGATCCGACGGCTTAACGTGCCCATCCGACGCACGGCGGATATTTAGTGGATCGAGCGTTCGTACCTGCTGGAATCAAACCTGAGGTCCTTACCGTGGCAGTCACGAACGTTGCCAACTAGGCCACCCGCGGCCCTTAACCGTGAAGCCTCAAGGTGTGGGAATATGACGTTGTTTACATGACTCCTCTGTAAATTCAACGGTGTGTATTTTGGAATTGCGTGGTTTTGGTTACAAAAATCGCTTTGTTACCAAACCGGAATGAATTATATTTCATACACGAGTGAAGTTTTCAAATTTAACGTTATTTTTTGCTTGGAATTCGCACTAACGTTCGTGTGTTTCAACTTAAAGTAAAAATGGGAAGAATCCTCAAAATAATTAAGAATTTTATAAATTCAGCATTTTCTCCCGCATTGGCAACAAGTTACGATGCGAAATTGGAAACATTTGCGACAGAAGGAGGTGATTCGGCCAACACAAAATGCATTGCAGTTGGCTTGAAATCCATCAGCTTCCCACACTTTGACGGCTGTCGCTTGCGGTTATATGCTTCACGCAAAGTAGTACTGCTCTATTAACAAGGACATATCCAGATATATTTTTTTTTATTGGAGGTTTAACGACCACCGTGAGCAACTCAATGGGCTATAAGCAGTCGCCCGTCCCTAATTTAGGGTCACTGGTTCCAGGGAAGGGAGAGAGCCAGTGCCGTAAGACAAACACAACATCCATGCCTGACGGGATTTGAACCCGGACCCCTTACGGACGAATGATCAGAGGCCAGCGCCTTAGACCACTGCGCCACCGGGGCGGCTCTCCAGATATCTCATTCTATCTTCCTTGCACACCAACACGCCTCAGTCGGGACTCAACAAGGAGGTTATAACAGTGGCGGCTTTTCAGGTGAAGTAGGTGAAGTGCCTCTTCACCTATTTTACTTAAAATAAAGTTTTATTCAGTAATTTGTATATATATATCATCATCATCATCATCATTGTCAACCATTATCAATCCACTGCTGGACGAAGGTCTCCCCAAGTTTCCTCCACAACGGTCTGTCTTGTGCCAGTCTCCTCCATGTCACCCCTGCATACTTTCGAATTTCATCCACCCATCTCCCATGTGGTCTTCTTCTGGGTCTTTTCCTGTCCCTTGGAATCCAATCTAAAATTTCGGCTGTCCATCGATGATCTGTCCTTCTGGCAGTATGTCCAGCCCATTGCCATTTCAGGAATTTAACTCTGATCATGATGTCTTCCACTCTTGTCATTTTTCGGATCCACGAGTTCCTCTTCTTATCTCTCCTGGTTACACCAAGTATGCACCTCTCCATGCATCTTTGAGTTGTCTGCAGCCTTTGTATGTCTCTTTTAGTTAAGGTCCACGTCTCTGCACCATACGTAAGCACTGGAAGGATGCATTGATCAAACACTTTTCTTTTAAGACATAATGGCATATTGCTCTTGAAAATTATGCTGTTTCTTCCAAAAGCTCTCCAGACAAGTTTTGTACGCCGATTAATTTCTTCATCAATGTGACCCTCACTTGATATCTGCTGTCCAAGATAAACGTACGTGTCTGTTATCTCCAGCTTTTCTCCATCAATCGATAAATCTTCATTTCTTGTAAAAGCATTGAACATCCCTTTTGTCTTCTGAAAGTTCATTTTTAATCCCACTTCTTTACTCTTGTCCGCAAGTTCCTGGATCATACTCTGCAGCTCTGATGGGGTAGTTGCAAAAATGACTACGTCATCAGCAAAACGAAGGTGGGTTAGATAATCTCCATTAATCTTTATCCCCTTGTTTTCCCAGCTCAGCGACTGAAGAACACCCTCCAATGTGGCATTGAAGAGCTTCGGAGATATGGTGTCACCTTGTCTCACTCCCTTTCCAATTTTTACGTGTGTTGTATTTTCAAACAGCCTAATCTTTGCACTTGCATTTTCATAGATGTTATTAATAATATTAATGTATGCATCTTCAATACCGCAGGTTTTCAGAGCCATTGTAACTGCTGATGGTTTCACCGAATCAAAGGCTTTTTCATAATCGATAAAAGCCATGCACAATGGAAGTTCATATTCCCTCGCTCTTTCAATTAGTTCTCTCAGCACGTGGATATGATCTATTGTGCTGTAGCCACTCCTGAATCCAGCTTGTTCTCTCGGTTGAGCCATGTCCAGTGTTACCTTCAAGCGGTGTGAAAGAACTTTAGTGAAGATTTTATAAACTACTGATAGGAGGCTGATAGGTCTGTAGTTTCCGAGATCCTCAATGTCACCTTTCTTATGTAGCAGGATCATTGTAGCGGTGTTCCAATCCTCAGGAATCTTTCCTTCAATAAGGCATTGAGTGAAAATTTGGGCGAGTACTGTTTCGATTTCTCCACTTGCTTCTTGTATGATGTCTACAGTAATTCCATCTTCTCCTGGAGCTTTTCTTCGCTTCATGTTCTTGATTGCATGTGCAACTTCTGCTGGAAGGACTGGAGGAACTCTGGTACTGGTATCTTTCATGATGTCTGGAGTGCATATATCATCCCTTTCATATAATTTGGAGTAGAAATCTTTCACTCTTGTCAAAATTTCGCCTCTATTTCTTGTTACAGAACCATCTTCTTTTCTCAGTGCCATAATCTGTTTTCTTCCCTTACTGAGATGTCCCTTTGCTATCTTTAGGCTGTGGTTGTTTTCAATTGCTTTCCTCACTAGTTCACAGTTGAATTTCCTTATGTCTTCAGTGATACTTTTTCTTACTGTCTTGCATAGCTCTATATATTCCACTTTGGAAGTCACATCTTCTTTAGTTGTCCTCATCTCTCTTCTTTTTTGCATCAACATTTTGGTTTTTCCTGATAATTTGTTCACATGCAATTTGTTCTTAGACCCAGCTAATTTTGTTGCTGTTTCCATAAGAGCTTTGGTTACTTTTCTGTTAACTTCAGAGATGTCCACTTCTTCCGATGTTAGGCCTTCTAAAGCAGAAAATCTGTTCTTCAGTTCCAACTTGAAGGTATTATGGTGTTTTTTAAGGTTGGTTATGTCAATACATTTTGTTTGTCTTATGAGCTTGCCACGTTCAAGTTTAGTGTTGAGGTGCATCTTACATCTCACCAATCTATGGTCACTACCTGTGTTGAACTTGTTTAGCACACTGCAGTCTTCTATGACGAATTTTTTGTTACACATAATAAAATCAATTTCATTTGTCGTCCCATTTGGATGTCTCCATGTCCATTTCCTGTGTGGCTTTTTCTTGAAGAAGGAGTTCAAGATGAAAAACCCTTCTGCCTCTGCAAACTCAACGAGAGTATTTCCACGCTGGTTTCTGTTGCCCTGACCGAATTTACCTACTGAAGTTTCATTCTGTTGCCGTTGCCCTGTTTTTGCATTGAAATCTCCCATAATTATTTTCAAGTGCTGCTTACCTTTATTATTTAGATGACAAATTTCCTCATAAAATTCTTCAATTTCTTCTTCAGGATGACTTGTGGTGGGTGCATAAGTTTGAATAATCTGAGCCTGGTATCTTTTCGAGAGTTGGATAACAAGTCGTGCAGCTCTGTCAGAGGAACTTTCAACTTCTACAACTTTATCCTTCAGTTTCTTGTTTATTATAAATCCAACACCACTAGTTCTGCCAGTATCTGTCCCACGATAGTAGAAGAGATGTCCACTTTTCAGTTCGATGAGATCTTCTCCTTTTCTCCTTACCTCACTTAGTCCCACAATGTCCCACTTGATCCTTTGTAGTTCCTCTTCCAATTCAAGAAGCCTTGAATCAGAAGATAGGGAGCGTCCATTGTAAGTAGCCAAGGTCAGCATCAGATGGCAGCCTAGTCCGGTTCTCCGGGGATTCTTAGCACCCTCTGCCTTCATGTCGCACTGGCCGCTGCCTTGGCCAGGTACATTCCAGCTGCCGGAGACTGAGGGCCAAGATTTAAGTTGTGGAATCATTTTGGAGGGGTTTGGCCATAACTCACCACGCTGGCCAAGCGGGTTGGTGAGTGTGGGATAGAATTTCCTCTAATCCCGATGGTATAGTTATACCGCTATGGGCGGTCGTCAGAGCCCCTTTAGTGGGAACAGGATGCACCACGAGAAGGCGGGGTTGACATTTGTCAAGGAGAGGCTGTGATGTTACGCATCACCTGACCTTACATCCCATATATATATATATTTGCCTCTATTGTGTTCCAAAATACTCAAAATTTTGATTAGATATCAATTCACATAGCGTGTTTAATACGGAAAACAAGTCCTCATACATAAAACAGTGCAAGTGAAGAGCCGTAATGAAAAGCTTGGAAGTCTGCAGCTGTCGACCGAGTTGCTACGGTAAACGTGACGTCAACCTGCTCTATTTGGCGCGCAAGTGAAGTGTTTTAGCTTTCGGCGCCGAGGCTCTGCAGTTCTTCGTGACTTTCGAAGGAAATCACGGTGAAACGGGACGGTTTAACCAGGGTACCTTCCAATCACTAGGCTTTTTCCTTGCGGTGTTGTGGTACATGCTTTCCGAAAGGGATTTGTTTTTTCCTGCTTGGTGATTATTTGTCAAATAGTTTAGCTGTTACTGTAGTTTCGTGTACAGTTTAATAGTTAGTGATAGTTTTAATTAAAGTATGTATCCTGTGAACGACATTGTTTGCAATTTATTACAAACTCCATTTAATCAGTGGAAAGATGAAGATAAAAAAAAACATTTTACTTCAAGGACGACCAACAGATTCACTGACAATTGTTGCCAAAAAAGAAATCAAGCAGAGTGGTAAATCTTACAATATTAATTTTAAAAATTGTTGGTTTACTGAATATAAATGGCTCTGTAGTACTTCTGTGTTACAAAAATTATTTTGTTGGCCCTGCTCTGCTTACTTTTTAGTAATAAACATTCGCCGTGAAATAAAGACGGATTCTCAGATTTATTAAATATAACACGCTCACTTCATAAACATTGTGATTCTAGCGACCACCTGAAATGCGAGTTAAGCTAAGGAATTTTGAAAAAGCCGCTCCGGTGGCGCAGTGGTCTAAGCGATGGCCTCTGATCATTCGTCCGAAAGGGGTCCGGGTTCGAATCCCGGTGAGGCATGGATGTTGTGCTTGTCTTACGGCACTGGTGGCTCTCTCCCTTCCCTGGAACCAGTGACCCTAAATTAGGGACGGGCGACAGCTTATAGCCCATTGAGTTGCTCACGGTGGTCGTTAAACCTCCAATCAAAAAAAAAAAAAAGAATTTTGAAAAAAATCAGAACACCATTGCCGATGCCCTCAGGGAGAATGCCAGGTTTTGGAATAAGCATTTCAACGAAAATGTTCGTTTAAATAGACTTTTCCTGCAGACAGTGATTGATGCGGTATTATATTTGAGCAAACAACTAGCATTCCGTGGCCATGACGAAAGCATGGACTCGATAAAACGTGGAAATTTCAAGGAATTACTTTCATTGTTGATATCAAGAAGTCCTTTAGAAATCAAAATCAATACGAAAAGATAAAAAATGTTTCATAGGTGACTCAAAAACTATTCAAAGTGAATTAATTGAATATATTTCTGAATACATAAACGATCACGTTAAAAATGAAATAAATGAAGTTCAATGCTTTTCTATTTAAGTAGATGATACCACAGACATAAATCAGGCTTCTCGGTGCTCTTTAATAATAAGATTTGATGATTCGGAAGGTGTATTGGCTGAGCGATTTTGGGTTTTTTTTTTTTTTTTTTTTGATTGGAGGTTTAACGACCACCGTGAGCAACTCAATGGGCTATAAGCAGCCACCCGTCCCTAATTTAGGGTCACTGGTTCCAGGAAAGGGAAAGAGCCAGTGCCGTAAGACAAACACAACATCCGTGCCTCACCGTGATTCGAACCCAGATCCCTTACGGACGAATGATCAGAGGCCATCGCTTAGACCACTGGGCCACAGGGGCGGCCAAAAGGACATTTTAAGTTCGGTACTTTGAATATCCATATACTTATGAATTTACCGTTAACAACTGTCAAAGTCGAAGGCAAAACTGATTACTTAAGCACCTTTCCATTTGCAAGTTACAAGACAAATTTAACGCTAAGGGCACTGAAAATAGGATTTCTATAAATTTATCGGTACGTAACGTAAAAATTGTCATAAAATTGGAATGTGTTTCAATTACAAAACGTGCTTTTTCTATTGCTTCAACTTCGGGAAATCATCTTGTTTTTTACGTTATGAGCAAATTAGTAGGCAACGACCGTGGTATCAAGCAAATATAAAATACTTGAAGATATTGGCAATGGGAAAAGTCCTCCACATTAGAAAATTCGTGTACAACGAAATTTGTGCACCGTACTTCACTTGAAAAAACTGGATGACTTCTCGTGGAGGAATTTTCCTGTGGCGAACAATTCCCTAATTGGAAGAGATTCAGTCGTCCATGGCATACGCGAATGACCATGGACCAAGAAAGCTGGATAATAAGAATTTCATCAGTGCAGGAAAGGGAGAATGTGAAGTTTCTTGAAAGCATTTATTATTATTATTATTTTCATCGAGAAATTTAGGTTTGCAGTTTTTTATTTTTGACGAAAAGATGCGCGAGGTGTTTTTTTTTTTTTTTTTTTTTTTGTCCTGTACTGCAGTTATCATAAACAGAAGCATAAGAATTAAATGCAAAAAATCCGGTTTCAAAATGGAAAGGTAGAATCCACAGCTTTTTGAGTAAGAGTATCACTGAAACTTTTTATTTCTTTTTCAAAAGTCAGTTTTATGTTTATTATAGGAATAGAAACTGTGAGAATACTTGATAATTATCAGTGTTAGACTAGAGGAGGAAAAAGCAATAAGAAAATATTGTACAACACAATATAAATTTCTTTTAACACTGTTAAATAAGAAAAAGATAGTGGGATATTCTCGAATTTCTTTATTTTTTTCAGCCTAAATATTAGCTCTTTGGGTTTAGGCTGGTTTAGTGAAATTAGGGCTGAGACGGAATTTGATTATCCTACCACAAAAGAAAAAACAACAATAGCGAACACCCCCGATCATCAGGAAAGTTCATACAAGCGCTCCTCATCGCAACTCGGGGGAGGTTCCAACACAGATGTTTTTCCTTGGCTAGAAGTAGCATGAAAGCAATTTATAGCACAGCAGACCAGTTAAAAATTCGCCTTAAACAATGAAAAATTTGGGAAGCGTGAATACTTTCTTCCCCTATCACTAAAAGGAAGGCTAAATTAATTTTAGCCGTTCGTTTCAAAATAAGTACATCGATAACAACTCGAAAATTCGGTGTATCAGCAACAACAAGAAAAAAATATATGTCAGTAATATATGAGAAAGTAAAATGGCAATTGACAATACAAAGTGGTCGGTTTAAGAATTGATTTGTTTCGGTCTGTGAAAACCGAAACAAAACTGGCAATCCGATTATACGTTTTCGGGGGCCCTAAGCGCGCGCCTAGTCAGAAATCCGCCCATGGCCGTTATACTAATTTTTTTTTATTGGAGGCAGTGCCTGATATGCGGGGCACCTGCCCAGGGCCCCCAGTTTGAAGGGAAGGGGGGGGGGAATTGGCAATTTTCATAATAATGTCATGTTATAAATTTTTTTTTGTCGAAAGTTCCATTTTGATTGGACGAACTGTCAAGAGGACTAATAAAATTTCTGAGGCACCCATCTTAACTAACTCAGTGAAGCATTTTAAACATTTTAGATTGTGAGCTCCACCTTCTATTACTAACACGTCCACTATCGTGAAATGCGACACTTTGATTGGTGCAGTATCCTAAAGTCCGTGGATGACGCTTTCAGTCTGCAGCCGCACGGATGGAAATATTTGCTGAGGAAAATGGCAACACATTTATAAAGCAAACACTTGTTTATAGCATGTGGTTCTACCATGATGCATTTCCTTTCCATGACAAGAAACTAAAGTGAGAAATGAAAACATGTACATAAGTTATTGAATATACTATAAACTCAAAATTTACTTGTAATCGAAGCTTCTGAGAATGCTTTCTATCGTATGCCTATTTGTAAATATTATTGTACGTTATTTTCGCGAGTAGCATTGCATAAATTTATGCAAATCTACGATTTTTTTTTATTGGAGGTTTAACGACCACCGTGAGCAACTCAATGGGCTATAAGCAGTCGCCCGTCCCTAATTTAGGGTCACTGGTTCCAGGGAAGGGAGAGAGAGAGAGCCAGTGCCGTAAGACAAACACAATTTCCATGCCTCACCGGGATTCGAATCCGGACCGCTTTTGGACGAATGATCAGAGGCCATCGCTTAGACCACTGCGCCACCGGGGCGGCCAAATCTCCAATATGGACTATTTTAAATTAACTTGGGAGAGGGGTTGAAAGACCACCGTGAGCAATTCGATGGGACTATAAGCAGTCGTCCGTTCCTAGTTTAGGGCCACGGGTTCCAGAACAGGGAGAGACTCAGTGCCGTGACACAGCATCCATGAATCTAGACCCATCTCGGACGAATGGTCGGAAGCCAGAACTTTGATCACTGTGCTCCCGGGACGGATGATTAATTTTACTCAAACGATATTCAAAAGTGTGGAAATTGCAATCCTATTATTAAATTGGCAAATCTAAGTTCTGTTTTTCAGTCGAGCAAGAAAATTATCTGCTGTTTCGTTTGTTAACATATTCGTCCTTTGTTACTGCTATTTTATTTGCAAAGCCAGTGGAAAATATTCTAACCTTTTTTTGTGAAGCAGAACAGAGGGAGAAAGCAATTGTTTTCATGCAGATTCACTCACCAGCATCATTAACAAAATAGGAGGGTGGGGGAGGAAATAAGGAATACTTTGAGTGCTTATCTTTTCAGCAAATGGATTTAATTCTTTATTTCAAAGATAATACAGATAAAAATTTTTAATGATGATAAAAAAATCAAAAAAAAATCAGCATATCATTAAAATTCGCGACCCCAAGAACTGGAAATGCTAGGCATTTTATTCAGGTTCGGCTTTTCGCCTATGCTAATGGCAGGTCCTGAATAAAATTTCTCCTTAACGGAACTGAATGGGACTGTAAATTGGTTTTTATTTTAAAGTTTTGCTCGCTCTGGTGTTTCTGTCATATGCTACCTCGATGAGACGGAAATTTAAAAATACTATATCCTAATTTAATTTTATTATGCAAAATCTTTTTAGAAGCTGACACATGTAAAATATCTTAATCATAATATATAAGAGTATGTTTTTACTGACTAATATTTTTATGAAACCCAATTTTGGAAAATTAAAGGGCAGGATTTATTATATAGAGAAATAAAGTGTTGGCCCAGTCACGTGTGTTGCCTTTTTCGATATTCATTTTCCAAATCCAACTTTTATTAGACATACTGCACAAAAGTGATTCTTATTTAAATTTTGACACACACAAGTACCGTACATTTAATTGGCAAATAGAACATAACAATCGCAACACTTATCATTGATACACTTAAGAGAAACGGATGTTTTTCAAATCTACCTCTGCCCTTCATTTGTTTTCGGCATGGTGCGTCGATATTGTCTATCGAATTCCAGCGTTCAATAATGCTTGACCAAGTAAAGTTCTACGATACTCAGCTCAGTTCCATATCTTTAAAAGTTCAGTCACTGACAGTTCTGGATTCAGTGTTAATTCGCCCTTCCAAAATATAGGGAACAGACATGCAAAGAATAATGTGTACTTGGGTTTTTTTTTTTAATTGGAGGTTTAACGACCACCGTGAGCAACTCAATGGGCTATAAGCAGTCGCTCTTCCCTAATTTAGGGTCACTGGCTCCAGGGAAGGAAGAGAGCCAGTGCCGTAAGACAAACACAACAGCCATGCCTCACCGGGATTCGAACCCGTACCCCTTTCGGACGAATTTTTTTTTTTTTTGGTTGGAGGTTTAACGACCACCGTGAGCAACTCAATGGGCTATAAGCAGTCGCCCGTCCCTAATTTAGGGTCACTGGTTCCAGGGAAGGGAGAGAGCCAGTGCCGTAAGACAAACACAACATCCATGCCTCACCGGGATTCGAACCCGGACCCCTTACGGACGAATGATCAGAGGCCAGCGCCTTAGACCACTGCGCCACCGGGGCGGCGTACTCGGGTTTAACGACCACCGTCAGAAATTCGATGGGCTATAAACAGTAGCCCGTCCTTAATTTCGGGCCACTGCTTCCTGGAATGAGAGAGAGCCAACACCGTAAAGCAAGCACAACATCCATGCCTCACGGGATTTGAACCCAGACCTATCTCCGATGAACGGTCAGAAGCTAGCGCTTAGACCACTGTACCACTGGGGCGGCCTTACAAATTTGGTGAGACCTCAAGTATCCATAACGCACTGTCGTGGTCAACGAACACTACCACATTTAGCGATGCTTTGTCACGAATCATTAGGCACTTTCTTGATTACTTGCATTTACCTGTATGACAGAGAGAGTGAGGGGAGGGGGTCTTCGCCCTTTTTATTGATGCATAATCGACTCGACATTGCTTCCTTATCTTTTCTTCACTTTCATGGCAGGAACTGTCTTTAGTTTTTTTCCGTTAACAGGAGGTGAAGGGGGAAATACCAGGGCTGTGAACATACTCCGTTTTCTAACTCTTACTCTGCAAGAAGTTTTGAGATTAAAGATTCTTGTCCATCGGCAATGGGGGACGCACGTCGCAAATGCGGTACTTTATTTCCACAGGAATCGCTTTTACGCCTTTTCTTGTTGGCGTGTACCGTTTTCAGCCGATCTGTTATGTGGCTTTGTGTTACAGGCTTTCCTTTACCGGATGACTTGCCTCCAGTGGAGTGATTAGCAATTCCATGCCTACAGTTTTCCACTGAAATGACTATTGCCGATGAAGAGATGACCAGCCTTCGTGGCTTGTAAGAGTCTTAGTAGAATTTTTCCTAGTAGGCGGACTTACACCATCCAATCACCAAAAACAGGACAGTCACTTTTTGGAACTTGTAAGACCACTTACGTTCTTTCCACGAGAACCATCACTGTAGTCTGAAAACTGCTACGGAGATCTCGTTGTTTCGACTGCCAGCAAACTGATCCTCAGTCCTATGACGACTGACTTCTTGCGTCTTTTGTGCTAATGTTCGAGTCTTCTCAGAGCCTTCGCATCTGGTTTTCGTCAATTTTCAAGTGATCACATGTAATAAAGGAAGCCACGGCCTTTCTGGTTTAGAATTACATCGGCTTCGTGACCCTTTCACCCTCATAATCATAACTACACATCCCCTAAGTCCCTTGTATCGACGACTGTCTAGTTGTAGGACAAATCATGGGCTTGTTCACCATGGCGATTGGGAATCCTTCTCTGTGCAGTCTACAAACAAAAGCCATGGCTGTAATGCAATTTTTATTTCCTTCCAAAATCACCTATCTTCCTTTCATTCTGTCTCCCACTTGCTAACACTTTTGTTTCCCCATTCCACAATAATTAACTCCTAATCATTCGCTTCAATTTGCACGATTATTCACTAAATTACTTGCTTTACCCAGGAGCTGAATTATGCATCAATATCAAGATATCAAAATAGTTAAAGTTAAAAGAACCGCTTTGCTATTCCACATTATCGTGGATAAAACTAATTTTCAGTGGTCAAATGGGAAGTTTGGCATAGGGGATAGGGCGACAATATATATATATATACTCATTGTTATAAAAATCCGTGCCAGAAAAAAACATGCTAAACGCGAAACTCGGCTAATACCTACGGGGTGGGCAGACATACAAATGATTGAAATTTCGTGCGATTCCGCATGTCAGCGCGTCCAAGACCGGCGCTGCAAGTGTGATCCTTGGGGCTCATAAGGCGCCACGCAGGGGACTCCACATCTGTGCCAAAGTGCATGGTAAGTCAAGTGAGATACCTGAACGTTAGGCATGCCGATGAGCCGCTGTAGATGTGCGTACAGGGGATTTTGAACGAGGCCGTATCGTTGGGATGAGAAGCAGGGTGGCAGGCGCGCCAAATCGGACAGTATGGTGCGATCGTGTCGGGAGCAATGGACACGGACAGGCACACCACCAACAGAGAGGACCATGAGAGTGGGACACATATGCAACGACGTCCTTGTCCAATATCCAGAGACATGTGGCGGTTGTACAAGGGACTCCTGTGTCCGCCAGAACCATTTCCAGACGCCTGGCAGAGGCGAATCTGCACTCTCGACGGCCCTTACGTTTTCTGCCATTAACACCTAACCATCGTCGGTGTCGATTGCAGTGGTGTCAACAGCGAGGAAAGTGGAATGCTACGGACTGGCGACGTATAGTGTTCAGCGATGAATCCCGCTTCTGTATAGAAATGGATGACCACCGAGTCAAGGTGCGGACTGCAGGTGAGCGCTACAATCCCAACCTCACTGTACAGCGGCACATGTCCCGAACTGCAGGCGTGATAGTCTGGGGAGCCATTTTTCAACAAGATAACGCTTGTCCGCACACGACTCGGGTTTCCCAGGACTGTCTACGTCATGCTTCGACGCTTCCGTGGTCTGCCAGAGCTCTCGCTCATGGAGCACGTGTGGGACCAGATGGGACACTAGCTTTCTCCATGCCCCAGTGTTCGTGATTTAAAGCGTCAGTTGCAAGAAGTGTGGGCCAATCTGTTTCAAGATAACATAGTGTCTCTCTCTCTCTCAGGTTCTTTAAACCAATCCAGCACAATTCTAGCATGTCCATCGAGCTAGAATTGTGGTGGATGGGTTTGAAGAACCTGTGAGTGAGTGAGCGAGAGAGATTCCACATCTCAATTGGCCTGCAAATTCACCAGATCAAAATGTGATTGAAACATCTGGGACATGTTAGAAAGGGCTGTGAAGAAAAAACCACCCTGCAAATGTGGCAGAATTAAAGTATCTTTTGAGCATGGAGTGGAATAAACTTGATATGCGCGTGATACTGAGTCATACTGATAGCATGCCAAACGAAATTAAAGCTGTAAGTAAAGCAGGTGGTGATATAACTCCATATTAAGGAATGAAATTTACATTCCGTAATTTTTTGGTCCGGCGTGTTTACATAAAATGTGAAAATGGTCTCAGCTATGAGGGAGAGATTGGCAGGCAACTTAAAACAATAGTTGCAGAACATTGTGTTGCAATTAAGAACATTTCAAACAAAACAGATTTAGACAGATACATACAAAAAAAAACAGGAGGATAATTCTACATGGGGACACCCGGTGAGTGTTGCACAATAGCAACAGATTTTTTAAATATTTACCGTAGATACACATGGTAGTGAAACCCTGAAATCTGAATTTGGAAAATATTTTGCCCAATAATGACTGGGATACAGGCATGTGACCAAATGGTGGCCATCTTGGATTCTGCACCAATGTTTTTCTGTTTTTTTTTTTTTTTAATTGGAGGTTTAACGACCACCGTGAGCAACTCAATGGGCTATAAGCAGTCGCCCGTCCCTAATTTAGGGTCACTGGTTCCAGGGAAGGGAGAGAGCCAGTTCTGTAAGACAAACACAACATCCATGCCTCACCGGGATTCGAACCCGGACCCCTTTCGGACGAATGATCAGAGGCCATCGCTTAGACCACTGCGCCACCGGGGCGGCTCTGCACCAATGTCAATGAATGTAATAACTTGACAACTAATGGTTCAAATTCAATAATTGTGGTACCAATTTGAAGCTATTTATATCGGGAGTGTTTATGACATATCAAAACAATAGTAAATTTACAATTTACTATGTTTATTACATGAAAAGTGCAAAAATCACCTTGAGGTTAATAGTTAACTGTAATGGGCCGCAAACAAAATGGCACATAACATTTTTTTCTGAAACTTGGTGGAAACACTAACTAATATGTGTGCTTAAAGTAGAAAAAAATGAAGATGGTAATACAAATTTTGAAAATGACAATCCGATTTTTGGCGTAAATGTGACAAGGATGGTAAGTAAATATATTCAAATTGATCGGAAACTTGAAACTTGGTCGTTCTGGGTGGTGTAGTGGTTAGCATACCCGGGCGTTTTCTGGGAGACGCGGGCTCGAGTCCCGCTCCAGGACGATAAAAATTTTCAAGTTTTCGGATATTATCTGACTTACCATCCTTGTCACATTTACGCCAAAAATCGGGTTGTCATCTTCAAAATTTTTATTATATGGCGTAATCCCATATTTCTTTCTTGAAGATGGTAATATTTCCTATTACAGACATAAATGGCATTTAAACATATGCACATCTATTTAAAGTTTGACAAGCGATATTTCAATCATTTTCACAAACACATTTTGAAAAAACACGTAATGAACAAAAACAAATAAGGGAACTATTAATATTTGTAACAGTCAAAGCTGAAGCCAATGGATTTAATCTATCATGAAGTTTTTGAATAATAACTCAATAGTGATTTTCATCAGGTGCAATGTGATAAGTTCTTTAGTAGTCATGGGAGAAGACACAATTTTCATTGTGTTCGTACGGAATCCAATAATCTAAAGGTTTTGGCCATATATATGAGGCACTTGGGCCATGAGGATGCATAAACATAATTTTGTAGTCATTGTTTTCCTCGCAGCATTCCAAAAACTTTCTAATCCACCAATTAATTCCATATTCACATGCAACGCATTGTTCATTGTGGAGTGTAAGTGGTCTGATGATTTCTTCAAATCCCATATTAGCAACAAATGTTGTTGAGGAACCTGATACCCTGGCTTTTGTTTATAGGTACAAAGCTGTGGTTGGACCTCACCCCTGTTATCGTTTCTGCCATGTCGTACCTCTGCTAATTGACAGTCTGAAAGTTCAACTTCATATTTTGCTACAAAAACGTTTTCGATTCCTATAATAATTTCTTTTGCAAATTTATACAAATCAAATGCATTAAATATTGAATCTTTTCATGGATGCTAAAGGCTTGCTTTGGTGGCCATATGCTTTATACCTATACTACCACACAAGCTCATTTGCCATGACAAGAAGCAAAAAAATGCCACTCAGCCTTCATAGCATGGTCTTCTTTATGATGACAGAGATTGACAAAGTTTTTATAATTTTTATACTGGGCTGACAATCTGTCACTGAAATACTTAATGTATTTAATTTGTGGCAATTGCATAATTTAATGCTTAACAATTACCTTTTGGAAAATCCAAAATGTTGTAGTGTCATGAATCAAACGGTCACTTATTATGCACATAGAAATAGATTACACAGTATCACCAATAGTGTCCTTTACATAGGCTAGAAAGGGATTAACTCTCACCTGTTCCTTTTTCCAGTGAAAACTGTATAGCATCTTGAATGACGCAGGTATAGTTTTCAGAAAAATCAGCCACAATAATAGCAGTATCTTCACTCAATTCATCCTTTGTTTTTTAAGATACTGACTTTGAGCTTTTGTAAAAAAGTGATGTGCGCATAAAACAGATAGTTTTGCAACTAAATTGTCAAAAAAATCATCAACTGATGTAATAACTGTTTTCAATTCTGCGCCATCAGTTTTCACCCACTGTTTGTAAGTAATTTCACTGGAAAACATTAGTTCTTCCTTAAGAATTTCTGGAGATGCACAATTAGCACACCTGTGCACCATACACTTTTCCGATACAGTGCAACAAACTAGCTTTTTAATAATGATATGTAGTCACTGATATGGATAGCATGAAGCATGAGTTTAATGTTCTGATGGTATATACAAACACACACCAAATGAATACCTTTGCTTCCAACAGTCACACGTTCTCTTGGACGCAGTGAGCAAAATTTGGATAGTCCAATTTTTATTTCATTATGTTGTTCTTTAAATGCAACATACAATTCCTTTAAATCAAACAAAATCAATCTTTTTGTTTTAATACTCTCTTATTTTCACTTGAACAGATATGCCATCTTTTTTCCCAAGGCACATATGACTATTATTATCATCACAATAAAAATTAGTAACCTTTTCTATAGTATCAGAACTTAATTAAACACTTTTTCTTCCACTAGGCATTGATAACATCCCTTCTGTTTCCTTGTCTTTTTTTACTAAATGCTCTGTAGTATTGAAACAAGTCTTTGTTCACTGGATTGTCCATGAATCTGGAACTAATGTCAGAATTTGAACCTTTTTTTAAAATGATGCATTTATAAATTTATTCAATAATTTTTCCATCATTGATAAGCAGTCTAGACAGGTAATGTCTTTTGAATTGTGTGGCTTACTAATAGTTTCAACACCTAATACTGCAGCTGCTTTAGTAGCAACACAGTTACTTAATTTATTAACTTTAGTGTGCATGTAACCAAGTTTTCTCTTAGAGCTAAATCTAGATGACCTTTATTGCTTATAAATCCAACACTTCACAGGTTTTATTCAGTTGTTCCATCACTATTGTGGCTTCACTATAATCTTGATCACTGGTGATTTCCATGTCAGAAGCAGGCATCTCTGACTCACTAACTGAAGAATGCAATGAACAATAACAAGAAACACACAGTTTTTTTCCCCTGGAATGAGTACTTCTGGATTTGTCATGGAGAAATTCAGCAAAACTAGTTTCAGTGATTTTGCTGGGATGTTTATCAAACAGATCACAACAACCTGTCTGCCTTAAACTGTACCATTTTAGATATTCATCCTTGTGAACCTTGCAGATACTTCCACCCACATAAACATTTTTATCTGTAATTGATCTCCTTTTTAATAATTCCAAATCACTTGAAGAAAATGTAAGGACAGGAATAAACTCAGTATTCAATGATACATTGCGTTTCTCACATACAAAACATTCCATCTCTACTGCATAAAACTAAGCTGTACTGAAATAATCATACAACACAACACTGTTTGTTGACTGAACATATTTCTCTGAAAACTTAGGCACAAATGAGCTCTGAAAGGGATAGCTAAGTCGCTCAGATAGTGAATGGTGTAATACTGCATCATACTTTGACTTTAACCAATAGAAAGCAAATGATGCAACACAAGCAATCGTTTCAGGATTTGCATGATAATTGCTATTACTTGTATTTAACAGAATTGTCTGTGCCTTAGTAAATACCCTTTTCTATATTTCTAATTAAGATAATAAAATATAAGAATGCTAACTGTGTGGTTTTGAGGAAGCTTTGTAATTAGCCTATTCCAGTACCAGGGATTTTTATACCTTGAATCCTATGTGTATAACAGCTATTCTTCCAGTTATTACAAAATATTACCATCCTCATTTTTTATCTACTTCAAGCACACATATCAGTTAGTGTTTCCACCAAGTTTCAGAAAAAATTATTATGTGCCATTTTGTTTATGGCCCATTACAGTTAACTATTAATCTCAAGGTGATTTTTGCACTTTTCATGTAATAAACATATTAAATTGTAAATTTTTAACTATTGTTTTGATATGACAAACACTCCCGATATAAATAGCTTCAAATTGGTACCATAATTATTGAATTTGAACCATTAGTTGTCGAGTTATTACATTTATTGACATTGGTGCAGAATCCAAGATGGCCACCGTTTTTTCAAAATGGCCATTTTTCAAATGCCTGTATCTTGGCCATTATTGGGCAAAATATTTTCCAAATTCAGATTTGGGGGTTTCACTACCATATGTAACTATGGTAAAAATAAAAAAAATAAATCTGCTACTATGGTGCAACAAGTTTTTTATAATGGGTGTCTTCATGTGGAATGACCCAGGAACATGAAGTGATTTGGGATTTTTTGGAAGTACTAGCACATCAAATTTTTAAAAAGAAAAATAGCAGAAGGTCTAGAAAGAGAGAGAAGAGGAACTACCTTAAATGATCAGAAGGGTTGGGCTTTATCTCACGAGTGGCAACACCTACCAAGCCCTGATGATGGGTAGATTTACTGCACAAAAATGTGAAAAGTAAGCAAAAAATCATATACGTGTATATTCCCTAGAAAAAAAAACCCACATTCCCTTAAAAAAATTATATAGCACTAACTTCTAAGAATAGCTATATCACCATTCATTACTAAAGCTAAAGTGTTGTGTTAGTCCGTACACAAGAACAAATGGCTGTTACCAAAACAAACAGGTGGTAGACTCCTGTAATATTTTGTGAAGATCGTAACATTAAGTATATACAACGACGAGCCATTATATTATGACCCACCCCCAGCCTAGAGAAATGAGTGCGCCTGGGACCGAACGGTGGCGCGGGTGAAGTTCACAGAGCAGAGCATATACAACCCGAGAACAGCTTTCGATTAGTAGAGTGCTCGGAGCCAGAATGGAAAGATCTGCCGATTTATCGGAGTTTGATAAAGGACAAATCGGGATGGCACGGCTCCTCGGAACTACGATCTCAGAAATGGCACGGCTTGTGGGTTGTTCATCTGCCGCTGTAGTGCGTACGTTTCAAAAGTGGTGCGCGGATGGCCAAACGACGAACCATCGTTCAGCCGTGTGTCGTCCGCAGTTCATTGATGCCAGAGGAGAGCGGAGACTGCCGTGCGTTGCTCACAGCGACCGCAGGGACACAGTGCAACAAATCACTCGAAGCTACAACACTGGTGATCAGGGCAATGTGTCACAGTACACAAATTCATTGCAGCCTTTTGCACATGGGCCTGCGTAGCCGAAGACCCAGCCAGGTCCTGCTGCTCACTGCACGTCATCGCCAACAACACGTGAAATGGGCCCCAAATCCTCGAGATTGAACCGTGGATGATTGGAAGAAAGTGGCCTGTTCTGAAGAATCAAGATTCCTGGTGCATCTCGTAAACGGCTGAATGCGGCTACGCCGATTAGCAACGGAGGCTATGGCACTCGGATGCACTGTTGGGCAGAAACAGGCCTGCGGCGGCGTTGTTATGCTGTGGTCGATGTCTTCTTGGGACACTTTAGGCCCCATTATCCCAATAGCACAATCCCTGACAGCTGTCAGGTATCTGAACATCGTTGAGAACCAAGTTCACCCGTTCATGGCAACTGTGTTCCCTGCTGGTGATGGCCATTACCAACGGTATAATACGAAATGCCACACTACCAGATTCGTCAAGGGGTGGTTCGAGGAACGTGCCAGTGAATTTCTGTTAATACTCTGGCCTCCAAACTCACCTGACATGAACCCAATTGAACATTTGTGGTTCGACTTAGAAAAGCAAATTCGCGCTAAATCCTCATTACCCCGAAATGTATGGGAACTGGAGGACCTGCTCTGGACATTACGGTACCAGATATCCCAGGATATCTATCACCACCCCATCGAATCGATGCCTTGCTGAGTGGCCGCTGTTTTGCGGGCTAAAGGAAGTCCTACAGCTTATTAGGTAGGCGGTCATAATTGTAATGGCTCATGTAGGTATATACATCCAACGCACTTCAGACCTGAGTGGGCATTTGGCAATACTGACTCATAATGATTAGTTGATAAGCAGATATAATACCTAGTATTGATATATCAACTAATTTGAGGATGCATCCTACCAACTTAATCACAATTCGACTTATATTATTTGGCAGTAATGTCCCAAACCAATTTGCATTTAAAAAAACAAACAAACTTGCTTTAAAACTGCAGTAAATTTACTTAGTATATCATACATCAATACAAAATATTCATTTTATGTACACTTTTTTCTTGCGCTTGTATATATACATACAAAGATATAAAAGAGTATTATGTAATATGCAACACAATCAAAATTAATTTTCTGTATATCACCATATGCATAGTTTCATGGGAAGTTTTTAGTTTATTTACACAGAGCTGAGGGTTCAACTTCCAAATCAGTGCCTTCAAAAATTGCACACTGTCTTATGGAACATTTTCCGGATGGAAACGAAAAACTTGTTCAGCTTCTTAGTATCATTCAGCTCTGATACTAAAGCTTCAACACCTGCTAACTCTGGAACACATTTTGTCACTAGAATAAAAAAGATGAATTAAAAAAAGAAAAATAGCGGGGAAGGGGAAAATAAATGTTTTTAAATATGTCATGCAAATTAATAAATAAATTAAATGTCCACACCTAAGCTTCCCTTAAATATTCGTCAGGCTAAGTGCGGCACTGGCATAATTCTAGAAACAAATTTATTGCAAAGGCTGCATTCCAAATGACAATACAGTAGTACATAGATGTGTGATCTCAGATAAATAACGTATTAAATCATGTCTAGAATAATGTTACAACTTTACCTGATTTCTCCACATTAATTGAAGCATTTACAATTATTCAATTGGCAAAAAAAAAAAAAAAAAAATTACTGTTTAGTATCTAAGATTACAAAAAAACCTTAATATCTTCATGTTATTGGACTGTTAAGTAGCTATCAGTTTTAACTTATAAAAAGCATTTCCTTAGTGGAAACAGCCGAGGTCACTATATGAATGAAAAGTGAAGTCCATTCTGCAACTGAAAAGTACTTAAGCAAAAATGGAAAGGGAAAATAGGAAGTATGCAATACATGTGCTAATTATGGTTAAAAAAATTGGAAAACACAGAACATTTTCAACACGACTTGGGTCTTGATCAACTGCAAATATTCGGGGCAAGACTGATTGTCTGATTTGGATTTTCAAGCATTTCCAAGGAGAATGGTTCATACACTTTTTCAATCACAGATAATTCCAGGACTTTCCCAGGACATTTTTAGGTCTTTTGGAATTTTTTTCAGGATATACAATCCAAATGCTCCTACTTCAAATATAGTGAAACCATAGGTCTGTTCAACTTCTAACCTACAACAGACAACTTCCTACAGGCTTGAGCAAACTTAATACAGAATGCTGAAAATGTCTGCTGCAGCTAATAAAAAAACTCAGAATCACAGATAAATACAGAAATACTAAAACTGTCACAGGACATGTAACCAGGTTTAATTTCTGCAAAATGTTTGTACATATTATACTATACCAGTTTTGAGATAAAAAAAAAAAATTCTACTTTGGCTTCAGTTCAATTATTGAAACAAAATACAGAATAAAAAAACCCCATAAAACTCAAAAATATATAGGTATAAAATCCATAGTTAGAACATAAATGTGACATTACTCTTGAAATGCTTTCATATACCACACAATTAATATACAAAACACAAATTATATTTAATTATTTTGAAATAATGCTTACATTGGAAATTTAAGGATAAGGAAAGGTGAAATATTTCGAACTTTTTCAAAGGAACAAAAGGATTATTATTTCTGAAACAAATACTCATGGAAGCAAGGATTTGTTTTAAATTTTATTTAGGGATGCAATTTTCAGCATAATATTGATGCTCTAGCTATTATTTTTAATTTGTACTCACCAGAAAACACAGTATGCACAAAAATTTCCAAAATGAAATTAAAAAGAATAATGGGAAAACCTTAAATCAAAGGGCTATGAGTACAGCTGCATTCATCAGTGATCAAGGCAATTTAATTAGGCATGATTATAAAACTAATTACAGCAGATGGAAAGTAATACTTAGTTAGCTCAGAAAATACTAAGAAACAACTGGATTTAAGTTTCTGATATTAGAAAGCAATCTGATTTTATGATAAATTTTTCCATAAAGTATTCATTAGAAAATTTCAGTAAAGGTTAAAATAAGCTACGCACGCACACGCACGCACACACACACACACACACACACACACACACACACACAAATCAGCTATTTACTACTCCCACCAGTGGCTAAAAAGTACCGTATTTATCGGCATATAACACACACTTTTTTCCCTAAAATTTAGGGCTGAAATTCTACCTGCGTGTTATACACATATACTACTTTTTAAATTTAAGCTTAGGTAAAATGAATACTGCTGTAGAGTGCGAGGCATCCCGATGTTGCCAAATGTTAATGGTTTGGTATCACTTTACTCTTAACTGCAGATGCTTCTCTAATGCATATCTCTTGTTTTCTGAAGGATCTTGTTGAAAGTGGTATCAATACAATCTTCAGTTCTTTGGAAAGAAGATCCGCACAAATTTTTTTGGGATAGACGCCTGATTTACCTTTTTTAAGCACCCAAAAGTAACCTCACTCGCTTCAGCAGTGAACGTGAGCTCCCACATTAAGCCTAAGCATCTGCTCTCATTAAATTGCTTTCATGGCACAACCTGCTTAAGCAGCAGCTGCTCGGGGAAAATATAACGAAACTTCCGGTGACGTCCAAACTTTGTGGCTGGCGGTTGGTGATAAAAATCGTTAGTGTATGCGTGGTCTTGTCGGGTTGGTTCAAAGGGCAACATTTCTTGCGCTGATGACCGTGCATTATTGGCAAACAGTGTCAGTTTAATATTGGCAAACAGTGTCTTCTGGCTGTTTTTTTTTTTTTTACTCTATCTCATCACTTCCAAGATAGCAATGACTCTAACGAAATTTTTTGTAACAGGTCTAATATCCAAGTTGTTTCATTCAAACAGATCCTTTTTCTTTCATATTATTTGCCTTATAAGTGGTATAAATATTAATAAACATGTGTGTTGGGTTATCTAAAAACAGTTCAGAGCTTCCAAGTCATTTATTTTAAATTTAAGTTTTTTTTTTGTTTTTTTTTTTTTACTCAAGCTTCCTTCTTAAAATTAGGGTGTGTGTTATATGCTGATAAATACAGTGTTTTTACGAAAATTAACAAATGATGCACAAAACGTTTTCTCAAAGCAGAAGGAAGGTATCAGAGACAGAGATTTTCAAATCAAACAGTTAAAAGAAGAAATATAGAAGGAAACATGATATAACTCTATGCCTTCTAGCTGAAGAATTTTGCATAATGGAAAAGTTGAAAACAGGCAAAAAATATTCATGGCAAAAGCTATGCTATGGAAGAAAAACTTTTCAAATACGTCTCTGGAAGCAAAGATAGCAAGAAAAAGGTTTTGACCTTTGTGCCCCCTAGGGGAAAGTTGTGCATTATTTAAAGAGGATCTTATTGTAAAAAATCTTATTTACTCCCCATCTTTATTGCAGTGAATGGTATACAGTTAAAAAAGAAATTTCTCAACAGGGTTTTTAGAAGTGGAGATATAGCTGCAAATAGAAGTACACAAACACCACCAGAAGTCACACAACCACCAAGCCAGAAGTGTGAACTACAAACTTCCTCAAATACAAACCTAAAATGTTACATAAGGTAAATGGTATCTGGTGTTAAAAAGAGTTTTTTAAATCGAACATTTAGAAGATGCATCTAGAAATAGATTAAATATCGGCGCCCTGTAGCGGCGAAATCGTGCATGATTTTGGGAAGAAAATATACATGAAGAGTTTTCACAGTAGTATCTGTTTCAAAAAGATTTTTTTTCAATCAGGCTTTCAGTCCTGCAGATATTGCTGTAAACAAAAATGTGAACTTAGTCCTCTAGTTGCACACTTGTGCGTTAAGAAAAATTTTTAAATTATATGAGAAACATTTCGCACTGAAAATGCTCTCCAACAAAGAAAGGATTTTACAAATTGGACTCATAGAAACAGAGATATCAACAAAAATAAGATATGCATCTATGCCCCCTGGTGGGAAAACTATGCACTATTTTAAGCAGGGGTATTCTCAAAAGATTATACGAAGTGAGAGGTATCAGTTTACGAAATAATTTTTTCAATCAAGTTTCTAGAAGCTCAGATTTTGTTGCAAATAGATCAGCAGCTGAAATAATAACTTACGCCCCCTGGTGGCCAAACTATTATTTACCGAAAATAAGAAATTATATGTAAAGCATTTTCCATCAGGAGCTGTATCCAACGCAGTCAGAATTTTTCAAATCGGATTTTCAGAAGCGGATATATCGGGGAAAACCGTGATTTACCTTTATGCCCCCTAGCGAAAAATCTATGCATTACTTGAAGATAGAGGGGTGAAATTCAACATGCAAATAGGAAAATCAACGAATGTATCAAACACAGTCAGAATTTTACAAATCAGACTTTCAGAAGCGGAGATATCAGGGAAAACCATGATTTACCTTTATGCCCCCTAGCGGAAAAGCTATGCATTACTTGAAGATAGAGGGGTGAAATTGAGCATGCAAATAGGAATACATAAGGGTTTACCTTGATATTATTTTCAGCCACGTACAGTGTTTATCGGACAAGATAATGCAGCACAATGGGTAAGCCTGAGTAAGTGGTTGCACCACTGCAAACTGCAATACAGGCAGCAGTACGGCATGGCAATGAGTCATACAGTCGACGGATATCATCTTGAGGAATGGAACACCAAGCACAGTTGACTTGCTTCCATAATTCATCGAGATTGTGCGCAGGCCAATTCGACTGCAGACGACGTCCAATGTGGTCCTACAGGTTTTCAATTGGGCAATTTTGCTGGCCATGGCAATGCTTGAACAGGTTGCAAACACTGTCTGGAGACTTAAGCAATGTGTACAAGGTGTTATCTTGCTGGAAAATGGGGTGCAGTAGGCCATTCAGGAACAGTATCAAAATGGGCTGCATAACATCGCTCACATATTGTGGAACTGCCAGTGTGCCCGTGATGCGGACAAGAGGTGACCTGCTGTCATGAGCAATAGCACCCCATACCATGATGCCTGCCTGATGGGCGGTGTGGCGGTCGTGAACGAAACCAGAATCCGTCCGCTCACCAGGGTGAAGCCAGACAGGGATCTGTCGATCGTCAGTACCCAGGCAGAATGGGATTCATCACTGAAGACCACAGTGATCTATTCGTGAGCTCAGTTTGCATGACTTCAGCGCCAAGTTAGACGAAACCTGTGATGGCTGGCGGTCAATGAAAGTTAGCATAACAGTTGCCTACTGCACGAATTTACCACATGTAATCTTCAGTTTACAGTTCGGGTTGTTATGGCAACGTCCATGGTTGATGACACAGCATGTCGAATGTTGGCTGCAGTGCTTTCTGGTAAAAACGAGCATGTCTAAACAATCTGCCGGTCCAGGCGTGCCGACATATGTCGGACTGTACCACTGCCGCACATACGAACTTTCCTGTAGCCACTGGTGCACACAGCGTCCAACAGTTTGTGAATCCCACTGCACATGCACAGTGATACGACGTGTTGACCAGCCAGCTTCACACAGGCTTACAATTATTTCTCTCAGAAACGCATCCAAATGGCAATAAACCTGACAACGGCATGTACCTGGAATTTTTGGCCTTCTCTGAACAGTTTCCCATTACAAACAACAAATCTGAAACATGTGCGACACTTTTTTTATTTTTTTTTTTTTATTGGAGGTTTAACGACCAGTGTGAGCAACTCAATGGGCTATAAGTAATCGCCCATCCCTAATTTATGGTAATTGGTTCCAGGGAAGGGAGAGAGACAGTGCCATAAGACAAACACAACATCTATGCCTCACCAGGATTCAAACCCGGGACCCTTTCAGACGAATGATCAGAGGTCATTGCTTAGACCACTGTGCCACTGGGGTGGCCCGCGACACTTCCACCTGCGACCACACATTACCATCCCTGTTGCTGCTGGCATTTTTATCTCAAGAACGAGTGACATCATTGACTCTGGTTTAACATCATTTGCAAATCTCGAGTGGGTACACATGCCCTGCGATTTGCATGTTTGTAGCACACCTTTTCTGGGTGGGGTGCTACAAACATGCAAAACAATTTCTATGTCAAGCAGAGCAGCATACAAAACAATTTCTATGTCAAGCAGCATACAAAACCTTCCACAGAGGCACCGTATTCACTTGCTCAGTCATAAACTTTCTCGAAACCTACAATGGCAGCAAAAACTGTCTTAACAACAGACAGATCCTTTTATATCATCACACATAAAAGCAAAGCTTTGGTTAGTGCAGCCATTACCAAGCATGGTTGTCAGAACTGTCATAATTGTCTAAAGGATAATTAATGAGGGAAGGAGACACTCAGAACTCTTTGTGATTGTAAAAAAGAATTAGGAGCCATGGATCTCAAGGCCTCAAACGGATGGCTGACACGTTTCGAGCTCAACACAACACTGAATACCTGTAGTGAAAGCTCTTCAGTGCAAAACAATGCCCCTGATTGGAAACTCAAACTAATAGATTTGTGTAAACACTATTAAAAAACAAACAAACAAGCAAACAAAACTTCAGTTGTGATGAGATTGGCTTCTTTTTTAAAGCTTTATCAAATAAAACTATGAGCCTCAAAAGGGTGCATTATACTGTGATGGTGAAATTTTCAAAAAAAGACTAACTGTTATATTATGTGTGAATGTAATTGGAGAGTGTGAGAAGCATTTGATCATCAGAAAATTAAAAAAAAAAACACCCTGTTTTAAAAGTGTGGATGTTAGAAGGCTACTTGTGGATTATCAGGGACATCATGGATGACTTGGAATCTGATGGCTGAATAGCTTTTGGTATTTGATAGCAAAATGCAATAGCAGAAGCCAATGGTTAACCACTTGCCTCAAAGTAAAATAGAAAAATCCATTTACAATGGCACTGGGAGTTCTGTGAACGGAAAGTAGAGCAATGGAAGAAAGTGACGTGGTGGTTATATGAACCATGCTGCACATTGCTTAACACTGACAGTTGGCAGAGTGTATGGTGAGAACCTCATGAAGAAATGGACCTGGCATGTTAACTATGATAGGTGTTTTTTTTTCATATGGATTGGGGCTGCTGATACCTGAGGAAGGTAACCAATAACTTAATCCAAAGGACTGGCTCTGCTTAGATTACTGGGACTCTTTTGGATTTGAGTCTTAGATGAAGGCATTGGGAGGGAATACTTGAGTGATGTGGAAAACAAAGTGCAGAAGTCTGGGCTGCAATGCTACACTTTTTTACTACATGCAGACCTGCCGACCTCTCAGAACCAAAAAACGTAACACTCAAATAGAAAAATCGTGACATGACGCGTGCTGATAATTTTTTAAGCCTATTTCAGTTATATAAACTCTTGATGGAGGTTGCTTTGAATAAACAGACACTCGTCTACATTCCAGCACCGACCAATCAGCAGCTTTAAGTATGCCGAAGAGTCGAAAATACCAATCAGTCTCAAACGTTATACGAAACGAGTCAGGATTCGTCCATCATTGGTTGCTGATTGCACTTGACTTGACCTACTTTATTTCTGTTGGGGAAACTAGAGGCAGGGGAATTTGTTAAGAGAAATTGGAAACCTCTCCGAGAAAAAAACTTCCGAAGGGGGAAAAAACAGACTACATGTAAATTTTCCCCTACTTGTGTCTGAAAAGGGGCAAAACGTTATTTTTTTTTTTAATCGTATTTTTGGCGGCGAAATCATATTATCGTACTGCAGCATGATTTATCGTACTAAATATGATAAAATCGCAACAGTTGGCAGGTCTGCTACATGTGATGGCAATGTAACAATACATCATGCTGCTCTTGGAAGAATGGTCTGATGAGCACCAGAATGACTTCCATCATATCTTCTGGCCTCCACAGTGTAGTGATTTCTATCTTACTGAAAATCTATGGGATATGTGGGAAAGAGCCGTCTAGCATCAATGTCATCTTCTGTCAACACTGACAGAGTTGTGTGATATTTTGCTGCAGGAATGGCAATCTTTGGATCAAAACAAACTTAAGACCAGACGTCACGATTTTAGCAAGACAGTCCCGCTTTTTAGCTCTATGTCCCGCTGTCCCCCCTAATCTTTCGGGGACACTGGAATGTTCCGCTTTTTGGAAACTGTGTCGACCAAGTCCCGCTTTATGCAGTTGGCATCATCCACCACCCCATCATATTTTTTGAGTCAGGATAAGTGTCCCAGTATTCTGCATACTTTTTTTGAAAACCCAGGCTCAGAACTTTGGCTAAACATTGTCCACAGTCAAGCAGTAATCTTCAATCAAAGTATTAAAGAGGTTGAGGGGAAGACTGTGTCAGCAGTAAATGTGAAGAGGACAATAGATAACCTGAAAAAAATGTGTTATCAAAAAAAAAAAAAAAAAAAGCGTGTGTTTCTGCCATACTCTGTTAGATCTCAAATGAAAAAGCTGCAATCTGATGGCTTGTGATGAACTGTCTATTCTAAAAACCAGTAGATGAGTTTTATGCCATTTGCTCGCTATGGATCAGTAGGATATTCATTTCACAGACTTGAGCTGTTTTCAGTGGGCATCATTAAATGCTTCACCTTCCTGGTCAAATATTGAAAAATCAATAGACTATCTTTCACAGAAACACTTTTTCGATAATAAATATGATACAGAAGTGTATGACGAATGTATATATGTTACTAGCTATGCGAATGAGAATAAAATATCTCAATGGAACAATGATAAGTTGCCAATGGAGCAGCTTTGGGTTGAGATGTCCACACATTTTAAAAATAAGATCATTCAACATAAGCATATGGTGAATATATTTTAAATACGTGGAGATAATGTAAATATGCGATGTCATCGCTCTGTCTACGTTATATTTATAAACAACGAATAGCAACTGAAAAATTGTACATCCGACACCACTGGGATCAAACCCCAGATCTCTCGATAACTAGCTGAGTGCGTTCACTTTACGCTACAGTGCCAACAATTTACCATATGTTTTATAAATAGAAAACCATTTTTATAAACATATGGTAAAACTTATTCAGTATGTGTTTTATTTGCCAGGGACAAATTCTCTTGTAGAACGAATTTTCTCTCATGTTAATAAACTGTGGGCATCAGAAAAGACCCAACTGTTTATTAACTCTAAAAGCAATGTTGATTACAAAAGTAAATTTTAACTAATCATGCCAAGAATTATTTGAATTTCTAAAAAATAAAAATGTTATTAAAACAAATTGCATTCCATGAGAAATATGAGCAGAAGTCTGCTGCATAAAGGTGTAATATATTATTAAAAATGTATCCTGCTGAATGCCAAAACAATTTTGGTTTACTGTATTTATACAAGTATATTATATATATTTTGATAGTTAAAACTTAGAAAGCTGCAATTGAATGTGCATGTACAGTTAAATTTGAAATAAATCAACAATAAAATTTCTGCATTGATATTTTATTTTTAAACTGTAAATAGTGTGCTGAGCACTACTTTAATTAAAATACTAAAAAATATTGGAAAACATCAAATTTCTGTTTAAAAAAATGGCTGTCTACCTTAGCCAATTTTAACTATCCCATCCCAATGCACACTGGCTGATGAGAGGTAATTGCAGTTGATGTACGTTGCTGGATTCAGGTATGTCAGGTTAATCTTTTGCATACACATACATACATAACACTAAGCTGTTCTTTGAGATTCAGAGGTTAGCTCCAAAATGAAATACAAACTACCAGATATTTTTACTTACTATTGTCATATCAAACTTCTCCATTTACAGCGATCTTGATACACAACTCGGGCTTCACTGATATCTATTACACGCCGTACACAAGATCTTTTATACTTCACACTCATAATCTTTTTCTCATGCAGACACTCCCGAATCTGATCCACCCATGTCTTCCTCTGCCTTTCCTTCCTGCCACTTGGGCTAAAAAGATTTCTTAGTAAGCATCTCATCACTCATTCTTTCAACATGGCCAAACCAGCAAAGCATATTTGTCTCCACCTTGTTAACAACATTTTGCTTCACATCACACAACTGCAACACATCTTCATTCCTCACACAATCAGACCATGTCTTACCACAAACCCCCCATAAGTAAATTCTCCAGCACACAAACGACTCTTATGTTTCTTCTGCAGTACTCAGGTTTCACTGCCATACATCAGAGTAGGAACAATTACACTTCCATGCACAGCCATGCAGGACTCTCTAGAGAACCCATTATTCCTGCAAAAACCTCCCAGAGCATCTATGACTTTCAATGAAGAATTCACTCGCCTACTAATTTCATCATCCAATTTGTTCTCACTGTGAAACATGCTTCCTAAATACACAAATTCACTCACCTGGTCAATCACAATGCCATTTATACTTACATTACATTCAGTGCTACCAGTTCCTCCCTTAAACACCATAACTTTGGTTTTTCCCTTTTTTATACTCAGTTTGAATTTCATGCAAACTTCGTACATCCAAGACAACTACTCTGCAAATCAGTTTTGCTCTCTGCCAACAGGGCAGTGTCATCAGCATATAGCAATCTGCACACACGGATATCACCAAGACATAAACCACTATCATCTATTTAGGCGTCACGCATGCACGCGTCTGTTAATATATTAAACAGCCAGGGTGACATTACACAACCTTGTCTAACTTCTGCACCAATACAAAACCATTTTTATTAAACACCATTCACTCGTACACAAGCTCTACTACCAGCATACATAGCTTTTACACTATTAAGTAGATTCCCAGTAACACCAAATTCATTCAATACCTTCCACAAAAGTGTTACAAAATTAAGTTATCGTTTACATTTCATAAAGCCACACAAAATAATTTTATGAAAACTACCACATTTTTGAAGTAAATAAAACATATTTTTATTGAATCTAAATATGGAGAATTTGGTAATTAAAATAAAAAATCTCATTCAATATGGTTAACATTCACTCTACAGAATCATTTTGAGACCCTGCCCCCTGGGTGTTGGTGAATAATCCCTATCATGGTTAATCGCTCGTCATGTGAGCTTGACTTACTGCATCGTACCTGTCCCACTTTTTGGTCCAGAAAAAATGGTCACATTACACAGTACCTATGTCATGTTGCATAATATGAGGGTTGGGATTTTAATAGTGGCAACAGATCTGTAGAATCAAATCGGAACACAACAAGTTTATGCTGCTTACATAACACGTTGGTTGGATACCAAGCACACCTCATTGTGAAATGGATTTGCCCTCCAAATGCGTGCACCTGTGCAGTTAAAGAGAAGAACATGAGCTGTCACTACCTGTCGTTCTAGTCACAACGTTTTCAAAATTAGAGCAGCGGTGTTGAACAAAAATTCAAAGTGCCAGAGGTCATATTGCAGGACAGTGTCATCAAGGACTTTTAGAGGCTTGTGAGGAATCTGCATTACCAACAGAGCAGTTGCAAGATGGGTAAAAACCTTCAATGACGGACGCCAAAATGTGAAAAATGAGCGTCGGCCAGGTCGTCCCAGTGCAAGTGAAGAGCAAGTGAGTGCTGTTTCCACATTACTGGAGACAGATCAGCATTTTACAATTCATCAGTTAGCCAATCAGACAGGAGTGTTTCATACAACTGCGTTCCACATTGTGAAGGAACGCCTGGGAATGAGAAAAACTGCATCGCGTCCGCATGCTCTGACTGAGATCCAGAAATGGCAACAATATGATGATGCTCATATCCACTTGGAACGCTACGAGCACAAAGGAGAAGCTTTCCTTCCCCACATCATCACGCTAGATAAGCAGAGGTTAAGCTACGATCGCCATTTTCACAAAATACGATGAATTAATTTAAAACGCGAGAGAAAATTAGCGCCCAGTTGCAAAATGGCGCCAGGCATTTAAATATCACAGAGGTGATTGTGTTCCGAAATTTCCGAAAATTTGAACTCTCGTAGTCCAGGGGAAAAATTTTAATTCCGTCGCTGATTCGTGGGTAAAAATATTCTATCATACGATGGAAACGGCATCCATTGTTCAGTCGTACGGCGTCGCGGCAGTTCGTCCACCACGATGACTCGTCACGCGGCAGTTCATCAACAAAAGAGGCTAAATTTCTTTAGCATTTTTGCTTCAATTTTTCTTTCATTTTAGCATTTTTGCTACAACTTTTTTTCATTTTAGCATTTTTGCTACAACTTTTTCTTTCATTTTAGCATTTTTGCTACAACTTTTTCTTTCATTTTAGCGTTTTGCTACAACTTTTTCTTTCATTTTAGCATTTTTGCTACAGCGTTTTTTGAGCCAGATTATTAAACTCTGTAGACAAGAGATGGGCTACATCATATAAGCTAGAAATGAAATGCCAATCTAACGAGCGGCGTCATTATGGGTCACAGTGCAAATCCGAATTTCATCGGAACCCCAGCAATGTTGAGGCTATGGTTATTCTCGTGTACGACTACGATGATCTTATCCTGAGGCATGCTATACCCCAATGCCAGACTGTCACTGTGCAGTATTACTATACATTTTTGGAACAAAATCTGCGACCAGCTTTGAGGAAGAAGCGGAAACCCTTTATGCAGAACCCACCCATAATTTTGCATGACAATGCTTGAGCGCATGTTGCATATGCTGTGGATCAGTTGTTCACTTGATGGGGCTGGGAAGTGCTCTACCACCCACCGTACTCTCTTGACTTAAGCCCCAGTGATTTCGACTTGATCCCTAAAATGAAGGAACCACTTCGCGGCATTCGATTCAGAACTACCCCAAACATTTTTCATGCAGTAGACAGCTCTATACGAACAATCAACCGAACATACAAGGCCAACCGCATCCTACGACTTCCACATCACTGGCAATGGGTGTTACACAATGCTGGTGACTACACTGAATGACTATAAAAATTGACAGGTATGTATTTTGTATCTGTAGTAATTATGCAGTTGCCACTATTAAAATTCCAACCCTCGTAGTTGTTATCCGCAACAAAGGTGGCCCTACTCAATACTAAACAAAAGTTTGTATTTCTTGGTCAGTGTATGTATAAAAGCAAACACACTGCATGGTCTCCATGTTTCATTTTAGACTGGACAGTTAATTGCTTTGAGGTTAGGCTTATCAGGAATTAATGAAAGGAAGTATACTTAACTCACAGAACATGTAGAGTACACTGTTCACATTTTTTTACTTCATAAATATTAGTAAATATGTTATATGAACCCAAAAATTTGTGTTTCTGGGTCATACATTGATTATTCACACCGAAAATTCTGTAGTTACAATTTCTTTGTGGACACACTCATGAATCCTAACCATGTCGCGATTCTTCCAAGTATAACTCCATCGGTAGGTAAAACATCTGGCTTTGTTCTCTCATTCATGTACATTATTGCACATTGGTTCCAACACTCTAAATATTAAAAACACTATGTACATGTCAATAAAATTTCTTATTCCATCAATGTTCACATGCAGCTGTTGCACAACCAGTTAAAATTTGAAGTTTAAAAACATTTCACCATTGAAATTCAATAAAAAGTCTAAAATCACGCCATGCTCAAGATCACCACTATTTCACCATCAAATTCCCATTAAACTCTCGTTAAAGCTTTTAACTTTTCCAAAGCAGTCTTCAGAACTATCATCTGATACATGATATTGTAGACTGACTATGTGTGTTAGATGATTCCACTATGGGGTCCACCTATGTATGCGAAAGGGCTAAACGATCACGTGCCTCTCCCTACATTCTTGAGTTTCTCGCCTTTTTGATGCTGTGCTGCCATCTACATTTTTATTCGCTGTTTAATTCCCTTATGTTTCCTTCATTCCTTTTTGTCCTATTTTTCTTTTTCCATTGTTGTTCTTTACATTCTCTTTCCCTTTTAACACAGAGCCAGTAATAATAATGAACCAATTATCATAGCAAACCTTGGAAAGCATTGTTTAAAAGGGAAAGAGAATGTAAAGAACAACAATGGAAAAAGAAAAATAGGACAAAAAGGAAACATAAGAGAATTAAACAGCGAATAAAAGTGTAGATGGCAGCACAATATCAAAAAGGCGAGAAACTCAAGAATGTAGGGAGAAGCAAGTGATCGTTTAGCCCTTTCACACACATAGATGGAGCCCATAGTAGAATCATCTAACACACATAGTCAGTCCACAACATCGTGTATCATATGATAGTTCTGAAGATAGCTTTGGAAAAGTAGAAAAGCTTTAACGAGAGTTTAATGGGAGTTTGATGGTGGAGTAGTGGTGACCTTGAGCATGGCGTGATTTTAGACTTTTTATTGGATTTTAATGGTGATATGTTTTTATACTTCAAATTTTTAACTGGTTGTGCAATAGCTACATGTGAACATTGATGGAATAAGAAATTTTATCGGCATATACATAGTGTTTTTAACATTTAGAGTGTTGGAACCAATGTGCAATAATGTACATGAATGAGAGAATAAAGCCAAATGTTTCACCTACCTATGGAGTTATGGTTGGAAGAATCGCGACATGGTAAGGATTCACCAGTGTGTCCACAAAGAAAATGAATTGACACACCAACAATGTGCTTTATATCAACTATGGATTATAAGGTACGTAATGATATTTAGGTCCATAAGCGAAGATATTTATTTGCAACTGATAAATATTAGAGCACCAAGTTCTCCGCAGGGCGACTCAAACTCTCCTCTGAGCAGATCAACTGCAATACACGATGAGGCGTGAAATAAAGTCCACACAGTACATCAACCCATTTTATCAGAAGCTAGTGTAAATCACCTAGAGATATGAATTAAAATTTAAAAGGCTGACACAGAATTTCATATAACTCATGAATCCTGAATACACATGAAATAAAAAGTGAAAAAAAATATTCCAGTACCCAGTTGTATATACACTGAGTGGCCAAATTATTATGACCACTACATTTTATGCGAAGTAGCTATCCTGTAGACAATGCTGATGCAAGATGGCTGAATCCGTATAAAAAGGGAGTACTGACAGCATGCACAGACAAACGAAGTGCATTGTGCAAGAAATAACGGAAAAAAATATGCTATCTGATGGGCTTTGAACATGGAATGATAATATGGGTGCTCGAAGCATTGACGTGAGCATCAGCAAAACAGCTGCACTTATGAAATGTTCAAGGACAGCAGTTGTTAAAGTGTATGGAGAGTGCACCACCAGTCAAATAAACCGAGTCTGAGTGCAAGGCGTGCGGTCGTCAAGGGCTACTGGATGCTCGAGCTGAGCAGAGAGTAGGCACACTTTTTCAGTCCAACAGATGGGCAACACTTCGTCAGATTACAGATAATCTGAATCAGGGACCAAGTCCACTGGCCGCTCAACATACAGCTCACCACATATTACATTGTATGGCAGTAATTGCCCTGTTGTTGTTTTTTTAAGTTTTTGCCAACCCATTTGCCAAATTAAATTTTTTTTTTTTTTTTTTTTTTTTTTCCAAATGTAATATGAAGTCACGAAATTTTTTTTCACCCTGCATCAGAATTATAAAATCCATAAAAACAAAGTGTTACAACATGTCTTACGTCAGCAATTGCGTCACTCTTTTCACATTATTGCTTTCTGCCTCATATGCAATATAAACAATGAAAAAAGTAACTAACATTCAAATTTCATTTTTCAAATACCAAATCAAATAAAAATTAAAAATTGTTTTTGCTTGGATGTCATTCAAAAAGGTAATCGCTAATATTTTCGCCAAAACGATTTTTTATCGCAAATTGCGAAAAATGCGATCAGCAGGGCAACCCCTGGTATGGGAAACAAGCAGACGACAGCCTATCAGTAAGTCATTGTTATCTGCAGCAAACACAAAGAATTGCTCTCCAGTTCACTCAGGAACACAAGAATTGGACATTAAATGAACACAAGAACTGGACATTAAACGAGTGGGAAAGGGTAATGTGGTTCGATGAATCACGTTTTCAACTACACCTTGCATATGGAAGGGTGAAGATATGGAGACAGCAGCATGAAATTATCCTTACTCTTCAAGCTGGCAGAGGCAACATCACAGTCTCGGTTATGGTTTTGTGGGAATGTTTGGGAGCTTTGTTTCAAGTGGGACAATGTCTGATCATTCAAAAGTATTTAAATATTGTTGCAAACTAAGTCCACCCAGTTATCCCAATGGAGATGGATACTTCCAGCAGCACAAGGCTCCATGCCATAGTGCTCATATCATACACGAATGGTTTGAGGAACATCAAGGATATTTCTTCCTGCTGCATTGGCTTTCTCAATCACCAGATCTAAATCCAATGGAACATTTGTGGGATGAAGCATCAGACAGCTGGATCTGCTACTATCAAATCTTCAAGAGCTGGAGAGCGCAATTCATCACATTTGGGCTAATAAACACCAAGCCACCTGTTGACATTTAATATTCCATACAAAGAAAAATTCAATTAATATTAAGAGCAAAAGATGGCCCAACATCATACTAACCAGGTGGTTGTAATAATTTAGCCACTCTGTGTATAGCTTACTGCTATATTTACATATATGATCCCACAAATAATGCTAGAAGATATGGTTTTCTTATTTATACTTGTACAAATCATATATGCATATTATTTTTGGAACTAAATCATCTTTATTTTTACTGTTCTCCATGGAGCCATCACCTAAGAAAACTGCATTGCCCTGGAGTAGGAATTGAACATGCGTCTCTCAATTTCTGTTTACACATACTATCATTACCCCACCTAGCAGGGCTCGATTTTGACTGATAGTTAGTAGCAAATTGCTAGCAAGCAAATGCATTTTGTTAGTGATAAAAAGTGATTCTAGTAAAAGTTTGCTAGTGGAAATTTTTTGAATGTTTTAGTGTGAACTGTAAAGCACCACTGCACTGCACATGTGGAATATTTTAGACACATACAAAAAGGAACAACTGCTTCCTGGAAACTAATGTTTCTTGAAAAGTACAAACATTATTCAAAAATTTTGGCACTAGTAGAAATATCCAGTATATTTGCCTTATCTACTTCTACATGTGAAGTTGGGTTCAGTTTCATGAAGACCAGGATGATTGGAGGGGCAGTTTAAACTTACAAACATTGAATGCTCTCATGAGTATTGAGGTTGAATGTCCGTCCGAAGGCAAGTTTTTGACGCATTAGGGCAAATGGAATGGATCCCGCTCCTATGTTGTGACCTTTGACCCCATTTCACCCATTTTCAATAGGGTTTGTCCCCAGGTGGTCCCCTACCACATATTGAAATTTCATCAAAATCGAACCATTTTTACGCGAGTTAACGTGCGGAGAGACAGACAAAGCTGGAGCATGTACGCTTCTTCAACTTACGGTTGGAAAGCGTAAAAAAACGATGCATGATGATTAATGAAAAGTTGCTAAGCCTAATGATACATGGAACGTTACTTAAACCTTCTTAGTTTCGCGGGAACTATTATGTTTGCAAATGATAACAGGCCTGCTGTTTTAAAGTGGAATGATGAAAAGACCCGAAACCTAGGTCGTAAACCATATGGAAAATAATTTACGATTCTGAACAGTGTTCTTGAATTTTGTGAATAAAGTTAAATAAAAAAAATGCTTTTTAAATATCTGCATTCAAATTAAATTGTTAGAATTAATCTGTCAGGTCATGAAAAGGGGAGTTATATCTAAATATTTGTAATATTTTGAACAGTACAATGTGACAGTTACAGGGGTGAAATTAAAAGTTGTTATGATTGACTAATGGAGGGGCATGTTAAAGTTTATTTTGTATAATGTTAATAAACTTTCACTAGTCACCATCATCATCACCATTGTCAACCATTATCAATGCACTGCTGGACGAAGGTCTCTCCAAGTCTCTTCCACAACGGTCTGTCTTGTGCCAGTCTCCTCCATGTCACTCCTGCATACTTTCGAATTTCATCCACCCATCTCCCATGTGGTTAATGCAATTTGCTAGTAAGAAATGAAGCCACTAGCAAGTGTTGCTACTGCTTTAAAAAAAACCCCATGAAATCAAGGCCTACCACCAAGGAAAAGAGGCTTCCAAGCAACCGAAGCTAAGCAACTGCAGCTTAAGAATCTGAACAAATTTCAGATTTGTGCTAGTCAAAGCAATCTGATGCTTCTCCGTATCATCAATGACCATTTTAATTCAGGAATAGAATTTGGTCATAAGTAACCAGTTCTTCATATATCATCACAGAAATTTGTATAAAAACAATCTGGTTTGTTCAGATTCTTCAGCTTCCATTGCTTAGCCTTAGTTGATTGAAAAATTCCTGTCCTAGGTGTTGTAAAGGCTGCCAGTTACTTGCTCGAAAGGAAATCAAGAGACATGGGTTCGATTTTAGCATGCATGGTTATGTAACTTTAAAGTTTTGTGAGCAGATTTCTACATGAAGAACAGCAAAATAAAGGTGTTTTAGAATTAAAAACCATATGCATTTCAAAAGATAATTCCTTTGTTAATTCCAATGATTGCACAAATCATTTTTTTAGACACTGAGAACAAGAGGCATATTTTTAACAAATGCATACCTTTGTATATGTTGTCATCTATTAAAAGCTGAAATAAGCAACACTTTTCAGGTTGTTTAGGATCAATGTTCTTGAAAATAAACATCACATGGCTTTCTGAAAGAAGAAAAAAAAAATGCTTTAAGTTATACAGTTAATTTTATCACAAAGAAAAATGCCATTAAATTGTTTTTAAATTTTTTATAAGTTAAATATCAGATGCAAGTGAACCTAATCACTGAAAGCTATCTAAACCAGAGAACTAAAAGAAAACACTCAACAATTTGCATGAAAAAAAAATCGGGAACTTTACCTCTGCCACAAATAACAACAGATATATATGTATCAAATTTGTTTCTTTATTGAAAACAGCACAAAAACTGGAAAAGATATTCTACTCAAAGCTTTAAAAAGATTGAAATCTACAGTCACCATCTTATTATCATTTCAAAAGAATGCTAATTCAAATTAATCTGTATATTGTATTTTCTTCATGTAGATATTGCAATCAAGTGATTTTGAAATAACAAATGCAGAAAATATTAGGGGAAAAGTTTTTCGTCGCCCCCGCTAGTGGGCGCTGTAGGAGTCTAACCGGCCGGTGACCAGTGCTGGCAGTTTATACATGAAGCCAAGCATGGCAGTAAATAAAGTTCTTTTGCAGAACTGTTTGTTATTCATGTTTAATTTAGGGAAAAGTGCAAGTGAAGCATATGGTTCAATATGTCAGGCATATGGCAAAACGGTTATGGGTGAGCAAACGTGTTGAGAATGGTTTGCCAGGTTTCAGAAAGGTGATCTAAGCTTGGAAGACAAGCCACGTGCAGGTAGACTGCAAGAACTCGCAGACGAGGAGCTGGAATCGCTCTTCCAAGAGGATGCCACACAATCGACCATGCAACTGGCGAAACATTTGAAAGTGGCTCACTCGACAGTGGTACGGCGTCTAAATGCCCTGGAGAAGATCCAGAAGATTGGTAAGTGGGTTCCGCATACTTTAACGGAGCGTGATATTGGTCAACGATTTGGCATCTGCACGTCGTTGCTGAAAGGTTTCAAGGGAAAAATTTCTTGTGGAAGGTTGTCACCGGGGATGAAAAATGGGTCTATTGCAACAACCCCACACACAAGCAATCCTGGGTCGACCCAGGCCAGCCATCAACATCATCCATTGCAAAACAGGATATCCATGGGGAAAAGGAGCTGTTATGTGTGTGGTGGGATATGCATGGAGTGCTGTACTTCGTACAGTTGAAACCGGGCGAAACAATCACTGCACAATGATATAGCAATCAGTTGATAAAACTGAATGCCGCAGTCAAGCAAAAACACCCATGGACAGGTAAATGACGCAGTACCAGTCATCCTGTTACACAGTAATGCCAGACCACATGTCGGTGCCACCACGAAATCAACCCTTGAACAGTTACACTGGGAGGTTTTACCGCACCCGGCCTACTCCCGGACATTGCACACTCAGACTTTCAGCTGTTTCGCACCATGCAACATGCCCTAGCTCAACAGCGGTTCACCACAGTTCCAGAGGTAAAAAATTTCGTCACTGCATTCTTCAGCTCAAAACCAGAGTTCTTCTATCACAGGGGCATTTATTTATTGCCTGAAAAATGGCTAAAGGCCCTTCATGCTAATGGCCAATATTTTGTTGAATAAATGTGTACTGGTTTCCTGATTGTTCCTGTCTCTTTTATCCTTAAAACAGTGGAAACTTTTGCATACCCCTAATAGTTACCTAAAGCACCAGGCAAGGAAAGCAAGCTTTAGGTTGAAGTGACAATTTAAGTCACCAGTGGAGCACTAAGTTGAAGTTAAACCTTTAAGATAATAGTTACAGACAATCCAATATCTAACTATTATTTTACAAACATCATTTCAGAAAATTTTCGACTGGAGAAAATCTGAAGTTTCTCAAATTTCTCATCTGCAGATACTTGAAATTTTGTTGTCCTTGGTGGTGTAAGAGACAGCATACTTGAACTGAAATCGGGAGATGCAGGTTTGATTCCCGCTCCAGGACGACGCAATTTTCAAGTATTCTGACATGATGTTATATTGTAACATCACAGACCACTGGTAACAACGCAGAACATTTATTACTTTACTATTTCACACAAAAACATAAACTGGAATACACTCCACGGTACAAAATAAACTTGTTGTCTTAGCCAAGCTCGGCATGTCCTACTCCTTCAACATCTCGCACGTTACTCCGCTTACATCACTCACCACACGCTCAAGTTATTAATTGTCAATGTATCATTCCGCACCTTTGTGCGTGGAAGTTCATATTTTACAAACCCTCCTCACTCCAGAGGAACTTTTTCCAGTGGTAAAAAGTTCTTGTCATTTTGCAATACAATAGTCATAGTTCACATAGTGAGTCATAATCCATTTACAAAGAGAAATATATGAGTTAATTTAACAATTATCTTTACGTGTTTTCCAACAATTTCTATGTATGATATACCAAAAACAAAAACAAAAATGTTTTCAATAGCAGACACATAGCATGATCAAGGTGAATCATCTAAATTTGGAATCCTGCTCAGTCCATCTGCGTTTATGTGCATAGTTCCCGATCAATGAATCATAACAAAATCGTATGCTTGTAAAGCAAGGGCCCATCTCATCAGACGAGCATTTGAACTTGCGTTGGTGCGTAACCAAACGAGAGGGTGATGATCAGTTTGTATGAGGAAATTTTGACTATCCAAGTAGCATTTCAGTTTCTGTACCGCAAATATAATGGCGGCACATTCTTTTTCACTGGTACTGTATGTCTTCTCTGCTGTCAAAAATTTTCTGCTTAGATAGATTACAGGATGTTCAGCGCCATTTTCTTGTTCTTGCGAGAGGATGACTCCCATTCCTTGATCTGAAGCATCAGTTTGTAGAATAAATCTACGTTCATAGTCAGGGGGCATACAGAACAGGAAAACTAGATAAAGATTTTTTTAGTTCCACAAAAGCTTTCTCACATTATTCTGACCATATAATTTTTTCTTTATGATTTTTACCCTTCAAGATGTCTGTCAAGGAAGCTGCTATCGAAGAAAACATTGGAATATATCTGCTGTAATATCCCGCCAGGCCCAAGAAAGATCTTACTTGCGTCTTGTTCTTTGGCGTAGGAAAATTTTGTATGGCCTGAACCTTTCGTTCTGCTGGTTTCCGATATCCTTGTCCAACAATATGACCCAAATACAAGACGTGATCTTGAGCAAACTTACATTTGGAAGGTTTTATGGTGAAGGAAGCCCTCTGCAACCTCTGTAGCACTTCTTCAAGATGTATCAAAAGATCCCCCCAGTTTTCGGAAAAAATGGCAACATCATCTAGATATGGTACGGCAAACTCTTTGCAGCCTCTCAAAAGTTCCGACATCATTTTGCTAAAGAAATAAGGTGCGTTCTTAAGGCCAAATGGCATCTTTAAGGGCCGATACGTTCCAAAAGTAGTCACAAACGCTGCCAATCGTTGAGCTCTAGCACTTAATGGAATTTGCCAGTACCCTTTTGTTAAATCTAATACTGTAATATACTTCGCTCCAGAAACCTTTTCGACTCTTTCTTCTATGTTGGGCAATGGATAGAACTGGGTCCTTGTCACTTCATTCAATCGCCTGTAATCAATACATGGGCGTGGATCTCTTCCGGGTACTTCTACCAAAATCATGGGTGATGTATAGTCTGATTCACCAACTTCTATAATCTTGTACTGCAGCATTTTATCTATCTCGGCTTTAAGAATATTTATCTGCCTAGGCGACATTCTATAAGGCTTAACTCTTACAATAGCATTACTAGCTAGCTCGATATCATGTTCGACCAAATGAGTCTTTCCTGGAATATTAGAAAACATTTTCAAGTAATGACATAATAATTTTTTCAGATCCTGAATTTGTTGGCCATTTAGGCGCTCTTGAAGTTTACTGTTCTCCCCGATATCAGAGAAGTTAAATATATTTGGATTTTTTTCAACTTGCGGAAATTTAATCTCTAAATTTATTTTACCGCATTCATGTTTTACCGCATTTCTGTCATACCAATATTTTCTTTTCAATTGAGCCACTTTCATGTTTTTAATGGCAAGTTCTTGACATCTTTTCATCCTATTTATTAACTCAAATACATATTCAGTGACATAGCTTTCTTCTTCAGGATGACCCATCCATTTTTCATACAATAGTGTCATTGGCACCCTCAAATTTTTTCCATGCACCAATTCAGCAGGCGTAAACCCTGTGCTTTCATGTGTCACAGTTCTCAAAGCAAACAGCGCTGCCGGTAACTATTTCTCCCAATCCGGAGCAGACTCAAGACATAAAACTCTCAACATCCTTTTAATAGTTCAATGGAATCGTTCTACCGGATTACTTTTTTTTTTTTTTTTTTTTTTTGATTGGAGGTTTAACGACCACCGTGAGCAACTCAATGGGCTATAAGCAGTCGCCCGTCCCTAATTTAGGGTCACTGGTTCCAGGGAAGGGAGAGAGCCAGTGCCGTAAGACAAACACAACATCCATGCCTGACCGGGATTCGAACCCGGAACCCTTACGGACGAATGATCAGAGGCCAACGCCTTAGACCACTGCGCCACCGGGGCGGCCTACCGGATTACTTTGGGGATGATATACAGAACTATGAGTAACTTTTATTCCAAACCGCTCCAGAAATTCTAGTGTCAAAATGCTTACAAAACTGGCTCCTTGATCAGTTTGAATTTCTTTCGGAAATCCCATGCGGCTAAAAATGTGTAACAAAGCGTCAACTACCGACTTGGATCCTATGTCTGGGACTGGTACCGCATCTGGATATTTGGATGACAAACACATAGCTGTAATTATGTATCTATTTCCGCTTGAAGTCTCGCGCAAAGGCCCACAGGCATCAACGTTGATCTTTGTAAAAATTTCCAGAATAATTGGAACTATTTTCAAAGGTGCTTTCTTTTTGTCCCTAGCTTTCCCCGCACATTGGCATGAATCACAAGATTTTACAAATTCTTCAATGTCTTTATAACAGTTAGGCCAATAAAAATACTTCGCTAGTCTGTCTTTGGTTTTTGTCACTCCTAAATGCCCCGAAGTTCCCTTCGCCAATCTTGTTGATCTTCTTCTTCACCAACATCCCATTGCTTAGTACAGCATAACCATTTGCCTTTTTAATATCTGTTTTCTCTATTTCTTTGAAAATTTTTCTCAATTCCAAACTTTGCCGTTGATCTTCCATGAAACTTTTTGAATCCATTTTTATTAACTCTAACATGGCTTTATCTTCTTCATGCCTCAGTGGCAGAATTTCTTCTTCTAATTCATCTGATTCTTCGGAACACACAGCCTCTCCTTCAAGGGCTAGAATAGGTGTGCAGAATGTGATTTCCGATAATGTTCTGGGTACGTTTAATGATCTCTGTGTGGATGATAATGGTGAAAGATTAATTGAACTCTGCATTGAGAATTTGTGTGTACCTAACATGTTTTTCAACCACAAGTACATCCACACATATACTTGGGAAAATCATACTCTTAGTCAAAAGAGTGTTATAGATTTTGTTGTTTATGATCAGTGTCTGAAACACTTAGTTGTTGACACTTGTGTGATGAGAGGTGTAGATGCTGGCTCTGATCATTACTTGGTAGTGTCACAAGTGAAACTGAATGTTGGTTGGAGGGAAAAGGAATAGGAAGAGGCCCAGGATGGAAAGAATAAAGGTTGAAAGGCTCCTTGAAGATTAATTATTCAGAGAATGACTGAAGAAGCTGAAGTCATATGAGAGGGATGTAGAAAAGAAGTGGACATGTTTTAAGTACTGTGTTGTCACTGCTGCTGAAGAGGTCTGTGGCATCACAATAGTGGGTAACAATAGAGGTCATGCTTGGTGGAATAGTGAGAGATTGAACAGTTAAGCTGGTTCGCCACAGTAAAGCAAAAGACAGGAAGGAGAAGGTGGAAAGGCATGAATCGGCTTTTTGGAAAGATAGAAAAACTTTCTGGAAGTACACAAGACTCAGGAAAAATAGGGGAAACAAAATTGCAAGTTGTGTGAAGAATAGGATTGGGGAGCCCAATGAGTTAAGTGAAAGATGGGGTGAATACTTCTGGGAGTTATTAGATCAAGAAAGCAAAAGTGATTCTGAGGCAGATGCAGATGGTGTCACAGTGAAGGAGAGAAGCACAGGAGGGATCTCAAGAGAAGAGGTGTGTAAAGCTCTAAAATATCTTCAGAATGGTAAGGTTCTGGGAGTTGATGGCATAACTGCTGAGATGTTGAAATATGATGGCAACTCTGTAATTGACTAGTTAACTGAAATTGGCCAGTTGTGCGGGAGTTAGGAATGATCCCTCGGAATTGGAAGGATGCTATCATTGTTCCCTCATATAAGGGAAAAGGTGATCCGACTGATTGTAAGAACTATTGTGGTGTTAGCCTACTGAGAGAGTGCCAGGGAAAGTGTTTGGTAAGGTCGTTATTGAAAAAGTACGAGGTTTACATCAAGGAAAGTGTGGGATGTTCAGAGTGGTTTTATGCCTGGTAAAGGCTGCACTAAACAAATTTTTGCATTATGCATGATGATTGAAAAGTATCTGCCTGTTGGTAAGACAGTTTTTGCTACCTTTATAGATTTAAAGAAAGCTTACAACCGAGTAAATAGGATACTTTTGTGGAAGGTATTGAATAAATATGGTGTTACTGGGATATCTACTTAATAGTGTAAAAGCCATGTATGCTGGCAGTAGAGCTTGTGTACAAGTGAATGGTGTTTTAACAAAATGGGTTTCTATTGGTGCAGGAGTCAGACAAGGTTGTGTAATGTCACCATGGCTGTTTAATATATTTATGGATGTGTGCATGTGTGATGCCAATATGGACAATACTGGTTTATGTCTTGGTAATATCTGTGAGTGCAGATTGCTGCATGCTAATGACACAATCCTGTTGGCAGAGAGCAAAAGTGAGTTGCAGAGTACGTTGTTCCGGTTGTATACAGTTTGCATGAAATTCAAACTGAGTATAAATAAGGGAAAACCCAAAGTTATGCTTTTTGAGAAAGGAACTGTTAGCACTGAATGCAATATAAGTTTAAATGGCAGAGTGATTGACCAGGTGAATGAGTTTGTCTATTTAGGAAGTATGTTTGACAGAGAAAACAAATTAGATGGTGAAATTAGTAGTAGAGTGAATTCTTCATTGAAAGTCATAGTGGCTTTAGAAGGTTTTCATAGGAGTGATGGATTCTCAAGAGAGTCCCACATGGCTGTGTATGAAAGTGTAATTGTTTGTACTCTGATGTATGGCAGTGAAACCTGGGTACTACAGAAGGAACTTAATCAGTCATTCTCTGAGTAAGTTAGAGTAATGCTAATGATCTTCAGGGAGCCTTTCAACCTTTATTCTTTTCATCATGGGCCTCATCCTATTCCTTTTTCTCCAACCAACATTCAGTTTCACTCATGAGTCATGACACCAGCAAGTAATGATCAGAGCCAATATCCACACCTCTTATCACACAAGTGTCAACAACTAAGTGTTTCAGACGTTGATCATAAACAGCAAAATCTATTACACTCTTTTGTCCCACAGTATTATTTTCCCAAGTGTATATGTGGATATACTTGTGGTTGAAAAATGTATTATATACACACAAACCATTTTTAATGCTGAAGAATAGTTAAACTTACCCAGAACATTATCAGAAATCTCCTTATGAATATCTACTCTATCACTGAAATCCACTGCTATTATAACTATCTGTTTAGCACCAAACTGGCTCAAAACAGCTTTTAGCTCATTCCAGGAATCTTCCTACCTATGAGAAGGTTCCAAGTCACAAGGAGCATACACTACAATTACTATTCTCTGAAGTCTCTCTTTCAAATAATTAATACATATAAGAACAACTATTTTTAAGATTCTCGATGTACCTTCATTTTGAAATCCATGTTGCAGGGTAATATACAAGGTCTGTTCAAATAGTTCTCAAACTTTTATGGTAGTGGGCTAACACTATGTCCACACTGATGTGTCACGGGTGGCGATGTGTAGCAATGACCTTGGCAAGTATCTCTTCATTTACAGCATCTTTGTATTGTGATTAGTCATCATACTGCATCGCTTTGTTTAAGAGCTTGTTTGTGGTCTGCAATTTTCAAGATGGACGAGTTTTATGAGCAGTGTATTATAATAAAATTTTGTGTAAAACTTGAGAAAACATTTAAGGAGACTCACGAGATAATGACACAAGTTTATGGCAATCAGTGCTTAAGCCGTATGCAGTATTACGAATGGCGTAAGCGATTTGAAAGATGGTTGACAGCTATGCAGCAGGATGACTAATCACAATAGAAAGGCATGGCAAACGAGGTTTCTTGCCAAGGTAACTGCTATGGAGTGCCACCTACCACACGTTGGTGTGGCATCATGTTAACCCGCAATCGCAAAATTTCGGGAACTTTTTTTAACAACCCTCATATTCTTCACCAGTTGTAACATTCCTTTGTTAGGCCTAATGTCGAAGACGTAGTTAAGCCTAATCTCTCATGGCATTGAAAATAACTTTTGTCAAATGGCATTTATTGTTTTTACGATGTTCCTTTTTATGTTAAGCAAATATACTTCAATATTCATTCACAGATATCCAGAGTAAATGCTTGGATGAACAACAACAACGACAGATTGAGATTTTCCAAAACATGTAGTATGACTTCTTGAACAATACGATTTAAAACCATGAAACTACAATAAGGATTCGAAAATGATGCATAAAATCAAATGAAAGCTTAAAATAGAATTGAATGAATTTACTTAATTTAAAAAAATTCCTTAAAAATTCTAAATCATGCAGCTTTGGTAGACCAAAACTTACCACCACCAGAGAGTGCTAAGGACCTCACTGACAAATGACACAGAGAAACTAGAAGGCTGACAGTATGCTGACATGGGGCATTACTATATACAACATCATTGAAGATGCCAGTGAAGTAGTCGTGTGAAATGCGTCCAGATTTGCCTCACCAGATGCGAGATTTCAAGCTGATTGAGCTACATAATTCAGAATTTCTTTGTCTTCTTTAAATTAGATTAATTCTTTCAATACTATTTTAAGCTTTCATTAGATTTCAGGCATTATTTTTGAATATTTATCATAGTTACATGGTTTCAAATCATATTGTTCAAGAAGCCATACAATCTGTTTTGGAAGATCTCAATCTGTTGTTGTCATTCATCCAAACATTTACTCTGGATATCTGTGAGTAAATATTAAAGAATACCTGCATAACACCATAAGAAAAAATGTGGTCTGACAGAAGTGGTTTTCACCAGCATAAAAGATGAGGCTTAACAACACCTTCGACGTTATGCCAAAAAGCAGATGCCACAACTGGGGAAGACTATTACCCTTCAACATGGATTTCAAAATAAAAGTATGTAAATGACCTTAAAATAGTTATTCTTATACTAAGGTCAATATAGCAAATGGAATCCTGAGAATAATGTGTTGAACAGTATATGATATTCAAGGCCATAATGTATAATTAAGATTCAGGAATGCCTGCAAAAAAAAAAAAAAAAAAAAAAAAAAAACAGACAATAAATATGGCATACGAAAGAAAGGTCTTGTGTGAAAAGTACAATGGATATCAGAGTTGGGCAAAATCATAATTGAATTAATCGGCAATGCATTACAGTGTAATGGTAACAAGAACTTAGCATTACCGTTGCATGGCAATGGAGAACTGGTATTTAGAATTGCAAGGTAATTGTAATGGCATGTAGCAGTTACCCATTATAATCATAATGGTTAACTATATATTGGTAATTAACCAATAACTTATGGGTGAATAATAGGGTGGTCTGATTTTATTATTATTATTATTTTTTTTTTTTTTTTTTTTTTTTTTTTGCATATCACCTAGTGCGGAAAAATTGCCATTTGGGTCAACAAGAATAAAAAAAGAAATTTTTTGAAATCGACCAGTATCTTACGTCTCGCACGACGCACTAAGTTCGTGTTTTTCTGACCGCATTAGGCCGTAAGCAAAAATGCACGGAATTTTTTAGCAATTGAAATTGAGTAACCCCTAGTGTAAAAAAGTGTCCTTTACTGTTTCCAATAACAGTGAAAAAAAGTTTTGACTTTTGACGTTGATCAATATGCTATGTCTCCGCACTGCACGTGCGCAAGTTCACCATTTTCTTCCTACATTTGGCCCATAGGCCTAGGCTAGATAATGATGAGGCATCGGCTTGCTTCGTCGTGTTGCAGACTCTGCAAGGATTGATATAGCTCACTATTTACATTCACCATCGGTGAACGTTACGGTAATAATCTCGACCAAGGGACCACAGATTCGGACACGCCGACAGGTGGTGCCAACTGGGGAGGTCGTACACGATGGACCGTGCCGCTATTGAGAGACCTTTGGGAGATAGGTTCGCCACTCGAACTTTTTTGGGGCCGTAGCCTTTAATCCATATTAAACATTGAACAAACAAAGAAGATACACAGTTTCACAAAAATGCTCACATTGAGAAAATACAGGCGCAAAAGACACACATTATGCGTCTTACAAATTCGAATTTTTTTGGAGCGCAGTCCCGTCTAGCTTGTCTTGTCGCATGGCATCTAGCCATAGTCAGTTCTGGCTCGCAGTCTCTCAAGTTCCCTTCACAGACAAGGACAGTCTGGAATCACACTGGAGTGTGTGGTCTCGATTTTGAGGTGGAACTTTTCGTTTGCCCTTCGGTTCATTCTGACAAGTCTAGTGCCTGTGGCCCACCTGGCCGCATCAGGCACAGGACTCAGACTCTGCCTTGCACTTGTCACGGTGGCGACCAAACCCATTGCACCGGAAGCAACGGGTTTCCCCGCAAGAATTCCTCGCAGGAGTGCACCTGTCAACCAAGGTTGACTTTCCCTTTTTAGCGAGGGTGCGGAAATCAGCTGGGGCCAACTCAAACACCCAGTGTTGTTTCTCTCTCTTTCCCTTGATTGAGAAGAGAACCCTGCTGCTGTCTGGTTCTTTTAACCCGTTCTGGCCAATTAGTTCTTTGTGAACCTGCTCAGGCTCATCAGTCTCAATCCTGTAAGCAATGAGCTTAGGGGGTCTCCTCCTTGGCAGTTTCAAAATGAAGTGGTTCTTCAGTGCTGGGAAATCATCGAAACTTGCAACAATGCATGTAACCCCTTTCGCCTCAGTGCATTCGAGCAGCACACCTCAGTTAGATACCTTTTTTACTCCTTTTATACCGGTCCCCAGGGCATCAGGGTTGAACACCTCCAGCGCCAATTCCTTCACCTCCGCTGAGGATTTGGATGGATCCTTTGGGTAGAGGATGATGGTGTTGCTTGCTTGTGGTCTCTTGCGAACAATGGGAGCTTGCCTCTTCCCGACAGCCTCTGCATACGTCTTGGTCTCTCTGACTGGCACTCACCCTTCTCGCTCCGCCAGTCTTCCTTTAAGTTCTTCCATTTGCAGCGACTGATTCGTTATGAATTCAAGCAATCGATCCAGAAGTGGGCACATTAGGCCCCTCACGCTATGTGAGATTCTGGTCGTGGGACTGTCCATTAGCACGCTCGTCTCTCTGAACAGTCCCAGGAAAGTCTCTGTGCCTGTGCTCACAGAGCTTACAGTGTCCCCGCCCCCATTGCTGGGGTCTGGGGGCACGAGCACAATGGAATCTGCTCTTCTGTCCCCGCACTTGGCCCACTCATTTCGAGTAGGGGGGGGGGACCGGCCCGACAACGATGGGGCGAGGACTGGATTGGTGGGAGCTTAGAGCCCTCAGAAGGACTGTTATGATCAGAAAAGCAACTCGCAGGCATGCCTCGCGCAGGAACCCGACTGGACCTGTATGTGCTCTCACTAGTGTTGCTTAAGAATTAAAATTGCCTGCTCGCTCCCCGGGGATAACCAATCCACCAGTCCCAGGCTAGGTAAAGGCATCCCGGCATGCAGGGCATTGGAAAAATCCGTAGGAAATTGCACTGTTCTGAGTGCATGTGTAGTACACTCAGTTTGCTTTGCAATGTGCAGCTCTTCGCTTGCTTCCAATGTCACATATATGGAAACAACCCAGAACTCACCACGAAGAGGTGGCCCTACTTCGAGTTCCGCCCACCCTCCCTCCAGCTCAGAATTTTATTTCTACGTGGTATATCTTGTTTGGTAACCGGCTTTACTCGAAAAATGTGGCATTAATTGCTGTGATGCAATTGTTGCTCTTATAAACGAATCTCTACTGGGCATCATTACAGTCGATAGTCTCGAGAAGGTCATTGATAAAAACAAAATTATCTGTGAAAAAATTAAGTTATCTAAGGATGTAAAGGAAAAAGCCCAGACAGATTGAAAAGTCATTTGCGGACTCTATTTTGATGGAAAGAATAACTCAACTCTGTTCCTAAATAAGAAAGATGATAAATATTATCGTTCCGAGAAGAAAGAACAGCACATTACTCCCTTGGAGGAGCCAGGATCGAAGTACCTCGGCCATGTGACCCCCACTTCTGGTCATAGCAGAAGCATCGTAAACAGCATCACTAATTTTTAGAATTTAATGGCATTGACTCAAGTTTTCTCATTGCTTTAGGGTGCGACGGAACTGTTATAAATACTGGCAGGAAAAACGGTGCTATATGTCAACTGGAATTTCAGTTGCAACGTTCTTTGCAGTGGCTGGCGTGTATTTCCGTTTCAATGAACTTCCATTTCGTCATTTGCTTGATGAACTCGATGGTAAATCAATAGGTCCTACACCTCGTTCAAGAGAGATTGGGGCAGCTCTCGACGGCTGTGAAAACCTTTCAGTAGTTGACTTTGCAGCTATTCATGTAGAATGGACAGAACACATGAAAGAATTGCAGGATACACGTGAACTGAGTACTGACCAGAAGTATTTACTGGAAATCTGTTGCGCTGTGTCACAGGGAGACTGTGATGTCAACCTTTCTGGAAGAAATCCAGGACCACTGTCGCATTCACGGTGGCTGACGACAGCTAACAGAGTCATTCGCCTCTATGTCGCCACTCAAAACCTATCACAAACTTTGATCTGTGTTGCCAACTACATAATGAAGGTACATGCCCCGGTCTGGTTTTCCGTAAAGAAGAAGCCTTCGTGCACAGAAGGGGCCAAACACTTTTGGAAACTGATCAACTTATCCTGCTTCATGGATTTGAAGTGCAAAATAATCATTGATGCAGTGAACAAGAGAAACACGTTCTTTAGTCACCCAGAGAATATATTGCTAAGTATGACTGCGGATGAATGCAACAACGTTAGAGCTCTTGGACGGAGAAGAATAAAGGAAGCTAGACAACAACAAATGAATGATGTCATAAGAGAATTCGAAATGCTGCAATTAAATTTGGATGCTAATGAATATTTGATTAGACTAAAACATGTCTTACCGAACCACCCCTGACAAAACACATCTCAGGCGAAGATCTGAATCGACTAATTGCAACTTCTGCCACAGCTGGCGAAGAAATAACCAAGTTTTCCTGCCACACGCAAGCTGTGGAACGTCGCGTGAAACTGGTGACAGAAGCAACTGCCTCAGTGTGTGGATTTGAAGCTAGAGATTTGTTTATAAGAGCAACAATTACATCACGGCAATCAATGCCACATTTTTTGAGTAAAGCAGATTACTGAACAAGATATACCACGTAGAAATAAAATTCTGAGCTGGAGGGAGGGAGGGTGGGCGGAACTCGAAGTGTAGCCACCTCCTCGTGGTGAGTTCTGGGTTGTTTCCATATGTGACATTGGTAGCAAGCAAAGAACTACACGCTACACATTGCAAAGCAAACCGAGTGTACTGCACATGCATGGTGCACTCAGAACAGTGCAATTTTCAACAGATTTTTCCAATGCCCTACATGCCAGGATGCCTTTACCTAGCTTAGGCTTACGGGCCAAATGTAGGAAGAACATGGTGAACTTGCGCGCATGCAGTGCAGAGACATAGCATACTGATCAACTTCAAAACTTTTTTTTTCACTGTTATTGGAAACACTAAAGGACACTTTTCCGCACTAGGGGTTATTTGATTTCAATTACAAAAAAATTCCATGCGCTTTTGCTTATGGCCCAATGCGGTCAGAAAAATGTGAAATTAGTGTGTCGTGCAGAGACATAAGATATTGGTCGATTTCAAAAAAAATTATTTTGTTGTTCTTGTTGACCCAAAGGCGATATGCAAATTTTTAAAAAAGTTTTTTTCGGCCCACCCTAGTGAATAAACCAGCAACCAGTACACCCTTACACATTGTATAGGTTATTTGATAATTGTTCCACACCTCAGACCTGAAATGCGTGTATGTAGGTATTGGAGATTGTATGTGCATGACATGAGTAGTTGCCCCGTCTTCGCCGCAAGTAAAGTGATTTGAACGAAATAATACATGTGAAGCAAGTACAAATGGGATGTTTATTTCGGCTAGAGATACTTATTTTGTCCATCTCCAGTACAGTATTCTCGTCAATTACATACGTTTCACTGTCCAAAATAATTACCCTACTATAGCCACAAGTGAATATATTAGCACTGTACTCACAGTTCAGCAACTCAGGGTGCACTTCCGAATAGTACAGAAATTTGCAAACTCTTGACATTTGTGCCATACTTCTTAAGTGTTGTTTTCCATTGCTTGTCTGGTACGAACACAGGACTAGCGAGCGACTGACTCCTTTATATATACTTCACGACAGAACCTGAACTTTCTGGAATATTCTTGATTTACATAACTCTCTTAACTTCCCACTGTGTGATCATTCTGGAACATTCTACAAACGTCTAACCCATTCTTGCCGCTTCTCGAAAATTCTACACAACACTTCGGTCTCTGTCTGCTATGTTACATGGCAGACTTTTCTAGACATAGCTTTTGGCAAACATACAATTCTATAAACTAATAGTATATAATTATTATTTGCAAATTGTGTAATTTCATTACCAAATAATTGCATTGCATTTGACTGGCATTATTAAATAATTGAATTATATCCTCTTCATTGCAATACATTACAGATTAATTCCATTACCTTGTGCAAACCATACTTGGGATTACCTTGTAATGCATTACACATTAACTGTAATCTGTACTTCCATTACTTTGTAATGCATTCCTGCCCAACTCTGATGGATATCAGTGAAATTTGAGTTGTGGACAATTATGTGCCAAAATCACTGTAAATGGAGACATTTGATACAGGATTTACTAACAAATAAGTAAAATTTAGCACCAATAGTAACTGGTTTGACAGATTATGTCTCTTTGAGGGTAATCTCTGAATGTCAGGGAAAAGCTTAGTGATAACAACTGTGTTAAACATAATCATTACGAATATTCTGACACAGTATCATAATTTACATTTCAAAAGTTAAATTATACCCCAAAAATAGTATATGTTCACACCATTTGTATACTGAATGGCAGCCGCCACAACAAGCTAATCTGTCTGGTTCAAAGGTGCATATTATAAGAGTTTTTCTGCAAGTTACAAAATTACTGTGTACATTTTTCTGTTCAACAATAGCAAAGTGAGAATAGTTAATTAAAGTAATATCCAAAAGAAGCATAAAAAGCAATAATGAAACTCTCATTTAGACATATAATATAATGCTAGCAAACTGGAATATAATCAAGAAGCTTAGCAGGAAAAGATTTATCATGAACACATATACAAGTCTATAATAGCCACATTACCTCCAACATTTTTAAACTGTAAGCCAAGAACCTCATTATATAAGGAAATTGCATTACGCATTTTGGTAATCTTGTTTTCTCGTAACTTGGCCACTGAGAAGAACAAAAAAAAAAAAAAAAAAGAGAGTAAATATGTATCTGTTATAATAAAAATATTAAAAGTATAAACAATATGAATGACAGCAAAAAATTTAGGTCTGAAAAAATGTATCAAGTCACTACTATGATCATATCATTGTCTGCATGCTATATTTTTTACCATGTAGCTACTCTCAAGAAAACTTTAAAATTACATTGCCCTGGGGCAGGAATCGAACCCACATAGCCTGATTTATGTTCAAGCATGCTACCATTATACCACTCAGGACAACAAAGTTCCAAGAAACTGAAACTATGCAGACATAGCTTAGGAACCTAAACAACATTCCGAAAGTGCACTAGTCGAAGTAATTTCTGCTTCATCAGTGTCGACAACCATTTCTCATCCATAAATTGAGAGATGAGGATGCTTCAGAGACACTCTGCTAGGATAACCAGACGTCCGGCTTTTGGAGGACATGTCTTCCTTTTCTCACCATGTCCTTCTGTCCTCCAGGCATTAAGGGAAATGGCCCAAATGTTCGGCTTTTTCAATCGGGAATAATTCAAATACATTTTGATCAAATTCTTTTATTGTAATGATATATCCTATCAAGCCATCGCTAAAATGTACATTCATTTCTGGATTCCCGCCCACGCCATTCCTCCTCCACCCCAGCAGTTTAGTCCTGCATTTGCCGGCTGCAGTGAATCACTCGTGAGTCAACAGCGCACAGAAAACCCACGAGTGTGCATTAGTCTATATGTCGTTTATTGCACATGGAAGGTGCAGTGCGGTATAGTCATGTAAACAGTGAGCTCATACTTCTTGTTTTATGTGTTGTGAGTTGCTGCTATGAGTTTTTTTTGTTCATAATTCAGGTTTCTTAATCAATCAGTGAGGGGTATACTGTTAGTTAAATGCAATTTGAAAGACATGTGATGCTCTGAATTTCACAAATATTTGTTAAAAAAACCTAATCTACTTTTTTTAATTCAGTTGACATTAAATGTCCGTAAATACTGTTTCACACGTTATGCAAGTTCAGCTATCGGGAGATTGCAAAAGGACGTTAACATAGTATTGGCAATTGAAGTCAAGTATAATAATAATAATTCAATTGCCAATACTATGTTATGACTTCAATGCCAATACTATGTTAACGTCCTTTTGCAATCTCCCGATAGCTGAACTTGCATAACGTGTGAAACAGTATTTACGGACATTTAATGTCAACTGAATTAAAATATCGTAGCCACGTAAAAAGTATGTTCATAGCAACTTAGCGTAAATTGAACAACGATATATACCTAATCTACTGAAAAAATCTCTTCCAGTGAAATATATAAATAAAAGTGTCCAGCAGACTAAAATCTTTCCTTCTTTTTAAAGTTTTACACATATAAACTCTCAAATGGCAAAATTTAAATACAGAGTATGTGCATTCATAACTATTTTTGTACAAATTTATTGAGTTCTTTTTTAATGAAAATGTCCTCCCATTTCAAAAAGTCATCTGGTCACCCTGCACAGGAAGTCTCCTCATTTCCCCTCAGCTCTGCATCTCTGTCTCTTGGTTAAGCTCTTATGTATACACATGCTGTGGCCACCACGCTTTAAGCAAGATTACTGACTCTCCTGGTCAAAATTCTTTTTTACATTTTGTATAGCTCTCTCTCTCTCCTGAGGCTATGGCCTCTCTTTATATACTGCTTTGTTAAATTGGCTTTTTCCAACACCTTTCCTACAGGTTTGGCTCGCAGTGGCACTTTTTATCGAAACTGGTGGCTACGTTCCTCTAATACTCGTCACAACTTTGTTTAGGTACAGCGACTTTATGTTTCTTGTAAAATCCACCTCTACTGCAAAGACTTTTGTCTCTTTGTGGCTGAAATGTAACTTCTTTCTTTTTTGAGAAATAGGGACTACCCTCTCTTGTTTTGTGCAGACTTTTCCCCAGAGCTTCCTTGTCTGGTTTTTGTCAACCCACTCAGTGGATTCTTATCCAGTACAGGATGTCAATGGCAGTCTGTGCCAGAATTGCTTCTCCAGCCTGACCTCTTCATTCCTATCATCGCAACTCACAGTGCTAACAGCTCATTTTCGATGCTCATGTCTCCTGGTAAATGCAAGTTATGGTCTTGTTTATACTGTTAGCGAGAAATTGCCCAACCCCATTGGTGCTATCAGCGTGGACTTCAAAGGCTTTTAACCAAGGAAGGAGATGAACCCTCTCTTATTCCTTTAAACACTTGAGTGTCTTTTGTTCTGTCTCTCACTCACTAACCTGTAATTATTTCAAATTCACCCACGATTAATGTTTTTTATTTTTTTATTGGGGGTTAAACGATCACCACGAGCAACTCGATGGGCTATAAGCAATCGCCCTTCCCTAATTTAGGGCCACTGGTTCTAGGGAAGGGAGAGAACCAGTGCCGTAAGACAAACACAACATCCATGCCTCACCAGGATTCAAACCCGGACCCATCTCGAAAAAATGGTCAGAAGCCATCGCTTAGACCACTGTGCCACCAAGGTGGCAATGGCAATGATTAATCACTTAATTATTTGATACAATTTACATTATCCAAATTATTTACTTGATTTATGCCTCCACTTCCCAGCTAATTAATTAATCAGGGGATCAATCTTATGGCTCAATATAAAAAATGCACTTAGTGATTCAGATGAGACCTACTGCAATATACAGAATGTCCATAAATGAAGTATACAACTTCAGTATGCTAGTGGAAAAAAAAACAAAAAAAAAACACTACAATAAATAGCAACTTACTTATAATATCAAAACACATGGTAATTGTGAAAGTTTTTTTTTTTTTTTTTTTTTTTTTTTTTTTTAAATGTCAGTAGGTCTCCACATGTGCTCCATTGGTTGCTCATAGGATGTCTAAACCAGGGGTGGGGAACCTAGGATTTTAGGTGCGGCCTTCTGAGTGAATCCAAATTTTGTACAACAAATCCTTTTATTTTTATAAACATGTTTTTGTCATCTTTTATTAGTTGTATTTTAATCTTAAAATGACCGTATTTAAAATACCAAAGAGTAAAAGAAGATTCAATGAAATAATGCTCTCTGACTGACGACCACAATTAAAACATTAGTAAGTCTAAGTGCTGTTTTGGTACACCTGCTACGCTCGTAATGTCATTCTACAGCTCCTAAAGATCTACAGATGGAATTGATTGAGCTCTCAGAAGATAATATTTTCAAGTCCTTATTTGATGCTAAGAAAGATTCAGTCGAAATTAGGAAAAATGCAATAGAATACCCACACCTTCTGGAACATGCACAAAAAATGCTTTCTTGCTTTTCAACCATTTATTGCTGCGAATCTACATTCTCCTACCTAACCCAAATCAAGAAGCCCTTGAGGTCACAAATGACGGATACCAATCTAGAAGATCAGCTAAAAGTGCAGACCTCCATGTTGCAACCAAATATTCAAATGCTTTCCAACAAAAAGTGGTCACAACAAAGTTATTAAAAGGTTAATTAACTTTAGAATTAACAAATTTTTTTTTCACAATTTTTTCATTTTTTGAAGTTAGTAACATAGTAAGATTTTTACAAAATAATGTACATTTTGAAGCATCTATATTTAATTGAAGTTTCCTGAACGCAGCCTTGTTAGATTACAACAAACTTAATGCAGCCTTGTTAGATTACAACGAACTTAATGCAGTCTTGTTAGATTACAATGAACTTAATGCAGCTTTGTTCAGATTACAACGAACTTAATGCAGCCTTCCAACATGAAAAGGTTCCCCTCCTCTGGTCTAAACGAAAGTCCAGTTCCACCCTCGTACGCTGCAGAATATCAGGTGTAACAAGGAAGAAGGCTGCAGTAAGGCGTTTTTGAAGCTCAGTGATAGATGTAACTTATTTCTTGTACATAATATTCTTTATAAAGCCCCAAAGAAAAAAATCACGAGGTAATACCAGGAGAACGGGGTGGCCATGCTGTTAGACCCCTACGTCCATTCCAAACGCCCTGGATAATGGTGATTAACAAAGATCTGTGTACATTGAAAGACCAGTGTGGAAGCACTCCATTTTGCTGGTAAATGATGTCTTGAATATCCTGGACTTGAAAATTGTTCTAACATGTCCAGGTACGTTATGCCCGTAATGGTTGGTTCAGCAAAGAAAAAGGGACCTATCATTCTGTCTTCCATTAGACCAGCCCAGTCGGGCCCTATCATTCTGTCTTCCATTAGGCCAGCCCAGACATTAATCTTTGGGCTGTCTCATGTGCTACAACCACATGGGACCAATTGTTCGATGCTTCTTCGTGTCGGTGGCTGTCTTTTGTACTCCGTTCTGAATTTATGCTGAACTGTTGTCAGAGATTTTGACTCAGCAAACCAAAACACACATGCTGCTTTCTCCACTGGAGAAGCCATGTCTGTGGTATTCAGAGATCATGATAACGCATCTACACGCGCATTTCATGCCTTAAAAACACCGAATATGCTTTAAAATTTAGAAATGCGTATTTTTACGCATTGTTTTGTATATGAAATTTCCTTTTATAATCGGTGATTACACCAGGATTTTGTCATAAAAATGATCATTTTTTTTATCAAGAAATTATATGTTAATTTTTATGTCACAATTTATGAAAAAATCATGATTTGGTTCCCATTGCCGAGCTAGTCAGCTAGCGATCGGCTTTCGGATCATTCGGAAGAACCTTTAGAGAAGAGTGGTACTTAAGAGCAGCTCAACCGATGGGCATGCACATTACAGGGAAGGAGGATTCAGCCATGTCAGGATTGAGATGCTAGTGTATTGGTGCAGTTAAACCTTGGCGCGGAGGAAGTGAAAAGCAACGTGTTTTGAAGTTCGTTAAATTGCCATTTCGGGGCGGGATGGCGGGATTCCCGCCGAAACAAAGCTGTTAAGCAGGAGTCTCCCGCCTTACGAAATTTTAAGAAAAAATATATATAAAATCTTGGCTCCGTTTCTGGATTGCTCGCGAAATTCCCGCATTAAAAACATATTCTTTGTAAAAACACGTGATTTAGAAACCGACCGTTCAGAGTTCCGAAAATAGCAATAGAACATAATCAGTTTATGGACCCGTGAATCGGCTTCCATGCGTAGCCGTATCAGCATACTGCATATTGCAGACTTACGAATCAGGCATGAGATTGAAATCAGATTTTAAATCTGATTTTTTAAATAAAATTTTAAATCTGACAAAAGAAAAACGAACAAAAAAGACAAGGGAACAGAGATAGGAAAAGAAAAGAAGAAGAAGAAAACGGAAAGACGACATCGACCATTTAAACGAAAAAAATAAAAAAATATTGAATTAGTGAAACATAGATGGTGCCAGCTAGGTTTTGGGGTCAAGAAACGTGTCTAATACAGCATATTTGACGAATGGCAGCGTGGGGTTTCGGACTCCATTGGCGAGAAGTAAACCACGAACATCGGTGGAAAAGTCGCCACACTCATGAGGATGCCCAAAGACTGGGCGAAAAAAAAAAAAAAATTTAGAGCATTAATAACTGTAAAGAATTGATGTTTTTAAATTCTAAAGTGAAGATCTACTGACTCTACCCAAAGTAAACAGTGTGTTTGATGTGAATGGTTGTTTCACATACAATGGGCAATAGGACAATAACTTCAATGAAAACCGGAAAACGTGCGAGAAATGTGAATTATCGCTAGAAACGGAATGCCTAAGTAAGAATTATCCAACTAGAATATTTCCAAATGTTCAAAAATAATAAATTAGTTGACCTTTGTAATACTAAACTTGCACATCACAATGTCCAATGAAGGTTTATTTTATCTTTTGTGATTGAGATAGACTGTAGATTTCCTTCCTCCACAATAGAACTCTTTTTGAAGTTTGAGTGCGTAGAATCTGAATCTGTGAAGCAACACACACACAAGTTTTGGTACAGTCTTTCAAAAGCAGAACAAAAATTTTCGCAGCCTCGTGGCTAAAACAAGACAAGTAAGAAATATTTTGATAAATTACAATTTACTTATTTTATGTAAAAGAAATTCAATTACATGCTAATTCAAGTTGACATATTTATATTGGGTTGTCGGAAAAGTCATGGCGTATTTTAGCCATGTTTTGCAAAGGTCATTTATTGATAGAAAGAACAAAGATCAATCAATGATATAATGCCCGTTTTGTTCAAAAACCTTTTGCCATCTTTCAGTGAGCTGCAGAATGCCTCGTTCATAAAAGGGCCTGTCTTTCGTGGCGAAAAACTGTACAAGGTGCTGATTTACAGCCTCATCTGAACTGAACATTATACCATGAAAGGACTGTTGAAGAGAGCGAAACCAGTGGAAGTCTGATGGCGCATGGTCAGGCGAGTATGTTGGGTGTGGCAACACATCCCATCCAAGCTCCAATAATTTTTGGCGGGTGATCAAACTTGTGTGTGGTCTCGCGTTGTTGTGATGGAACACAACACCTTTACGATGAACGAGCTCTAGACGTTTCTGGATGATGGATTCGTTCAAACTGTCCAATTGCCGACAGTACACATTCGAATCGATTGTTTGGTTCCGTCGTAGGAGCTCAAAAACACGACACCTTTAAAATCCCACTGCACTGAGACCAGAACCTTCCGCTGATGAATGTCTGCTTTGGATGTCGTTTGAGGCGAGGCAGCACGTTGGGACCAAGACCGTTTGCGCAGCACATTGTTGTACACAATCCACTTTTTGTCACCAGTTATCAGTCGCTTCAAAAAAGGATCGTTTTCCTCACGTTTAATGAGCATATCGCAGATGTTTATACGCGCCATCAATTGAGCTTCTTTGAGTTCACGAGGAACCCACACATCGAGCTTGCTTATGTATCCCAGCTTCTTCAGGTGGTAGTGAACGCTTGAATGATGGATGTGCAATGTGCTTGCAATCTCTCGTGTCGTGTAACGTGGGTTTGACCCAATCAATACCTTGATTTGGTCGTCATCAACCTCGGCGGGCATCCCCGACCGAGGAGCATCGTTGAGGTCAAAATCACTAGCACGGAATTTTGTGAACCACCGCTGGCATTGACGTTCTTGTAGAGCATTATCACCGTACACTTTAAGCAACTTTTCATGAGCTTGACGCGCGTTCTTCCCTTTACGGACACAAAACAGTAAAATATGGCGAAAATGCACAGTTTGGTCTTCTATCTTCAACTTGATGTCAAATCTCCACAAATCAACCAAATCGCTCACTATTCCTTTTAGACTACAGCTAGAACTGGCACCTGTCGAATGCCATAGCGATAACAGAGCTGCGCATGCCTCTGGTACTTCCAAAACCGACCAACCGCCATCGGGTGCCAAAATAGGTCATGACTTTTCTGACAACCCAATATATAGATATAAATAGTTGTTTTTATATTAAATATTATTTAGCTAAAAATTTAATACGATAATTGGATAATTGTTCGTTCTCTAAAATTACTCCTTTGGAAAGAAAAATACTCCTTCAAAAAATGTGAAGGAGTATTTTTACTCTTTTTAAAAAATCCTAGCACGATCTGCGGTTGTATTCCATGTTCGATGAGATTTTTCATTACGAGACACCAGGCACCATCTATCATCTGACTTAACAGACTTTAACACTTGCCATGTTTGTGATGTTACAAGTAAGTTTTTTTCTATCATATTTTTGTTCAAAAATAACATACTGAAGTTATATATACTTCATTTATAGACACCCTGTATTTCCAGCAATTTTGCTGAAAGTACATTCAGAATGTAAATGACTTCACAATTAGTTGATAAATATCTTACTTTTAAAAACTAAACACCTGAAAATTCACCATGTTGGATGCAATGCCTGAAGTACCCTTAGAGGTATGCACACCCCTGGCTGAGAATTTTCCACAAGGATGGCAAGAAAAAAAAATTCCAGCACTGGTGCTCTTCCTTACTGAATCAACAAAATTTAGACTAACATGATGTTTCATGGAAAGTACTTACCTAAAAACACTATACACAATCCATATGCAGTACATAAAAATAATGCTCTTGACGTCACCAATTCCCTTTCACAAATGTTAAACAACTGCATGTAAATTAGAATGAATACCATTTATAATATTAAATTAAAATTAAATATTCATTTTTATTAGATAAATATAATACTTAAAAGCAACACTGTTAGTAAATTAAGGCACCTTCACATTTATAGAGGCCTGTTTCTAATGCTCCACAAACCTAATTTCAAACCAAAGAGCAAAACAAGAAATGCGAGTAAGAGTAGTCCACATGCAAATCATAAAAACTGCTTCGTGCACTCCTATTGGTTTAAGAATCTTTTCTAAATGAGAGAATTGCAAAACGAATTTTCTTCATTAGAAAAACAGATTCGGACAATGAACCTACAAAATCTATTAGCCCAGTTGAATGAACTGATAATTGGTCTTGGGAGAGGGTATTTTCCAAGCTTATTATCCAATGAAAGATTTTGCAAAGTTTATTTGAGGACCTAGCATAAAAACTTGTTGGTTTTCTATTCTTTTTCAAATTGGTTTCATGAAGTATTAAAGACTGGCTTTGATACATTTTAAGGTGCCTGAATTGCCTGTAATAAAACAGCTCAGGCTTTAGAAAAAAATTTTAGTTCTAAATTCTGTTTTTGGAATAAAAATTGAGTAATAACACTTGTCTCTGGAAATGTCTAGGTAAGTATTTAATTCACCAAAACTCAGAAGTATCCTATATTAAAGGTCACAAGATCAGTAGTTTATCTAAAGGTGATCGATCTAAATTTTAAGTAAAAATGGCAATTGAAAAAGTCCCTCTGATGGCCACTATTATTATATACAAATTTTTAACATTTACTAAAATAACTCATGAAATAAAAAAAACCTTTACTAAAATAACTCACAGCCTATCAATTCCTCTTTTAGAATAACCTTTTTTAATAATGGATATTCAGTACATGAGTGCTTTAGATATGGCAACTAAATATTGATAAATGATGTTCCTTCCAAAAGACACTCAGAATTCTTAGAGCAGGGATTGCCAAACAGTTTGTCGCAGCACAACACTTCTGGTAATAATGAAACATCACAGGCAGCAAAGAAAATGCATTTATTAAGCATTTTGCATTTAAAGATATATAAATTTAAAAATGTAATACCTATATTGCATACTCTGCTGCACATATAATATGATTTAACTTATTTAAATAGTAAAATAAAATTTAATGGAACTTTATAAGTGAACTTCTTCAGTTATAAAACAAAAATCTGGATTATAAGATGAGCACCCAGCTTGCAATCAATTACATTACATTCTATCTGTAAGTGTGGATCTATTTTTTGACTTTATGAACTTCATGCTAGAAAATAACAGCTCACACAGGTACAATGAACCAAATCAAGAGTTTAATTTTAGCACTACACTTATTAGCAAAGAAAACCTATGCTTTTCAACAAAATTCCAGAATTAACTTTTTTATGCAGAGTTCTTAGGAAAGTTTGTTTACCTCTCTCTAACTTTTAAACTGTGTATCGTACCACCACGGAAGTAATGTGTACCAATAGGAAAGTGGCCATGCACAATCCATTGGATGTGCATGTAGCACCCCTAGTGGCAAAATACGGAACTTAGCAAAACTAACTCAGAAACCAAGAGAGATACGCAAAAAGTCCAATTACAAAATGAAAGAGTGGTGTTTAATTAGTACAAAACAACACTTGGTTCACCAGAAACACTTACAGAAAAGACAAGAAAATGCAAACAAAGCATCAGATGTCCGGCTGCTAGCACACGACAGCAACAGAAAAGTGGTTACGTGATATAACACAAAGTTATGCTAATTTCAAGTTTGACGTAAAATGATGTCAAACAGCCGAAGGGCTATAAATGATGGGTGGGAATTGAGAGTGAATCAGAGTACGAGGTCGGCAGATAGATGGCTATCTTTCCGAATGACGAGTGCTGTGATATGGTCTTGCTGTATGATGAATGTCAGCAGAATGCAAAAAAGGCTGCAAGGTTGCATAGAGTACGGTTCCCCACTCGTCAGCATCCAAAAAGCACAAAGAATTGCCAAAGTTGTTCGGCGCCTGCGAGAAACAGAAAGCGTTACTGAGTGTCATCGTTGCGGTCGTCCCATTGGTGCCGGTGTGCGAGTACATCCTGCGGATATTTTGGGCTACGTTCTTGCAAATCCCTGAAGTAGTACGACGGCAGTGAGCCGTGCATGTGGATTATTGGCATCACAGGTGCGGCAAATCTTGAACGAACATGGTGCACATCCCTATCGTGATGCTGTCGTGCAAAACCTGATGCCTGGAGACCTTCAAAGGACTTCGTCTTGAACACCTTACAGGAAAAGCAGTGGTTTGAGGGCAACATCCTATGGACTGACGAGTCAACATTTACAAAGGGCGGTATCATCAATCACCAGAACTCCCACTACTGGGATGTGAGAAATTCACACATGACGAGACAAGCACGCCATCAAGTAAGCTGGTCACTTAATGTGTGGTGTGGAATGTGGCAAACATCCATAATTGGACCTGTGTTCATCGAGGGAAATTTAACAGGTCAGCATTACTCGCTGCTGTTATGTGGTCCAGTAAGCGATTGTTTGGACGATGTTCCTCTGAATACGTTACCACGCATATTTTTTCAGGATGACAGCTGTCCTTCAACAAAACCTTTTCAGTTTGCTCGTTCTTATCTCGCGTGCTCGGCAACAATATTATTGGATATTGTGGATGTACAGAATGGCTGCTACGGTCATCCAACCTAACACCGAAGGACTTTTTGAAGATACCTGAAAGATCAAGTGTACTCTATGGAACCTTCCAGCATGGCAGATTTAAAGGAACACATCATCAGGGCCTGTAATTCTGTAACACCTACACAATGCTGCATGCTGTTCGAGATGCAATTTCTGTCCCGATTCCAGATGTGCATCATCGCTGATGGTGCACACTTCGAACAATGTGTACCTTGGCAGATTAGTTGCACTTGTACTACACGAAATGTGTGTTGTGTATGTGTTGTTTTGTGTGCAATTTAAAGTTTACTTCTTTAACATGTCTTTTCTGTAAGTGTTTCTGTTGAACCAAGTGTTGTTTTGTACTAATTAAACACCGCTCTTTCATTTTGTAATTGGACTTTTTTGCGTATCTCTCTTGGTTTCTGAGTTAGTTTTGCTAAGTTCCATATTTTGCCACTAGAGGCGCTACCAGCACGTCCAATCGATTGAGCATGGTCACTTTTCTATAGGTACAAGTTACTTCTGTGGTGGTACGATATGTGGTTTAAAAGTTTTACAAGGGGCAGGATCATCAATCAGACGGACTTTCCTAAGAACCCTGTATAATTGTACAACAATGTCAGAGTTTGAAGGTTAACAATTTCTAGTTCAGTTTCTGCAATGTCTGTTTTAAATAAGTTTCCAATTAATATGGATTAATAGGATTAACAACATATTTCACAACTGATTCATTTTTCTTGGAATATGAGTATTTTCATGTGGGCACTTGGAAACCTTTTAGCTTGCAGACATATGGTTGGTGGGTGACCCCTGGTTTAGAGATACAAGGTATATTTTCCTCATATATTTAAGCAGTGCAGTAAAATGAGAGAACAAAGATATTCTTACATTACGATGGTATTAGCTACTTTACCAAATTTCAGTGTTAAAATATACCTTCTTTTAATTCTTCTGCCCCATCCAATGCAACCTGGTTGGCATCTTCTAAATGATCTATCTCACATGCAGCGAGATTTCCTTCCTTTATCAGTATCTCAAGTGAATCACTTAACTCAGTCATTTTTGAAGTGTAACCTAAGGATTAACATTTTTGAACAATCAACTAAATTGGATACAGTTTTATATACATAATAAAAGTTATTGCAATAGAAAATAAAAATGCATAGTAATAATAATAATAATAATAAAAGGAACAGTTTTCACATCTAATGAAGCCACAGGAGTGACTGGCTGGAGAAAAGAAACAGCATAACACTGCAATGCCCGTAGCAGATTTACAAAAATATGTGCTTACTGTTTTTCCGATTATTTCTTTAAAAACAATGAATGTTATTCTGCAAAAATATTCATTTCATTCAAACAAATTTATAACACAAGGGCTTGTCATTGAGAAACAGCTTAGAGACAACAGAAAAAAAAAAAAAGCAATATGAATAAGTAAGTCTTGTTATATTGCAAAAAAATAAAAATAATAATATTGATGTTAATGTACAGGTATACAACAGCTCAACCCCAAGTAAAGCCAACACTGATCACGTCAAAACACTAGGTGATTCGTTTTTTTATTGGAATTACCTGCAGGAGAATCTGGAATCATTTTTCAGCACCTTCACAAAGTCATGTTGTTGAAGAAAGGCACAGCATAGATTTACTCTAAAGATACCATGATAGTTCCTTCCTTCATCTGACTGAACGCAAGAACTATCGTGGTATCAGCTTGGTCAGTGTATCAAGGAAAGTGTTTGGAAAGGTCATTATTGATAACGTATGAGGTCTTACATCAGGGAAAGTGAAAAGTACCTGTCTGTTTGTAAGAAGGTTTTTGCTGCCTTCATAGATTTAGGGAAAGCTTATGACAGAGTAAATAGGATACTTTTGTGAAAGGTACTGAATAAATATATTACTGGGAATATACATAATAGTGTGAAAGCTATACATAGGGTGCATAGGAAAGTCCCTTTAGCCTGGAATAACTTGCGAACGGAGAGAGGTACAGTTATGCAAGTGAGATAACAGTATAGTAAAGCGACTACACCCGATCGAATGCAACCGATAGCAGCGCTCCTAGTGGCAAAATGTGGAAGTTAGCCATTGCAAATCGAAAACGAAAAGAGGTAGAGCAAAATTTCCAACTACAAAGTTGTAGAGCATCAATTAATTAGTACAAAACAACATTTGCTTCACACGGATAAGATAAATTGTCGCCCGAATACCCTACAATGTCCAAAATCGATGCGCGACGATTCGAATCTGCATATTCACATTTCGCAAATGTAGCCGTATGCAAATGCGGATTGTGACGTTGTACCGTACCTACGATATAAAAACCAGTAGCAGGATGTACCCTGATCAGAAGTTTAGGTCTACGCACGCTGTGTGAGTATGGCGAGCTTGAATTTCTGGAGTTACGTAAAAAATCGGGTGTATGCAACAGGGTCTACAAGTCTGCTGGATCTATGTCGTCGTATTACAGATGCTTGCAATAGTGTGATGGACAATAGTGGTTTATGTCTTGTATGTCTTGGTAATAATATCCATGTGTGCAAATTGCTGTATGCTGATGGCATAGTCTTGTTGACAGAAAGTAACAGTGTGATGCAGAGTATGTTGTACCGGATGTACGAAGTTTGAATGAAATTCAAACTATATATAAATAAGGGAAAACCCAAAGTTATGGTTTTTGAGAGAGGAACTGGTAGTACTGAATGTAATGTAAGTCTTAATGGCACAGTGATTGACCAGGTGAATGAGTTTGTGTATTTAGGAAGCATGTTTGACAGAGAGAATAAATTGGATGGTGCAATTAGTAGGCGAGTGAATTCTTCATTGAAAGTCATGGCTGCTTTGGGAGGTTTTTACAGGAATGATGGGTTCACAAGAGAGTCCTGCATGGCTGTCTATGAAAGTGCAATTGTTCCTACTCTGATGTATGGCAGTGAAACCTGGGTACTACAGAAGAAACATAGTAGTCGTGTTACTTACGGGCGGTGGAGGTGTGTGGCAATACATGTTCTGACTGTATGAGGAATGAAGATGTGTTGCAGTTGTGTAATGTGAGGCAAAATGTTGTCAGTAAGGTGGAGACTAGTATTCTTAGGTGGTTTGGCCATGTTGAAAGAATGAGTGAAGAGATGCTTACTAAGAGAATTTTTTCAGCCCAAGTGGAGTGAAAGAAATGCAGAGGAAAGCCCACAAAATCTTGGGAAGTCCAGATTCAGGACTGTGAGCACGAGAAAAAAATTATGAGCATGCAGTAAAAAAGGTCTCATGTGTGGCGTGTGTGATGGATGTCAATAAAGCTCGAGCTGTGTACCAAGATCATAGATGGAGACATTTGATACACCAACAGTAAGTAAATTCTAGTTCCATTAGTTAAACATTTATCTGCAATTTGTCTTTCTTTGAGGAGCTAACCTCTGAATCTCAGAGAACAGTTTAGTGATATGCATGCAGACTTGCCAACCTTAAGAAGAGAAAAATCCTGCAAACATACTTTCGTATGTTTGAAATATCAATGGACATAATTTGAAGCATTAATGTTACGTTAAGGCATATAACACATGTAAAAAAATTTCTGTTAAAAAATATTTTAAAAATTCCTGTTCAGTTATGCATCGATCTCAAGGATTGCCTAAATTATGATGGAAAAGGAGAAATTCCTCGAAGCTGTCGCACTCTCATGCCTAAAGATTACAGCGAAATTTTTTCGCCGTCGAATTTCCGATTTTGGAAATTTTTCCTCCATTTTTAAACTGAAATACAAATATTTATGGAATAAAATGATATATAACAACAATACTGGACAGAGGCAACATCACAGGAAAAAAAAAATTACGATTACGGAAAAAATCTTTATTTCGTTTACTTCCATTTCTGAAAGACGAAGTACCGTCCCGATGCGTATTTTTGTGAATTGCTAAAATTATTTTATGCGTAATTTTACGCACGGAGAAAATTCCTGACATATATATTTTTACGCATCGGGAATTTTTCTCAATGCACATTTTTACGCCTTGGCAAAATTTTGATACGTACCAAACGCGTAATTACACATTTTGGCTGACTCTGGACTTGGCACATCACCTGAGCACTCCCGTGAAGAGAGAGAGCTACCGCACGATGTCACGAAGTCAGCGAGTCAAAGATGACATCATCGCGTGACACAGTGCTCGTAAGCTCCGGTAGAAAATCTGAGTGGATGGTTGCAGGGAGTTGAAATATTTCGGTTGAGCGATCGAAATATTAAAAATTCTGTAAAAAGACTTCTATATGTAAATCAGTAAAATTAAGCAGAAATCCGTAAATTTTATGGATAATCGGCAAGTATGGAAGTCCATTTTTGAAGATTTCCCCATTTCAGCAATGACGCACAATGATTTTGTCCTGTCATATGCATATTTTTTTGCAATGTTACTATCAGGGAACGTTTTCTTAACAAGCACACTTGCATGGTTAGCACAGCTTGAAGGTAAGTTATGTTACACGAGGAATGAAGTAAACAAGCACTCAGCACGGATAATGGCATCGGAAGAGGAACTATCTCGAGTAAAATTTAATGTTTTGTTATTTTCTATGCACTTAGAATTGTCGACGTGTTTTTGCATACGGATGTGATTAACGATATCTCCTTTGCCCTTGTGTGAACGGAAAAATCACATCTACAAATAGAGCAAAAGGCAAATTGTTGTCCCTTCCTTGATTCGATTATACAGGGATAATCTGTCGTAAAACACTTCTTAAAAACAGACTGATATTTTCTACCAGCCATCGCGTGATTAAACATGTGCACGAAAAGTTCTCAAAAATTCTTGTGAAGAGAGACGAAGTACATCAAACAAACCAAAACGCGCTACTGATACCGTCGGCAGACAAGAAATCTGCGTCAGTACGTAGGCCAATGCCAAGCCTGTCCCACTCCATGCATGCAGCGCCAGAGATCATTAGCGGACAGAAGAGTAAACATCGCAGCCAACTGCTGACTCAGAGGAGAAAGGTCGCTTCTCCGCTAATGAAGCGATGCCTCGGAGAACTTCGAACTTTTCCCCTCGTTACTTTTTAATTTACGCTACGTAAATCATGATGGAATCCGGCAATATTAATTTATAATCCGAAATTCCAGGAAATGTAATGAAATCCGGCATTGCTGGCCTAAACCCGGAGGGTTGGCAGGCCTGTGTATGTATGTACAAAATTACTTTACAAAAGTAGCCATCTAGAATCCCATATATATATATATATACTGTATATATTGAATGTAACTAACTTCATTTGAATTATATCACTGTTTTTCTTCAATTTTGATGCTAGGCAGATTTTTTTTTTTTTTTTTTTTTTTTTTTTTTGAAATTTTAACTCCCTCACCCATTCACAAGACCATTATGTGATGCAGGAGCTCAAGAAAGGAATTATTTCTTCTATTTATATATAAACTGAATGGGCAAATTATTATATACACCTTCCTAGTAACGTGTTGCTCCACCCTTTGTCATCATAACAGCAGCCAGATTATCTTGGTATGGATTCAATGAGGTGTTGAAAACACAGACGTGGTATTGCGGCCAATGAAACAATTACCTATTGTACTCCGCAGGTGTTGGTGGGGGGTTGGTGGTCTCGAACAGATCATTCCAATTCATTCCACAGATTCTTAACAGGGTTGAAGTTCAGTGACTGAGGGGGCAATTTGAGTGTGGTAAACTCACTTGAATTCTCCTGAATCTAATCGGTTGCCACTCAGGAAGTATGCGGTGTGGCATTATCCTGTTGAAATATGGCATCATGGGGCGGAAAGAGAATCGTTATGAATGGCTGTATAGTCGGATTTTTTACCTGGCAGTCGATGATAATGGGATGCCGTATTTTTGGGTGCAAGCACTTTGGGTGCAACTTGTTGAAGGAGGAGAGATTTTCGATGCTCAGATACAACAGGCAAAAACCTCCCCAGTCACTTGTTCCCTGTGGGAGTAAGATTTTAAGACCCATTACTACAGCAATCCTACTCTTTGGTTCATCCCTCAGCCACTGTATTCACTGTAGGCGGGAGGAAAGTCCCCCAACGCTTCCGCTTTTCAGGGGAGGTGGTGAGGCAATAAAACAACTCCTCTTTGTTGTATTTAGGGAGATTATACTACAGTCCCACTCAGAATCCATCAGGAACTGGTGAAAATGGTTTTGGTATTGAAATTTGCGGTTTTGTTTGGTGACTGCTTATTTTTTAAGAGGAACTTCGGATCATGTCATTGCGCTTTTAAAAATTAATAAGACCAACAGAAGAAACTGTGGTTGTTGTTGGTTTTTTTACATATGCTATGCACTTGCTTGACATATTCACAAAACTTCTCAGTCATGTTTAAGAAAAATATTGTCATATATCATGCATTTGCCTGTTCCCTTCAGAAGGATCACTTAAGAGTCAAAGAAGCCTCCTTCCCCCTTTCAGATCAAACAATGTTTACTGCCACGCTTTCCACAAGAATTTCACCCTATGGTGAGACTACTATGGAAGCCTTCACCTGCTCCCTTTTGCTGCAAAGCACATGTGTTTAATCCGAGAAGTACTTGCTGCACCCCAAAAACTAGGCGATTCCATTATCATCAAGTGCCAAGAAAAAAAACGCCTATAGATGGTTGGCAAGGATGTTCACATACCTTGTGCCGGTGGCCTTGATGGGCTTCAAAGGCCACTGGCACAAGGTATGTGAACATCATCTATATTTGGGCTTCCTTGTGGCCTTGATGGGGCCACAAGGAAGCCCAAATAAATGCACCCCAAACTGTTATGCTGCTTCTACCTGCCTATATGACCAACTTGGCAAGCTGGGTCTATGACTTTGCATGATTTATGCCACACATGCAGCCTCCCATTGGCATGATCGAGTTGAAATCATGATTCGTCAGACCACATGATGTGTTTCCAGGCGTCCTCACTCCAGTAGTGATAGGCCTTCACAAACTACAGGCTAATCTTTTTTCCCCCGTCATTCTTTATTGCACTGCAAACCAAGGAATCTGCATTACTGTTGCAGTCACGGGTACATCATTTTTGTTATCTATCTTGTGGCCTAAGAATAAACATCAGGAAAACATAATGTTTTGCTCCAAATGTTATTTACAACTGGCAATGGGAGTATTGAATTGTTAAAAAAAGTGTATCATACTTTTTAACCTAAAAAGCGAGGCTTCTGATTTTTTGGATCAAAAGATAAATTTTACCTTTACTACTTCAGGGGTTATGCTGCCAATTGCATTCTTCACGTATCTGCAAAAAAAAAAAAAAAAAAAAAAAAGTTTTGGCAATTACCTTTTTGTACTATTTTAACCCTTGAGCAAAATAAAATTTAATTTGGTGAATGGGTTTGCGAAAACGTTTGAAAAAAAAAACAGAGCAACCGCCGCTACTGGGGCAGGCAATTTTTTCTGCACATGCTCAGTTAGGCATGCAAAATTTTGGAATTTTTCCATCCCTAAATACACATCAATTACATATGGCTTTTCAGTGGCCAAGGGCACAGGTTTCTGGCTAGTCATCCAAGCTGAGCCCAGGTTTTAGTCCCAGATAAGGCATGGGTGATGTGCCAGTCCTATGGAAGTGGCTCTATCCTTCCCTGGAAGCCATGGCATCAAATTAGGGGCAGATGGTTTCTACCCCTAGAAGTTGCTCATAGTGGTTGCTAAACCCCAAAACAAACAAACAAATTGCATGATGTTTGTATAACATATTTTTATTGGGTGATAAGTCATAGTTTATCTCAAAGGTGAAATTTCTTTTATGGTACTCCTTAAATCTAAGCGCTCTATTAGTTACTTTCTACCCAGGGCTTCAGGTTATATACACATAATGTTAAAAAAGCTGACAGATGCCACTCATAATTCTAAGACTATCATAAATTAAGTTTAGCAAGTGTGTAGCCAAAATATTTTGGGTCATTCCATACTATTTCAACAAATTTCCTTTAAATTGGTTGCTGACCCATTTTTTATTTTTATTTTTTATTTTTTACACAGTTGCTTATACATCTTTAGAGAGTTCAAAACCAAAGTTATATAAAAAAAAAAAAAAGTTCCTGATCGTTTGGTGGGGAGGTCCCTAGATGGCGGTTGGAACACCTCCATTTTTGGAGTTGCAAGCTTTTATGCAAAATGCTGTAACTTTTCACCTAATTTAACTAATTGAAAAATCCAAAAAAAACACTTTACTCAGAATAAAATGCTCATTATTTTTGGTTTATCCTTTTTTATTATCTGAGATGTTTTGGAAATTTCATTGGTGGTCAAAGTTTACGATTGAAATTTGCATTTTATTCAATTTCCAAACCAAATTTTCACCGGGAAGGGGTCAAAACACTCAAACCAATTTCATTGTGCAAGAACCATGGTAACAGTAGATTGTATCTAGGGTGAGAAAACTGGAAAGATTTTTTCACTGATGAAAATGGGAAATTTTTAGGTTTTTCTCAGTGTGAGTGAGTGAGTGAGTGAGTGAGTGAGTGAGTGTGTGTGTGTGTGTGTGTGTGTGTGTGTGTGTGTGTGTGTGTGTGTGTGTGTGTGTGTGTGTGTGTGTGTGTGTGTGTGTGTGTGTGTGTGTGTGTGTGTGTGTGTGTGTGTGTGTGTGTGTGTGTGTGTGTGTGTGTGTGTGTGTGTGTGTGTGTGTGTGTGTGTGTGTGTGTGTGTGTGTGTGTGTGTGTGTGTTCGGGAGGGGGGGTCTTTTAGACTTGTTCTAATTAAAACCATTTGAAAGTGCTCAAGATGGAGAAAGTATATTAAATACACTACAATTTATAACTGCTAAAACTGCTGAGTTGTTGGAACAAAAGTCTTGTCACAATCAGCACAATCTTGAATGTCATTGCAAGAACAAACATGTTGCAGCTTGCTCTCACAGGGAAGTGTGAGCCCTCACTGCATTCTCTGTCGGTTGGCTCCAGACTGGGGTATAGTGTACACATGTGATGAAGTGAAATTAAAGATGATGTGTTCTGGGGGAGTTAAAGTGAATGAGGATTGTCATAAGACTTCTTATGGGCCTATGTCATGTATATTAAAGGATTTCAGTGAATTTAGCAATGAGGAGAAAACTGTTCTGAACTTAAGATTAGGATTTACTAGTTACTGTTTCAATATAGAGAATGTTTAAATTCTCTATATTGAAACAGTAACTAACAATACAACACAACTGTTGTATAAGCTTAAATGAATTAAGATTAGGAGACTTTGAAACTATTTGCCAGTATCAAGCAAATACAATCACCTGTATGAAAAGAACTGTTACAATCCTTTCAGGCAGAGATCGTCATAACGCCTCTACACGCGTATTGCACGCCTTAAAAACGCTGAATACGCTTTAAAATTTAGAAATGCGTATTTTTACGCATTTTTTTTCCATATGAAATTTCGTTTTATAATCAGTGATTACACCGGGACTTTATCACAAAAATGACCATTTTTTTTTATCAAGAAATTATATGTTGACTTTTATGTCACAGTTTATGAAAAAATCATGATTTGGTTCCCATTGCCGAGCTAATCAGCTACGGATCGGCATTCGGCAATCATTTGGAAGAACCTTCAGGGCAGAGTGGGACTTAAGAGCAGCTCAACTGATGGGCATGCACATTGGTCGGAGGTAACGATTCAGCCGTGTCGGAATTGAGACACTAGTGTATTGGTGCAGCGCGGTGCAGTTAAGCCTTGGTGTGGAGGAAGTGAAAAGCGACGTGATTTGAAGTTCGTTTAATTGCCATTTCAGGGCGGATTCCCACGGAAACAAAGCCGTTAAGCGGGAATCTCCGCCTTACGAAATTTAAAGAAAAAATATATCTAAATATAAAATTTTGGGTCTGAGTTTGGATCCCTCGCAAAATTTGCACATTAAAAATGTATCCTTTGCAAAAATACGTGGTTCAGAAACGGCCTGTTCAGAGTTCTGAAAATTGCAATCGAATACATTGGGAACATAATCCAGTTTATGGACCCGTGAATCGGCTTCCATGCGTAGCCATATGAGCAGTTCATTTTGCATATCGCAGACTGTTACAAATCGGGCACGAGATTGTTCTTCGGATTCGCAGAATTCCACACATTTCGGTTATACTTGAGCGATGGAAGAAAAACCCACTGAAGATAATGTTTTATTTTCAGAGGATTAGAGGGGGGGGAGGGCTCGCTTTCCGACTGGGGAGAGGTATTCCGTTTTTCAGAACTTCCGATAATGAAAGCTAAACAGAGTGCCCCCGCGATCCTAATTTCTTTTTCTCGTGAAGTTTTCTCTGTCCAGTATTGTTATTAAATATCAATTTATTGCATAAATGATGTTTGTATTTCAGCTTGAAAGTGTAGACAATAGTTTCCGATAACGGAATTTGACGGAGCAAAAATTTTAAATTTTCTTGTAAACTTTAGGCACGAGTTTCTTTCGCGGATTCGAAGAATAACTCTTTGTTGTCATCAAAACTGAAGACAATTTGGGGGGGGTCCGGCTGGGGACGGAAGTTAGATGAACTGCAGATTTAATCTGTAATCGTAATTTTTTTCCCTCGCAATATTTCTTCTGCTCATTTTTATTGTAAAACATAATTTTGTTTAACAACTGATTGTGTTTCAGCTTGAAAACGGAGGGGAAATTTCCGAAAACGGAAGTTGGACGGAGCGAAGATTTTTTTTCTCGCTATGTTTCCACTGTTCTGAATTATTGTTAAATGTTATTTTACCTCTATAAATAGTTACAAAGGGAGAAACTGGACATTCCTCATATCAGAAGAATGGTTGAATCAACCAAGTCTCAATTATGTGAACTGTAAGCATCTCATACATAGTATTCAAGAAGATATTTTTTTTTCGGAGCTGAAGGAAAACATGTTCAAAAATAATAAATTAGTAGACCTTTGTAATACTAAACTTGCACATCACAATGTCCAATGAAGGTTTATTTTATCTTTTGTGATTGAGATAGACTGTAGATTTCCTTCCTCCACAATAGAACTCTTTTTGAAGTTTGAGTGTGTAGAATCTGAATCTGTGAGGCAGCACACACACAAGTTTTGGTACAGTCTTTCAAAACCAAAACAAATTTTTTTTGCAGCCTCATGGATAAAACAAGACAAGTAGGTAAGATTTTGTTAAATTTTGAGTTACTTATTTTATATAAAAGAAATTCAATTACATGCTAATTCATGTTGACATACTTATATATAAGTATAATTAGTTGTTTTTATATTAAATATTTAGCTAAAAATTTAATGCGATAATTGTTCGTTCTCTAAAATTACTCCTTTGAAAAGAAAAATACTGCTTCAAAAAATGTGAAGGAGTATTTTTACTCTTTTGAAAAAATCCTAGCATGATCTCTGCAGCAAAAGGGCCATATGACGGAATAAGCGGTACAGTCAAATGGCTAGTGTCCAAGGTAAGCCTGCAAGGAGTAGCAGGGAATCACATCCTGACAACTCGTGAGATGTTTACTTTTTGCGCAGAAAACATAAACGGAAAAGAAAACATATACATCTTCATGCATGTTAGTGAAAGTGATGTTGCATCAAACACCAAACTTCTGGAAGAGTGATTTGTTAATGCTGAGATGATACCTAACACAAGACAGAAGCATTGATTTGTACCTGTAGACTGCAACTGGATAAAGTGCTTTATCACGTTAGCTTCAGAGGACTTTGAGGAACTGAATATCCCTAAATTTTTAACAGATCTTTCTCTTGAGCTTAAAGAAAGGGATTGCGTCACATGCATTTACGATTCCCGTTGGTGGCTGGCACAAGTGATTGAGGTCCAGCAGTCAGAGAAGGAATGCAAAGTCCACTTCTTCTATCCAGTGGGACTATCGACATTGTTTGAAAAGTCTAAAAAAAAATCACCGTTTGGATGTCATATGATGTTTTGCGTGTTCTTACTTCTGCTGAGTTAGTTGTCCACTGGAAGAACATGGAACATTGAACCGGGGTTGAGCAATGAACTGTTACATCACAAGATCAAGAAATCAATCTCAAGAAAGAAAAAAAAAAAAATTCCTAAGAGATTATTATTTTGGTACAAGAAAAACAACTAGAAAATTACCAACCAGACGTGTCACTTTCAAGTGGCTCATCATTCATAACTATAAAATTTGTGTAAATTAGTTTTTAAAATTTAAGTCTAGGCTAATTTTTTTTTATTATAATTGTGTGCAGAATCATAAGCAACAAGTCATGTAAGTACTCATCTAGTTTCTGTTTCTTATTAAATCATTTCTTGTAATTGTAATGCTAATGTTTGTGCTACTGAAACCTTCAACATTTAACCCCCCCCCCCCCGTTCCTCCCCTTAAACTCATAAACTCGTCTTTACTTTTGCGCTGTATTTCTTCCAGTATATATTTTTCTTACATTACTCTTTATTTACACATTTTTCTTCGTTTTCTATCTTTCAATTAGATATTGAAAGATAGTTAAAATTGTCCTTCAAAACAAATGGAAAAACATGGATTTTTTCACAAATTTAATTCCAAATATTTTCGTTATCAGGCAAAACCAAGTGATAAAATTTTGGTATGATGTTGTTACCAAATAGAAGTCACTGTGGAATAAAATTCAGATTTTTACTGTGTATCCCACTAGAGATTTAGTTACTGAAAAAAACTAAAAATTTTAAAACTTCCCATTTTCGTCAGTGAAAAAATCTTGGAAGGGCTCAAAACACTCCAGTTTTCTCACTCCAGATACAATCTACTGTTACCATGGTTCTTGCACAATAAAATTGGTTTGAGTGTTTTGACCTCTTTCCGGTGAAAATTTGGCTCGGAAATTGAAAAAAATGCAAATTTCAATAGTCAACTTAGACCACCAATAAAATTCCCAAAACACCTCAGATAATAAAAAAAAAGGTAAATAAAAATAATGAACACTTTATCCTGGATAATATGGCTTTTGAATTTTTGAATTAGCTAAATTAGGGGAAAGTTACAGTATTTTGCATAAAAGCTTGCAACTCCAAGAATGGAGGTGTTCCAAGCTCCATCTAGGGGCCTCACCGCCAAATGGACAGGAACTTTTTTTTTATAACATTGGATGAACTCTCTAGAGATGTATAAACAACTGTGCAAAAAATAAAAAAATAAAAAATGGTGCAGCAACCACTCCTTGTTGAAATGGCATGGAATGACCCTTTTCTAGGTTTTTTGTGGTTTTACTCAAAGATCAAGTTATATTAAAATAATATTTACTTTAAGTAAAGTAAATTCTCTTTCTGTGAGCTATTTTTTTTTTCCTCCTTTAATTTTCTTACTGATATTTCTGGCCTTTTGCATACCTGCCAGGTTTGAAAGTGTCTTATCAGTAAAATGTTACATGGTGAACACGGTACGCGAAAAAAAGTCTGCTTCAACCTTGAGCTAAATAATGCATTTTATGACATAGTTTAGTAATGTTCTACTTTTTAATGCAAATATAATAAAGCAAAACTAAGAAAATCTAAAACTAACCTCATAATGAAAAATTTTACAGATGTGCAGTATCTGAACAAGATATTTGATAATTTTGTATTAAGTAACATCAGTTTTTGCTATTTGAAGTTCAGCTTGAGTAAAAGAAGTCTTGAGTGAAAAAACATTTCAGTAGTTCCCACTTTTCGGGCACCCTGTTCAAAGCATTTTCTAATGAGAGTCCCTAGTATTAACATGTTTTAATATTTTATGAATCTTTTCCCCAAGTTTTTGATACAGTGTTAACTGGTATTTGTGTTTACCGTTTTTTTCCAAATAATAGAAAATTTGCACTATTAGCATTTCAATGTCCACAGGCAAGTCTTCCTTAGTGTCTTTTTGCACTGTACTGTGTATTAAGTGACAACAACATCCTACAACTTTTACACTGGGCTGTCTATTTTCAATGAATGCTGCCACACCTTTAAATTTCCCTAGCATGTTGGTTGCATTATCACATACGAAAGAAATACAATTATCTCATTTAAGATCAAGTTTTTCAAACTCTTTATCTAGGATGTTAAATATTCCTTTCCCCGTGGAATCATGAGATCCTAATAAAGACAACACAGTTGCATTCATCTTTTCATCTGTCTCACTGAAAAAAGTAACAACTACGGGATACAGTTTTTTTTATCACTCACATCATTACTTGCATCTGTCGCAAAAGAGAAAAAAAAAAAACATTCCTCAAAACACCCAAAATTGTTTTCTTTCTTTCTTCTGCCATGGAGTGAAGAATGCTATCGTTTTAGTTTGGCCACTACCATATTTTTTGGCAATTTCAAAGTCTAGAAACATTTTCCGGAGCAGCATTCCAGCATGATCAGAAGCCTGAAGAGGTAAATTATGCTCAACTGAAAATTGTGTAAAGAAAGCTTCTGCATCAATAACAGACTTGTCAGTTTTGCAGCTAAAAAAAGTCGATAAACTTTTGTTTTCATTACAGTTTTTTGAATAATCAGCATGCTTTCTGGAGAGCATGTGGCCGCCTGCAGTTGTTTCTTCCACCATGAACAATAGAAAAATTGGATGAGCAAATTATGCAGAAAGCAAGTCCAGATAGCATATGTACCCTTTCTTAGGCACAGCGATTCTTGAGAATATTCTTCACGAACTGTTTGCCTGTTTTTGCAAAGTTTCCCTTTTTTTCTGGTCGTTGACTGCTTCATCACAGGAATGCTTCATTGTTTTTCCACTTTCGAAAGCTCCGGAAAAAGTTTTCACAGATAAATTGATCAAAATGGTTGTCTACACGCCTCTCTGAACATGTTGTTAAGGAGAAAATGTGCAACATGAAAAGAACACAGTTCGCAGTTTATTCTGCTTTAAAGCTCTCCTGAAGAAGAAGAAAGAAAGAAAATGCCCACGGCTCACTCCATTGTTTGTGCAGTCCTCTACTGGATGAAGTCATAGGGAATCAATGCAGCCAAGTGGTACGTCGTACCAGCCGCAGAAGAAAGCGTGGGTGATATCCGCAAAGCAAGTGGGACTTAGCCTAAGATGCAACTGCTGAAACAAGACCCGCCTTCCGTAGAACATCCACTGGGCTTTTTAATAGACATGCGCTGTGCATTGGATGTGAGTTCAACATTGTAAAATGGAACTCAGCCTTCCTGATCACAAAGAAGAATTTCTACAGTGGTTGCGGCGATCGCAAACATGATGGGGATTTCTATATCAACTACTGTGCTTGTAGCAAAGATACACAACTGTAAAATTAAACTTCAAAATAAATGATTGAATACTATAAAAAGTTTTTATGGTGAATCCAATTTTAAAAAAATTAATTTATGCATAAAAATCCCTGCATGTCTGGAGACGAAATTAAAAACTAGAAATTCTGTAGTTTTTAAGGCTTTTCCGTAACTCAGTAGTTTCACACCCACATCTGTAGAAACTACAGAGAATCCCTAGCACCTGGCAGGTATGCCTTTTGAGACCAGAGCTTAAAATTCAAATTTGAAACTGAAGGGACCCATGTTTGTAAATGAGGGGATTGAAAATTTCTGATAGGCAATTTTGAATACATGGCTATTACTACTATTAAAAAAGACTGTGGAAAAACAGTAAGAATTGTTTAAAAAATATTAGCTATACTTGGCTTTTAAAACAAACAAGTGAATTAGATTAAAAAAATTATTATCATTCAATCTAACACAAATTACCATGATTTGTTTTATAAAAACAGAATTGTTCATGCTGCAGTACACTGATATCACAAAACTGCACCTGAATTATGTGTGTCTTACATTCCTTGCCACATTTGGCAAGTTCTGATCAGCTGGCTTTCTGAGAGTTTATTTAACCCAATTTCAGAAGTACACACTAAGATTCTTTTTCTGCTCAATGAATTTTCAAATATTGACTTAATTCTATTTTGCCTGCTAAAGCTACATTTGCATGGCAGATCTGTTAAAGGCAACACAAGACCTACTTATAGAACCTTTGACACTATTAGAATTTTAGAAACGTGTGCAGATTATTGCTTATAAAAACTTTTACAAAAATTTGGAAACTGGCAAATACACTCTTCATTTTTTACAGCTACATGCCTGACTAGTGGATGTTGCACAACTGCATCTTATTCATTAATTTTATGAACAAAACTGGTCTGCAAAGCTATTGAAAGACTCTTACCAAAACTTCTGTTGTCCATATTTTGTTTAATGGATTTAAGTTCTACACACTCAAACTTCAAAAACAGTTTAATTGTGGAGAAAGGAAATCTGAGGTCCGTCTCATTCATGAAAGATAAAATAAGCCTTGACTAGACATTGCCATGCAAAAATTTCAGTATTACAAGAGTCAACTGATTTATTATTTTTGAACATGTTTCTCTGCAGCTCTGAAAAAAACAAAAAAAACATCTGTCCTTTAGCACCACAAAATGCTTGCAGTTCACATAATCAAGATTTGGTTGATTCAGCCTATCTTTTAATATGACAAATGACTGGATTTTCACTTGCAACTCTTCATGGGAAAAAATAATATTTAACAATAATACAGGACAGTGGGAACATCGTGAAAAATAAATTATGATTACAGAAAAAAATTTGCTCCGTCCAACATCCAGTTTCAGAAATTTTCCCTCCATTTTCACACTGAAACACAATCATTTATCAAACAAAATTATCAGGGCTTGAAAAATATCTGAAAAGTTACATGCCTAACTGGTCTAGTGCAGAAAATATTTACTTGCCCAGAAGTAAAATCTGCATGCCCAGAAAAATTTATCTTTTAAGATAACAAAACTAAAACCTCATTTCTTTTAAGTTGAAAATTATGCTAAACTTTTTATACATCTTTTGCATTGCCATTTTAAAGTGTATGTGTTCAAAGTGCACAAAAGCAAATATCTTAAGTTTTAAGAAAGGTAATCGATGGCATTTGAGAAATTTAGTGATTATGTCATGTTCAAGAATTTTTAATATATGTCCTGTGTTTTGCAAAAAAATAGTCATAGTTAACTTTACAGCAGTTTAAGTAGTTTTCAACAATTTTGAATGTAAAAATTATTTACCTTTTTCTCTTGTGCAAATAGAAGTGATTTTGCATCATAAAATATCCCAAGAATTGTTTAGAAAACAAAGGCAATCCTTACGTGTTCGACTACTGTTGTGTGCACTTGTAGTTATTAAACTATATTATCACCTGGACCCCCCCCCCCCCACACACACACACATTCCTTGAAAAAATTGCTGGTGGTATCGGCAATTTTAGGATGGTTTTCGCAAGCAGTGCACCACATAATAGTCTTGTCATCATTTGACTTAGGCAATAAAAGGTGTTTTATCCAAGATTTCTGAACTGTCCGACGGCGGGGTTTTTTTTGCGTACACTTTATCATATTCCGCTTGCGTAAGTTTCAATTCTGCCAACAACACAGATTCCGATTCTGAAATTACGTCACTCAACAATGCAGAAGACAAATTTGTAACAACTGCTGACAGATCAGGAATTCCACATAATTGCTTACTTGCTCTCATTGCTGGATTTTTTTCCAAAGAAAAAAATCATATCCATTACTACATACAACTTATTTCTGCAGCTAACACAAACTACTGTTCTCTCAGACAAACTAGGTAAGTTATCGGTGTCGGTAATTTTTACTCTTCTCCAGGCTAAGTGTACAGGCTCGTTCTTAAATCTTAAACGAAACTTAGGCTTTGTTTCAGTAGTACCGCTGTTGTTCGTTCGCGCGCGCGCGCGCGTGTGTGTGTGTGTGTGTGTGTGTGTGTGTGTTAGTGTGTGTGTGTGTGTGTGTGTGTGTGAGGGCAGATGGAAGCTTCCATTTCCCCTCCCTCACTCGTGCAAGTTGTATCAGAGATCCCACCCCACCCAGGGGTAAACAATAAATATTCTGTTGTCAAAATGAAATCTAGTTGCCCAATGCCAGTCAGGCACTAGGTTTAAAGAAAACAAAAAACAGAAGGACGCAAACTGATGGGCATAAAGCACGGCTTTTTTGCCCATCAGTCTGCGTCCTTCTGTTTCAGAGTAGTTTACGTATTTTATCACTAAACACAGGAAGCTAGTTTCATCCGAGGCAAGCATCCTGTCGTTAACTGTAAACAACATCTGGAGCAAAACTACGTATGGCCCTAATTTCTGGATGTAGAGCATAATATAAATGAAGAAGCACTATCCTCCTGGCCTTGGCATTCATTCCGTAATAATAATACAACTTCTGGTGATTTGCAGTAAAATGAAAAACATGCAACGACAGTCTTTTTTTTTTTCTAGAGTAGAAAATTCTCCATTCCAAACTTTTTTTTTTTCTTTAAACCTAGTTGCCTGACTGGCATCGGGCAACTAGATTTCATTTTTACTTGCCCAGGCCAGTAATTTACATGCCCCAGGCATCTCAGGCATGGTATTTTTCAAGCCTTGATTATATTTTACAATACTGAACAGAGGGAACATTGCAGAAAGAAAAAATTACGGTTATGAGAGAAATCTGCACTCTGTTCAACTTTCATTTTCGAGAGATGGAACTCTGTACCCAGCCGGAAAGGGGCCGCGGCAGCCGCAATCTCCACACATACACCAAATTCTCTTCAGTTTTGCATCACTCTCAAGAATAAAGCAAAAGATGACAACAAAGATAGAGTTCCTTGAATCCGTAGAAGAAACTCGTGCCTAAAGATTACAAGGAAATTTTCCCTCCATCCAAGTTCCATTTTTAGAAATTGCTGTCTACAGTTTCAAGCTGAAATACACACATTTATGCAATGAAATGATATTTAGCAACAATACTGGACAGAGGCAACTTCACAAGAAAAAGAAATTACGACTGTGGAGAATTTTTTTTTACTCCATTTAACTTTTGTTTTCGAAGGTTTTAAAAATATATATATCGACCCAAGATGGAAAACAACCCTTCCACACACACTAATCCTCCAAAAATAAAATATTCTCTTCAGTTCTGCAATGATTTCAAATATAACACAAATGATGGCAAAAAAGTGTAATTCCGTGAATCTAAGGAAGAATCTCGTGCCTGATTTGCAACAGTTGGTGAACATGCAAAGTGAACTGCTTGTGCAACTTTACAAGCCCATAAACTGATTATGTTTTCGACGTGAACAATGTATTTGACTGTAAATTTCGGAACTCTGTGAAGGGTTCGTTTCTAACACACACAATATTACAAAAACAATACATTTTAATGCGTGAATTTTGTGAGTGGTTCATAAGCAGACACCTAGATTATATGAGTGTGTGCGTGCATATATATTAAGTGTGCAACTTAATTCTCGGTCCCTAACCGCAAGCGATCATAGAACGTCGGCAAATGCAAATAGCTGTGTGAGATAATGGCTGATTGCACAGCGCCATTCAACAGCTTTCCAGGCAACCGTAACTGCTCACAGCTGTACTGATAGAAGGGACGAAAGTTGACGGTGAAAGCAATGTCATTCGAGAAGCAACATTTGAAGCATTGCCTCCTGTTCGCGTTTCAGCTGAAAAAAGTGCTGCGGAAGCCCAACAAATGATCTGTGCTGCTTTGGGTGAGGCCGCTGTGTCCTACAGTATGTGTAAGAAGTGGTTCCAGTGGTTTAAGCGGGGAAATTTCGATCTCCGTGATGCACAATGTCTGGGACAGCCACAGAAAGTTGATGATGAGGAACTTGAACAACTGTTGGGCGTGAATCCCTGTCGCACACAGCCAGAGCTCGCCCAGGAACTCTGAGTAACACGGCAAGCCATTGCAAAGCGCCTGCACAAGCTTGGACGGATTCACAAGGAGGGCCGTTTGGGTGTCCCACCAACCCACAGCTGCGAACAAGTCTAGGCGCTACGATTTTGCCATGTCCTTGCTCTCCAGATTCAAGAAGAACTTCCTCCACAAGATTTTGACCTGTGATGAGAAGTGGATCCTCTACGATAATCCTAAGTGGCACAAATTGTGGGTTTATCCAGGTCAGCCTACCACCAGTAACACCAAACCGAATATCCATGCCAGGAAGTTGTTGCTGTGCATATGGTGGGATCAGCGCATAAAGATTAAAATTGGTGATTTTTTCGAGTGGCCATTGGCCAGTGGATGGACAAAAGGTAGTGGCTACTTTCCTTATGGCTATTTTGTGTTGTATTACTTGTATACACATTTTATCACTGCACTGTATACCTTTCATTTATTTAGACATAGTTAAATTTAAGCTTAGTAGTTACAAGGGCACACTGTCTATTTTCCAGTGCAATTAAATGAATAAATATAATCTTAAAAGTTATATTTTTCTTCAACCACATCAATCAAATTTTCTAGACAGTTTTTATTGGAAAGATAATTTAATCATTTATATTTGGTCTCTCGCTATGTTCACAAAAAAAAAAAAAAAATCTCTCAATCTCTCCACCATAAATTGATAGCAGTGGATGGGTCAAAATTTCCAAGCAGTACTTACTTTTGCTTACTTTATTTAATTTGCTGTATTTTTTAAAGTCATTCTTTGCATGAGCATCGTCTTGTCAACAAGAACATTGCCCACAATGCTTGCATTTTCTTAACTTCTGCATTGCTTGGCATAACAGTCAGCAGTATTGAGTATTTCAACAATTTGTGCTATGACCTTCATGTACTAAAAATTGCTTGTTTTTAGTTCCTCTAGCAGTTTTAGTTAGTTATTGATGATAAAAAATGTTAGACATTATGTTTCAAAGCTGCTTCCATTCTGCTAAATTTTTCTTTCATTCCATTTATTTTTGGTTAGGTTCTTCTTGGTGTCAAAATGAAAACTGGCTGTATAGCTTTCAAAAATGAATTTCATATCTTCTAGCAGAATCATTTTGTGGTACAGCTGAGATTAGGAGAAATATGATACCAACCTGGTCACTTTATTTTACAGACTCGCAATGATTCCTGACCACTAAGAGAAAATATTCAGTAATTTCCTGGGTTGTTCTAATAAACATTACATTAAAAACATTGATAAACCTTCACAAGTGTTGAAAAAATAGTCACGACGAAATAAGAACACTTGCAGAATATCCTGATTCCATCAGATTCTGTCCAGTTTTCGAACCCAGTGTCAGCCCCCCCCCTCCCAGAAAACGTTCAGTTTTGGTAGAATTTTAATGATTTGTCATTTTTCCTGTTTGCCCACCACAGACCTTCCAAATACTAACAATTCCCCATAGTCACTACAAAAATTGTCGATCGCTACGGAGTACGGAAAACATCGAATATACAATGGAAATAAAAAATCTGGTTGTCGGGGTTGTTTTTTTGTGGTTTTTTTTTTACTTCAGAAACCGTTGTTTTGGTGGAATTTTAATAATTTGTCATTTTTCCTGTTTCCCCACCTCAGAACTTCCAAATGCTACGAATTCTTCACAGTCATTACAGAATTTGTCGATTGCTGCGGAGTACGGGAAACATCGAATATATTACGGAAATAAAAAACCTGGTTTTCGGTTTTTTCCCCCTTCAGAAAGCGTTGTTTTGGTAGAATTTTGATGATTTGTCAATTTTTCCTGTTTGCCCACCTCAGATCTTCCAAATGCTATGAATTCTCCATAGTCACTACAGAAATCGTCGATCGCTATGGAATACGGGAAACATCAAATATACTACGGAAATAAAAAAATCTATGAAATAATGTTATTCAATCATTTGTTCAAAGTTTATTTTCATGTTTTCAAAATTCTAACATTCATCAAAAAATTTTGGGACTGTTTATTGGACGTTTTTAATGTCGTGACATTTTTCCGATATCATTTGAGCATCTTTCATGCCGTTCATCACCTGACAATGATTGTTTTAGCATGGATGAAAATGTTCCGTAGTTTTCTAAATTTCGAATTTTTCTTACCCCAAGATGCACTTTCTTTTCACTTTCTGGTTATATTCTTATGTTATATTTTTTTCTGATTATGTTTCTTGTTTTTAATAGCTTCAGTAATAGTGAAAAAGAACAACTTCGTATTTTAAAAGTTTTTTCTAGTGAAGCGCAGTTTTAGTTATTTCTAACAGCCTGTTCTTTGAAACCAATCAATACGGAAAGTGTTTTTTTCTTTTCTGCTTTTTTAAAGCTAAATTAAATTTCAAAATCGGTACTTATTCCCTTATATCTCATGTGATTCTATCATAAAGTTCACATACCATTAGGTGACCACACGGTTCTTCACGAAGACGCTTTGATGTCTGTAAGTTCTGTTTTACACGTTCTGCAAAGTGGATACAGTCTGTGGTGGTGCATTAACTTATTCAATTAAAATATAAATCGGTTAAAAGTCCTAAAAATGTTACTCACGGAAGTGCGTGTTCAGTCCGACGTCAGTAGTTATTGAGAATTTCTTTGTTAGGGTTATGTCGATAGCCATTTCGTCATAAGTTGTACTTACTTCGGTTATGTCCAGATGTTAGGGTTAACTCCGTTCTGGCTGTGTCGACATCATATTGAATGGGTAAAGGTTTCCAGATAATAATTAAAGATTCTTGAGTTAAGAGTTACTATTTACATACCACTTGAAGTTCCACGTCGTATTTGGCCAAGTATGACGTGGAACTTCAAGTGGTATGTAAATAGTAACTCTTAACTCAAGAATCTTTAATTATTATCTGGAAACCTTTACCCATTCAATATGATGTCGACACAGCCAGAACGGAGTTAACCCTAACATCTGGACATAACCGAAGTAGGGTACAACTTATGACGAAATGGCTCTCGACCTAACCCTAACAACTGACCATATTGAAGCAAGATACAACTTTGGACAAAGAAACTCTCAATAACTACTGACGTTGGACTGAACACGCGCTTCCGTAACATTTTTAGGACTTTTAACCGATTTATATTTTAATTGAAGAAGTTAATGCACCACCACAGACTGTATCCACTTTACAGACGTCAAAGTGTCTTCCTGAAGGTACTTATTCCGCTCGTCATGGAATCGGCCTTTTCCGTGACCCGGCACCTATTCTAAGCACATAATGAAAATGAGCTACTACATAGTAAAAACTTGTGTTTACACATTCCTTAGTAACATTTTACTGTATTAAGGGGCAGACAAGAATTTTTTCTTATTTTGTTTAAAGCCAACTCCACACGTGCAAAGGAAACGCGACTGGGCGTGGAATGAAAGAGGGCGCGCGGCGCGCAAAGTGAATTCCCGAATTTCTACCTTTGATTTCTTTTTGTAAACAAAAGGGAAAATGCTTGCCCATTTTATTTGATGATAAGCAAGTGTCTAAGCAATGGGAAATCGTGCATTTTCAGAGAAACCAAACTTTAAAAAACGAGCTGCTGAAGACAAGTTGTGATGCCACAGTTCCATCTAAAGCCACAGATGTCCATTCCCGATGTGGTTACTTTCTGCACCAACTTAAGTGGAAATACAAACAGTCGCCCCCGTTCTTGAAGAGTGAATCTATAAATAGATCGTACCCACTTATTTGTGGAGGAAAGGGCTGTTTTTCACTACGTGCGAGTTGGATGATTTGAAAATACATTTCCTATAACAGGAGTGTTTTAAAAATGCAAATTAATTCTTTAGTAGTGAAAAAAAGCAAATGCATGGCGACTAAAGTTATTTTTTCTACTGGACATTTTATTTTACCCAGTCGCCACGTGGCGAGTGGCGATCGCTAATTTTAATCTTTATCAGTGCAGTGTCGTACACTATGAGTTGCTCAAACCTGGTGAAACGGTCAATGCTGAGCATTATTGTTAGCAACTCATTCATGTGAGTGACGAACTGGAGGCCAAAAGGCCATACACCAGCAAGGGCAGAAGGTTGGTTCTGTTGCTTCAGGATAACGCACGACCTCACACCGGGAAAACGACTTTAAACACGATCACCGACCAGCGATGGGAGATTTTGTCCCACCCAGCGTATTCTCCAGACTTCGCCCCGTCAGATTATCACCTCTTTTGCTCCGTGCAACATCACCCATCACCTGAGTGATGTGCACTTCACTTCTGTCGAGGAGGTCCACACAAGTATTGATGACTTTATCAACTCGAAATAGCCCTCTGTTTTCCGCAGTGGCATCTGGCAGCTCCCTGACCGATGGCTCAAATGTATCCAACACGTTGGGGATTATTTCCCTGATTAGGTATGTATTCAATTTGCTATAATTTGCTGTCAACGTGTCGTGTCTGTGGCCGACAATTAAGTTGCACACCTAATATATATATATATATATATATATAATCAGGGATGTAAGGTCAGGTGATGCGTAACATCACAGCCTCTCCTTGACAAATGTCAACCCCGCCTTCTAGTGGTACATCCTGTTCCCACTAAAGGGGCTCTGACGACCGCCAATAGCGGTATAACTATACCATCGGGATTAGAGGAAATGCTATCCCACACTCACCAACCCGCTTGGCCAGCGTCGTGAGTTATGGCCAAACCCCTCCAAAATGACTCCACAACTTAAATCTTGGCCCTCAGTCTCCGGCAGCTGGAATGTACCTGGCCAAGGCAGCGGCCAGTGCGACATGAAGGCAGAGGGTGCTAAGAATCCCCGGAGGACCGGACTAGGCTGCCATCTGATGCTGACCTTAGCGACGTACAACGGACGCTCCCTATCTTCTGATTCAAGGCTTCTTGAATTGGAAGAGGAACTACAAAGGATCAAGTGGGACATCGTCGGGCTAAGTGAGGTAAGGAGAAAAGGAGAAGATCTCATTGAACTGAAAAGTGGACATCTCTTCTACTATCGTGGGACAGATACTGGCAGAACTAGTGGTGTTGGATTTATAATAAACAAGAAACTGAAGGATAAAGTTGTAGAAGTTGAAAGTTCCTCTGACAGAGCTGCACGACTCGTTATCCAACTCTCGAGAAGATACCAGGCTCAGATTATTCAAACTTATGCACCCACCACAAGTCATGCTGAAGAAGAAATTGAAGAATTTTATGAGGAAATTCGTGATCTAAATAATAAAGGTAAGCAGCACTTGAAGATAATTATGGGAGATTTCAATGCAAAAATAGGGCAAGGGCAACGGCAACAGAATGAAACTTCAGTAGGTAAATTCGGTCACGGCAACAGAAACCAGCGTGGAAATACTCTCGTAGAGTTTGCAGAGGCAGAAGGGTTTTTCATCTTGAACTCCTTTTTCAAGAAAAAGCCACACAGGAAATGGACATGGAGACATCCAAATGGGACGACAAGTGAAATTGATTTTATTATGTGTAACAAAAAATTCGTCATAGAAGACTGCAGTGTGCTAAACAAGTTAAACACAGGCAGTGACCATAGATTGGTGAGATGTAAGATGCACCTCAACACTAAACTCGAACGTAGCAAGCTCATAAGACAAACAAAATGTATTGACATAACCAACCTTAAAAAAACACCATAATACCTTCAAATTGGAACTGAAAAACAGATTCTCTGCTTTAGAAGGCCTAACATCGGAAGAAGTGGATATTTCTGAAGTTAACAGAAAAGTAACCAAAGCTCTTATGGAAACAGCAACAAAATTAGCTGGGTCTAAGAACAAATTGCATGTGAACAAATTATCAGGAAAAACCAAAATGTTGATGCAAAAAAGAAGAGTGATGAGGACAACTAAAGAAGATGTGACTTCCAAAGTGGAATATATAGAGCTATGCAAGACAGTACGAAAAAGTATCACTGAAGACGTAAGGAAATTCAACTGTGAACTAGTAAGGAAAGCAATTGAAAACAACCAAAGCCTAAAGATAGCAAAGGGACATCTCAGTAAGGGGAAAAAACAGATTATGGTACTGAGAAAAGAAGATGGTTCTGTAACAAGAAATAGAGGCGAAATTTTGACAAGAGTGAAAGATTTCTACTCCAAATTATATGAAAGGGATGATACATGTAATCCAGACATCATGAAAGGTACCAGTACCAGAGTTCTCCAAGTCCTCCCAACAGAAGTTGCACATGCAATCAAGAACATGAAGTGGGGAAAAGCTCCAGGAGAAGATGGAATTACTGTAGACATCATACAAGAAGCAAGTGGAGAAATTGAAACAGTACTCGCCCAAATTTTCACTCGATGCCTTAATGAAGGGAAAATTCCTGAGGATTGGAACAACGCTACAATGATCTTGCTACATAAAAAAGGTGACATTGAGGATCTCAGGAACTACAGACCTATCAGTGGTTTATAAAATCTTCACTAAAGTTCTTTCACACCGCTTGAAGGTGACACTGGACATGGCTCAACCGAGAGAACAAGCTGGATTCAGGAGTGGCTACAGCACAATAGATCATATCCACGTACCGAGAGAACTAATTGAAAGAGCGAGGGAATATGAGCTTCCATTGTGCATGGCTTTTATCGATTATGAAAAAGCGTTTGATTCGGTGAAACCATCAGCAGTTGCAATGGCTCTGAAATCCTGCGGTATTGAAGATGCATACATTAATATTATTAATAACATCTATGCAAATGCAAGTGCAAAGATTCGGCTGTTTGAAAATACAACACACATAAAAATTGGAAAAGGAGTGAGACAAGGTGACACCATATCTCCGAAGCTCTTTAATGCGACATTGGAAAATGTTTTTCAATCACTGAACTGGGAAAACAAAGGGATAAAGATTAATGGAGATTATCTAACCCAACTTCGTTTTGCTGATGACATAGTCATTTTTGCAACTACCCCATCAGAGCTACAGAGTATGATCCAGGAACTTGCTGACAAGAGTAAAGAAGTGGGATTAAAAATGAACTTTCAGAAGACAAAAGTGATGTACAATCTTTTACAAGAAATGAAGATTTATCGATTGATGGAGAAAAGCTGGAGATAACAGACACGTACGTTTATCTTGGACAGCAGATATCAAGTGAGGGTCACATTGGTGAAGAGATTGATCGGCGTACAAAACTTGCCTGGAGAGCTTTTGGAAGAAAAGGCATAATTTTCAGGAGCAATATGCCATTGTGTCTTAAAAGAAAAGTGTTTGATCAATGCATCCTTCCAGTGCTTGCGTATGGTGCAGAGACGTGGACCTTAGCTAAAAGAGACATACAGAGGCTGCAGACAACTCAAAGCAGCATGGAGAGGTGCATGCTTGGTGTAACCAGGAGAGATAAGAAGAGGAACACGTGGATCCGAAAAATGACAAGAGTGGAAGACATCATGATCAGAGTTAAATCCCTGAAATGGCAATGGGCTGGACATACTGCCAGAAGAACAGACCATCGATGGACAGCCGAAATTTTAGATTGGATTCCAAGGGACAGGAAAAGACCCAGAAGAAGACCACATGGAAGATGGGTGGATGAAATTCGAAAGTATGCGGGAGTGACATGGAGGAGACTGGCACAAGACAGACCGTTGTGGAGGAAACTTGGGGAGACCTTCGTCCAGCAGTGGATTGATAATGGTTGACAATGATGATGATGATGATATATAATCAACCATTATTAATTAACTGATGGATGAAGGTCTCCCCAAGTTTCTTCCACAACTGTCTGTCTTGAGCAGAAACACCTTTCTTTTAAGACATGTTTTTTAACAGCATATTGCCCTTGAAAATTGTACTATTTCTTCTAAAAGCTCTTCAGCCAAGTTTTATATGCCAAATGATTTCTTCATTCATGTGACCCTTGCTTGATATCTATTGTCCAAGGTAAATGTAGGTATCGATCATCTCAAGATTTCCCCCATCAATTGTAAAATCTTCCTTTCTTGTAAAACATTGTTCATCACTTTTTTCTTGTGAAAGTTTATTTTTAATCACACTTCTTCACTCTTGTCAGCAAGTTCCTGGATCATACTCTGCAGCTCTGAAGATGTAGTTGCAAAAATGATTATGTCATTTGCAAAAACGAAGGTGAGTAAAATAATCTCCGTTAATCGTTATCCCCTTGTGCTTCGAGTTCAATGATTGAAAGGCATTTTGTAATGTGGTGGTAAAGAGTTTGGGAGATATGGTGTCACCTTGTTTCACTCGTTTTCCAATTTTTATTGGTGCTGTATCCTCAAACAACCGAACCTTCGCACTTGCATTTTTACAGATGCTATTAATAATATTAATATAAGCATCTTCAATACTGCAGGATTTCAACACCATTGTAACTGCTGATGGTTTCACGGAATCAAAGGCCTTTTTGTAATAAAAAAAAGCCATGCATAATGGGAGTTCATATTCCTTCTCTCTTTTTAAATAGTTCTCTCAGAACATGGATATGATCTATGGTGCTGTAGTCACTCCTGAATCCAGCTTGTTTCCTTGGTTGAGCCATGTCCAATGTTGCCTTCAAGCAATGTGAAAGAACCTTAGTGAAGACTTTATAAGTCACCAACAGGAGGTGGATGGGCTTGTAGTTACTGAGATCCTCAATGTCATCTTCTTTATGTAGCAGGATCATTTCAATCCTCAAGAATTTTTCCTTCATTGGAACATATAGTGAAAACTTAGGCTAGTGTAATTTCTATTTCTCCACTTTCTTCTTGTATGATATCCACAGTAACTCCATCTCCTCCTGGAGCTCTTCTTTCTATATATAACTTTTTTCTTAAAATTTTGTGAAGTAGGAGACTTTTCCTGACTTTATTTCAGTGGGTGTTAAATTTTTTGAATGGGAATTCAAACATCCCGCTCTGAATTTCAGGCACTCAGGGATCATAGCATACTTCTGGAAAATTTTAGGTAGGAATTTTAGGACATTTTAGAAAAATTTCAGGAAAATTTTAGGAGTGTATTTCAATAAAAACTAGATGTATATTTGCATACATCTAGTAAAACAACTTTGTATACATTGTAAAGAGTTTGCTTCACACCCTTCAACCATATATACTGATAGACTGCGCATGACATCAAAATTTCTGGCTCCAACATAAAATCACATGACAACAGTCAAAAAGATGGGTTACACCTGCTGTGCTTGTGGTTGCTCTGAGCGATATAGTAAAGAAAGTTCTATGATTTTTCATGGGTAAGAAACGAATTAAATACCTAAGTCAATAAAGTTCAATTACTTAACCAGAAACTTGCAGCTATTGATATAAACATATAGTAACTTAAGAAAAAAAAATGGAATGCATGTTCCAAATTCTTCGCAAATGTTAATCACATTATAAATCACAAAATGTAAACAACCCGATCATGCATGTATGTAGCTCATAAGTAAACTTACCTGAAGAGTTTTCATTATATATGAGGCGCATTCACATAATACACCGAAAACACTGAAGTTCTGCAGCGTAAATTAGTAATCATAACAGCATTTTTACACGAAATTTGGAGTCTGATGATGACATGCCCAATGTTTGAGCCATGGTGGCTTTGATGCAGCTATTGCCAATGTGCAGTCCATTAGTATATATGGTTGAAGTTCACACCCAAATTTTTTGCATAACATCTAAAGTTTAAGTATGATTTACTTCTAATGTTCAGTTCTTATCTTTTCACGTGTTATTATCATATTCAAGTATATTTACCACATTCAAGTTTCACTTTGAACATTAATATGCTGTTGAACCAGAAGCAATTCACGATTTTTACAGTAAAGTTTTCAGGTTTCACATTAAATTATAATATCCTAAAAAGGTAATTGAAAACCAAGAACTATGTACAATTGTTCACTGAATTACTTTTTTCATATTATTGTTTTAACCTTTTCCTGATTAGCCTATCTTTTTCTGCTTCCACCACAACTACTTTACTTTCAGTTTTCTTTATTTCAGCTGAACCTTGTATGATCAAGTTAGAGGCAACTGCTATTTCAACAGTATGTTGTTTTTCTACAGCTTTTCTCATTCTTTCTGTTCCCTCTTGAATTACTGCTAGGGAGGCTTCTTTATCTTTTTTAAGCCTATTTATTTCTGCATCATTTTCTTTTATTTTGTCATCAAACTCAGCTTTTCTTTTTTACTCTAGCTGCTTTTCCTTATTTTCCCTCTCTTTCTGCTTCCTTTCTTTTACCTTTTTTGATTCTTCTTCCTTCAGCTCATCAACATACTCTTTATAAAATTTATGTGAATCACGAACACTATTTAACAAATTTCTTGTTATGGGAACTTTACTTACACATCCATAGTGTTTAATGGCCCCTTTAACTATTCTTAATGATGTTATAGTTGAGTCTTTTAAGTTAGCCTTGTCCTTCCTTAACAGAGCAGTGTTAACCGAAAATCCCCTTTCTGCATCAGCATTACCATGAGGTAAAACTAATATTGACTTGATGAGTTTAGCAAGATTTGAGTATTTTTCTTTTCCGCTAGAGTCTTTAATACTAAATATATTATGCCAGGAATGATCAATCCGCACTGGAATATGCCCTTCCTCTGAAAATTTCACTAGTTCATCTAGAGTTGACTTATCGCAACTTAAAAGTTTCCACTCTTCTCTTACTCTATTAATTTGTTCCTCAGAACAAATTGATAGAGTAGCAAATTCGTCAAAATCTATAAAACACTTGAAATTCTGGTTATTTCCGAAAGTCCTTCAGTGACTGAAAGTTGAGTTGACTCTTTCTTTGGTTCTTTTACCTTTAAAACTTCTATGTCTCTTAGCTTTTGATTGCAGAATGGCAAATTTGACTTTAAATATTTTGTGGTTGCAATTAGTGATGATCTTACATCTAAGAGAAATAATTTCTGCCTGGTCTCCTGAACATTCCTGAGGAGATTTTTTGTCTTGATACCAACTTCTAACTCCCCTAGTTTTTTTCCATGAATTTTTGTTTTCAAAATCTACATTCCTTAGGTCTTCTCCAAATTTCCCTGCAATAACATCATCTTGGATAAACTGAGCCATAACATTCCTCATTAAAGTATTTAAATCAGAATATAACTGGTGTATTTTTGGTTCTTCACTCTGATAACATAATGAAAACTTTTCAAAATTTTGGTGTGAAAATGAAATTAATGCTAAATAGCAAGGAGTTAGCTCATTTTTCAGGAAACAGTGAATTCTTTTATACCTTGCCGAATTACGTAATTGTTTTTCAAATATTTTTTGAGATGGCAAGAAGTTTAAAAAATATTCTGTAATATTTAGCCATTGATCCAAGAGCCTCTGGGCTACAGAACCAACGGTTAACCATCTGTTGCTGACATGACGCAAAAGAAATTTGGCTGTGACCAATGTTATATCCTCGACAGATTTATAATCCTCTCGTCTTGCAGCACTACTCTTTAAAAAGTAATGCATATCAGTAGCAAATTCGTCAAAATCTATATTTAAGCTTGTCAAAAAAATTTTAAATGCATTACTAACAACATGCAGGTTGCAAAAACCTAGTTTCAAAGATTTCTGGCCTGTTTCTTGTTTTACAACTTCATTGAATTTGCATAAAAAGCACTTATTTACATTTGGGCTGTCCATGGATACACAAATAATTCTGTTCAACGAAATATTGAAGGATGATAACACATCAAGAATTTCTTTTAGCAAAATATCTGCTGTTGCATGACCCAGAAAAATGCTTGTTAGGTATCGGCAAGAAACTGAATTTATTTCTGAAGACAAGTACCTGAGATACACATCCAACTGCCTTTTCACTTGTGTATTTGTAGTTTCATCAAATGCTATAGTAACCTTTCCTGGGCTACTAGATGCAACGTCTTTTTTCAAATCCTCTTCAAAATATTTTGACAATCCATGTGATATCACATAAGCAACTTTTTTTTTCTTTAAGTTGCATTTTGGCTGCAATAGCAGAATCAGGAAACATTTCTTTGAAAAGTTCAACTGTTTCAGTGCATGAAACAAACATATTGTCCTTAGCAACTTTCATGGCCCATAATGCTTCGGCTTTAGCCAACTGTAAATCATGACTCAGTACTTCACTAATATTTGTTTTGGGCTGAAGATCCCGTCCTCCAAAGGCTTTCAGGATGGACTATTTTGAAATTTACTTTGAAATTTCTGCAAATGTTTTTTTCCTTTATGATGCGCTTTTACTTGTGAAAAGCCACTATTAGAAATGTTGAAAATTTCTGAACACAATATACACTTAGCAGATAATATTGTTTCAGTTGCAGAACACCATTCTTTCAACTTCACTCCGCCCAATTCTTTGGCGAGCCACGCATCTTGAAATTTCATTTTGGATTTAGGCATCTTAAACACTTGTATTACTAACCAGAAAATGAAAGGGAAGTACAAAAACACGTTCCAATATTGCAAAACCAGACAACTTCCCGAAATTTGGCTGCGAGGATGTCAGAAGATAGAAAAAAAAAAAGCAAGTCACCACTAGAGAACTGAACCTGCACACAGCACAGAGAACACCATAAAAGACGCAAAACCAGAAACTATCATAAGCATCTCACGCAAGTTCAGTCAAAGCGAGTCGGAGCCGAGATATATTGCGCATCGAAGGTCGCTGTCGCTGACGCACGATCGAAGGTCAATGATCACGTGCTCTACTGCCTGCCACGATAACACTCAGCTACCATCCCATCGTCATTACCGGAGGTTACGGAAGGAGACCACATGTTTCCTCTTTGCTTCCACCCACCTGCGGTTTACAATAACAAAACATCAGCAGAAAGAGGAGGTTCCACAAGGCATGTACAAAAATAAAGTACGATCTTCTGCGTGCCACGGAGTTCGTCTGCAAAGAGCAAACCATGGGTGAAAATGACCCCTCCCCTTTTCCCTTAGATCTCTTGTTACTCTCGAAAACTGTCCGAAGGCACAAAAGTGGAGCGCCCGCCCCGAAGCAAGTGCATCTTGATGGCGTCATTTTCCCTCCCTTCAGCAGCACAGCATATAGGCTGTGTTTCTACAATAACAGGTCTTTTTACCTTACCGTAATGGTAAATTTATTGGCGTTAATAACGGTTGTATTTTTAATAAATAAACTTACGAAAATTTTAGGAAGAATAACAAATTTTAGGTATAATTTTAGGAATTTAAGGAGGGTCACAAAATATTAGGAATTTTAGGAATTTTAGGAGGAATGCGATCCCTGGGCACTGGAGACTTAATACTGCCAGCTTTCAAATTGAATACTCCTCTTGTTGACATTGAATGCATTTTGAAAATTGTTGCCACATCCCAAAATAATATTTTGCCACTGTTTAAAGAAAAATATAACCAAAATTTTTCTTCTTAGTTGCTGTTATAAAACAATTCATTAAAGATATGACTTATACATTATTGACTCTTAATTCCTGAGGTAATATGTCTCTTTAATTAGTCTTCTGTTGACCTGACGTTCATAATCCAAAATTTGAATTTTATCCAACATTGGTTTGCATAGGTATGTTTAAATGAGTTTTACCATTGTACAGCTATATGGTCACTTTTCCCAACAGATGTTTTTAATGTTTTATAATTCTGTTCAAATTACTATGCTGTTTGCCATATATATTTATTGCACTCTAGGATATTTGATAAATGTTCCTTGTATGTTGTCCTATGGAAAGAATGACTTCTTCATTTGACTGTACAATTTTTTACATGATATAACAAAATTTGTCTTTATGAACATGACACAAAGGTAAAAATGCTTACGTTGTTTTTCCTCAGCACTGTCCAAGAACAGTTTATGCAAACTTTGGAACATAGCTGAACATGCTTCCATGTCCTCATGAGCAGCAGTCTTAGCCATTTCCATTCTTTTCTTAAAACCATTTTCTGCCTCAATTAATGACTCCATGCTACTCATTTTCTGCAGTTTTTATGACATCTGTGGAAGAAATTACATACACAGTTAGAAATAAAAATCTCTATAAAATATGTTTAGAAACAGCCAAGACATTACTGGGCATCTACTAATGAAATTTATTAAATGAAACATCAAACCAAGTGATCATACATCAGCGTTCGAATTACCCAGTGGTCCGCTGGCCATAGGCCAGTAATTTTTTTGGTTCTAATTTGTCATAATTTAAAAATGAATTTCTGTTTCCTTTACCTTGATGTATGGTTTTATTTTTAGACTGGTTTAAAAACAAATATCAGAGATAATTCCATTGAAATGATACATTATTTTCTACATATATTGTAAATGTCTTTAAATTTTTTTTATTATTTTTTTCACGGACCAGTGGTTTGCAAATTCCAGTGGTCCGCTGGGCCAGTAGAAGATTTATTTCTAATTCTAACACTGCACATACAAGGCTGAACACTGCTGTATGAACCAGAAATGCCATATTTTTCGGCTTATAAGTCAATATAAAGAATTAGTCGAATGTGTTAAATTTCCCAATTTTCTTATCTTCATTCATAGATAATTTCTTATCTTCATTAGGAAATACCATATTTTTCCGCTTATAAGTCAATACAGAGAATTAGTCGAATGTGTTAAATTTCCCAATTTTCTTATGTTCATTCATAGATAAGTTTATCCCGAGTATAAAACGAGGCTAGAACAAACACAGTTACTGTTGTGAAATTCTGTAACTATTTTTTTTATGTTTCAGCAAATGTTAAAAGGAAGAGGAAGTGAGGTAAGTTTCACATTCTCCTTTTTGGCAAAAAGTTGAATTTTGTAAATTTATTTTTTCTTACGAACTGGTGCTGCCGTGTTCCTTTCCTACAAGTAACCAGTAGGAGAAACCGCCATGGAAGGATGAAAAACACACACACAAACACACGCACACACGAGTGTGCCAAATCAGAGTGATGCTCACAGTGTGAACCATGGTTTGCTGCTTTTTCACAGTCTGATTGAAATTAGAAACCAAAAAGAGCTTTTGATTTTATAAGCATAATAAAATGAAAGCAACAGTTGATTTTAACTCAGTTGAGAGATACAATTGAGAGATTGGCAGAGCAAAAAAAAGACTGCTTTCCCTAGAAGGCGGTCATTGCCATTCTTAAAGTGCATGTGCCACCGACTGTTGACACAACTGCTTGGCAGCGACGTGTTTCAGAGGTTTAATCATTGCAAGACAAGTGAGTTGCATCCATTGCAGTTCTGACAGCTTTGCAAAACCAGAGGTGAATGCTACCCACAAGTCTTGGGAAGAATCGGAGTGGGATGCAATTAATATAGGACAGCTGCCACTGCAAATCGGTCACGGCGATTTTAACGTTTTTGTCGAACGGAAATATCAGTTTCATCAGCCTTTAAAAAATTCTTAGTGAATGAAATATTACATTTTGTAAGCTTTCAGAATAGCTTTTTAAGAATGTAATATTGCCTTTCAGGCTGCTTGGATAACGATTGAATTTAAGGCACAATATTTTTTTCTCTCCCATTGAGAAATTTCAATAGATATGTTGATGTGGCGTATCAGTTGAGGCCCAGCCTTCTGGACAAAACTGTTTCGACTTATATGCCAAAAAATACAGTAGTTGAAAAATTATCACCGACTTAAAAAAATTAACCAACTAGTTGCCAAAATCCTGCAGAAAAGTTGCCAAAAAGTTACTTTTAAGGTTGGCCAGGCTATGTTAAAAATGTGTTCTTTTACTGCAGGTTTCCACTGTAAAATTGCAAATATACACATAGATTATAGGTGCAAACTGGAATTTTAGGTAAGTGGCCAGTAAGTCCAAAAGAGTTATCTTGGCCATAAAAAAAAAAATAAATAAAAAAAATGGCTGGTAAGTTAACAAATCTTAGTGGCCAAAAAGGAGTCTCCAGCATAATAAAATAAAAGAGGGGGGATTAATAGGAACTTTAATGTAACTGCTATTATTTACATGGATGGCTTTATCTGAACATAAAAGCCACTCACTGCGCAAAACAAAATCCATTTTGTAAATCTTTTTCCCCCTGGGTTTACTCATTCCCAAAACATTGATAGTGTCGGTGGAAATTTACCATGTATCAGTGAAAACCTCGATGTTTCAATATTTTTGCTAATAAGCCGATGAATTCGTACTTTTCCATCTGCAGCTCAGTAAATGGGCACATCGGTATGTAAAATCTCTACTCAATATAATGATGATTACTCACCAAATCGTATCCAGTAACGAATAATATCTGTTAAAACGGTCGATGTATCGGTGGAAACCTCTATGTTTTTTTTAAATATTAGTTCCTGTAGCATCGAAGAAAAGAACTCGATTTCGTCGATGAAACGTCAAACAAAACAGCCAATTCAGGACATAAAAATATGGTATTCCCTTTCTCTTTACAAAAATGCAACAAAAAGTAGTTGATTTACTATACACAGAAAATATTTTTTACCAGTTTCAAACATCGGTAATGAAACCTCGATGTTTTTTCGATGTATCAGCTTCTGAAATATCAAGGTTTAAGCCCTTTCAGTGCTACATGAAATGTGTGTAACTATGCCAGAAATACTAAGCCATTTTCTAAGAAATTGCAAGCTTCAAGAAAAAAAGCTGTACTTTTCATAAATTTTAATATTTTGGGCCGAAATTTTACCTGAACTTTATAAGATTTTTCTTAACATTTCCATAAATGTAACATATATATATATATGGTCAGGTGATGCGTAACATCACAGCCTCTCCTTGACAAATGTCAACCCCGCTTCTCGTGGTACATCCTGTTCCCACTAAAGGGGCTCTGACGACCGCCAATAGCGGTATAACTATACCATCGGGATTAGAGGAAATGCTATCCCACACTCACCAACCCGTTTGGCCAGCGTGGTGAGTTATGGCCAAACCCCTCCAAAATTACTCCACAACTTAAATCTTGGCCCTCAGTCTCCGGCAGCTGGAATGTACCTGGCCAAGGCAGCGGCCAGTGCGACATGAAGGGAGAGGGTGCTAAGAATCCCCGGAGGACCGGACTAGGCTGCCATCTGATGCTGACCTTGGCAACATATAACGGACGCTCCCTATCTTCTGATTCAAGGCTTCTTGAATTGGAAGAGGAACTACAAAGGATCAAGTGGGACATCGTCGGGCTAAGTGAGGTAAGGAGAAGGAGAAGATCTCATTGAACTGAAAAGTGGACATCTCTTCTACTATCGTGGGACAGATACTGGCAGAACTAGTGGTGTTGGATTTATAATAAACAAGAAACTGAAGGATAAAGTTGTAGAAGTTGAAAGTTCCTCTGACAGAGCTGCACGACTCGTTATCCAACTCTCGAGAAGATACCAGGCTCAGATTATTCAAACTTATGCACCCACCACAAGTCATGCTGAAGAAGAAATTGAAGAATTTTATGAGGAAATTCGTGATCTAAATAATAAAGGTAAGCAGCACTTGAAGATAATTATGGGAGATTTCAATGCAAAAATAGGGCAACGGCAACAGAATGAAACTTCAGTAGGTAAATTCGGTCACGGCAACAGAAACCAGCGTGGAAATACTCTCGTTGAGTTTGCAGAGGCAGAAGGGTTTTTCATCTTGAACTCCTTTTTCAAGAAAAAGCCACACAGGAAATGGACATGGAGACATCCAAATGGGACGACAAGTGAAATTGATTTTATTATGTGTAACAAAAAATTCGTCATAGAAGACTGCAGTGTGCTAAACAAGTTAAACACAGGCAGTGACCATAGATTGGTGAGATGTAAGATGCACCTCAACACTAAACTCGAACGTAGCAAGCTCATAAGACAAACAAAATGTATTGACATAACCAACCTTAAAAAACACCATAATACCTTCAAATTGGAACTGAAGAACAGATTCTCTGCTTTAGAAGGCCTAACATCGGAAGAAGTGGATATTTCTGAAGTTAACAGAAAAGTAACCAAAGCTCTTATGGAAACAGCAACAAAATTAGCTGGGTCTAAGAACAAATTGCATGTGAACAAATTATCAGGAAAAACCAAAATGTTGATGCAAAAAAGAAGAGTGATGAGGACAACTAACGAAGATGTGACTTCCAAAGTGGAATATATAGAGCTATGCAAGACAGTACGGAAAAGTATCACTGAAGACGTAAGGAAATTCAACTGTGAACTAGTAAGGAAAGCAATTGAAAACAACCAAAGCCTAAAGATAGCAAAGGGACATCTCAGTAAGGGGAAAAAACAGATTATGGCACTGAGAAAAGAAGATGGTTCTGTAACAAGAAATAGAGGCGAAATTTTGACAAGAGTGAAAGATTTCTACTCCAAATTATATGAAAGGGATGATACATGCACTCCAGACATCATGAAAGATACCAGTACCAGAGTTCCTCCAGTCCTTCCAGCAGAAGTTGCACATGCAATCAAGAACATGAAGCGGGGAAAAGCTCCAGGAGAAGATGGAATTACTGTAGACATCATACAAGAAGCAAGTGGAGAAATCGAAACAGTACTCGCCCAAATGTTCACTCGATGCCTTAATGAAGTGAAAATTCCTGAGGATTGGAACAACGCTACAATGATCTTGCTACATAAAAAAGGTGACATTGAGGATCTCAGGAACTACAGACCTATCAGCCTCCTATCAGTGGTTTATAAAATCTTCACTAAAGTTCTTTCACACCGCTTGAAGGTGACACTGGACATGGCTCAACCGAGAGAACAAGCTGGATTCAGGAGTGGCTACAGCACAATAGATCATATCCACGTACTGAGAGAACTAATTGAAAGAGCGAGGGAATATGAACTTCCATTGTGCATGGCTTTTATCGATTATGAAAAAGCCTTTGATTCGGTGAAACCATCAGCAGTTGCAATGGCTCTGAAATCCTGCGGTATTGAAGATGCATACATTAATATTATTAATAACATCTATGAAAATGCAAATGCAAAGATTCGGCTGTTTGAAAATACAACACACATAAAAATTGGAAAAGGAGTAAGACAAGGTGACACCATATCTCCGAAGCTCTTTAATGCCACATTAGAAAATGTCTTTCAATCACTGAACTGGGAAAACAAAGGGATAAAGATTAATGGAGATTATCTAACCCACCTTCGTTTTGCTGATGACATAGTCATTTTTGCAACTACCCCATCAGAGCTACAGAGTATGATCCAGGAACTTGGTGACAAGAGTAAAGAGGTGGGATTAAAAATGAACTTTCAGAAGACAAAAGTGATGTACAATGCTTTTACAAGAAATGAGGATTTATCGATTGATGGAGAAAAGCTGGAGATAACAGACACGTACGTTTATCTTGGACAGCAGATATCAAGTGAGGGTCACATTGGTGAAGAAATTAATCGGCGTACAAAACTTGCCTGGAGAGCTTTTGGAAGAAACAGCATAATTTTCAAGAGCAATATGCCATTATGTCTTAAAAGAAAAGTGTTTGATCAATGCATCCTTCCAGTGCTTACGTATGGTGCAGAGACGTGCACCTTAACTAAACAAAACATACAAAGGCTGCAGACAACTCAAAGCAGCATGGAGAGGTGCATGCTTGGTGTAACCAGGAGAGATAAGAAGAGAAACTCGTGGATCCAAAAAATGACGAGTGGAAGACATCATGATCAGAGTTAAATCCCTGAAATGGCAATGGGCTGGACATACTGCCAGAAGAACAGACCATCGATGGACAGCCGAAATTTTAGATTGGATTCCAAGGGACAGGAAAAGACCCAGAAGAAGACCACATGGAAGATGGGTGGATGAAATTCGAAAGTATGCTGGAGTGACATGGAGGAGACTGGCACAAGACAGACCGTTGTGGAGGAAACTTGGGGAGACATTCGTCCAGCAGTGGATTGATAATGGTATATGTGTGTGTGTGTGTGTGTGTGTGTGTGTGTGTGTGTGTGTGTGTGTGTGTGTGTGTGTATGTGTGTGTGTGTGTAATGATAACTTCCTTAATTTTGAATATACTCTTACACATTGATGTTATTCTAAAGTGATTCAAAATCATCACTATTACTTGGCAAACTTTCACTCTTACTACAACTAATCATTTCAGGATTTCCTTGCAGGCTGATGTTATTCTAAGGTGATTCAAAACACATGTCTGCAAATACTGAGGAACAAGCTGTCAATAAAGTTCATCCTCAGCTGACACGCGAATTTGGAAAAAGATATGGGGATTCGTAATTTGCTGAGTTTTGCGATTGTGTCAGTTTGTATAGGAAAAAAGAAATAAATAATGTGAACAGTTTCTAGTAACAAAACACATTTCGTTCTCCTGCGCGGCAAAGTCCGCAAGAAAAATTAACATGTCGTTGACACTGGACCACGAGTTGAATGTTATTGCACTTTGAACCCCCCCTCACCTCCTAATGATTTCACAACTTAAATCTTGGCCCCCAGTCTCCAGAAAAACTGATGTACAATGCTTTTACAAAAAAATGAAGATTTATCAATTGACGAGGAACAGTTGGAGATAACTGATACCTTGGGCAGCAGATATCAAGCAAAGGTCACATTGATTAAGAAATTAATTGACATACAAACCTTGGTTGGAGAGCTTTTGGAAGAAACAGTACAATTTTTAAGAGCAATGTGCAATTATGTCTTAAAAGAAGTGTTTAATCAATGCAACCTTCTAGTGCTTACATATGGAGCAGAGACGTGGACCTTAAAAAAGACATACAAAGGCTGCAGCAACTGAAAGAAGCATGGAAGATGCACGCTTAGTGTAACCAGGAAAGATAAGAAGAGGAACACATGGACAGAGTAGCAGAATGTAGACGTACATGTGTACGCCGTACGTGGATAGTTTGCAAATTATTAGCGGGTTTTGCAGATAGATTTTGCTTGTAGATTAAAAAAATAAAATGTTATTTACAGCAATTAAAACACTTACTCAATGTTTTACTCAGATTGATATACTTTATTCTATTTGAACTTGAACTTTCAATTATTTTTCACATCTTCTGGGTTCTTTTGTTTTTGCAGACATTTCTAGCCTCTGATTTTATCAAGGCCTGTTACTGAATGTATAGGAACTGTATCAAGTTTTGTTTGCACAGAAAGAATTCAAATTTTATTGCTAGATTCCTCTTGCAGTTGCCAGTTATTAAATTAAAATCTTTTCCTTAAGTATTTTGTAACTTTACTATTTTTAATTAAATTGTTGAAAATGCTATTTATAACTTTTGAAATTCATCATGGAACTGTTTTTCTGAATATAAATATTTTTCTTTAGTCTTTTGTTTATATGAGGTTCATGGTTCAATATATTAATATTTTACAGTAGAGGTCCATTTCACACACATTGCTGCGCAATCAATTGTAATGTACTTACTTTGTCCTAATTGGAATCTGTAATGTTCTAATAATAATTTTTTTATTAATTTTTCCTTAAATTATCTTATTCTATTATTATCCTGATTCGCCGGTTTGCAGTAAGATTTCTGCTTCAATAGTTGTGTATGCAGATACATTTTATTTTTATACAACTCTGCACATGGATAAGGAAAATGACAAGAGTGGAAGATATCATGATCAGAGTAAAATCCCTGAAATGGCAATGGGATGGGCACATTGCCAGAAGAACGGATCCCCGATGGACAACCAAATTCTAAACTGGATTCCAAGGGACTGAAAAAGACCCAGAAGAAGATTACATGGGAGATGGGTGGATGAAATTCAAAAACATGCATCAGTGTTAGAATTAGAAATAAATATTCTACTGGCCCAGCAGACCACTAGAATTTGCAAACCACTGGTCCACCAAAATGCCCACTGGTCTGTTAAAAAAATAATAAAAAATATTTAAGGACATTTACAATATATGTAGAAAATAATATATCATTTCAATGGAATTATGTCCAATATTTGTTTTTAAACCTATCATTAGTTTGCAGCCTGAAAAGAAAACCATACGGCAAAGTAAAAGAAACAGAAATTCATTTTTTAACTTGTGACAAATTAGAAAAAAAAAAAAAAAAAACTTACTGGCCATCCGGGCCAGTAAAATCAATAGTTCAGTAGTCTGACAGAAGTTTTACTGGCCAATGGCCAGCAGACCACTGGGTAATTTGAACGCTGAGCAGGAGTGACGTGGAGGAGGCTGGCGCAAGATGGACTATTTGTGGAAGGAACTTGGGGAGACCTTCATCCAGCAGTGGATTGATAATAGTTGATGATGATGGCACTAGAGATGAGCATGGGCTCATGTTTTAAGGCCCAGACCCAGGCATTTAAAGCCCGGGCCCGTTACATCATTATTTACAACTGGCCCAGGTTCAAACGTTTGTGCAAATTTTTCCTCTGTGAATATGAAAAAAATGAAGCATGTTAGTTTACTCCTATTTATATTTTCATCATCAGATAAGAATGTTAAGGCCTTTCTATTAATGTTGACTTCCCCCCCCCCCCAAGGAGAAAGAATTATTATTATTATGTGCATCATAATCAGGTAACAAAATGTCCTTCATTTTGTTTCCCAAGTATATCAAGTTAATTCATTTACCTCGGTCCACCTTCATGATTCACTGAATGACTGAAAATTCCCATTTTTCATGTTATAGCTAGTAGAACTTTGTAAATTTTAGTCACTAGAAAACTTTATATTAACAGTTTTCATCCTATCTAGGAAATAATTACATAGTTTCTACTTTTAAAAAACACTCGCAGACGTTCTTGAGTAACGAAATGCATGCGAGAAACGCAATAAACAATAATTAAGAATTTTAGGCAAAGAACAAAAAAGAGACTATAGCCTAACCATTTTCAGCATGCATTTCACATTGCGTTGGTTATGTAATTCCGTTAGCAGTGTGAAATAAAATTAATTAAAAAAGTGAAATGGAAAATTAACTTGAGGGATCTGGATTTTAGTCATAGATTTGAAATAAGAAGAGCCCACCCGAATTCGTTTCTCAGCTTTTTATCATAGCACGGGTTCATCCCTTTTTTTCTTTTTTTTTTTTTTTTATTGGATGTATAACGATCACCATGAGCAACTCAATGGGCTATAAGCAGTCGCCAATTCCTAATTTAGGGCCACTGGTTCCAGGGAAGGGAGAAGAGAGCCAGTGCCGTAAGACAAACGCAACATCCATGCCTCACTGGGATTCGAACAAGGACCCCTTTTGGACGAATGATCAGAGGCCATCGCTTAGACCACTGCGTCACAGGGGCGGCGGGCTCATCTCTAGTGTACACACACACACAGATAATATATTGGAATTTTTTCTACACATATGAACAGTGTTAGAATTAGAAATAATTTTTTTACTGGCCCAGCGAACCACTAGAATTTGCAAACCACTGGTCCACCAAAATGCTCACTGGTCCATAAAAAAAACCAAAAAAAAACTTAGATGTTTACAATAAATGTAGAAAATAACATATCACTTCAATGAAATTATCTACGATGATTGTTTTTAAAACATCTAATTTAAAAGTGCAACTCATAGGACGAAGAATGTTTCCAGAATAAGATTCTCATGGATTGGTGATATAGCAGAGTGCATTCCCAATCTGTTTTTAAGTAAAAAGGGAATGAAGAGACTCGAAGGGTACAAAAATTCACATACATTAGCAACCTTTTTTTATATGTTTTATTGTTTAGGGTTGAGCTTCCTTTTCTTTATTTTAGTCTTATTGCTCATTCCTCCCCTACTTACCCATGAAGTTAGTTACAGTCCACCCTTGAACACTGTTTCATGTGAATTGCTCTTTTACAATAATTACCTTCACACATCCAATTGAAGTCCTCTGCTAGTGTGTTTTCTTGGGGCAAAAACAAAAGCTGTCTGGTGTCAGTATCTGCAGCATGGGTGAATCCGAGGAAGAGCAGGACATTTATTTTGCTTACTTCTGCTTATTATGAATGGTGAGGACAGAGGTAATGAAAAATAGCTGTTGCCGTTATAGGACAAGGACCGGGAAACTGCCTTTTTGTATTTGTTGTTTCTTCCCCTTTTTACAAATCATGAGAGAGAGAAAAAAAATAACTGTTATCCAACAGCATTTCATGAACCAATCTCTAGTTTGCAGGCTAAAAAGAAAACCGTACAGCAAGGTAATAAAAATGTATTTTTTAAACTGTGACAAATTAGAAAAAGAAAGAAAAAAAAATTAAATTACTGGCCATCCGGGCCACTGAAATCAAAAGTTTAGTGATCAGACGGAAGTTTTACTGGCTAATGGCCAACAGACCACTGAGTAATTCGAACACTGTATGAATATACTGAAAATGACGAAAAAGTATCATCATCATCGTCGTCAACCATTATCAATCCACAGCTGGACGAAGGTCTCCCCAAGTTTCCTCCACAACGGTCTGTCTTGTGCCAGTCTCTTCCATGTCACTCCCGCATACTTTCGAATTTCATCCACCCATCTCCCATGTAGTCTTCTTCTGGGTCTTTTCCTGTCCCTTGGAATCCAATCTGAAATTCCGGTTGTCCATCGATGATCTGTCCTTCTGGCAGTATGTCCAGCCCATTGCCATTTCAGGGATTTAACTCTGATCATGATGTCTTCCACTCTTGTTATTTTTTGGACCTACGAGTTCCTCTTCTTATCTCTCCTGGTTACACCAAGCATGCACCTCTCCATGCTGCTTTGAGTTGTCTGCAGCCTTTGTATGTTTTGCTTAGTTAAGGTGCACGTCTCTGCACCATACGTAAGCACTGGAAGGATGCATTGATCAAACACTTTTCAAGAGCAATTTTCACGAAAAAGTACATGATACGGAAATATACAAAAGAAACAGGAGCATTAATACCTGATCCCCAATTACTATAGATATTAATAAATGATCCCCCAATTACTATAGATGTTAATACCTGATCCCCCAATTACTATAGATGTTAATACCTGATCCCCCAATTACTAGAGACAGAAACGTACATGTGACAGGCGGCTGCCAAGAAGAATCCAGTCTTTAGTAGGGGATATGAACATCACAGCCTCTCCTTGACAAATGTCAACCCCGCCTTCTCGTGGTGCATCCTGTTCCCACTAAAGGGGCTCTGACGACCGCCCACAGCGGTATAACTATACCATCGGGATTAGAGGAAATTCTATCCCACACTCACCAACCCGCTTGGCCAGCGTGGTGAGTTATGGCCAAACCCCTCCAAAATGATTCCACAACTTAAATCTTGGCCCTCAGTCTCCGGCAGCTGGAATGTACCTGGCCAAGGCAGCGGTCAGTGCGACATGAAGGCAGAGGGTGCTAAGAATCCCCGGAGGACCGGACTAGGCTGCCATCTGATGCTGACCTTGGCAACGTACAATGGACGCTCCCTATCTTCTGATTCAAGGCTTCTTGAATTGGAAGAGGAATTACAAAGGATCAAGTGGGACATCGTGGGGCTAAGTGAGGTAAGGAGAAAAGGAGAAGATCTCATGGAACTGAAAAGTGGACATCTCTTCTACTATCGTGGGACAGATACTGGCAGAACTAGTGGTGTTGGATTTATAATAAACAAGAAACTGAAGGATAAAGTTGTAGAAGTTGAAAGTTCCTCTGACAGAGCTGCACGACTTGTTATCCAACTCTCGAAAAGATACCAGGCTCAGATTATTCAAACTTATGCACCCACCACAAGTCATCCTGAAGAAGAAATTGAAGAATTTTATGAGGAAATTTGTCATCTAAATAATAAAGGTAAGCAGCACTTGAAAATAATTATGGGAGATTTCAATGCAAAAATAGGGCAACGGCAACAGAATGAAACTTCAGTAGGTAAATTCGGTCACGGCAACAGAAACCAGCGTGGAAATACTCTCGTTGAGTTTGCAGAGGCAGAAGGGTTTTTCATCTTGAACTCCTTCTTCAAGAAAAAGCCACACAGGAAATGGACATGGAGACATCCAAATGGGACGACAAATGAAATTGATTTTATTATGTGTAACAAAAAAATTCGTCATAGAAGACTGCAGTGTGCTAAACAAGTTCAACACAGGTAGTGACCATAGATTGGTGAGATGTAAGATGCACCTCAACGCTAAACTTGAACGTGGCAAGCTCATAAGACAAACAAAGTCTATTGACATAACCAACCTCAAAAAACACCATAATACCTTCAAGTTAGAACTGAAGAACAGGTTCTCTGCTTTAGAAGGCCTAACATCGGAAGAAGTGGACATCTCTGAAGTTAACAGAAAAGTAACCAAAGCTCTTATGGAAACAGCAACAAAATTAGCTGGGTCTAAGAACAAGTTGCATGTGAACAAATTATCAGGAAAAACCAAAATGTTGATGCAAAAAAGAAGAGAGATGAGGACAACTAAAGAAGATGTGACTTCCAAAGTGGAATATATAGAGCTATGCAAGACAGTAAGAAAAAGTATCACTGAAGACGTAAGGAAATTCAACTGTGAACTAGTGAGGAAAGCAATTGAAAACAACCAAAGCCTAAAGATAGCAAAGGGACATCTCAGTAAGGGAAGAAAACAGATTATGGCACTGAGAAAAGAAGATGGTTCTGTAACAAGAAATAGAGGCGAAATTTTGACAAGAGTGAAAGATTTCTACTCCAAATTATATGAAAGGGATGATATATGCACTCCAGACATCATGAAAGATACCAGTACCAGAGTTCCTCCAGTCCTTCCAGCAGAAGTTGCACATGCAATCAAGAACATGAAGCGAGGAAAAGCTCCAGGAGAAGATGGAATTACTGTAGACATCATACAAGAAGCAAGTGGAGAAATCGAAACAGTACTCGCCCAAATTTTCACTCGATGCCTTAATGAAGGAAAGATTCCTGAGGATTGGAACACCGCTACAATGATCCTGCTACATAAGAAAGGTGACATTGAGGATCTCGAAACTACAGACCTATCAGCCTCCTATCAGTAGTTTATAAAATCTTCACTAAAGTTCTTTCACACCGCTTGAAGGTAACACTGGACATGGCTCAACCGAGAGAACAAGCTGGATTCAGGAGTGGCTACAGCACAATAGATCATATCCACGTGCTGAGAGAACTAATTGAAAGAGCGAGGGAATATGAACTTCCATTGTGCATGGCTTTTATCGATTATGAAAAAGCCTTTGATTCGGTGAAACCATCAGCAGTTACAATGGCTCTGAAAACCTGCGGTATTGAAGATGCATACATTAATATTATTAATAACATCTATGAAAATGCAAGTGCAAAGATTAGGCTGTTTGAAAATACAACACACGTAAAAATTGGAAAGGGAGTGAGACAAGGTGACAACATATCTCCGAAGCTCTTTAATGCCACATTGGAGGGTGTTTTTCAGTCGCTGAGCTGGGAAAACAAGGGGATAAAGATTAATGGAGATTATCTAACCCACCTTCGTTTTGCTGATGACGTAGTCATTTTTGCAACTACCCCATCAGAGCTGCAGAGTATGATCCAGGAACTTGCTGACAAGAGTAAAGAAGTGGGATTAAAAATGAACTTTCAGAAGACAAAAGTGATGTTCAATGCTTTTACAAGAAATGAAGATTTATCGATTGATGGAGAAAAGCTGGAGATAACAGACACGTACGTTTATCTTGGACAGCAGATATCAAGTGAGGGTCACATTGATGAAGAAATTAATCGGCGTACAAAACTTGCCTGGAGAGCTTTTGGAAGAAACAGCATAATTTTCAAGAGCAATATGCCATTATGTCTTAAAAGAAAAGTGTTTGATCAATGCATCCTTCCAGTGCTTACGTATGGTGCAGAGACGTGGACCTTAACTAAAAGAGACATACAAAGGCTGCAGACAACTCAAAGCAGCATGGAGAGGTGCATGCTTGGTGTAACCAGGAGAGATAAGAAGAGGAACTCGTGGATCCGAAAAATGACTAGAGTGGAAGACATCATGATCAGAGTTAAATCCCTGAAATGGCAATGGGCTGGACATACTGCCAGAAGGACAGATCATCGATGGACAGCCGAAATTTTAGATTGGATTCCAAGGGACAGGAAAAGACCCAGAAGAAGACCACATGGGAGATGGGTGGATGAAATTCGAAAGTATGCAGGGGTGACATGGAGGAGACTGGCACAAGACAGACCGTTGTGGAGGAAACTTGGGGAGACCTTCGTCAGCAGTGGATTGATAATGGTTGACAATGATGATGATGATGATGATCACCCCTGACTGCGTTGCAGGATTTACAATGTCTGTCTATGCTGAAGACGAGGTTGTCAAGGAGCTGTTGAGGCATCGCGGCCCATCAATCTTGTAGCGCCAATCGCAGCTGCGGAATCGTTGCTGGCGGCTGGTGACGTGCTGCCAAGCGTCTCCTGAGAAGGTCCCACACGTGTTCGATTGGATTTAGGTCCTGGGACCTTGCGGGCCAATCCATGCGTTCAATATCTTCACTCTTCAACAGCCACTGTACGATGAGGTGTAGCGTTGTCGTCCATGAAGACGAACTCAGGACCCACAGCACCTCTAAACAGACGTATGTGAGGCAGGAGAACCCTGGTACAATAGCGGAAACCAGTGACTGAACCTCCTTGGAAGATGTGGAGGTCAGTACGGCTACCAAGCATGATACCGCCCCAAACGAGAACTCCGCCACCTCCAAACCGGTCCCTTTCGATGATGTTGGAGGTGTGATTGCATGTTCCCTGCTCTCTCCAGATGTGTATACGTCCAGAATCGCTTGTCAGACTAAATCGGCTCTCATCCGTAAAGAGAACTGGGCCCCTTGCTGATGTGTCCAGTTCTTGTGTTCCTGGCACTACAAGAACACAAGAACTGGACACATCAGGCAGGCGTTAATGGCATACACCGTACTGGTCGTCGTGCAAATAGACCACCTTTGTGCAGCCTCCTGGCCACGGTAAAACACGATAACGGACGTCCAGTTGTCTGTTGCATGTGCCTTACGATTTCTCCCACTGTCTGCCGTCTGTCTCTTCTCGCCTGTAGGACAATATACCGGTCGTCCGCCACCGTGGTTGCTCGTGGACGACCAATGCTAAACTCTCGGACAGCTGTTCCTGTCGTTTTAAATGCTCTCCAAACTCGTCACACGGTGGCAGCAACTTGACGTCGTTCAAACCGATGTACACCGTGCAATAGCTTTCACCGAATTGCTAAGCGTACACCGCCCGTGTGCTTTATACCCTTCCGACACCCCCACCCCCACCCCGTCATGCTGCATATATGTGCATGCCCTATCGTACCGGACCTTAGTCTATCTCCTGAGTGGTCTTTCGCTTTCGGTCCGTTCTGCCTGCTCGTTCCGCCGTTATGCTAATTTCTCCTCTTCGTCCTTAATTAATTTTTGCACACCAGTGTACTATAGAATATTCACAACAAACAGAATATAAGTTCTGAATTTGCTTGTACCACTTACTAGTCATCCGTGTAACATCTCTCAAAAAACTTGAAAATTTCACAGCCCTGAAGCAGGAATCGAACCAGCATCTCCTGATTTCCATTCGAGTTGTTCCTAAGCTGTTTGCTTAGTCTCAGTTGCTTGGAACTTCACTGTCCTGGGTGGTGTAACAGTTAGCATACTCAAATTGAAATCGGGAAAGGCGGGTTCAATTCCTGCTCCAGGGCGATGAAATTTTCGAGTTTTCTGAGATGTTACATGGATGACCAATAAGTGGTACAAGCATATTCAGAATTTATATTCTGTTTGCTTTGAATATTCTATCAATTTCCCATGTATTATAAAGGAACATTTCTTCCTTCATTGATTTAGCATAGTACTGTATTATTCCCATACATTATGCTCAACACTCAACAGACTCCAAAACATTCTCACTGATCATACCAGGAGTGGCAAGCTTGAACACACATTGTGGTCACTTGCACACAGACATTCCACATAATGGATCAGGGAAGCTTTGTCAGGAAAATGGCTTTCATCAAATAAACAATATCAATTGCTTCAGCCAACATAGAGCCTAGAGCTGGCCCCTTTTTGATTGTGCTTACTTGGATGACTGAAGACTTTCACAAACCATTACAATGATCATATAGGATTACAAAGAACAGGGAAAATTAGACTCAATATACCGAAGAAAGTGGACTTTTTCTAATATGGTTTATATTCAAATGGTAAAAACGTTTAGCAGTGATGTTGCTATGAAAAACAGCAGTATCATATATTCTGTAATTTACTTCCAAATTCTCATCAAAAGTTTTTTTGTTTTATTAGCAGGAATAGTATTTTAAAACAGTTCACTATTGTACATTTGAGAAATTAAACCTAATTTTTCTTTTCATTTTATTTATTTGATTTTTTTTTTTTTTTTTGATGAAACAGGTACACACATTAATCTAAACCTTTGCTTGTTTAGGTGACATAATTAAGCTCATTAATGTTACATTTGTGGCATGTCATCAGTTATATGTTGATCAAATGATGTACACTAAATGTAACACCATTCCATAAAATAAATACAGTCACAACCAGGGATAGACAAATCCATGGCATCCACTTCCCATGGCACCTGAGTTTTCAAATTCGATCCTGAAAATACCTTTCAAAATTTGGATTTCTATCATGAAGCTTCAATCTCTTTAATAATGCAATGAGTGTACTATATGGATTTGTTTCCCTATTTGCATGTTTTTGCAGATTATTTGTTGTAAAATCAGAATAATGAAAAATACCAAAATCTATTTTTTGGCATATTGCTAACACAGTTATGCATTCCACAGCAATATTGGCGGCACTAATAATTCAGGCTGAAGATACACGGTGCAACCTAAGATAGAAGATGTGCACGCATGCAGAGATGTCCATAGCTATGGCACTGATTTTGCATGGGATGGTTATAAAAATAAATTCATTAGTGTTTTTATTAAATATGTTATAACACCAGAAGACAATCAGGACTTGAAAAATATCTGAAAAGTTACATACCCAGCAGTGCAGTGCAGAAATTATTTACCTACCCAGGTAGAAAAAGCTGGGTGCCCAAGAAAATTTATCTTTTAAGACAACAAATCAGAACCCTCATTTTATTTTAAGTTAAAAAATATGAACTTTTCTTACATGTTTTGCATTTCCATTTTAAGGGTCTGTATTCAAAATGGGCAATGCACAAAAGCATATATCTCTAGTTTTAAGATGATGAAACTGAAATTGGCACTTGAGAAATTTAGGAACTCTGTCATCATCTTTTTTATGTCAAAGTTTTTCCCTTTCTTACTAAACACCAAAGCTAGTTCCATCAGAGGCATGCATCTAGAGCAAAACTACATATGGTTTCAATCATTGGACCTAGAGTGTAATATAATTAAAGAAGTTATATTCTTCAGTTCTTAACACTCCATAACAATAATACAACTTATGGTGATTACCTGTGAAATGAAACACGACATGCAATGATTGTCTTTCTTGGAGTAAGAAATTCTATTCCTAAGTTTTTTAAATTTAGTTGCCCATTCTGGGCAACTAAATTTTTTATTTACCTGCTCAGGCCAATAATTTACATGCCCCGGGCATCTCAGGTATGGTATTTTTCAAGTCCTGACAATGCTGAACTGAAAACCTATTTTGCAAATGCAATTAAGTGCATCATATGTTCCATAGTTCTAAGTGGGTGACATTGCCCTAAATTACTGAATATCTAAAGTACAATACATTGACTATTGGTCACAACTCTGTATCAGGGATGTGTTTTTTTTAGTTTAGATTAATTGTGGTTTTCTCCTCATAAGTCTTGGAAAAACTGTGCTGACTCCTGAAAATTTTGGGGCTTTGTCTACCCCTGGTTATAGTTACTTTCTCAGAAACTTTATAGGAAGTACTTCTGAAGTGTTACAAGTGTCCCTTTGCAGGAGTTGCCAGTGGATTTGTTTACATTTGAAATTGTGCCTAAGTACATACATACGTATGTAATACGTATCACTAAGGTGTTCTCTGAGAATCAGAGTTTAGCTCCACAAAGAAAGGCAATCTACCAGATAAGTGTTTCAACTGATACGCAAGGAATGCTTATAGCACAATAAATCCGTTTATTTTTGTGGTGTAAATTTGTATAAAAATTCACCAAGCTTTCACTCTCCACTGGAAGGGTTTCTCAAGGCAATGTAGACATAAAATGCATGGAATTAGAACATGTAGGAAATAAAGATTTTTTGAAAATAACGTGGGTGACATCATGAGCAGTATTACGTGTTTTTATCATGCAATTATGCAGTGTGCTGCTATGTGTTTCTATCTTTTAACAACGCATGCAAACCATTGGTAGTTCCATAGAGATCCCGTCATTGCATGCCAGTTTGCTGGAAAGGATTTTGACCGTTTCCCTGATGGCAGTTTCTTTAAAGCTCATGTAAGGGGCAATTCTTCTAATACTATTCCATACAAGAGCAACCAAGCAATGCATGACTCCTCTGGTGAGGGCTGTATTCTGCATGTCCTGGTTGACACTTCGGACAGGTTCTTTACATCTAGTATCCAAGGATCCTTTTGTCATTCTGATATACACTATATTGACAAAAGTCACTGGACACCTAGAAGAGAAACACAACATATCTTTTATTGACATACATTAGTATGGTGTCGCTCCACCTTTGGCCTTAACGCATGCACTGACCCTTCGAGACATGCTTTCGACAAGGTTTTGGAACACAGCGATAGGTATGCGCTTCCATTCAGTACACAGTGCTGCTGCTAACTGTTTCTTAGTAGTAGGCCTTGGTTCCAAACTTCTTATGTAGGTGCTCTATGGGTTTAAGATCAGGGCTCTGTGCGGGCCAGTCCACACATGATACGGAATTATCGTCACACCACACTGTACCAGTCCTTGCTTTATGGCTTGGTGCATTATCCTGCTGGTACCAACAAGGCTCGGTTCCATAGTATTGCCACAGAGTTGTCAGGGCATAACTGTCCAGAATATCAAGGTAGACGTGCTGATTAACAGGTTTGTCCACTATAACCAATGGGCCAGGACCATACCACGAAAAACACCCCCACACGAGTACACTGCCAACTCCAAACTTGACCGTAGGAACAGTACATTGTGGTAAATAGCGTTCCCCGGCTGTCGCCATACCCACACACGACTATCAGACTGATGGATCTACAGTCAACAATAAATATTCTTTACACCATGCTAAACGACGAGTAGCATTCCCAGTGGAGATGAAAGGCTTATGGACAGCCACACGGCTACAGTAACCCATGGAATGAAGTTCTGTGCGAATCGTACAGTACATACCGAGGTTCCAGCATTTTTACTCACCTGTACACTGAGGTCTTATGCAGTACTCCATCGACTGGCTGTAATTGCTCTCCTGAGGCTTCGACATCTTCTATCACTGATTTTCTTTGGTCTGCCAGCACGTTTTGCTACTTCAGGCACACCATGTGCCTTCCACTTATTTAGTACATCCAAAACAGCTGACTTGGGTATGTTTAAACACCTCTCAGTTTCTCTTTTGGACAACCCACTAATATAACACTCAACAATCTTTCCTTTCTCAAAGTCAGTTCTCCTCCGCCGCAACATTTTTACTTAACCTCACAGTGCGATACGATCGAGGTTAGCTGCAGGCTTGTTTTTATACCGTTTGCATCTGTATTACGCATCTTAAGAATGCTGTGGATCCGTCCATTTGCTTTTGAAGGGGTGTCCGGTGACTTTTGTCAATATAGTGTATATCTTTTCCATGTTGTCAGGATACACTAATGGTATAGCGTACACACCCGCCTTTTCTTTCTCAGTGCTTCTCCTTGTAGCTTCATATTATATGCAGCGTTCGAATACCCAGTGGTCTGCTGGCCGTTGGCCAGTAAAACTTACGTCGGACCACTGAACTATTGATTTTACTGGCCCGGATGACCAGTACATTTTTCCCCTCCAATTTGTTAGAAGTTAAAAAATGAATTTCTATTTCTTTTACCTTGCTGTACGGTTTTCACTTTAGGCTGCAAACTAATGATAGGTTTAAAATATATTGAAGATAATTCCATTGAAATGATGTGTTATTTTCTACATATATTGTAAATGTTTACATTTTTTTTCATGGACAAGTGGTTTGCAAATTCTAGTGCTCCGCTGAGCCAGTAGAAGATTTATTTCCAATTCTAACACTGATATGTGATAACGGGGTTGGGGATTTCCAGAGTCGCAGAATACAGATGTACACGTGAACGCCGCATGCGGATAGTTTCCAAATTATTGGCAGTTTTTGCTTGTAGATTAAAAAAACAAAAATGTTATTTACAGCAATTAAAACACTTACTCAAGGCTTTACTCAGATTAATATATTTAATTAGATATCTTAACGTGAGAATGTTCAGCTATTTTTCACATCTTCTGATAGTGAGTTCTTTTGTTTTTACAGACATTTCGGGCCTCTTGATTATATAAAGGCCTATTCTCAATATATAGAAACTAACAAAAGTTTCGTTTACACAGAGACTTTAAATTTTATTGCCAAGTTTTTCTTGCAGTTGCCAGTTATTAAATTAAAAAATTTCCATATGTATTTTATAAGTCTTATTTTTTAATTAAGTTGTTGAAAATGCTATTGATAATTTTTGAAGGTTCATTAATGGAACTGCTTTCTAGATATAAAAACTTTCTTTAATTAGACTTGTTTATATGAGGTTCATAGTCCAATATTTTAAAGTTTTGGCCTTAAAGTCCATTTTACACACATTTTTGCAGGTTCAGTCGTAATGTACTTGTCCTCTCTGGAATTTGTAATGTTCTAATAATTATTTATTGTTATACTAATTTTTCTTTACATTATCTTATTCTATTGTTATCATGATTCATAAGTTTGCAACAAGTTTTCTGTTTCAATGGTTGTGTATGCAGATACATTTTATTTTTATACAACTCTGGTTATTTCATTGCTATTGAGATGTTGTACTTACGCAATAAATTCCTCAACCAATATGTAAATCCTGGGACATATGTGATGGATCCTGCGTATCTCATTGTCTTACTATTTGGTTTTGTCATCGTAGACGTTATACAACTTTTTAGAGTTCTACGTATTCTGTCTATGTCATCCTTCTTATATTCAGCCTTTAGACCTTTGCTATAAATATTAACAATTCCCTTATTATGCATCTTTATACAAATTTACACAACGGAAATAAATGGATTTATTACGCTATAAATGTTCCTTGCATATTCACAACCTGGTGCACTCGTTTAACTGATTATTCACTTACTGTTGCCGTATCAAATGTTTCCATTTACAATGATATCAGCACCCAGCTCCAGTTTCACTGACATCCATCACACGATGCACACAAGACCTGTACTTCATACTCATAATCTTTTCCTCGTGCACACATTCCTGAATTTGATCCTCTCATGATTTCCCTGGCTTTTCTCTTTCTTTCTTGCCACTTAGGCTGAAATTTTTTTTTAGTAAGCATCTCATCATCACTCATTCTTTCAACATGGCCAAACTACCTACGAGTACTAGTCTCCACCTTACTGACAACACTGTCTGACATTACACAACTGCAACATATCTTCATTTAGGGCCCCATAGCAGAAAGTTCCTGGTCAGTCTGCAACAGATATCATTGTGCCACAAAATAATCTGCAGGTGGTCACTATGCAAGATAACTAATCAATGTGAAAAACAATAAAAATTGCACAGACATATTTTTCTACCTAAAAAAATGTCTAACCTAGGTACTACAGCAATTGCAATGTTAATTAGGATCAAGAACATTCTGGTCCTCTGTATCTGGTATTTTGCCAATATTTTCAAGCTGAAACACAAGGATTTATGGAATAAAATGATATTTAACAACAATAAAGCACAGAGGCATCACTGGAAAAATATTGTCATAAGAAGAGAAATCTTTGCTTCATTCTACTTCGCTTTCAGAACATTTTTCTCCATTTCCCATCTCAAGTCATCAAGTGCAAACATTTATGTAATTAAATGATGATTAAACAATAATACAGAAGCACAGTGGGTGGAGGGTTATCAGAGGAAAATTTTTTGCTCTGTACAACTTTGGTTTTCAAAAATGTTTCCTCCATTTTCAATTATTAGAGGGAGAAATTTTTGCTCCGTACAACTTTGGTTTTCAGGAAATTTCCCTCCGTTTTCAATCTTAAATACAAACATTTATCTAATAAAAACAATTCAAGATTACTGGGTTCCGTCAAACTTACGTTTTCGGAAATTGTTGCCTCCATTTTCAAATCAAAACATATATTTATGAAATAATATATTTAATAACAATATTGGATAATTCTCTCTTCAAGCATCGAGGAAACGTCGGGAAAAAAAAAATTATGATTACGGGAGAAATTCTCACTCCGCCTAAGTTCCGTTTTCGAAAATTTTGAAAGGCGGAAAACTTGCATTGGTGATAGATAGTCTGAAAAATGGTTTAATAGGGTTCTGGAGATATCGTTTCTGTCTGCAGGACCAAAATGAATCTGCGATGTGCGTCAGTCGTCGCCGCAATTCTGCTACGAGGACGAGTAAAAAATTAATCTGCGATGTACATCGGCCGTCGCCGCGATTCTGATATGGGAATTAGTACAAAATAAACCTGTGACGTACGTCGCCCATCGCAGCCATTCTTCTACGGGGACGAGTACAAAATGAATCTGCGATGTACGTCGGCCATCACCGTGATTCTGCTACTGAGATGAGTACAAAATAAATCTAAGATGTATGTCGGCCGTTGCCGTGATTCTGCTACGGGGATGAGTACAAAATAATGCTGCGCCGTACGTCGTCCTTCGCAAGAAAAAAAAAAAATTACGATTACGGGAGAAATCCTCACTACGCCTAACTTCCGTTTTCGGAAATTTTGAAAGGCGGAAAACTTGCATGTGTGATAGTCTGCAAGATGGTTTTAATAGGGTTCTGGGGATATTGTTTTTGTCTGCAGGACCAAAACAAATCTGCGACGTAGGTCGACCGTCACCGCGATTCTACTACAGGGATTTAGGGTGTCTGCCATTTTCAGGAGACTCAATTTCTTGACCTTTTCTTGACTTTTACGGGACATTTCTTGACCCTAAAGCTAAGTTTTCTCGACTATTCTTTCTGTCAATAGTGGAGGAGTTTGGCCATTTTAATTGAATATAAAATCTGATTATGTAATTAAGAAATTAAAAGGGTAAATTGAGTATATAAAATGATTTCTAAAAAGTTAAAATAAATAGCAATTTTTTTACCTATAAGCTTGCATTTAGTGAAAAACTCAAAATATTGCACTATAAAGAATTATTTGTAACTGGGAAACCTGCACGTTACACCAAAGTACGTTAAGCGAGTATAGGAAGTATGTTATGAAGGTTTAGACTGTTATCAACAATTAAAATTAATAGCAATTTATTTGAATTTTTGATAACATTATTTACTCAGCAAATAAATGCTATTCAAAACAAGCTTCACACTCTTGCACAAAATATCCGAACATACACACAACTAAAGAACTGCACTCAATATCAGGGCCACACTTGTCAATTTTATTTACAAGCTGTTCTGTGATTTTGAAAGTTTTATCAAGAATGTTTGTTAGTGTAGGTTTTCTTTAGTAATTTATTCAACTGAGTCTTCTTATGAGCCACTTTCCCTGACCATGTTTCCAGTTCAATCAAGCCCTCAGTGCTAAGTCTTTTACTGTGCGAGGCTAACAATTCTTTCACATCATCAGTTTCCAAATCAAGCTTTTCAGGTAGCTGGAGAATTTTTTGAACAATATTATTAATCTAACATATTGAAGTTCTTGTGACACTGCATACAACACACACTCACAGACAATGAAATTTGCACACCTAGAAGAAAACATGCTACAACCGCAAAACTTTGCAAATAGCTAGAGTTTGTGCTGGTATGCAAATGATCCAGGTTTGGTGTGAGTGCACATGACCGCATACCCTGTTGTGGTGCAGCAAGCAGGAACCAGCAGCTTTATAAACCGGCGTGTAGTTGATGCCTCATGAAAGCGAAAAACACCAGACGACACAAGCAACAGTACAGAGTGACAAGAATGCCGGGTAGATGCCAGAGACATCAATTTACACAACTTATGGACTTTATGAGCACTGCCACATGGCGAAGCGGCTCCAGACGGACCACCAGTAGAGGATCGACGGATCGTGCACCAGGCACGAACAGATCCCACGGGGACCCAGTTCACTATACAAGCAGATGTAGCAACTCCTGTATGCCCACGAATAATTTCCCGACACATCGCGGAAGCGAATCTGCGATCCCATTGCTTCTTAAGTGTGCTGCTATTAACACCGGAACATCGCCGGCTCCGTGTGCAGTGGCACCAAGCCAGAGTGACGTGGAACATTACAGACTGGCGACGTATGGTGTTTGGCAATGACTGCCACTTTGTTTTGTGGACAGATGATTATCGTGTGCTGGTGTGGAGGTTCCTGGGTCAACGGCACAATCGCAACCTCGCTATCAAGTGCCCCCCTCCTGCAGGCATTATGGTCTGGGGAGCCATTGCCTACAATAGCCGATCAGCTCTAGCAGTGGTATGTGGATCATTGACGGGCCAGCGATATGTGGACGAGATCCTATGGCCCCATGAGACTCTCCCATTCCTGTCCTGGATTCCAGGTGTGGAATGGGAGCTCATTCCACACCTGGAATCCAGGCCAGAAATGGGAGCTCATGGGGCCATAGTCACTGCATACATGACGATGATGGGCAAAACACGTAACAATATTAACAAATAAAGGTAACTTGATCACACTAGTTACGTTAAATGAAAACTTTTACAAAATGTTCGTAAGTTGGAAGCTTTCGACCTTATCTTAGGTCTTCATCACGCCAATGGAGGACTAAGATTGTTGCCAGATTCTACATTTGAATTTTTCCTATTTTTGTTGCCAAAACTTAGAATTGATCTCCAGATCATCGGAATGTAGAGAGGAGATTCGGAGTTGCAAGTCATTGAGTTGAAAATAATTTCCAGGCTTTCAAGGTAACGGAGGGCAAAACGATTGTCAAAAGAAGCAATTCGTTTTGCTTCGTTCCAGTGGGGAACTGCAGAAGTGTCTTCCATTGTCAAAATAGACAAGGCAGTATTAGGATTGGCTTTCGAAACATCTTTTTTATGTTCTAAAATTCTATGGTTAATGCTCCTGTATGTGCTTCCGATGTATAACCTGAACCTCCCAGGAGTTTACTGCATTCCTATCTCTTCTTCTATTGGGGATAACTTATACATTGGAAGGACATACAGGAGCATTAACCATAGAATTTTAGAACATAAAGATGTTTCGAAAGCCAATCCTAATACTGCCTTGTCTATTTTGACAATGGAAGACACATATGCAGTTCCCCACTGGAACGAAGCAAAACGAATTGCTTCTTTGACAATCGTTTTGCCCTCCGTTACCTTGAAAGCCTGGAAATTATTTTCAACTCAATGACTTGCAATTCCGAATATCCTCTCTACATTCCGATGATCTGGAGATCAATTCTAAGTTTTGGCAACAAAAATAGGAAAAATTCAAATGTAGAATCTGGCAACAATCTTAGTCCTCCATTGGCGTGATGAAGACCTAAGATAAGGTCAAAAGCTTCCAACTAACGAACTTTTTTGTAAAAGTTTTCATTTAACGTAACTAGCGTGATCAAGTTATCTTTATTTGTCACTGCATACAAATATGCAGCAGCATATATTATGACTTGGAATGATTTACAGTTTTGGAATCGTACTGATCAAAACCTGTTCGAACTTCATTTCTGCTGGCAGATAGCAGTACATGCGAATTTGCCAATTTGTGGCATCACTGACATGTGGCGGCCCGATAAGAACCGGTTTAAGCATCGTGATGGATTCCCATGATTTTTTTTTTTTATTGGAAAAAAAAAAAAATTTTCTGCAAAACAAACAAGCAGATTATTGGTTACGCTCAACAAAAAGACCTTACTGTCGGCCCACAGTTGAGAGAACCGTGGTTGGCAAAGCGCCAAGCGGAGTCAATGAACTCTGAAGGGGAGAACGGTATCACAGTGTGTCCCTTCAGAACTTGTCTGAAGAAAGGAAATGATGTCATCGTCATTGGCAAAGACTTCTTTTTAGCTCAAAGCTGAAATTTGATTTTTACTGGGTAAGGCACAAAGGGGAAAAAAAATTTTAATGAAAAAATTGACCGTGACCTACGACCTTAAGTCCGCGACCTTTCCTTGACTGTTTTCTCATTTCATGACCTTTCAGTGACTTCCGTGACCTTTTTTTTTTTTTTTTAATTTTTTATTGGAGGTTTAACGACCACCGTGAGCAACTCAATGGGCTATAAGCAGTCGCCCGTCCCTAATTTTGGGCCACTGGTTCCAGGGAAGGGAGAGAGCCAGTGCCGTAAAACAAACACAACATCCATGCCTCACCGGGATTCGAACCCGGACCCCCTTTCGGACGAATGATCAGAAGCCAACGCCTTAGACCACTGCGCCACCGGGGCGGCTCCCATGATTTGTGAAGAAGCACTAATGGATGTCCGCGACGGCATCCATCGTGTGGCTTCATCAGCATCGTACTTCACGATACATCGCATCGCGAAGGATGACACATTGTAGTACCGTCAGGTAAAAAAATCGGAGCCTCGATGTAAAACTTAAACCATTTTTTCGTGATATACCGGTACTTCACCCAGCCCGAATGACCCGCAACAAATTTTTCTGCAAAACAAACAAGCAGATTATTGGTTACGCTCAACAAAAAGACCTTACTGTCGGCCCACAGTTGAGAGAACCGTGGTTGGCAAAGCGCCAAGCGGAGTCAATGAACTCTGAAGGGGAGAACGGTATCACAGTGTGTCCCTTCAGAACTTGTCTGAAGAAAGGAAATGATGTCATCGTCATTGGCAAAGACTTCTTTTTAGCTCAAAGCTGAAATTTGATTTTTACTGGGTAAGGCACAAAGGGGAAAAAAATTTTAATGAAAAAATTGACCGTGACCTACGACCTTAAGTCCGCGACCTTTCCTTGACTGTTTTCTCATTTCATGACCTTTCAGTGACTTCCGTGACCTTTTTTTTTTTTTTTTTTAATTTTTTATTGGAGGTTTAACGACCACCGTGAGCAACTCAATGGGCTATAAGCAGTCGCCCGTCCCTAATTTAGGGTCACTGGTTCCAGGGAAGGGAGAGAGCCAGTGCCGTAAGACAAACACAACACCCATGCCTCACCGGGATTCGAACCCGGACCCCAGACGGACGAATGATCAGAGGCCAGCGCCTTAGACCACTGCGCCACCGGGGCGGCGACTTCCGTGACCTGGTAGACACCCTGTCATTACTCACATGATCAGAGAGTGTGATGTCACAAACCCCTTGTACGTAACGCATCTCCAGCACACAAATGACTCCTATGTCTCTACTGCAGTACTCAGGTTTCGTTGTGATACATCAGAGTACGAACAATTACATCTTCATACACAGCCATTTGGGATTTCCTTGAGAACCCATCATTTCTGTAAAATCTTTCTGAAACAGCTATGACTTTCATGTGCCACTACACAATATAAATAATTCCATAATGAAATGCAAAATGGGGTCAAATTTTTTTAAAGAATAACATCTATATAATTCAATGAAACAAGTAAAACATGTACAAGGGAATATGAAAAATATCTCAAATAAAATTTTTCTTCTCACTAATTTGCTGTGAAATCATCTCCCATGCCCACACTCCATTACCTGATGCGAGTGGCATCTTGCCATCTTAAAGAGCAGCATATTCATCTATGTCCATCATTATTCATAGCTGTGCATTCCCTATGGTGGTGGTGGAGGGAGGGGAGACATACAGCTGATAGAAAGTAAGAAAACTATCATGTTAGGGAATACAAAAAAATATTGGAATGCAAATGATGAAAGGGTTTATTTTCAAAAGAAATAAATTTCAATTCCAATAAACAAATATTAGAAACTAGCATATAGCCCGTCGTAGGACGGATGTTTTTAAGCTTTAAATAAATATGAATATATAGGGGATGTTGCCCGTCCTATGACGGAATGGAATTTTTAATTGAAGCAGTTTGAAAACAAATAAAATAGACACCAAATTTCTGTAAGGAAATATAGTAAAAACTTATATAGTAAGAACTCATTAATGTTAGAACTAAAAATTATGTGCTATTTATTTCCGTTTTTCAAAAGACCTTGCGATAAATAACATTCTGTGTAAAATATTTGTTGTTTAACAATCGTTAGTTAGAGCTTAAATAGTATAACTATACTAGTGATCTGAAATTTCTTGGCGTAGAATATAAATCAAAGTTTCCAAGCTTTAGCACATCAACCAGATGGCGTTTTAAACAAAGGTAGACAGCAAACTGTCACCAAATTTCATAAAAATCCAAAGGTTTAGGTTAAAACTGTTACTTTTTTGTGGTGATTAGGTAGGACTCATATAAGCAAGTTCATATTTCACTGCTAGGCACTATTTATGAAATGCAGTAAAATATAGGTGAGCTAAAATATCATTGCTAGGGACAATCAATGAAATGCAATAAAAGAGGTTTGTGTTCCTTATGCTGTTTCTGAAATGTTAAAAAAAAAAAAAAAAAAAGTACATATGTGTACATAGCGTGTGTGTATTCAGGCATGCAAAATTTAGGTTCAACATGTATTTTTTGGAAAATATGCCCAACTGAGCATAACACAATTTTGAAAATTTTCTGGCCCTGATCTATATTGCATTGTTTACTGGTAACCAGAGGTCTTGCTAAAGTAGGGTACTCAAGTCTGATGCCCCTCCTCCCTAGAGTTTCATTACACGGCCTGAAACATACACCAATTTCAAAATTTGATATATATATATATACATATAGTTATTTCTCAGCAAAGTTTTTCTTTTCATTTAACATGAAGCTGTTCAAACATACTTGCACAGTGGATTTGCCAACTTCGTTTTACTACACTCTTAAATATTTTCTGTGTATTCCCACTAAAATCTATTTTTCCTCCGATTTCACCTTTTGCTGACATGAATCCATGGACCCTTCCCTCTCCCCAAAAATTATGGTTACACTACTTCTGGTAATTAAATAAAAGTTGTGGAAATACACACACTGACAGTCAGAAGATTGCTAATATGAAAGGTATTTTTGGTGGGAATTGGTAGAGAGGGTGATTTTTTTTTAATACAAGAGCCCTAAAAAGCAAATACAACTGATAAGCACAATTGAAATTTGATTAAGAACAGATTTACTTCATTGATTTAACTATACATACATGGCCCAAACAAGAGAACAAGCTGGATTCAGGAGTGGCTACAGCACTGTAGATCATATCCATGTTTAGAGCAGTATGCCATTATGTCTTAAAAGAAAAGTGTTTGATCAATGCATCCTTCCAGTGCTTACATATGGAGCAGAGACACGAACCTTAGCTAAAAAAGACATACAAAGACTGCAGACAACTCAAAGTATGGAGAGATGCATGCTTGGTGTAACCAGGAAGGATAAGAAGATGAACTTGTGGATAAGGAAAATGACAAGAGTGAAATCACTGAAATGGCAATGGGCTGGACATGTTGCCAGAAGAACGGACCACCGATGGAGAACCGAAATTTTAGACTGGATTCTGAGGGACATGAAAAGGCCCAGAAGACCCCATGGGAGATGGATGGATGAAATTAGAAAGTATGCTGGAGTGACATGGAGGAAACAGGCCCAAGACAGACAATTGTGGAAGAAATTTGGGGAGACTTTCATCCAGCAGTAGATTGATAATGGTTGATGAATGACTTAGACACAGTTCTTACGAAAATCATAATTTTTAGATCACTTTAAGACATGTAGCACTACAAATAACTTATTATATTAACTATGTCTGAAAAGATAAACGTCCATAAAGTTTAAGACTATTAACACAAAAAGTAAGTAAATCTGGACAAACACTTTTCCTTTTTGCACATACATAACATGAAGCTATATGGTTTCCTAGGAGATATAAGCACAGCTATGGTCACTAGCTTTAATCTTATACTCCATTTACGAACTGATCAGAATTACAGCAAATCTGAATATACTTTACCAATAATAAATCTTTAACTTTCAACAATAACATAAAAGTTACAGCAAATGCGTTTATGTTTCACCTAGAAACGATTTAAACTTAAATTTAAGCATTTACAAATATTACACACCTAACAAATTTCAGTTAAGCTTACATTCCGCGCCAAAGAGGAACTAAATAGGTATTAAAAAATTTCCCAAGTCTTATGTAAAAAATTCCCGATTTAACATCCTCAATTCAACATTTTTTTTGCTTTAGAATGTGCTTTCATGCTGTTTAGTTAATATTCTGATGCCAAAGCAAATAGAATGACAAAAACTCGAACTTTTTTCTAATAAAATATATTTTTAACTCTAAGATTGCATCATATTTTTTTTTTAATTTGGAAGTTTAAGGTGGTTCCACTAAAATCTCTGTCTTATGTTTCCAATGGTAAAACTTCTTTACATATTTTCTTCGCAATTCATGTATTCGCAAAGATGAAAATTCGCACATCGATAAAACTAACTTCAAGTTAGTACATGGGATACTTGTTAAAACATAACCATAATTATATTAAAAATCAATCATTTCTCTTTGATTAATGTTAGACCTGTTCACAGAGGGCGCAACCTGTACATTGATGACGTCATTAGACAAAGAAATGCCCTAGCCCGATTGGTAGCTAGCGGCACACATAGACCACTATGGGATGAATGCAAAATCCTCATTACACACAGCACGAAAAGCATGACCCTCTTTGCAGAAAGCTTATATATTCACCATTATGGAGGTATTTGCTGTAATGACGATGTACCTTCTTTCCTCCCACGAATATGGACTACTCTACTTGAACATTGCGGAAATAATCATTACAGCTGAACTATTAATACTTGTGTAGCAACATTTTTACTTTCTTCGTTTGCAGTACTGTTACCTGTCTCTCTATGTCTCTCTATGTCTCTCTCTCTCTCTGTGTTCACAACAACTTTCGTGAGCATGCGCTTTACCCATTGTTTGGGTCATCAAAAATCCCTATATATTGCGTGTCGACGTACCTTGATGTCATTAGATGAGTTACCTGATGAAGATCACTAGTGTGATCGAAAGATCTAGTGTTTTAATCTATCATATGTTTTAACTTGTAAATACCGTTTTTAATTTGATTAAATGTAGAAGTGATCTTCATCATTTCGTCAAAGGTGGTTAATGAGCAAGTTGCATATCGTGTTATGTATGACGAATGTCTACTTCCATATGAGACAAAGAAATGTTTGATTGCTTGATTATGGTAATGTTTTAGCAAGTATTAAGTATCCCATGCTATAACTTCAAGTTAGTTCTATCGATTTGAAAATTTTTATCCTTGAGAATTTGTTAATTAGGAAGAAAATATGTAAAGAAGTTTTACCATTGAAAACATAAGGCAGAGATTTTAGGTGGAACCACCTTAATGACCACCTCAATTGGCTATGAGCAGTCACCGGTCCCTAATTTAGGAAAGCTGATTCCAGAGAAAGGAAACACAACAGTGCTATAAGACAAACGCAACATTCATGTCTCACCGAGGTTCAAATCTTGACCCATTTGATATTTTTCTTTATTGGAGGTTTAACGAACACCGTGAGCAGCTCGATGGGCTATAAGCAGTCACCCGTTCCTAATTTAGGGTCACTGGTTCCAGGAAAGGAGAGAGAGCCCGCACCATAAGACAAACACAACATCCATGCCTCACCGGGATTTGAAACCGGACCCCTTTCGGACGAATGATCAAAGGCCATCACTTAGACCATTACGCCACCGGGGCGGCGAATCGTGACCCTTCCCCAGCGAAATGTCAGAAGAAAACACTACTTCACTACCGGGGTGACACGTCATTTCGGAGAATATGAAAGATTTACCAATTAGGGGTAGTAAAAGAAAAAATAGTTTCTTCTTTAGCTGATAGATTGTAAGTTCTGATTTACATACTTAAGTAGCTTTCTTTCTAACGAAATATCAATCACAAGAGCACATATCTAACTGTTTTCTGGCCGCCCCGGTGGCGCAGTGGTCTAAGCGATGGCCTCTGATCATTCGTCCGAACGGGGTCCGGGTTCGAATCCCGGTGAGGCATGGATGTTGTGTTTGTCTTACGGCACTGGCTCTCTCCCCTCCCTTGGAACCAGTGACCCTAAATTAGGGACGGGCGACTGCTTATAGCCCATTGAGTTGCTCACGGTGGTCGTTCAACCTCCAATAAAAAACTGTTTTCTGACGTTTCTATATAGATGTATCAGGGCGGAAAATTCAAAAGCATTAACTTTATATTCTCTGATGTTTCTATATAGATGTATCAAGGTGGAAAAAACCGTACCTGACGTGTTTCATTCGAGATTCGAACCAAGGGCCAACTAAAACAATCAGCCACAAGCTGGCGACGCCTCAGGTTGCTAGAACATTTGGACTTGGAGGTGGGGGAAGGATACTTTCTGATCTAATTTCTGGATACCAGCAGGTGGAACTGGAGCTTCTGTAGGTTACACAAATTTTCATGCAAGAGCTAAATAATAATCATGGATACTCGCTTTGGTCATGGGGCCCCTTCAAACGGAAATTGGAAACGCTGGTGCTCATGGGTCAGGTGACCAGATATTGGAACACTGATTTGAGGACAAAAGCGCGTGGCGTCACCAAATCGGCAGTGCGTTTGGGGACATATACCTACTCAAAATAAATAAGCAAATCGTTTTGTCACAAAACTGCATTGCTTCAATAAGCGTGATATTGCATATGCAAATTTATGTCTTAAAAGATATATCTTGTAGAATGTTAGTAATTTGTATTGACAAAGTAGAATTATAATAGCCAGAACATATTAGCAAAAGTGATTGTTTTTCATTGTTGATTGGAGGTTTAACGATCACCGTGAGCAACTCAATGGGCTATAAGCAGTCGCTCGTCCCTAATTTAGGGTCACTGGTTCCAGGGAAGGGAGGGAGCCAGTGCCGTAAGACAAACACAACATCCATGCCTCACCGGGATTCGAACCCGGACCCCGTTCGGACGAATGATCAAAGGCCATCGCTTAGACCACTGCGCCACCGGGGCGGCTAGCAAAAGTGAAATGCTTTACTTTGTATATGTGCCGAATTAAAATCAAGCTGCACACCAAACTAATTGCATGGCGAATTTTTCATTTTGCCAAAGTTTTTGGAGAAACTTAGATCAAGTACAGTCGAAATTTGACCACGCCAGTAGTTCAGTGTCATAGTGCTGGCCACTGACCATTCGTACAAGTGTGTACGGGTTCAAGTCCTGACTGAGACATGGATGGTGTGTTTGTCTTACAGCACTTTCTCTCTCCCATCCCTAGAACGAATGTCTCCAAATTAGTGACAGGTGACTGCTTATAGGCCTTAGAGTTACTCGCGATGGTCGTTAAACTAGGAAAGATGAAAAAAAGTCAACATATGTTTTTACAAGAAGCATGTCGGAAAATTAGTACAACGAAAACTACTTTTAAGAACATTTTTCATTAGAAATCTAACGAGCTAATAAGGAAGTGTAAATTCGAAGACATTAGAGGACAAACATCAAAATTTGAGGACAATTTGCGTCCCCAAAGGCATCAGACGTTTTTGGGAACAGCAAACTAAATTCGAGGACTGTCCTCAAGAATTGGGAAGTTCTGGTCAGCTTACTCATGGGAAAACATTTCTTTTTCTTGGTGGAGTGGTTTAAAGCTCTGGATTTTGAATTCTTTTACCACCAGGTCTATATTCGAATTGTTTGAAAGGGAAAGACATAGAATTAGAGTTTGTCTATTGGGCACTGGGTTTCTTCCTTTTCTGGAACCAGTCACTCTAAATCGGCTGAGGCTAAATTCACCCTAAATTAGGGACGGGCGACTACTTATAGCCCACTGAGTTGCTCACAGTGGTCGTTAAACCTCCTATCAAAAAAAAACCGCTATGGCTATGCGCGAATTTAGCCCACAGTCTGGGTTCACGCTTTTTCTGTGATTGGTCACTGTGATCCTGCAGGCGTGGTCTGGGCAGTTCCTGCTTTGGCATAATAACAATCAAAGCTTTGGAGAGAATAGACTGGCAAATATCTACTTACTTCCGTGAGTTTTTGAAAACAGTATGTTCCGCCATTAGCGAGGACTGAAACCGTTCCTGAGCATGTGCTGGTTGCGTGCGTGTTGCAAATCGTGCTTTAAATACTTCTCATAAAAAATAAATATTGTCAGGTTTGGGTCAGGTACTGTTTTAGACATGTACACAACATAACGGCCGACATAAAAATCGAGTATTTTTACAAGTTAAATGTTTTGTTCATTGTTGTTCATGATGTCTTTGGTTGTAGTTCAAACAATCTTTATTGGTCTAAAAGCATTACAGAGTCGTACACGCTGATAAAACATGAGAAATAACAAATAATTACAAATGCCGGAGCAGGACTCTATCCGGAAATAAACCAGAAAGTTAAAACGGGTGAGAAACTATCACAGTGTCTACAATTGTACACATCGAAAATAAAAACATTAAGCTACAGGAATAAGAACACATTGGGTACTTCAAGGTGTAATTTGATAACAATATATGAGAACGACAATGTCGGAGCAAAACTAGCCTCCGGAAAAAACTATGAAATTAAAAGATTTAAGTTGCGATACATTGCCAACAATCTCTCACGAATAGACCAAAACATGGGGCAAATGTTACAAGAAAACATACTGGTCGACATAGGTAACCAACTTATAAAGAACGCAATGCAAAATCACAGGGAGGAAACACAACAAACTTGTACACTATAAAAAACGAAACACATGTGCATATCTCAAAACACCAGAAAAATAAAAAAATGTCACATGCAAGGAGCTATGCAAGTGATTAACAGATAAAACACGTGCGCGCTAAGAAAACTCCTCTGCTATACAATGCACTGAAAGTTTGCACATTACGCAACAAAATCAAAAACAAAAAACGGCGTCAGAACAGTACATGAGAAACAAGATAATGATAACACTAAAGAAATAAGCAAAACGCAACAATACGGTAGAGGCCAACAACAAGACAGAAGTACTAGGAAATGAGCAAATAAATTATCTTAACGAACCCTGGTTTATGTCATAGTGATAAACGTAGGAGTCAGCCGATTTCTATGGCACCAAGCAACCCATCCAGAAAATGCACAATTTATAAACCATAATCATATATACATAACAATTCCTCCATTAGCACATGGTACAATAGAACATAGTAATACTGAGGCAAATCAATGGTTCAGCATAGTACCAAGATACAATACAAATTGCTAGGGATTACAGCACCATCATAAATATACTACAGAACTCATACACGGAACACAAATGAAAAGGTTAGAACACGTCGTTCAACGCATTGGAAACAAGTCTTCAAACTCACGAGGACACCACCATAATATAACAACACATGGTGGATAACCTGTGTCAGGAGGGAAAATACAGGGGCACAGTAGTCAAGCTCCAAAATAATAAAAAAATTATCGCCGCCCCGGTGGCGCAGTGGTCTAAGGCACTGGCCTCTGATCATTCGTCCGTAAGGGGTCCGAGTTCGAATCCCGGTCGGGCATGGATGTTGTGTTTGTCTTACGGCACTGGCTCTTTCCCTTCCCTGGAACCAGTGACCCTAAATTAGGGACGGGCGACTGCTTATAGCCCATTGAGTTGCTCACGGTGGTCGTTAAACCTCCAATCAAAAATAATAATAATAATAATAATTATCCTCTTAATGCAATTAATAAGTAGCACAATAATCACGTCAATGCGAGGAAGAAACAACAAATAGAAGGCTACAGAACAAAGAAAACTCCTCACGTTCCAACTTGCAAAGAGCACTGAGTGGTTAAAACGATAGACTAATGGTGTTACCATCAATCCGGAACACGGTGTATGATAGCCAGGTGATACGACTCTTGAAACAAAAATCGCCCGTTAATGTCACTTGTCACTAGATGGCGCGACGAACGTGTGGGCCGATGATTTGATACAACCTATGCTTTCTTATGGGAGGAAGCGGCAGAAACATTCGTATTTTATGAATGCTATTTTGCTTGGAATTAAAAAAGCAATAACCTGGAACACTTTGCAAACATGCACTTTGTGCCTATCACATGGAATTCTCCAAATAAGCGTTATATATATTTTTTGGGGCCACAGAGTGAATACTCTAACGTGAAAATTTCTGAGCAGACGATGCTGGTTTTTTTACTGATGCAATAGAGACTAGACCCTTTATTGTCAAAAAAATTGCACTTCTTGCAAAATGATATGGTGCTGTACATTCAGAGGAACAATTTTAACATGGAATATCAGTTTTTGCGTAAGTCATTGAAGCATCGCTAACGGAAACTGCTGATTTTGAAAATGTATTGAAACTTTCGCAAAAAATAATTTTGATTAATTTTCAGCCCGAAAAATCATTCACTATTGATGTTTTCATTTAGTAATAAACAATATGTCTTACACATTTGTTTTATTTTTGTACCTAATCATACTAATGAATAAGGCGCTCCCTCCACCTGTGCTGGCGATAACGGCAGAGAAAGTGCATCGTGACAAAATGGCTGCTTTTTCTAGGCGGAGATTTCCCCGACCTGCGTGCATATAGTATGATGAACACGTTTGATATCAAGGGATAAAATTTGTGATCCTACATTTAAACAACGGTTAATGCTCTTAACGTAAAATTTTTCCACATTGTAAGCTGTGGAAAAATGCATCACATCCTAATGCTTGCTGCAATTGTTCCAACTCTGTTGGTGTTGTATATTAAGCTTTAATAAGAGACACGAACTTTCTTTTAAGCAGTAACGAACTTCATTCGAGAACATAAACTTTTGTTTCGTAACAACAATCATTGGTCCGCCTCATAACAACTCCGCCATTACCATACATACCTCCTTGCCACAACCATCAACGTCCCTAGCAATTCTTTATTATGTTACAGTTGGATCAATAAAGGTTGATACAAGTTCTTTATATGCTGCATAACCTGTCCGATAACCTATAGTTCCGTACAAAACGCTTTCGCCAATACCTAAAACAGAACTGAATAGATTCTAGTCCGACATTTAGCTACACTATAAATTTATCTCCCGTTAAGTAAAAACAGAGTTGACGTACTTTACCTTCTGTATAGAAACTTCAAATTTTCTGGAACTCCATACAATATAATTACACAAAGTAATAAATAAAAAGTACTCCAGATAAATACCACTTTTGCACAGATGAAATCATAAACACCATACAATCCCATGATGGTTAGCGTGAACGATGGCCCACAACTCCTGAACGCCCTCTGGCGAGCTGTGACATTAACAGTCCATTTTTCAAATTGTTGACAGCACGGAGAGTCGTATCACCTGACTTATCATACACCGTGATCCTGAACCAACCGGCATCCTGCGCCCAGACCTGACGTAACCGTGCTAAAGAATTAGTTGATTGTGCTTCTGCATATTCGAGGCGGAGGCGAGCTGATAAGCAGCTACGAAAATAGGTGAGGATTGTGTCACTCGCAATAAGTGGATTAGCAGAGTCTGCGATATTCCGGAGATAAATATGATAGATATATATTGATTGTTTCACCAAAACAAAAAGAAAGGCGCAAACGTCTGGCAAACGAGATGGAGGGTGCTTCGTTAAAAGCAACCAGGAATAGGAGAGAAAAGGTAGATTGCGAGAAGTGATATGGTTCACGAAACGAAATACACAATGCAAAACAGGAATCAGGATGGGACAATGCATACATATGGTCGAGATCTCCTATGGACTCACAAAATGAGCAAATGGAAGAAGAAAGGAGTAACATACGGGATAGAAGAAGAGGGACAGGAAGCTGACGGTGTAGATATCACCAGTGAATGTTAAACTCCAACGGTGCAGAAAGAGGAGAAGAAGAGGCAGACCAGATGGCCTGAGAGAGGGGAGAAGGAACATCAGAAATTGGGTGCGGAGCTGCGGTAGGTGTACGAAAGGAACGGTAAAAGGAAACAGTGGAAACTGAGAGAAACCTATGGAAGAGCGAAGAAGAGCATAATCAGTAGCATGGGAAGATGAAGGATCGGAAAATAAGGAGGTAAGGGGTTTCCAGGTCAAGTCGGGATTAAAGAGTGTGCGAACAGTTAGTATACCGGAGCGGATCCAGGAAGGCATAAGAAAAAAAGGCTGTCGGGAGGAATGGACGAGGGTTGAAAGGAAAAGAGGTTCATCCAAGAGATCAAGGGTGGTGTTCAGAGGGGCACGGGAAATAGGAAGAGCACGGAGGAACGTCAGAGCTTCAGAAAGAACAGAAGGAAAATTAATGGAAGATGAAGAGAAGGAATCCATCTTGAGATAAAGGAAAAAGGAGAAAGATGGATCGTGAAGAGGGAGAAGAACATCAAGGGTAGAAGAAAGCGACGGAGTGGGAGCAACCAAGATCCGAAGAAAGGAAACAAGTCGATGAGCACGATATTATATGTGCACATCCGGTAAATTGATGCCTCCGTGCTCCTGTGAAAGATTGAGCGTCGCCGCCGCGACCCAGTGTTTTGTGGTCCAAATCATCGATGTACATAGACTTTTGACATGATCAAGACGATACGTAGGCAGTACAGTAGAAGACCAGGTAAAGAAACAAAGTGACAAGAGGTAGCGATGTACAATGGCAGCACGCTGATGGTAGGAAGTGTACGAGTGCGTTGATTTCCAGAATCCCACCGTACGGTGAAAACGTGGGCGTAAAGCATCCCACGAAGCAGCTGCTGCAGTAAACGGATGCCCAATATAAGTACCAAGGATTTTCTGAGTCGAAGAGGACCACACCGCATCCCATAGGGTATCAGTGCGGCCCACCCTCGACCCACACCATAAGCCGGTGCTTTTTGCAGCATTAAGAGTAGCACCAGATAAGACCGCATAGAATCGATAAACTTGATATAAAACATCAAAGAGATGATCGTAACGCGGGCAGAACGTAGCATCATCGGCATACGCAGTATATACATAGCAGTGATGCCTAGTGCTTGTGACTGTAGGTGGCATAGCAGAGAGAAGGGATCGTTTCGCTGCAAGAAGAAAGGTCTCAAAGGCCGAGGCAAAGAGTTGTCCCGAAAGGGGACAACCCTGCCGGATCCCACGTTGGAAAGGCACAGCCGCCGTCGAAAAGAAGGCCGTCCGAACGTGAAGACGGGCACGCCGGTAGAGACTGGAAGGCCGTCCGAACGTGAAGACGGGCACCCCGGTAGAAACTAAAAGAAGCAAGAACAGTACAGAGATAATCCTGAGAAATGTTATCAAAGGCAGATTTTTGATCGATATTAAGGAGTGCCAAAGGTTCAGAAAATTTACGAGCAAGGAAGGTAAGAAAAATGAGAAAAGTGGTATTATTATTAATGGACCGACCAGGTATAGTATATGACTGGTCGGGAGAAACAAGAAAAGGAAGGACAGTATTTAATCGGCGAGAAAGTAATTTAGTGTTAAATTTATAATCTAAGTTGAGAATTGAATTGGGGCCCCAATTCGTCAAGTCCAAAAGGTCTCCCTTTTTAGGCAGGAGAGTAATATGTGCTACAGTGAAGTCCGGCGGTAACGCAGAAGAAAGAGCACAAGAGAAACACGCGGAGAGAAAGGGAAGTAAGGACGGAAAGAAAGCACGGTAAAAGGAAAGTGGAAGACCGTTAGGTCCTGGAGAAGCATGCCGGTTAAGAGACGCGAACGCCTCTCGGAGTTTAGAAGGATAAAAGTCCGATTGTAAGAAAGAGCAAAGGTGAGCTGGGACCTGAGAGAGATTAGAAAGAAGCGAGGAAGAAGAAAGATCAGTAGTCTGCGGTACCGCTCGGTACTTGTCCACAAAGGCATTCCGAACATGGGAACACACGATGGATTGATCATAAGTAACGGTACTATCAGCGAGAAGATATCGTATGGAGGATAAGGCACGCTTCTTAGACTCCATTTTAGCAAAGTATTCATACGACTGCGTAGACGGAGATATGACGTCAGCGCATCCGCCGGACAGCCTGCTGTGCTAACGGTTTAAGAAGTCTTTGAAGTTCAAAAAGGAGTGAGGCACGGATGTCCGCTTTCTCCCCCTCTTTGAAGTTCAAAGAGGAGTGAGGCACGGATGCCCGCTTTCTCCCCCTCTTTGAAGTTCAAAGAGGAGTGAGGCACGGATGCCCGCTTTCTCCCCCTGTTTGAAGTTCAAAGAGGAGTGAGGCACGATGCCCACTTTCTCCCCCTCCCTCTTTGAAGTTCAAAGAGGACTGAGGCACGGATGCCTGCTTTCTCCCCCTCTTTGAAGTTCAAAGAGGAGTGAGGCACGGATGCCCTCTTTCTCCCCCCTCTTTGAAGTTCAAAGAGGAGTGAGGCACGGATGCCCTCTTTCTCCCCCTCTTTGAAGTTCAAAGAGGAGTGAGGCACGGATGCCCTCTTTCTCCCCCTCTTTGAAGTTCAAAGAGGAGTGAGGCACGGATGCCCTCTTTCTCCCCCTCTTTGAAGTTCAAAGAGGAGTGAGGCACGGATGCCCTCTTTCTCCCCCCTGTTTGAAGTTCAAAGAGGAGTGAGGCACGGATGCCCTCTTTCTCCCACCTCTTTGAAGTTCAAAGAGGAGTGAGGCACGGATGCCCTCTTTCTCCCCCTCTTTGAAGTTCAAAGAGGAGTGAGGCACGGATGCGCTCCTTCCTTTTCTCCCCCCTGTTTGAAGTTCAAAGAGAAGTGAGGCACGGATGCCCGCTTTCTCCCACCTCACCTCTCTTTGAAGTTCAAGGAGAAGTGAGGCACGGATGCCCGCTTTCTCCCACCTCACCTCTCTTTGAAGTTCAAAGAGAAGTGAGGCACGGATGCCCGCTTTCTCCCACCTCTTTGAAGTTCAAAGAGGAGTGAGGCATGGATGCCCGCTTCCCCCTCTTTGAAGTTCAACGAGGAGTGAGGCACGGATGCGCGCTCCTCTCCTCTATGAAGTTCAACGAGGAGTGAGGCACGATGCGCGCTCCTCTCCTTTTCGAAGTTCAAAGAGGAGTGAGGCACGGATGCGCGCTCCTCTTTGAAGTTCAAAGAGGAGTGAGGCACGGACTCCCGCTCTATCCTCTTTGAAGTTCAAAGAGGAGTGAGGCACGGATGCCCGCTCTCTCCCTCTCTTTGAAGTTCAAAGAGGAGTGAGGCACGATTCCCGCTCTCTCCCTTCTCTTTGAAGTCCAAAGAGGAGTGAGGCACGGATGCCCGCTCTCTCCCTTCTCTTTGAAGTCCAAAGAGGAGTGAGGCACGGATGCCCGCTCCCTTCTTTGAAGTTCAAAGAGGAGTGAGGCTCGGATGCCCGCTCGCTGCCCTCTTTGAAGTGCAATGAGGAGTGAGGCACGGACTCCCGCTCTCTCCTCTTTGAAGTTCAAAGCGGAGTGAGGCACGGATTCCCGCTCTCTCCTCTTTGAAGTTCAAAGAGGAGTGAGGCACGGCCTCCCGCTCTCTCCCTCTTTGAACTTCAAATAAGTTCAAAGAGGAGGAAGGCACGGATGCCTCACTCCTCTTTGAACCTCAAAGAGAAGCGGGCATCCGTGCCTCACTCCATTTTGAACCTCAAAGAGGAGAGAGGAGCGGGCATCCGTGCCTCACTCCTCTTTGAACCTCAAAGAGGGCGCAGAGACGATCGGCAATAATGACTCTCCCGGAGAGGTCACGGTAAAACACCCCAATCCCTCGCACTTCGGACAAACACTCTGAAGCCGTGGGATTCTAACAATCTTTCGACAAACTCGTACGATACCCTGTCTGCCGAGAAGAGCTCCATCTTAATTCCCTTCTCGCCCAGGTAAGTGATAGCATCTCTGATGCACCTAGTATTCCATTGCATCTAGCTCCCCGCGATAACACACGTCTGGTTAGCACCAATGATATGAACGGCCAAATTAGCAAGCCTGTTATTGATGAACCTCGCCAGGATCTTATAGTGCACGATGGACTGAGACACCAGTCTCCAACCACTTAGCTCCGTCGACGGGGCGTCGGGGGTCTTGCAGAACAAAGTGACCATGCTCCTCCGCATGTTCCCTGGCACCCACCTACACAATCTCGTTGTACACTCAGGTAAGCCAGGGCGCTGAAACATTCACAGACTTCTTGTAGAACTCCGACAGGAGACCATCGCATCACTGGGACTTACCGACCGAAAGGGCCTGAATCACCACCCTCACCTCAGACATCGTAGTTTCAGACCGTTGGTGAAAGTTTTTCAGGCTGCCATCTCTTGAAATTATATTATGCCAACTAAAGATTGATGTCACTGTGAATGTGAGATGTTCTTCTACCCCTCATTCCATCGCTGGGTTGCTGATGCTCAATATTTAGTTTCATCTCTGACTCTTTCATTCTTATACACTCCGTAACGTCTGTAGTGAAATGCTGTTATGACTAACCGCCTACCTCACATTTCTCATTTTCTATAAACCAGTAGTACCCATCTAATAATGGTGCAGTGTCTGCTACCGGCGCCGCCTGACAGTCAAAAACCTCGCTCGCACGATTTCATGATTCATACGTTGGTTAACGCTCAAAGTGCCACACGCAGAAGATTCAGTTTTCAATCCGCAAACTCAGAGGCGTCAGGCGTGGGCGTGTGGCAATAGCATATGGAACTTACACAGCTTTCTCATTGCATTCATCTGCTTGTGTTACATGGCAAGAAATTTCTACGATCCGCAAATTTAATATAGCTTTGGATTTAAATTTTTTAAATTTACAAATTTGTTATTTTTCATAAAGAATGTGCAATCAAAATTTATTCCATCAGTTGAAATACCTCATTGTTTTCATTTTAAAAAATGGAAAACTGCAAACGAAAAAAGGTGGCGCGGAGAAACAGAGGAAAAGAAAAAGAAACTCATGCTACAAAATACGTAGTACAATTTTACTAGTAATCCGAATGTATTGGCATAGAATAAAAATCAGTTTTCCAAGCTTTCGCACATTAACCAGACGGCTTTTTCAAGGAAGGTTGACAAAAAAGTAAATGACTTCCTGTTAACTAACACAAAACCAAGGGAATTGATTTCATCTCTACAGACTGAGTCGAGCACGGGAATCTTAACTGTTTCAGTTGGGCAAACAGAAACAGCACCTAAAGCCCTAAAGCATGCTGAATCTTCCTGCGCACAAATTAAAAGGAAAGCAGAAGAGTTGGCAAATCTTACTCCGCTGAATTTGGCGCAGACTGATTTCCACTCCCTTCCTAAAATCCTCTACATATGATCATTTTTTGTGTTCAACGCCTTTACAAATTGTTTCATTAGACCCAGCTTGATATGTAAAGGTGGCAGGATGATTTTTCCTCTGCTTACCAAAGATTCCTTAATGACATTTTGTTCTCCAACTACCATATCTTTTCTGAGAGGCCACACCTTTCTTATCCAGTGGTTGTGTTTGGTTCTGCTGTCTCAAAACATATAAAGCACGAATATTTTGTGTAGCCACTTTGCTGACCAAGGAGAAAGTTCGCCGTCTTTAGGTCTACACAAATCATCCATTGATGTTCTTGATACTTCAGGTTTTCCAAGACTAGAGAGATTGTCTCTTACATCTCTGTCTTACTGGCCTAGTGGCCAACTGGATTTGAGCCATATCTGTTGCTGTTGTGTAAAAGAACACATTTTAAACTCCTCTTGGAGATATCAATGAAAAGGCGCCAGTCATTTGGCATGTATGATGATAGCAGTGGCGGAGCGGAACTTTTATAGAAGGGGAAGCGGTCAGAATAGCCCATCTTTAGTCACTTTATTAATACACATGCAATGCATTTGTAATAAAAAAATATGGTTATATATGCATTCAAATATTAAAAGTATGTACGCATATATATTTAAAAATTACGTACTTATAAACATTTGAACAACATTATATATACTAACACATACTGTATAAAACAATAGTCATATAGTGTATTGGCTGACACATAGTGTGTGCTACAACGGAACAGTGTGCAGCAGAGCTGAGTTCTGGCTTAATTTCGGAGCCCGAGCCTATCCAAACCCGTGGTATATCAGCCCGAGCCCATACGAGCCCGAATTTTATATTGCAATATAGATCCCGGGCCCGAACGAGCCCGGAAACTGGCTAACATATTCAACCATTTATAAAAAAAAAAAAACATCTCCTTTTCCAAACTTCCACTCTCTCCTCCTCCTCCTCCTGAAATTAACCAATGTATTTCTCAAATGGGGAGTGAGGAAGGGACCTCGATCTATTTTTATAGTGTAACTGTACGATTTTCTTTGACTGTTCGTTTTTTTATTGGAGGTTTTAACGACCACCGTGAGCTTCAACAATATTTTATTTGGAGCAAACATGGACAGGAAGATACAGATGGCCTGTGCTTAACAGTTACCAAAAGATAAACAAGTAGATGACCTATTTACAATGACAATGAGATATTTACATTATGTGGATGCACTATATACAATGTAAGTAAATTCATAACACTGACAATACTGGACTGATGGGTTGACTTACTCTATGTACAACATATGTTCGCAATGTGCATCAGCAGAGTGCCATCTCTAATAGGTGAACACCAGTACAAGGTATAACTATAAATTTTACAGTGCAAAAACAAACATGTATATTTTGAGCAATCTTGAAAAAAAGAAGAAAAGAGAAGAAAAGAGCAGAAGGTTTATACTTTTCAGTATCTGAAAGATAAGCGAATAAATGATCTATCCACAATGATGGTGTGAACTCTATACAAATTGAATGCAATATCTCTCTTGTGAAACGCTGTCAAATTACAAAAAGAACTATTACTTAGGCTTAAACAAGTGCCTCAATCACAGTGCTATAGATTAACTTGTAATGAACAACAACATATGTACACAAGATGCAACGGCATAGGGAAGACACTAATAAGGAATTACAATTCCATGGTACAACTGTAAATTTCACAGTGCAAAGAGTTAAGTATATTAGTACAAACAGAACTTGCGTTTTACAGAAAACTTATACTTCGAGTACAATACAAATAATGAAAATATGAAACTGACTCTTTGTACAGCAAATATGCAATACAGCGCAGAACATTATCTAATAGACTGATTATTTCCTATTAGGCACATGTGACATGAGAAAAACCACACTGTGTAACATTAACATATAATTGAAATACTATCAAAGCGTTTGCTCCGCACCATGAGCATAAAACTTAAGACATGTAATCGTGACCCAACATGCGAAATGTGCCAAACATAAATTTTACAGTGCAATTAGGAAAGTACATTAGTATATACAAAACTGAGCTTTTGGCATAGCAACTATACTTCAGGTACAGTACAAATAACCGAATGATGAACAATTACCCCCTGCACTACAAAAGTGCTAAACCTTGCAGAACATGGTGTAATCGACTGATCATATCCCTTTATGTACATGTAACATGATCAGAAACCACACTGTGCAAAATCAATAAGACAATTTAAACACTATCAAACAGTTGCTTAGCACCGTGAGCAAAAACCATATATTATAAAGCCCGGCAGACATAAGGAAAGTGCCGAAAAAAAAAAAAAAAAAAATTTAAACTTATTTTAAGTGCCTGTGGTATAACAAGAAACTCACCTACAGGACCTTGTTGGTGAGAAACATGCAAACGTGCAGTAACATTAAGAAGCGATTATGACAAGGGCACCTAAGAACACGATAATCACAAAACTATATTTCAATCAGTCCAAACAATTTCACAGTCGTCAGAACAAAAGTCTAAGGTCTTCTGATGGACCAGAAAACCATTGACGAAAAGGTGACCACACTGACATAAAGTGTGGGATTCGATTCGCAGCCTTAGCAACAGTGAAAGCAAGCCTCAAGCGTGAAATCATTCTGTTCCGGAACTGACTGCACATCGCAGCTCCCGCCTGAAAGATGGTAGGCTGTATAGGGGTAGAACGTAGCTGTTGATAGTAGCAAAAAATCACATGTTTTGCTAATATGAATACATAAGCACATGACTCTGATATAGGAATAGGCGGAGTACTTGAGCTGAGTAGCGTGCTATAGGCTGAGAAGGAGAGATCATTAGTACTAAGGCACTGTGCAGTAGTGAAGGTCAGATGTAGCAAGGAAGAAGCACTGTGCAATGTTGATACACATGATCTACATCCGCAATCGTAGAGCAAAACATGCAGTTAGGCGAATCAACAAGCGTCATCCTGAATAATTTGGTAGGAACTGGTAACCGCCGATGAAGAAACAACCATTGGATGTTTCTTTCTGCTGGAATAGATAGTGGCGAATTAGACATGGACCACACTTGTGAAAGGGCGACATTCGGAACATCTGGAATCATCAATGGTGTAGCATACAGTGGATCAATGAGACAACGGTAAAGAGACGAGACAGAAAAACTGGAGAGAGGAAGCGATGAGCCCCGAACGGAAAGGAAAAAGGGAAGAAGAAGAGGGGCAGAGGGAACAAGAGTTAACCCAGCTTGAGAGGCAAGGTTAGGGAAGAGGGTAATGATTGAAGAACGGAAGGAATCATACAGCGAAAGAGAGGAAGAGGTAGGGGGAAATGTGGGGGGACAGATCAGAGAAGGGTTTCCAAGAAAGATCTGGAGAAATTAGATCCTGAACAGATACTATTCCGGCGGGGAGCCAGGAAAGGTCAGTAAAGTAGGGAGCATTAGGGGGATGAAGGATGGAAGAAAAGAACAGGGGCTCAGCTAATAGTTCAGTGGTGGAAGCCGGTGGAGCACGGAAGAGGGGTAGAGAACGGAGAAAGGAAAGGACCTCTTTGTAGAAAGGGGAAAGTTTAGAATGAAAAACGGGAGGTTGATCCATTAGAAGATACGTGATGAAAGTGATTCGGGGATTCCTAGGCGATATCATGACATCTCTAACGAGCGTAACTGGCGACTCTGGTGCACTTAGTAGCCGCAGGAAAGAAACCACTTTATGTGCTTTATAGTAGGTGCGAACTTCCAGCAGTGAAATACCTCCATCAGTGACTCGACGACAGAGAGTGGAGACCTGGATCCAATGGTACCTGTTCCATATTATCGTTGAGATGATTCGAGTGATTTCATTGAGGTGATAAATGGGCATACATTCTGCTGACCATGCATATAAGCATGGTGAAAGAATATAAGTCTGAGCTATTCTAGCTCTTGAGAAGTAAGAAGTACAAAACTGGGAACCTCGCCAGAATGCAGCAGTTCTAGTAAGGCGTGTTCTGAGAGCATTCCATGTTTCATTTTGAGCAGAAAGACGGACTCGAGATGGACGCCAAGGAATTTTTGGGATGAAGCAGTCCATGAGGCGCCCCACGGGGTGTCAGTCCTAGAGGCCCACGCTCCGCTCCATAGGCCTGCACTCTTGGATGTATTAAGTGATGCCGCTGAACATGAAGAATATTGATCGTAAATCTGGAGCAAGATGTCGAATTGAGCGTCTGTCCTTACACAAAAGGTCGCGTCATCGGCATATGCAGAGTATGTCACAGAAAAGTGCCTAGTACTTGCAGTAGGCGGTGGCAGTGCATCTATAAAGGCTCGATGGACAGACCGAAGAAACGGCTCAAAAGCAATGGCAAAGAGCTGCCCAGAAAGTGGGCAACCCTGCCGAATGCCTCGCCGAAAAGGAATAGGTGCAGTCAAGAAGGCGGCCGTCTTGACATGGAAAGCAGCGTCCTGATAAAGGGCAAGAATAGAGGTAACAAAAGCAAAAGGAAAGCCGAAAGCAATAAGAACAGCAGAAAGATACGAATGTGAGATATTGTCGAAAGCTGCTCTTTGGTCAAGATTAAAGAGGGCAAGTGGTTCAGAGTTAGTACGAGCCAGATGTAGGAGATCTCGAATTAGATTGAGATTAGAAGTGATGGACCGACCAGGAACCGTGTAGGTCTGGTCGGGAGAAAGAAGAAATGGAAGAACTTGGTTGAGTCGACTGGAAAGGAGTTTAGTGAAGAGTTTATAGTCAATGTTTAGTAGCGAGATAGGACGCCAGTTTCCCAAGTCAAGCAGATCGCCTTTCTTGGGAAATAACACCATATGAGCCTCTGTGAAACCCCCTCGGAAGAAAAGAGGAAGAAAGAGCAGCATTGAAAGCGGCGAGAAGAAATGGAAGCAACGAAGGGAGAAAAGTACGGTAGAAAAGGAGCGGAAGGCCATCTGGACCTCGGACAGCACGGGAATTTAGAGAGACTAGAATGGTCCGAAGTTCAGTCTGCGAAATAGGTTGTAAAAGGGAATCAGAGAGATTGGAAGGAACTTGGGGAAGAGCAGAGAGTAAAGTAGCAGAAGCAGAAACAGAAGGCTGAGGAGTTTCACTGTATTTGATAGTAAAATACCGACGAACCTGAGAGCAAACTGCATCCGGATCAGAGATGATTTCACCATCAGGCCGCCGAAGTAGTCGAAGCTGATGCGACGAGCGGCGTTTTTCTTCTAACGCGGATAGAAACTCAAAGGAACAGTCCTCTGGTGATAGATGTTGTAGACGGAGACGAAGAATTACCTGACGTGCACGAGGCTCAAGAAGTGCTCTAAGATCCGCTTGGTAAGCTGTATACATGGGATGACTCGCACCAAGCTGTAACAGGATGTTTCGGAGATTTTGCTCTTCCATGGAGCGCTTCGTGCCTTCGGAGAAGGAATGACGTCTAAGAAAATAAATTAGGTAAGATTTTACCTCGAGCCAGTAATTGATGGCACAAGGTGCAGTGGACAGGCCCTCTCGCATATGATCAAGAAGATCTCTGATCTCGGTGCATATATTCTCATCAGCTAGGAGAGAAGTGTCTAGTGTCCATGACCGAGACCTAACATGCAGACGAGATGAAGAGTTACAGGAGATAGTGATGGCACAATGATCCGAAGAAGCTGTAGGAGAGTGCATACAATCCGTTGTAATGGGCAATAACGGAGCAGAAGCGTAAAATCGATCCAGCCTGGCAGAAAGAGAGGAGGATGCAGATGCAGCTCTCCAGGTATGTGAAATGGATGTCGGATGCAATCGTCGGAACACGTCATGTAAATCAAAATCAGACACTAATGATCGCAATTGCTCCACAAGACGTGAACGATGTTCAATCCTCGAAGGAGCGCGATCGAGCTCTGGTTGAAGTGTACAGTTAAAGTCTCCTCCAATGAGCACATGATCTGATGGTAATGCTGACTGAAGTGCAGTGCGGAGCGACGAAAATAACAACGTTAGATGTGTAGATGAACATGGAATATATATGTTGAAAACTAAATATCGTTGTCCATCTAGGACGAAAGTGAGTCGCTGCAATAAATCTCGGCACAGGTTATGAACTTTAACAGAGGAGAGTGCTTGACGAAATCTATTATGTACACCAATCGCTAAACCTCCACGAAGAGAGAGCCTATATGCGTGATGAAATTGATAGTCCCATCTCCTCCAGCGATGGAAGGGTGAAGTGGAGAGACAATTTGTCTCTTGCAAAAGTAGGAGATCTGCTTTGAGGTGGTGGACGTCTTCATATGCTAAAGCATTGGCCAAAGGGGTACACATACCCCTACTATTCAGTGAGACTGTCTTGAACAGAATAGTCTGATGATGGTTGGAGGATGTTGTCGGCTGCGTTCTGTAACTTGGCCAGACGGCTACGGAACTTCTTTGCCCAGTAGGGACCACCCAGATCTCTGCCCGGAACGGTGCGTAAATGAGAATGTATCGCCAACATTTGATTCATGGTGTCAGACAGACAGTGGGAGTAACCTTCCAAAAAATTGCGAGACAGCTTGTCTCTACGGGGACTTATTAGGAACGCATACACCTTCTCTCCAGACACAGGTGTCTGTGGAAGAGAGGATGCCTCTAGAATATGTAAAAAGTTTTCACAGGAGATCGGAATAATTGTTCCATCATCTGTATCAGATTCCATAGAGCCTTCAGACGTGAGCATCTGACTACTAGAAGGATCACGTCCTGCCCTAAGGGTGGTTGTCATTCTAAACTTCTTATTCTGGGCGCGTGAAGTTCTACGTCGCTTTGCCCGTCCACGACTTTGTGCTGTAACCGGAATTGGAACTTCCGGCAATTTGAAAGGAGCTGAAGAAACAACCTCAACGGTCGGTGTAGCAGTATGACCAGAATCGTCATCAACCATCTCTATAGGAGACTTGGGATTAATAATTGATGCCTCTTTCGACTGAAGAGATGATGGGGGCGCCAATGCATCACCCGAGGTCGAGGGTTTACCCGTAGACGTCGGTTGAACAACGGCTGTCTCACTACTTCTGGTAGATGTTGGCCGACCAACGGCTGTCTCACTACATCTGGTAGACGTCGGCCCACCAACGGCTGTCCCACTACTTATGGTAGACGTCGGTTGACCAACGGCTGTCTCACTACTTATGGTAGACGTTGGTCGACCAACGGTTGTCTCACTACTTTTTGTAGACGTCGGTTGACCAACTGCTGCATCACTACTTTTTGAGGAAGTCTGCTGTTGCTGGTCTTTAGCACCAGAAGAGGAAGCCGATTGACGTGACAAAGAGGAAGAAGGTCGTGCTGTTGACTTGGAAAGAGTGTTCGCATTATGAGGGCATAGAGCGCGGGGATGTCCCGTGCCTTTACAATTCGGACAGACGGAGCCTACTGTGATGAATATCTCTAATGTGCGTGTAGCAGCGTACACGTAAAGTGGGTGGAATACGCAGCATGTGCTCCTCTGAAGGGAAGACCACACGAACATTGCGGCGAAACCCGAGTAGGTATCTGTCTTCTGGCACCTCTGGAAACGAAGAGTAGGTAGTTACACCTCCAATGATCCGGCCATAAGGAAGAAGAGCGGCAATCAAGAGATCATCTGAAACTTCAGGTGGAACTGGTGAGAAACTTACAACAACGGAACTCTGTGAAACAGGTTCGGCATGGATGTGACGATCACCAATTGAGATGCCCTTGGTCAGTACATGTAGGGAATGGGCAGTAGAGAAGTAAACAACTACTTTGTAAGGCTTCCTGCCCACATGAGTTATGGCTGATGCAGGAACAATCTCTCGAAGAGCAGCAGTATATGCAGTGAGTTTTGTATTTCTCAGGCTCGGAAACACAACACCATTCTCCATAGTTTGAAGGAATTTCAGCCCAGAAGGGGTATCTTCTTTAAGGACAACCTCAATGACTTCGGCATTATGCGTCATCACATATTGTCCAGGAGAAAAAGAAGACTGGGAAGGTCCCGACTTAGATGCGGTTACGTCAGCATATGAGAGGGTAGATGTACGTTGCTTTGGAGATGATTCCGGCATGGAGTGCGAAACATCCATGGCGTCATCATTAGCTTTCAGAGAGTACATCGTATCACCGCTGGGAGACTTGGAAGAAGAGGCGATATCCGATGGTAAGGCAGCAACAGAAGGCTGCAAGGAGGAGTGGTTTATCGAGATAGACACGTCATTGGTAGTAGTATTTAGAGAAGCTGTTATCGGGAGATCATCATTTCCGGTAGCAAGGGTTAGGACGTCATTCTCCCCGGAAGCCGCCATTTGCAATGGCGAGGAGAAGCTTAGCCCTTAGCCAGCTTGGCCAAGGCAGAAAAATGAGGATAACTAATCAAAATAAGCACTTACCAGCTCGGCAGGCATATAAAAAGAAACACGGGACCTTCACACACAACACACACACGAAATAGAACACTGACAACGAAGAAAAATAACACACACCGACGAAAACTTGAGGAGCACAGAAAAACACGACTAACCCACCGTGAGCAACTCAATGGGCTATAAGCAGTCTCCCGTCCCTAATTCAGGGTCACTGGTTCCAGGGAAGGGAGAGAGCCAGTACTGTAAGACAAACATGACTGTTCGTTTCCACCTGAAGTGCTTCGGGAGCCCGGGCATCCAAAATGATCGATCGGTGTTGCAATTGTATGTTGCTCAAATAATGCTAATATTATCGCACCATAATGGCCTGCGATATGTACGTTGCTAAATAGAATTAGCAGGGAGCTACTGCGTGGAAGAAGGGGGTAAATTATCGTCAGCAAGCTATCAACTATCCAATATCTGTAGTTCTTGAAAACGCTTTTTCTTCTCTGCAGAAACAAACTAATACGCGGACTATGGCATTTTCTCCCAAGCCTGGAATAAATAGCCATCTCGGATGCCCGCTCCCCAAACAGAACCAGTTGCCAAAGAATTTCATTTGCCAACTATAATATGCCTCATTTGCTAAATCATATAAAATCCCTTTTACATATAAAAAAAATTATCTCGCTCTCCCTCTCTCGAAGAGCCCCAGCCCGATTCGGGCCCGGGCTCTTCTTCGGGCTTTCGGGCTCGGGATCAGCCCGTCTCAGCTCTGGTGTGCAGCCTTGTGCTGTACAGAACTGAACGAATTCAAGGGTGCCTCGACGTCGAACCCGTGCACACTACATTGAGCGAGTTTGAAAGAGGAAGTAAAATGGGGATGAGAGAGGCCGGTTGGTCAAGTTGCCATATTTTCAAGCTTTTGGGTAGGAGCTACGTGGATATCGGACGATATTGGCCCAAGTGGGTATGGGGAGGAAACAAGCCAGAGTCACGCTGCCAGCGCACAGCCGAGGGCAATAACAGAACACGAGAATCGAGTGATTGCGAGAGCCGTATGAACAGAGCAGAATTCTTCACTATCAACCATCACTGTCCATGATTCTTCGTTTACAGGAGTCTATTCGTCACTCTCAACCATCACTGTCCATGATTCTTCGTTTACAGGAGTCTCTATTCGTCACTGTCAAACATCACTGTCCATGGTTCTTCGTTTACAGGAGTCTCTATTCGTCACTGTCAAACATCACTGTCCATGATACTTCGTTTACAGGAGTCTCTATTCGTCACTCTCAACCATCACTGTCCATGATTCTTCGTTTACAGGAGTCTCTATTCGTCACTCTCAACCATCACTGTCCACGATTCTTCGTTTACAGGAGTCGCTATTCGTCACTCTCAACCATCAGTGTCCAAGATTCTTCGTTTACAGGAGTCAATTCGTCACCCTCAACCATCACTGTCCATGATTCTTCGTTTACAGGAGTCTCTATTCGTCACTCTCAACCATCACTGTCCATGATACTTCGTTTACAGGAGTCTCTATTCGTCACTCTCAACCATCACTGTCCACGATTCTTGGTTTACAGGAGTCGCTATTCGTCACTCTCAACCATCACTGTCCATGATACTTCATTTACAGGATTCTCTATTCGTCACTCTCAACCATTACTGTCTACGATTCTTCGTTTACAGGAGTCGCTATTCGTCACTCTCAACCATCACTGTCCACGATACTTCGTTTACAGGATTCTCTATTCGTCACTCTCAACCATAACTGTCCATGATTCTTCGTTTACAGGAGTCTCTATGTCACTCTCAACCATCACTGTCCATGATTCTTCGTTTACAAGAGTCTCTTTTCATCACTATCAATCATTGGACATGATTCTTAATTTACAGGAGTATCTTATTCGTCACTCTCAACCATCACTGCCCATGGTTCTTCCTTTGCAGGAGTCTCTATTCGTCCCTCTCAACCATCACTGGCCATGATTCTTCGTTTACAGGAGTCTCTATTCGTCCCTCTCAACCATCACTGGCCATGATTCTTCGTTTACAGGAGTCTCTATTCGTCACTCTCAACCGTTACTGGCCATGATGCTTCGTTTACAGGAGCCTCTATTCGTCCCTCTCAACCATCACTGTCCATGATTCTTCGTTTACAGGAGTCTCTATTCGTCACTGCCAACCATCACTGGCCATGATTCTTTGTTTACAGGATTCTCTATTCGTCACTATCAACCATCACTGGCCATGATTCTTCGTTTACAGGTACGAAAGTGTTCATCCAGACCATTGCCAGACGGCTTGCGTCATGGACACTACATTCGAGGATGCCACTCCGACTCCTACCGCTGACCAGAAAACGTCGCCGTCTCCGGTTGCTGTTATTTCGGTTCCGATTTACGTGGGATAATATCCAGTGGAGTCATATTGTATTCATTGATGAGTCACGGCTTGCATTTTGCGCCTATGACCAGCGCATACGTGTCTGGAGCCGAGCAGGCCAGCACACGGATCCTTCCTTTACCGTGGAAGAAGAAAAAAGTTCATTTGAATCTACGCTATATTGACATAAGTCACCGGACACCCCTTCAAAAGCAAATGGACGGATCCGCTGCGTTGTTAAGATACGCGGTACAGCTGCAAACGATATAAAAACAAGCCTACAGCTGCCCGCGATCATATCGCACTGTAAGGTTGAGTGAAAATGTCGCGGCGGGAGAGAACAGACTTTGAGAAAGGAAAGATTGTTGGGTGCTATATTAGTGAGTTGTCCATAAGAGAAATCGAGAAGCGTTTAAACATACCCAAGTCAACTGTTTTTGATGTACTGAATAAGTGGAAGACACATGGCGTGCACCTGAAGCAGCAAAACGTACCGGCAGACCAAAGAAAATCAGTGATAGAGAACGTCGAAACTACAGGAGAGTCGTTACAGCTATAATCGACGGAGTACTGCGCAAGACCGCAGTGTACAGGTGAGTAAAAACTCTGGAAACTCGGCATGTACAAGTACCATTCGCAGAGAACTTCATTCCATGGGTTACCGTGGTCGTGCGGCTGCTCAATAAGCCTTTCATCTCAACTCGGAATGCTACTCGTCGTTAGCATGGTGTAAAGAACATTTATCGTGGACCGGAGATCAATCGAAACGGGTCCTATGCGGACTGATGAATCCAGGTACACGATCCATCAGTCACTGCCACAGTGTACTCGTGTGGGGGTGTTTTTCGTCGTATGGTCCCAGCACATTGGTTATCGTGGAAAAGCCTGTTAACCAGCACGTCTACCTCGATATTCTGGACAATTATGCCCTACTAACTCTGTGGCAATACTATGGAACCGAGCCTTGTTAGTACCAGCAGGATAATGCACCGAGCCATAAAGCAAGGACTGGTACAGCGTGGTTTGACGATAATTTCGTATCGTGTGTGGACTAGCCAGCACAGAGCCCTGATCTTAATCCCGTAGAGCACCAATGGGATGAATTAGAGCGCTGCATTAGAAGTTTGGAACCAAGGCCTACTACTAAGCAACAGTTAGCAGCAGCATTATGTATTGAATGGAAGTGCATACCTATCACGGTGTTCCAAAACCTTGTCGAAAGCATGTCTCGAAGGGTCAGTGCATGCATTAAATCCAAAGGTGGACCGACACCGTACTAATGTATGTCCATAAATGCTATGTTGTGTTTCTCTTCTAGGTGCCCGGTGACTTTTTTCAATTGAAATGCATTCTCAAGCTTCAACAATATTCATAATGTTCATTTGGAATGCATTATCAAGCAGCAGCAATTTCAGTACAGTGTAATTCGCTAATTTCTGTTGTACTTAAGACCCGAAAGCTGGCTGATGATTGTGACTTCTGAACCAAAAAAAAAAAAAAAAAAAAAGATGACCCCGAATTTTTTGGTTGTAACGAGCACGTCTTTTGAATATTTTCCGACACAAATTAAATCTATCAAAGTTATTCAAAGTCAATGCAACGGGTGAGAAAAAATCACAACCGGATTTCTACAATCGCTAAAACTCTCAGAAATAGAAACAGCAACATACTTTCACCAGCGGCTAAAAAGTATGTTACGAAAATTTGCAAATGGAGCACAAATAGTTTCTCGCAGCAGAAGGAAGCTGTGAAAGACAAAGATATTTTGAAACTGAACAGTTAAAAGAAATAATGTAGAAGGAAATACCATATTTACTCGAATTCAACGCCCCCCCCCCCCCCCCGAATGTAACGCGCACCTCCAACTCCAGGCTGCGTTTTCAGGAATCAGAAAAATTACACACATATTCAAGTAAAAAAGAAAATCTGCAAAAAATATTAACAAGTAGGTATACCTTATTTCCGAACATACTAAATCCAATACACATGACTGGAAAAAAAAATCGGTCATTGTCACTAACAAGGCTTTCTACTTCCGATTGTTCATTGTCCGATTTCACATCAAACAATGCGCCATCTTCTGTTCCGTCCGAAGAATTCGAAATTCCGCACTTAAGAAAGGATTTCTGCGCAAGTTCATTTCGAATGGATTCTCAAGCAACAACAATCCATTCGCACACAGTCGATAGAGGTGCTCTTTTAACGCGGCCAGTCTTTATTAGCTCCGTATCTCCGGAAGAAAGCCAGGCATTATAAAGTCGACGAACGGCAGCCTTAAATGGGCAATTGATACAAAGATACAGAGGCTAGATTTGTGATGTCATCTCTCCAGGAATAATGACGAGATCGCTGCGGGTTTCTTTCATTTTTCTCTTTGCTGCATTTGCTACATGTCCTTTAAATGCGTCTAGCAGTAGCAAGGATTGCAACTTCAGTAGACCTCGTGGTCGTCGTAGCCAAACTTAGCTTAGCCAGTCTAAAACCAAATTTGCAGACATCCAGCCATTTTCCTGCACTGCAACATAGATTCCTCTTGGAAAAACCGCTTTTTTTCGGAAAGTTTTTCCTCTTGAAAACAACATAGGGTGGAAGTTTATTTCCATCTGCAGTGCATTACGAAAATTAAACGTCATTATGATTTTATCGCCACTCGTTGTCAGTAATTTCACTTGTTTTGCTCCAACATTGTCCACTGTGCAGTTTGAAATCAAAATAGATCGACGTCTGATCAGCATTGCCGATCTGCCCCAAGACGTGTTGCCCTTGCTTTCGAAAATCGATCAAATGTTTTTGGAAAGCATAAAACTTTTCTTCAAAGTCAGCCGGCAGCTGTTGTCAGATGGATGCTCGCCGTCTAAGAAAAAATCCCTCTCTTCATGAACCGCGTTATCCAACCACACTGCAAATCCTCAGAACACATTAGGAACACATTAAGACCTTATTTTAGAACGCAATGTGTGCCAGATTAAGAACACTTTAATGTGTTCTAATTTAGAACATATTTGGAACACATTTTAAGAACATATTTTGAGAACACATTAATGTGTTCCTAAAATGTTCTTGCTGAGAACAACATATTATGAAATGTGTTCCCGATGTGTTCTTGTGTAGAACACATTGAGAGTAAGTTTTAGAACACATTTTGTTCGAGTTTAAGAACACATTTAATGTGTTCCCAATGTGTTCTTGCTGAGAACACATTACAAAATGTGTTCCTAATGTGTTCCCAACGTGTTCCTAATTAGAACATATTCTCAAATGCGTTCTTAAATGTGTTCCCAAAGTGTTCCAATTAGAACACCATGGGAGTAAAATGTAGAACGCATTCTGTGCCAGATTAAGATCACATTTCATGTGTTCTTAATGTGTTCAAATTTAGAACACATTAGGAGTAAATTTTAGAACACATTCTGTTCCAGTTTAAGAACACATTAATGTGTTCTTATTTAGAGAACACATTGAGAACATATCAGGAGCACATTCAGAATTGATTGGGAACCTATGCGAAACATGTTAGGAGCCCATTACCAACATATTGGAAACACAAAACATATTTTGAATGCATTCTGGGTAACTCGTGGACAAAATGCATTATTGTGAAATGCAGGTGTTCCATACCAGCAAGCTTTCAAGTATGTTCTGTGATGGATTAGAAATGTGTTCAGATGTGTTTTCCTTTGCGGGAACGTAATGAAAATGTTGAAATTTGAAACAGCTACTGTGACATACCTCTTAAAGATGAGTAACATTCATCTGAGGCAGTTCATTGTTCAAGCTAAATTTACCGTTCTGCGATCAGTATTGTACAATGGGTTGAAATATGTTTTGGATGTTTGTGTTTTTGAACCATGTCTATACATATGAAATTTCTCCCATAAAGTAATAACATATTGCTCTAATAGGAGCAAAAAATAAATGTTCATATTAATATAACACAAACAGTTCACCAGCAAAAGAATTGACTGACAATTTTGTTTTTAATTTTTTATGCATTTAATTGAGCCAACAACCTTTTGGCTTTTTGGCCTAGTGAATAGTACTTATGGCCAAGAGTGTAAAATGCCAGTGTGGCCATTGCCTGCAGATATTTTTTTGGATAATTCAGTTCATAGGTATAATACACTGCCAGTAGCACAGTTAAAAGTGACAGTGTGTCCTTTTGAGCAACAGCTATAAAGCTTCCTTGGAATACAACTGCAACATCTTTTATTCCTCTGAGCTGTATTTGCACTATCGCATGGGGTGGAGCATGTTTATCAACACTCTGTATTTGTTTGAGAAATTCTGCAACATCCTGAAATGAAAAATACAAAAACAAATAAGCTACATATGCCACTCTGAGCAATGATTTCATATATTTGAAATTATGAACAACAAAACCAAATTTGGCATTTCTAATATAAAATTCAGGACAAACATGCTGTAAAAATAGCACAAAATTAATTTTAATGTGCATTTGCAGCATTAAAAGTAAATCACTTGTTTAATAGAACTGATCTCTTCCCATAGTTTGCCTTCCCAGAAGAATATTTAAGAAAACATACATATTTTATGTGAAACCTAACATTGCTATTCACTTGTGTTATCTTTCCTCCTTTAAAATATGTGCCCTTTTAAGAAAAGCAAAAGTTATTACCTTACAGTACCAGCTCATACAGTCTATACGTGCTAGCGTAATGTACTGTTCATCACTTTTTCTCATTGTCACAATTGTATACAATGAGTTTTACGGGAACACTGTAAGAGGCTATATAATATATATACTAGCTTATTTGGATGTCATAAAATATTATGTTAAAATATATCACATTGTTTCTAGTATCTATCAAAATATTCTTAGTTATAATCACTGTAAAAATGTGATTCTGGTATAATGTGAAATATGAGCACTGCCCATTCTTAAAGCTAGGCTGCAACATAATAAATATAAACTTTTCTTTTTAGGAAAAACTTCTATATCATGACTGCCCAGCATGTAAAATGTTCAACTAAACAATATGTACCCAATAAAGTGTTAAAAAAACCATCAGAGATTTTCATGCTATAATTTTGAAAATTGTTTTACCTGAATTTTGGGTATGGGGCAAGACTAATATCATTCAGTATAACCCAAGTTTTTTTTTATTGTGCGTGTGTTTCGTATTAATTGTGTGATCTTTAAGACTATATGCAATGTAAAAATATCATTACATCAACAGTGCAGACACCATGCATTTCTAAAGTCCTTTGTTTCATATAAAAGTTGCTCTCAATGGCAGCATTGTGGATACACTAAGCCAGAGCAGTGTATCAACAAAAACAACTTAAAAAAAAGTCATATATTGTAGAGATCATTAAGTGACAGCACCCCTGCTGTCCCTTAAAATTTTAAAGAATAATTTTTTTCTCCCACACCCCAGAAAAATGTGCTGAGACATGTTGAAGTAGATATTGCAATGCTTGAATAACTTTCCATATGGAACAAATACCTATCAAAACACTCTTAACGTACCAAAATTTTAGATAATGCTCTTCATTAAGTGACAGCTCTATCAACAGAAATGTGAAAATCACACGAAAGCATATATGTGGTTATACTGTTGTGGCAAGAGACTCATATCCAATATGCATCAGTCACTTACACCACTGCCTAATGGACAAAATTTGTCAGTTTCTAGGTCCACAGTAAAAGCATATAATGCAGATCTGGAAAACAGAGAATAGCTATGCTTGGGGCATAACTTCTCCCTGAAGAATTAAAATATTCATTGAAGCAGTTTTTGGGGAGAGGTGACAAGCCTTGCAAAATATACACATCCTACAGAACATTTATCGAAACTTGTTGTTATGAAGCTAAATGTGTCAGTATGTAGGATTCCAGGAAAACTACAATATCGTGTAAAAATTGCAACACCATGAAGGACTGATGTTGGCTTTATACTCACAGGATGTGTACAAAAGGCTGGGACATGCAAATGATTAAAATGTCAGTGAAAATGTGCATGCAGTTTCAGAGCAGTGCTCTCTGAACTGTCCGGTCTTGAGTATAAAGAGTTGGCTCAAATGAGATCTTGCAATCAGTGAAGAACTGACATTGAATACAAATGGTGTTTCTTGTGTCTCACTATGTGCCCCATCTCTGCAGAAGGTCACATTATAAATATCTGATGGCCTTTGAGTAAGGAAGGATTGTTGGGATGAGAGAAGCTGAATTTTCCTACCACAAAATAGCCACTAGTGCCGGGAAAAATGTCAGTACAGTGATGCAAACGTGGCATCAGCGGACAGATAAGGCTCAGACACACAGAAATTCAGGAAATGGACTTCAATATTGCTTGCTCGACTACACAAAATGACAGACACCTTTACCACATGACAGTGACCAATTGCACACTGACATGCATTGTATTAGCGCAGCAGTGGAGAACTATCAGAGGTCATGGTTTGCCCTTCAACACAATTAGATGTCATCTGCTTAAGAGAGGACTGGTCACTAGCAGCCCATTCCTTTGACCCTCAATCAGAGATACCTCAGGTTGCAAAGGGGTCTCAAACAGACATTGGCATGCTAATTGGCAACAGGTCATGTTTTCTGACGAGTCACGATTTAACTTGATGCACCATGGTGGTACCATATATGTTTGAAGATATCATGGTGAATGGCACCCTGCAGCATCGTACCAGCCCAACCCCAAGCGTCATGGTTTGGGGCACCATTGGTTTTAATTCATGATCTCATCTGACCCGAATTGAGAGGACCTTCAACAGCCTGTGACGCATCAGGGATGTTTCAGAGGCAAAGCTGTATCATGGTGAGCCAGTCTTAGCATATATAATATATACAGAATACTCTTGCAAGAATATCAGTTATTCACTGCTGAAGATGTAATTTTGAAAAAAATAGTTCTTCAGCATACCATAGCTTCCATTCAGTAATTGTGTACATTCTGCAAGTGAATCATCTGCATTTACTGGTCTCCATCACTATAGCATTTGCAATAGTACTCATCTGAACACCAGTAAGATTGATTGGGATGGCTTGTAGAAGATAAGAATAAAAAGAGTCAGCTTTTGGAAACAAAACTGTACACTGTTGGTGTAATAACTTGAGCAAAAACACAAATCATGCTACATACATGTGTTTAATGCAAAAATTATTAGGTTACTATCTCTTTATGATATTATTGGGTGTTTTGTTCTTGTAACTAAATTTAGGGTACATACGACTATTTACCTATTCATTCACCATGCATGAGTAGAGTAATAAGTTAGTAGAGTAATAAGTTAGTAGAGTAATAAGTTAGTAGAGTAATAAGTTAGTAGAGTAATAAGTTAGTAGAGCACCATGCACACAAATTTTCATTCCACTTTTGCAGCTATTGCAAAATCATTTTTCCTAAATGTGGTAGATTCCTCACTTGACTACTCAAAATTTCTTAAATTATTTCTATCTTTCCAATGCACCAATAAAAATGTTAATCAGCAGTTCTTGGATTTTATGTACTTTTGTAGTAAGTGCAATTTTGGGATAGCCATGATTTTGAGGTAAAAATGGTCCACTATGTATTTTATTTTATTTTTTTAATACTTTCGCTTCAAATGGAAGTTTTATTGAACTCACTGGGTGATTCATCATCAGCCTGATCTAAATCTAACCTAATCCACATAAAAGTGTTTCATGTAGATTTGGCAGACGACAAACAACTAAGTGAGTTCAAAAGTACTTCCATGTATAATTTCATTGTTACATAACAAACAGTAGTTGATTTAAAAGCATTTTATCAAATTCAATTGAAATAAGACTTTTGTCTTTTTATTAGCCACTGCTTTAAAAGACTTCAATAGAATTTGAAATAAAAGGCTTTTTAATCAGCTACACTGTTTATTATGCAACAATCAGATTAAAGTATTGATCAAATTTTAAAAGAATCAAATTATAAAAAGGTATTTTCTTAAATAGTTTTAAATTACTTAAATTCCCTTGAAGAAAGTACTTCTTTCTGCATTTCTATACACTTATATCACATGAATGCCAGAAGGAATATTATAATTTCACTCAGTACAAATTGCAATTACACTTTAAAATTCTTGAGATACTAAACTTATAGAACTGCTACAGTTATTTGCAAAATAAGAATACATTTTCATTTAATTCAAAAGAAAGTCAAGCCAGATGGTGATCTTGCTATGCATATATTCTACAGTCCCATAGTGACACTGCATGATTTTTTACATTACATAAACCCGATTATTTTCTTACCTCCACAAATTCAATAATTGGGCAGGACTTCTCTCCTTTCGTCTGGAAAATCCCACATTGATTTTCAAACCACAGCCATGAACCCAGAAATTGGTCTTCATACTAAGAAAGGAAACAAATAATATTCAGAAGTATTCTACAAAATACAATGAAATTAAAATGATTGTTCAACAAATTAATATGTTGATAAAATAGAATTAAATATGGGAAAATTGTTATTACACACTAAGTACTGCTACCACAAAACTATTATATGCAGTGGTGTACATATGGCCTCTGCACAGCCTGTGGAATCCACTGTGGTTCAGGGGGCCACCCCAAACATACAGAATACTCTAAGTCTTTCCATATAACAATTACGGGGCACCTCAGATTATCAAGTTAACCCCCCCCAACCGATTGTCCATGCTATTGATTGCATGAGTGTTCACCTTTCTAAAGCACATTTTTTTCCTCTTGTATAGTGAATCACATCTTATTTTTAACTGTTTTTGGAGGTTCAAAGTGGTCAGATGCACATGTCTACATGATACTTCCCTTTCAACACTTGTTTCAGGCACACGGGCCAGATCCCGTTTTTGAGCCATTACCAAATATGCATTATTGAAACCACAAGTGACTTGTGCAGATTTTCCCTGTAGCTGTAGCTGACGATGAATTTCTTTAGCTTTCAGTTTAAGGATTTCTGTTGTTACTGGTAATCCACCTGCCCGCTGTTCTTTTACGAAAATGCTTAACTGTTCGTCAATTTCGGGAAATTTCCCCTTTTTAGGGCCAGTAAAAGCTTGTCTGGTTGTTGAGCACATCTTTAATTGTTCTTTTTGTTTGCGCCACAAACGCACATTCACTTCAAGAACTCCAAATTTAGATTTACATGTCCTGTAACGTACCAGGAGATGTGACGTACCTGCCAGCAGGACGCACATGACATAAAGGCAGATAGCAATTAGAATCAATGTCTGCGTAGCTCAGTTGGTAGAGCAACTTATTCCGGAATGAGTGGACCGGGTTCGAACCCCGGCGCGGATAAAAATGACGAAGAAATTCACTTCGTTATAATGGCGCCCGAACTATCCGGATGACCCGACCGTTCAAAATCTCGCATTGGTGTGATGTTATTTCCACACCGCGAGATAGGAAAAATATGAGCAGCACTTCGAAAGAAAAATAAGGGGGAGATGATGTAACGTACCAGGAGATGTGACGTACCTGCCAGCAGGACGCACATGACATAAAGGCAGATAGCAATTAGAATCAATGTCCGCGTAGCTTAATTGGTAGAGCAACTTATTCCGGAATGAGTGGACCCGGGTTCGAACCCCGGCGCGGATAAAAATGACGGAGAAATTCACTTCGTTATAGTCCGATTGCTATTTTCTACCGCGAAAGCGATGACTTTGAGTTTCAACTTTGCTGTGTAATGCCGCCTTTTTGAAGACATCTTTCTGTGCACGTTGATTCGGGAAGAATGACCGGAAAGATCAAGAAGCAAGATTTCCTTGGATTCTGAGGAGAAAGGGGCGCATATCCTAAGCCATGAGGTAAAACGGGGTTGAGAGCGGATGGAGGAGCAATGAGGGATTGATGTGCGCGTAGACTCAAGGTCATCTGCTCTTTCCAGCCCCCCCCCACCGCATCTGCCGCGACACATTTGCTCTGCATACTTGGAGTAATGAAAAGGCGCGTCAACCTTACGTATTTGCAAATGCTCGTACTCTGTTCTAACGCGCCCCTTGTTTTTTTTCACCAAGTTTTTGGACAAAAAGTACGCGTTAGATTCGAGTAAATACGGTATGATATGCGTAACATCACAGCCTCTCCTTGACAAATGTCAACCCCGCCTTCTCGTGGTGCATCCTGTTCCCACTAAAGGGGCTCTGACGACCGCCAATAGCGGTATAACTATACCATCGGGATTAGAGGAAATTCTATCCCACACTCACCAACCCGCTTGGCCAGCGTGGTGAGTTATGGCCAAACCCCTCCAAAATGATTCCACAACTTAAATCTTGGCCCTCAGTCTCCGGCAGCTGGAATGTACCTGGCCAAGGCAGCGGCCAGGGCGACATGAAGGCAGAGGGTGCTAAGAATCCCCGGAGGACCGGACTAGGCTGCCATCTGATGCTCACCTTGGCTACGTATAATGGACGCTCCCTATCTTCTGATTCAAGGCTTCTTGAATTGGAAGAGGAACTACAAAGGATCAAGTGGGACATCGTGGGGCTAAGTGAGGTAAGGAGAAAAGGAGAAGATCTCATCGAACTGAAAAGTGGACATCTCTTCTACTATCGTGGGACAGATACTGGCAGAACTAGTGGTGTTGGATTTATAATAAACAAGAAACTGAAGGATAAAGTTGTAGAAGTTGAAAGTTCCTCTGACAGAGCTGCACGACTTGTTATCCAACTCTCGAAAAAATACCAGGCTCAGATTATTCAAACTTATGCACCCACCACAAGTCATCCTGAAGAAGAAATTGAAGAATTTTATGAGGAAATTTGTCATCTAAATAATAAAGGTAAGCAGCACTTGAAAATAATTATGGGAGATTTCAATGCAAAAATAGGGCAACGGCAACAGAATGAAACTTCAGTAGGTAAATTCGGTCACGGCAACAGAAACCAGCGTGGAAATACTCTCGTTGAGTTTGCAGAGGCAGAAGGGTTTTTCATCTTGAACTCCTTCTTCAAGAAAAAGCCACACAGGAAATGGACATGGAGACATCCAAATGGGACGACAAGTGAAATTGATTTTATTATGTGTAACAAAAAATTCGTCATAGAAGACTGCAGTGTGCTAAACAAGTTCAACACAGGTAGTGACCATAGATTGGTGAGATGTAAGATGCACCTCAACACTAAACTTGAACGTGGCAAGCTCATAAGACAAACAAAATCTATTGACATAACCAACCTTAAAAAACACCATAATACCTTCAAGTTGGAACTGAAGAACAGATTCTCTGCTTTAGAAGGCCTAACATCAGAAGAAGTGGACATCTCTGAAGTTAACAGAAAAGTAACCAAAGCTCTTATGGAAACAGCAACAAAATTAGCTGGGTCTAAGAACAAGTTGCATGTAAACAAATTATCAGGAAAAACGAAAATGTTGATGCAAAAAGAAGAGAGATGAGGACAACTAAAGAAGATGTGACTTCCAAAGTGGAATATATAGAGCTGTAAGAAAAAGTATCACTGAAGACGTAAGAAAATTCAACTGTGAACTAGTGAGGAAAGCAATTGAAAACAACCAAAGCCTAAAGATAGCAAAGGGACATCTCTGTAAGGGAAGAAAACAGATTATGGCACTGAGAAAAGAAGATGGTTCTGTAACAAGAAATAGAGGCGAAATTTTGACAAGAGTGAAAGATTTCTACTCCAGATTATATGAAAGGGATGATACATGCACTCCAGACATCATGAAAGATACCAGTACCAGAGTTCCTCCAGTCCTTCCAGCAGAAGTTGCACATGCAATCAAGAACATGAAGCGGGGAAAAGCTCCAGGAGAAGATGGAATTACTGTAGACATCATACAAGAAGCAAGTGGAGAAATCGAAACAGTACTCGCCCAAATTTTCACTCGATGCCTTAATGAAGGAAAGATTCCTGAGGATTGGAACACCGCTACAATGATCCTGCTACATAAGAAAAGTGACATTGAGGATCTCGGAAACTACAGACCTATCAGCCTCCTATCATTAGTTTATAAAATCTTCACTAAAGTTCTTTCACACCGCTTGAAGGTAACACTGGACATGGCTCAACCGAGAGAACAAGCTGGATTCAGGAGTGGCTACAGCACAATAGATCATATCCACGTACTGAGAGAACTAATTGAAAGAGCGAGGGAATATGAACTTCCATTGTGCATGGCTTTTATCGATTATGAAAAAGCCTTTGATTCGGTGAAACCATCAGCAGTTACAATGGCTCTGAAAACCTGCGGTATTGAAGATGCATACATTAATATTATTAATAACATCTATAAAAATGCAAGTGCAAAGATTCGGCTGTTTGAAAATACAACACACGTAAAAATTGGAAAGGGAGTGAGACAAGGTGACACCATATCTCCGAAGCTCTTTAATGCCACATTGGAGGGTGTTTTTCAGTCGCTCAGCTGGGAAAGCAAGGGGATAAAGATTAATGGAGATTATCTAACCCACCTTCGTTTTGCTGATGACGTAGTCATTTTTGCAACTACCCCATCAGAGCTGCAGAGTATGATCCAGGAACTTGCTGACAAGAGTAAAGAAGTGGGATTAAAAATGAACTTTCAGAAGACAAAAGTGATGTTCAATGCTTTTACAAGAAATGAAGATTTATCGATTGATGGAGAAAAGCTGTAGATAACAGACACGTACGTTTATCTTGGACAGCAGATATCAAGTGAGGGTCACATTGATGAAGAAATTAATCGGCGTACAAAACTTGCCTGGAGAGCTTTTGGAAGAAACAGCATAATTTTCAAGAGCAATATGCCATTATGTCTTAAAAGAAAAGTGTTTGATCAATGCATCCTTCCAGTGCTTACGTATGGTGCAGAGACGTGGACCTTAACTAAAAGAGATATACAAAGGCTGCAGACAACTCAAAGCAGCATGGAGAGGTGCATGCTTGGTGTAACCAGGAGAGATAAGAAGAGGAACACGTGGATCCGAAAAATGACAAGAGTGGAAGACATCATGATCAGAGTTAAATCCCTGAAATGGCAATGGGCTGGACATACTGCCAGAAGAACAGACCATCGATGGACAGCCGAAATTTTAGATTGGATTCCAAGGGACAGGAAAAGACCCAGAAGAAGACCACATGGAAGATGGGTGGATGAAATTCGAAAGTATGCGGGAGTGACATGGAGGAGACTGGCACAAGACAGACCGTTGTGGAGGAAACTTGGGGAGACCTTCGTCCAGCAGTGGATTGATAATGGTTGACAATGATGATGATGATGATACGTAAATCTAAGCCTTCTGCCCGTAGAACTTTGCACAGTGAAAAAGTTAAAAGTAAGCGAAAAATATTCTTCATGGCAAAATTTCCTATGTTAAGTAAAAATAAGGAATCTATGCTAAGGAAAAATAACTTTTCAAATACGTCTCTTGGAAGCAGAAATAGGAGGGAAAAAGGTGGTGACCTTTACGCGACTTAGCGGGATCTCTACGCATTATTTAAAGAAGATAATGCTCTACGTCTCTATAATAGCGAATGGCAGACAGTAAAAAAGAAATTTCTCAATCGGCCTGTTTGAAAGCAGAGACAGCTGCAAAACATAAGTACACAAACACCATCTAGCGGCAGAACTGCAAACTGTAAAACTCCTCAAATACAAACCTAAAGTGTTCCACTAGGTAAATGGCATCCTGCGATGAAAGAACGAATTTTTTAAATCGCCCATACAGAAGCAGAGACATTGAGAAAAACAGATTAAAATTGGTGCCCCTAGAAGCGAAATTGTGCGTTATTTTGGGAAGAAAATACACACAAAGTATTTTCATAGTTAGTAGTATCTAACCGAAAAAGAATATTTAAATCGGGTCGTTAGTCCCGCAGGTATTGCTGTAAACGTAAACGTGAACATACGCCCTCCAGTGGAAAACTCGTGCGTTAAGAAAAATTTGAAATTATATGAAAAACATTTCGTAGTGGAAATGCTCTCAACAAAGAAAGAATTTTTCAAATTGGACTCTTAAAAGCAGAGATATCGACAAAAATAATATATACATCTACGCCCCCTGGCGGAAAAGCTAAACATTACTTTAAGAAGAAAGTATTCTGAAAAGCATTCCCGAAGTAAGTGGTATCGGTCTACGAAAGAATTTTTTTCATCGAGTGTTCAGAAGCTTGGATTTTGCTGCAAATATGTAGATCAAAAGCAGAAATAAAACCTTACGCTCCCTGGTGGACAATCCATCTTTTGTCAAAAATTGAAAATAATAACCGAAATATTTCCCATCAGGAGCTGTATTCGATTGAAAAAAAAATTCAAATCGGAATTTTAGAAGTAGACACATGGGGAGAAACGCAATTTACCTTTACGCTCCCTAGAGGAAAATCTATGCATTACTTGAAACATTTCAAACTACACTGCTGGCCACCCAAAATTCAACACCAAGAAGGAAGCATCCGATTGGCCTGAAATTCGCAGCATGTATCGCCAGGGAGAGGACATGCAAATCATGTACGCCCGGCACGCCACCGAGAAGCACTGTAAGACGGGTGCGCAGAAGGCGGGGTGTAAGTAGTGAAAGTGTGTTGTGCTGCCGGACCTGTGCGTGGGAAGCTTCCTGATGCCTCGTCGCAGAATACGGCAGTCTTTCCAGCACGTTTCGGAGTTCGACAGAGGACGAATAGTGGTTTATCGCGACAGAGGTTTATGGAACCGAGACATCGGCGCCCGTGTGGAACGACATCCAGCCACAGTGAGGCGAGTATGGATTCGGTGGGTCAGGAGGGACGGACGGACCGACGTGAGCGATTGCCGTAGCCGCGGTACACCACCGAACGAGAGGACCGGCATGTTGTGCGTCGGGGAATTAACGGCTCGCACCGCCACATAACAAACGTTTATAGCGCAGGAATTAGGGTGTGTTGCGCAACAACCTGTGTCAGCACGTGCCGTTCGACGTCGTCTCCAGGAACGGGGACTTGTCGCACGGCGCCCATTGCTCCGATTACCATTGACGATTCACCACCGGTGAGTGCGGCGGCAGTGGGCCGTTGAACGCCGCACCTGGACTACGGAACGGCACGACATTGCCTTCTCTGACGAATCCCGCTTCTGCTTGCAACACCACGATGGTCGGATCTGCGTGTGGTGGCACCGCGGCGAGAGACTGTATGACGCCTGCATTATGCATCGCCATACCGCTCCGTCGCCTAGCGTTTTGGTTTGGGGCACAATTTGATACGACACCCGCACCCCTCTGGTACGCATCGCCGGTACACTCAACAGCCACTGCTACATCTCCGACGTTTTGGAGCCTGTAGTCCTCCCTTACCTGAAGGACCTGCCAGCCGCCACGTTTCAACAGGAAAATGCGCGGCCGCATGTGGCACGCATCGTGCAACAATTTTTTACGGCCCACCAGGTGTCACTGCTACCGTGGCCCGTCTGTTCTCCCGATATGTCGCCCATCGAACACGTCTGGTCGCTGATCGGCAACCGAGTAGCCTGGCAAGCACCACCCGCTGCTACACCTGATGAACTGTGGCAACGTGTGAAAGCAGCCTGTACCGACATACCCCAAGCCCACATCCAAAGTCTCTTTCGTTCGATGCCGCGGCGTGTAGCTTCCGTTATTGTCAGCCATGGGGGCCACACGAACTATTGATGTCTGCGTGTTCCGCAAGTCGCACAAGCCTGTAAGCTCAATCGTTTCATCTTTGTATGTGTTGTTATGTGTCCAGTAAATCTGGCTTTGCTATCTCGTGTCCTTCTTGGTGTTGCATTTTGGGTGGCCAGCAGTGTATATGAGAAATATTTCGCACCGGAAACGCTCTCCTACAAAAAAAGGATTTCTCAAATTTCACTCTTTAAACAGATATTGATGAAACTAAGGCTATGTATTTACGCCCCCTGGCGAGACAACTTTGTTCTACATATTTTAAGCAGGAGACATTCTCCATTAGGTCCACAAAAGAATTATTAATTTATTTCTATCGAGTTTTCAGAAGCTTAGATTTTGCTGCAAATACACCAAAAGCAAGAATAGAAACTTCCGCCCTCTGGTGGCCAAACAATTCCTTACCAAATATTAGAAATTATATGCAAACTTTTCATATGAGGATCTGTTTCCGATGCAGAAGAATTTTGACATTTAGAAGCAGATATATCGGAAAAAGGGCAACTTACTTTTACGTCCCCGAAGCGCAAAATCTGTTCTGTATTTCAAAAAGAAACTGCATCTGTAAAATAGTCTTAGTTATCAATGTCATCGAAAAGAAGTAAGAATTTTTTCAATCTGATATTTAGAAGCAGAGATATGGAATAAAATGTATTTTGGATTCGATATCATCTGCATTTACGCCCTCTAGCAGCAAATTTATGCATCGGACAAAATCGGAATACAAGGATCATCATTCTTACATTTCAATCTTCCCAATGCAAAAAAGAATTTTTCAGGTCGGACTAATAGTTGCAGATATATGCTGTCCACAGTCGAACGGACGGACAAACCGATAGCATAAGCACGATCTTATTGTACAAAACACGTGGTAAAAAATGTGAGGCCGCCCCAGTAACGCAGTGGTCTAAGCGATGGCCTCTGATCATTCGTCCGAAAGGGATCCTGGTCGAAATCCCGGTGAGGCATGGACGTTGTGTTTGTCTTACGTCAGTGGCTCTCACCCTTCCCTGGAACCAGTGACCCTAAATTAGGGACGGGCAACTGCTTATAGCCCACCGAGTTGCTCACGGTGGTCGTTAAACCTCCAATCAAAAAAAAAAAAAAAAAAAAAAAGTCAGATGTAGGAACAGAACGCTCTGACCCGGTGGCCCAGTGGTCTAACCGCTAGCTTCCGATCATTAGTCCGAGATGGGTCCGGGTTCGAATCCCAGGTGAGAAATGAATGATGTGTTTGTCTTACAGTACTGCGTCTTTCCCTTCCTTGGAAGAAGTGGCCTTAAATTCAGGTACATTTCGCCAGCTCCCCCAACCCGGCAAATTCAAAATTCAACAGTGCCATTCGTTTGTGCTACGTTTGTACTAGTTTGTGTTGCAAACCGTGTCGTTTGTGTTAGCATAGTTTTTGAGATATTCAAAATATAAATTGGGGAGGCTGGGGAAATGGTCAGCCCCCCCCCGGCAAATTCAAAATTCAACAATGCCATTCGTTTGTGCTGGTTTGTGCCGCAAACCGTGTAATTTGTGCTAGCATAGTTTTTGAGATATTCAAAATCTAAATTGGGGAGGCTGGGGAAATGGTCAGCCCCCACCCCGGCAATTCAAAATTCAACAATGCCATTCGTTTGTGCTACGTTTGTGCTGGTTTGTGCCGCAAACCGTGTAATTTGTGCTAGCATAGTTTTTGAGATATTCAAAATATAAATTGGGGAGGCTGGGGAAATGGTCAGCCCCCCACCCCGGCAATTCAAAATTCAACAATGCCATTCGTTTCTGCTACGTTTGTGCTGGTTTGTGCCGCAAACCGTGTAATTTGTGCTAGCATAGCTTTTGAGATATTCAAAATATAAATTGGGGAGGCTGGGGAAATGCTCAGTCCCCCACCCCGGCAAATTCAAAATACAACGATGTCATTCGTTTGTGCTAAGTTTGTGCTGGTTTGTGCCGCAAACCGTGTCGTTTGTGCTAGCTTAGTTTTTGAGATATTCATAATATAAATTAGGGGCGGAGGCTGGGGAAATGGTTAGCCCCCACCCCGGCCAATTCAAAATTTAACAATATCATTCGTTTGTGCTACCTTTCAGCTGGTTTGTGCCGTAAACCCTGTCGTTTGTACTATAATAGTTTTTGAGATATTCAAAAAATAAATTGGGGGGGCTGGGGAAATTTGTGAGGCCCCCACCCCGGCAAATTCAAAATCCAACAGTGCCTTTCGTTTGTGCTACGTTTGTGCTGGTTTGTGCAGCAAACCGTGGCGTTTGTGCTAGCTTAGTTTTTGAGATATTCAAAATGTAAGGGGGGGGGGTTGCTCAGCCCCACACGCCGGCAAATTCAAAATTCAACAGTGCCATTCGTTTTTCTTACGTTTGTGCTGGTTTGTGCCGCAAACCGTGTCGTTTGTGCTAGCATAGTTTTTGAGATATTCAAAATATAAATTGGGGGGCTGGGGAAATGGTCAGCCCCCACCCCGGCAAATTCAAAATCCAACAGTGTCTTTCGTTTTTGCTACGTTTGTTCTGGTTTGTACCGCAAACGTGCCGTTTGTGCTAGCATAGTTTTTGAGATATTCAAAATATAAGTTGGGAGGTGGGGGTGGGGAAATGGTCAGCCCCCACCCCGGCAAATTCAAAATCCAACAATGTCATTCGTTTGTGCTACGTTTGTGCTGGTTTGTGCCGCAAACCGTGTCGTTTGTGCTAGCTTAGGTTTTGAGATATTCAAAATGTAAGTTGGGGGGAGATGCTGAGCCCCACACGTCGGCAAATTCAAAATTCAACAGTGCCATTCATTTGTCTTACGTTTGTGCTGGTTTGTGCCGCAAACCGTGTCGTTTGTGCTAGCTTAGGTTTTGAGATATTCAAAATGCAAGTTGGGAGGGGGGAGATGCTGAGCCCCACACGTCGGCAAATTCAAAATTCAACAGTTCCGTTCGTTTGTCTTACGTTCGTGCTGGTTTGTGCCGCAAACCGTGTCGTTTGTGCTAGCTTAGTTTTTGAGATATTGAAAATGTAAGTTGGGCGGGGGGGGGGGGGTTGCTCAGCCCCACACGCCGGCAAATTCAAAATTCAACAGCCCCGTTCGTTTGTCTTACGTTCGTGCTGGTTTGTGCCACAAACCGTGTCGTTTGTGCTAGCTTAGTTTTCGAGATATTAAGTACCTAAATTTTGTTGTCAACCATTTCCTTAGACCCGCCCTCCCCCACCCCACTCGCAAATTCAAAATTTAGCATAGCCATTCGTTTGTGCTGGTTTGTGCCAGCTTAGCTTCCGAGTTATTAAATACCCAAATTTCGGTGTGGACCATTTCTCCAGCCTGTTTTGAATATAACATAAATTTCGCGGGTTGGGGGAATGCCCCCCCCCTCATCCCACAAGTTCAAAATTCAACACAGCCATTCGTTTGCGCTGGTTTGTGCCACAAAACGTGCCGTTTGTGGTAGCTTAGCCTTCGAGATATTTCTGCGAACAAGCCTTTCTTTTTGCCGCCCCGGTGGCGCAGTGGTCTAAGGCGCTGGCCTCTGATCATTCGTCCGTAAGGGGTCCGGGTTCGAATCCCGGTCAGGCATGGATGTTGTGTTTGTCTTACGGCACTGGCTCTCTCCCTTCCCTGGAACCAGTGACCCTAAATTAGGGACGGGCGACTGCTTATAGCCCATTGAGTTGCTCACGGTGGTCGTTAAACCTCCAATAAAAAAAAAAAAAAAGCCTTTCTTTAATAACAAACAGATCATGATTTTACAGTGAGCACGAGGTCATAAATGATGCACTGTAGATCAATAGCATTAGATCATCTGGAGTGACGAAAGAATTTGATTCATAACAAAAGGAGGACATTTGTACGTATGAAGCTGACAACATGATCCGAACGCTACTGTACCTACATTCAAACAGTAAATCATGCTACTGCCGTTATGATGTGGGGTTGCATCTCAGCTCATGGAGTGGGTAGACTGCGCAACATTGAAGGTAACATGAATGCTGCCCATTATATACAAGTACTGGAGAGGGACAATGCTTCCTTGATTTGTTAATACGTTTCCAAATAGTGATATCATCTTTCAGGACGACAACGTGCCCTGCCATCGGACACGAGTAGTGGACAGGTGGTTGGTTTCTAAAACTGTCGGGGGGTTACAAGGTCATACACAATAGCCGAATCTTAATCCGATTGAATACTTTGGATGAAACTGAAGCAGGTGAGTGCGAGAAATCCTACAAATTAAGTAAAGTTACTTGAAGCTATGATTTCATGTTGGTATCATCTAACATCAAAGGATGAACTTGAACACCTTTTGAGTAGTATGCCCAGGAGATGTGTCTTAGCAATTAAAAACAAAGGCAACCCCAATAATTATTAGACAATTTTATGTATGTGTACATACAAACAATTGACTTATAATAATTATGCATAAAAATTATGGATACATTACGTATGTGTACATACAGAGAAGTATGTCTTGAAACATATTTGACATTCATTGACTAAATTAACAAGTTTAACGAGTTCTATTTTTTTTATTTCTCGTAACTTAAACAGTTTGTACTTAACCAAAAAAAAAAAAAAAGAAGTTTATGTTAGCTTTACAATTTCTTTCTGTCTTCTCATCCACTTCATGTACAACAATGCAGATATGTTAGATCTGTAAAACGTTTTGAATTCCTTACGAAATTATTTTTAAAATGATGTACAGCCGTCGGTGGCGCAGTGGTCTAAGCGATGGCTTCTGATCATTCGTCCGAAAGGGGTCAGGGTTTGAATCCCGTCAGGAATGTTTGTCTTACGGCACTGGATCTCTCCCTTCCCTGGAAACAGTGGCCTTAAATTAGGGACAAACCCGGACCCCCTTTAGACGAATGATCAGAGGCCATCGCCTCTGATCACACAACTGCTCCATTGGGTTGCTCACGGTGGTCGACGAAAAAAAAAACTGTTTGTGACAACTGTAAAACAACCGCCACGGTAGCGCAGTGGTTTAAGCGCTGGCTTATAATCATTCGTCCCTGATGGGTCCGGGTTCAAATCCCGTGAGTCATGGATGTTGTGTTTGTCTTACTGTGCTGGCTGTCTCCCTTCCCTGGAACCAGTGGCCCTAAGATGTATGTAAGTCATCAGTGGCCCTAAATTAGGGAAGGGCGACTGATTATAACCAAATTAACTACTCACGTTGATCGCTAAACCATCAATAAAAAAACATCTAAAATATCTGTGGTCAATTTTTTTTTTTTGATTGAAGGTTTAACGACCACTGTTAGCAACTAGATAGGCTGTAAGTAGTCACCCCCACCCCGACTTTACGGCTACTCGTTCGAGAAAGGGAGAGAGCCATTGCAGTGATACAAGCACACCCAATCCATGGCCCAGCCGGGATTCGAACCCAGCCCCATGTGGAAGTAATGGTTAGAAGCGAGCGCATCGCATAGATCAATAATCCACTGGAGAGGGCATAGGTATCCATTGCCTAGAGATCGGTCGGAAATGACGTCACTGTTACTTTGTCACCGTTACTGAAAACATACTGTCACCATTACGACGAACAGTGACAAAAAAGTAATACTTCCAAATTCACTGATAAGAATGCCCCCGTTAGACGTGACCCAGCAATGCTTGGAGTCGAAAATCATTGTTACGTCATAGTTTCGGATACCATGTCACTTTATCTAAAGAATTTGCCATATTTTCTGTTGAAATATGATAGAGGTCGCTAGTGATGTCCGCTTTCTTTCAGCCTTCCCTTGGCCCCCGCTTAAGGTATTTGTTTTGGATTTCGTTGTGCGTTTGCTCCTAAACAAAGAATTCGAAGCGATCGGATTGTAACAGCGATTTTGTCAGTATTATAAATTAGACAGTGATCCGCAGTTCCATGCTTCTTTCCAATTCCGTTACAGCTGTTAATCGGTGATTTTGACACCGTCTGAAGTGACTGTTACTTTCATGCAACTATCACCGTTGACACTATGAAAGGAAAATCACTGTTAAGCCCACCTCTACAACTGACTATGATTACTACTATCAATGATCGATAATCCTGAACTTGACCTGTACATTTGGCCCTCATTCATCAAACGATATGCTGCTTCACTAATTCACCAACCGTTGTTCTTCGAATATTTGATCATTATAAACCACCGTTACTATCCTATTCGTTTTTTGCGGGTGATGGGGGTTAAGGACCACCTTCAGCAACTCGATAGCAATAAACAGTTCGTCGCCCACCTCTAATTTAACACCACTTGTTCCAGGGAAGCGAGAGAGTTTGTCCCGTAAGAGATAAGCACAACATCCATGCCTCACCGGAATTCGAATCCAGACTCTTCTCGGACAAATGGTCATAAGCAGCAACCGCAAATCAATTAATTTATTCCACATAACTGAAAACAACATGACTGACCTCTCAGTGACGTACTAAAGAAATTAATAATTACTATATAGATATACGGTCGAGTCACATAATTGTGACCACCAGCTAATATCAAAAGTTACCGCCGTGCAACACGGACAACAGCTAGCCGGGCTGGGGGTGACTCAATAAGGTGTTGGAAAGTGTTCACAGGCATGTTGAGCCTTGCTGACTGCAGTGCATCTGACAGCTGCTGGAGGGTGCGTGGTGAAGGATCCATAGAGTGAACAACACGATCGAGGTGGTCCCACAGATGCTGAATTGGGTTTAAGTCTGGTGAATTAGGAGACCAGGGAAGTAATTTGAAGTCTTCATTGTGTTCTCTCAATCCGCCCCAGGGAAGACAATTAGCATGTATTGGTGTACGTGGTCTGCAAGGATGGATTCATAAAGATTTCGGTGCACAGTGCCTACCACAGGCATGAGTGAACCCAGGGAATGCCACGAAAACATTCCCCAGACCATAACACTGCCCCACCAGCTTCAGTTCTTCCAGCAGTGGGTGCAGAGTGTTTGCTCTCCGATGTTTCTCGTCTTATACGCCAACGTCCATCTGTTCAATGAAGCAGAAAACGTGACTCATCGGAGAAGGCAATCCTTTGCCAATCAGCAGAGGTCCAATTCCGATACTGCCGTGCAAATATAAGCCTTTTCTGCCGAGGAACCTTCGTTAGCATAGGTGCAGTGACCATTCGTCTATACATCGGAGCCCCAAACGCAGCAGGGTTCACTGAACTGTAGTTTTAGGCGCACTTCCGGTAGCCCCCCTGGTTCATTCACCTAGTGAGTTGCTCCATTATAGGGTGTCGATCTGCCCTCACTCACCTTCGAAGCCGACGTTCACCTCTCACATCAATGGCACGTAGTGCTCCGCAGTTTCCACGTCGTTTATTCTTAATGGTGCCATGTCTCCAAACACGATACACTTTAACCACTGCAGCACGCGAACAGTTCACAAACTGCGCTGTTTCAGAAATACTGCCACCCTTGGCCCAAAAGCCGATAATCATCCCTTTTTGCAAATCTGAGAAATCGCTCCTTTTATCCATGACAGCAACGAGTGATACGTTTTCAGAATGCCTACCCACACCTTCAATACCCTTCAAGCCACCTCAGGACACGTCACTTCTTTCATTGGCTACGCGCTGTTGACCTCAAAAGTAGGAGGTGGTCACAATTATGTGACTCGACTGTGTGTGTGTATATATACGTATGCACCCTACGGACAATGAAATTTGCGCACCAAGAAGGAAGCATCGGATTAAACTAAAATTTTACAGACGTAATGATACATATGAATGATGCACATGATAGCAAAAACAGACTGCAGGATAGTTACAGAGATCTTTCGCACGCATTCCGGTGATCTTCAATAGCGCTCCGCACTGCCTCATGCGGCGATACATGCTGGTTGGTTGGTTGGTTGGTTGATTTTTATGGCGCAAGGGCCATGTTTGGCCAAATAGCGCCAGACACAGAACTATCAGTGTGAGATTTTTACGATACATGCTGCAATACGGTCCCGCTTGGAGGTGAACATACGCCTGATTTTGTCCTGCGGCAGACTGGCCCACACATGTTGGACAGCTCTCTCCCTTTCTCGAACGAGTAGCCGTAAAGTCGGGGGGGGGACTACTTACAGCCTATCGAGTTGCTAACAGTGGTCGTTAAACCTTCAATAAAAAAATTGACCACAGATATTTTAGATGTTTTTTTTTTTTTATTGATGGTTTAGCGATCACCGTGAGTAGTTAATTTGGTTATAATCAGTCGCCCTTCCCTAATTTAGGGCCACTGGTTCCAGGGAAGGGAGACAGCCAGCGCCGTAAGACAAACACAACATCCATGCCTCACGGGATTTGAACCCGGACCAATCAGGGACGAATGATTATAAGCCAGCGCTTAGACCACTGCGCTACCATGGCGGCTGTTTTACAGTTGTCACAAACAGACTGGCCTACTCATGCTCAATAAGGGGCATGTCGGGGGAGCGGGAAGGCCATGTAATTGTCTTGACATGACGTAGGCAGTCCTAGGCAACCCGAGCCGTGTGATGGCGGGCATTATCCTGCTGGAATAGCGCACTTGGAATCCCGGCCAGGAACGGGAACACATGGAGCTGTAGGATCTCATCCACATACCGCTGGCCCGTCAATGATCCACGTACTACTACTAGAGCTGATCGGCTATCGTAGGCTATAGCTCCCCAGACAATAATATCTGGAGTGGGGGAGGTGTGGCGCTCGATAGCGAGGTTGGGATTGGGCCGTTGACCAGGGGACCTCTACACCCGGACACGATGATCATGTGTCCCCAAAACGGAGCGGCACTCATCGCTAAACACCACACGTTGCCAATCTGTGGCGTTCCACGTCACTCTGGTCTGGCACCACTGCAAACGGAGACGGCGAAGTTCCGGTGTTAATGGCAGCACACGCAAGGCACGCTGGGATCGCAGATTCACTTCTGCGCGGCGTTGGGAAATGGTTCGTGGGCACACAGGAGCCGCTACATGTGCCTGTATAGTGGACCTGGTCACCGTGGGATACGTTCGTGCCTGGCGCACGATCCGTCGATCCTCTCTAGCGGTCGTCCTGCTGGTCCGTCAAGAGCCACTCCGCCGTGTGGCAGTGCCGTCACGTGTCCGCTGCTCCTAAAATAAGTGGGATGATAAGGTCAGAACGATCAACGTGGCGAGCTACACGGCACGCCAACCACTCTGCGGTTTTCAGCCCAATGATCAGGCCTCTCTCCAAGTCCGTACGTTGCGTAAATCGACGTATCTGGAGTCTACCCGGCATTCTTGTCACTCTGCACTCTTGCTTGCGTCGGCCGGTGTTTTTCGTTTACATGGGGCATTGACTACAAGCCGGTTGCCGATTCGTTTTTGCAGCGCCACCGCAGGGTGTGTGGTCATGCTCAATCGCAGCAAACGTGGACCGTTTGTATACCAGTACGTACTCTAGCTATTTGCAAAGTTTCACGGTTGTATCATGTTTTCTTCTAGGTGTGCAAATTTCATTGTCTCTGATAGTATATATTGCTCAGCATGTAATGATACGATAAGCTACAAATTACTTTTATTTGCAAGCACGATAATATCGCCATAGCATGTAAGCGTAATAAATCAACAGGTATGTTTTCAGCTCGTCTTTTGTAAAAAAAGATCCTGCTTATTTTTCCGGTTTGCCCGTCCGTCTGTGGACACCCTGTCTCTGCAACTATTAGTCCGATTTTAATTTTTTTTTTTTTTTTTTTTGCATTGGAAAGCTTGAAATGTGTGAATGATGTTCCTTCATTTTTTTCTTTACGATGCACAATTTCGCAGTGTGAGATTTTTACGAATTTTACGTAAATGCAGATCATATCGAATTCTAAATATCTTTTACTTCATATATTTGCTTCTAAACTTTCGATTGAAAATAAGGTTTTACCTTTCGATTCCATTTATGTTAAAAACTATTTTAAGTATAGCCACTTTTTACACGTTACGTATAGATTTTACGCTACGGGCGTAAAACTAAACTTCGTTTTTCCTGATATCTCTGCTTCTAAAACTCTCATTCGAAAAATTCTTTCTACAGGGATATAGCTCCTGATGAGAAATCTTTTGTATGTCATTTCTGATTTTTGGTAAGAATAGTTTGGCCACCAGGGGACGGTAGCGCTAATTTCTACTTCTGACGAATTTACAGCAAATCTGAGCTTCTAATATCTCGATTGAAAAAAGTCGTTCGTGAACCGATACTACTCACGTATAGATAAACATTTTAGGGATATTTTCTTCATAGAAAAATGCATTGTTTCTCCGCCAGGGGGTGTAGATATATATCTTATTTTTGTCAACATACCTGCTTTTAGGAGTCCTATTTAAAAAGTTTTCTTTGTTTCATATTGTTTCTAGGTCAAAATGTTTTTCATACATTTCAAAATTTTCGCGAAATTCATACTTTCCGTTAGGGGTCGTTCAGGTAAACTACGTTTTTCCCTACATCTCTGCTTCAAAAACTCCGATTTCAAAAATTCTTCCTGTATCGCATACAGTTCCTCATGGGGAATTTTTTTAAATACTATTTAATATTTGGTAAAGAATGTTCTGGCCACTAGGGGGCGTAAGGGCTAATTTCTGCTTCTGATGTATTTGCAGCAAAATCTGAGCTCCTGAAAACCTGACTGAAAAAATTATTTCGTGAACCGATACCTCTCACATCAAAACACTTTTTGAGAATACTTTCTCCTTAAAATAATGCATGGTTTTCCCGGGGAGGTGGGGGGGGGGCGAGCGCTTCTGCTGCTAACTGTTTCTCCTATAATTTTTCCTAACGCACCAGTTAGCCACCAGAGGGCGTAATTTCACGTTTCCGTTTACAGCAATATCTGCGGGATTAAATACCCCATTGAAAAACTTTTTTCTTCGGTCAGATACTACTGTTTTTCATACCGGTGCCATTGACTTAAATACCGGTTCCATTGAATAGCTTTGATAAATTTAATTCGTGTCAGAACGGTTTCAAAAGACGCGCTCATTAAAACCAAAAATTGTGTCATCTTTTTTGTTTTAATCTCAATGTAAAAGGATGTAAATTTGAGCATGAATTTTCTCAATAATGCATCTCAGGGGCTTCTAAAGAAATGTTAGACCAAACAGTAATTTTTCATCAGTTATATGTCATTAGATGCAAAATTCAATGGAAATTTCAAAAATGTCCTAGTTTTTCCTGTAGCTACTTCTGTTCTTAAGATATGACATAAAATATGGGGTCTGCAAAATACATTGAAATTCATGTTAGCTGCGTATCAGTTGTTACTGCCAAGCATAGACATTATTTTACCTGTTTGACTGCTTCCTAATGCTCTCCTAATCCCACTCCAGCCTTTATAAGGGTTGACCCAGAGTTACTAGATCATTTCCCGGGTACTGGCCCCCCGGTAATAAATAAGAGCGTCTTTCTCCCCTTTCTTCCTCACTTCCGTGTCACTTTCCTACCGGGCACTCTAGCCCAAATCTCCAAGCTTCCTGTTTCTAAGGGTTGTATAAGACCTGGGATCAGACACTCCCTTCCTAAAATACTCTACATATGATCTGATCTGATCTACTAGATCATTGACAGCTTCCACACGAAAAGGGTTGACGCAGAACTACTAGATCATTTCCAGCTACCACACGAATGAAGCTAGACAATGCCTTAAGCAGCTAGCTCCACTACTCCACCGGAGAAGCTTCCTTATATCACGGGACAAAGCACTGCTCTACAAGACGGTGTTAGGTCGGTGCTTACCTTTGCCTCCCCCATCTGGTTAGGTATTAGTATTAATCAGCGAGAGAGAATCGAGAGGGTGAAGAGCCGAGCACTTCGTATGATCACTGGGGCTGCCCTTTGGACCCCACTTCGGAACCTGAGGAACACACTTGGAATTGAGAAGGTACATGAGTTTTCCACCAGAATCTCCAAGAAGTTCTTCAAGAAAGCGGAAACCCACCCTAATGAACTTATTAGGGACGCGGTTGATTACAATCCCAGCTAATTCCTTAGGTATCCCAGAACTAAGGCGATGATTTTTGACCCCTTGACAGAGAAAGTAAGTATGTGATCAATGGTGAGTGTTAGACAACTTCCCCACCCTTCTTTTTCAGATTGGCATGGAGATGATGAGAATTCATTGCTGCCCGGCACTTGGATTTGATCTCGGTAAGTTGCACTCACTCCCTGGTGCGCCGGCAACCGGTTGGAGTTATGGTTCTCTGATGTTGTACGGAGCTTGGTTCTCTTTCCACTTTCCCTTGCCCCTTTCCCCCGGACTGCTGTCACCGTTCACTATTTGAAAGATATGTCACCCTGTACTTTTTACTCAATTTTCTGTTTATTTTTCCTATTGAGTTCACTTACTCAGATCTCCTGGCTTCCTATTTCTAAGGGTAGTTTCAGACCTGGGGTGAGACACTCCCTTCCTAAAACTTCTTGAAATATCGTATCGTAGCGTACTACATTATTTTCAGGGCCGCGGATGGCCTGGTGGTCAACTTTCGTGTCTGCCACGCAGGAACCTCAGGTTCGATCCTGGGCAGGTACGAACGTTCGAACTACTAAATATCCGCCGTGCGTATGATGGGCATGTTAAGTCGTCGGACCCCGAGGGATACTGGTCCCCCGGCAATAAATAAGAGCATCTCTCTCCCCCTTTCTAACTCGCTTTTATGTCACTTTCCCATCGGGCACTCCAGCCCAAATCTCCTAGCTTCCTATTTCTAAGGGTTGTTTAAGACCTGGAGTCAGATTTCCCCTTCGGAAAATTCTCTCGACATGATGATGATCTACGCGAGTTTTATAATAGTCGCTTCTTGTTGTCATTAGGGTAGAATTTGTGTACATTCTCAATAACGGTTAAAACTGCGAAATTGTCATCAGCGGACAGAGTAAAAATAGTTGTTCTGCATGCAGAGGAGTATTCTTCGAGACAAATCGCTGAAAGAGTGGGCTGTAATTAATCTTCAGTTATTAGGCTCCTGAAGAAAGTAAAATACACTGCTGATATTAAAAATATGCTTCGCAGTGGAAGTCCCAGATTCACTACTATAACCAGGCAGGACAGTGTGCTCAGAAAGCTAAGTTTGCCAGACAGGAAGCTCAATTCACCTGAATTACTTTAAAGATGGTCCGAGCCGCCCCGGTGGCGTAGTGGTCTAAGCGATGGCCTCTGATCAGTCGTCCGGGTTGGAATCCCGGTGAGGCATGGATGTTGTGTTTGTCTTACGGCACTGGATCTCTCCCTTCCCTGGAACCAGTGACCCTAAATTAGGGACGAGTGACTGCTTATAGCCCATTGAGTTGCTCACGGTGGTCGTTAAACCTCCATTCAAAAGAAGAAAAAGATGGTATGACGGGACTGATGTTACTGTTAGTACATCTACTGGTAGGTGGAGTCTGCTTCATTACGCTTACATGGCTGTGAAGGCAGGCGTAAACCACTCTTAACTGCAAATCAAAGACAACATAGACTTCAGTGTGCAAAATAGCATGTATCATGAACAACTAAGCCATATGAAAATGTCCTTTTCAATTATGAATCAGAATTTTGCCTTAATGGGAATCCAAGTAGTGCCCGTGTAAGGAGATTCAAGCAGGAAGAATTCCATCCAAGTTGCTTAGTGAGGCCAGTGTTAAGCATCCGGTGAAGGTCATGGTTTGGAGCTGCATGTGAGAACATTGCGATGCGAACCTGCATATTGTCGATGGTACACCAAATGCCCAGAAATACATCTGGATATTGGAAAAGAAGATGCTGTCATCACCTAGAAGACTTTATGATAGTAATTTTATTTTTCAAGAGGACAATGCACCCTGTCATCGTGCAAAACTAGTGAAAAACTGGTTTCAGGAAAAAAATGCTCAGCATCTTGATTGGCCACCACACTAACCGGACTTAAACCCGATCGAAAATGTTTGGTTCAAAGTGCCGTATGAACTATCAAAAAAGAAGTCAACAACCAAAATTCATTGAATATGTAATTCAAATATGGAATCGTATTGTTCAACCCAATCTTTTACAAAACCTTGTTCACAGTATGCAATCAAGATGCAAACCTGTGATTAAAGCTAAAGTTTGGGCAACAAAATATTAGGTACACTTTATCATTTTGCTGCATTATATGTATTTCTGTATTTAAATGTCATTTCCTTCCTTATGAATTACAAAAACAATATTTTGCTGTATACCTAAGTATTGGATAAACGATTAAATTTTTTAAATAATTTCGACTCGGTCATGTTTTTTGAAATGTATCTTAAAAACAGAAGTAGCTACAGGAAAAGCAAAAACATTTTTTTGGAAATCTCCGCTAAATTTTCCACCTAATGACATATAAATGATGAAATTGCAATAAAGATTAAATAGTTAAAAAAAGTCAAACTTAAAACTTCACTGCCTTTGCAGGTGATGCAATACTTTTCACACCACTGAAAAAGGATTAAATTAACATTTCTGAGCTTACCCAAATTAAAAGATTTAAAACGGCCATTCAGCAGTAGTTGAAGTTTTTTCCAAGGGCAGGACGAAAGTTTAGCAGCTCAAAGAAGTATCTGTACATTTACATATTTACGAAAACATACTTACAACTTTTCAAAATAATCTCCATGAACATCTACACAATTTTGTGTTCCATTTTACCCAATTCGCAAAATAATCCCTAGCCCTTCAAATTATATTTTGAATATCTCAAAAACTATGCTAGCACAAACGACACGGTTTGTGGCACAAAACAGCACAAACGTAGCACAAACGAACGGCACTGTTGAATTTTGAATTTCCGGAGGGGGGGGGGGGCTAGGCAAATGGTTCACCCCCAAATTTGGGTGTTTAATATCTCGAAAACTAAGCTAGCATAAACGTCACGGTTTGTGGCACAAACGTAGCACAAACGAATGACACTGTTGAATTTTGAATTTGCGGGAGTGGAGGGCTGAGCATTTCCCCATCCCTACAAAATTAAATTTTAAGTATCTCCAAAGCTATGCTAGCACAAACCTGGCACAAGCGAATGGCACTGTTGAATTTTGAGTGTGCAGGGGTGGGGTGCTGGGCAAATGGTCCTCCCCGAAATTTGGATATTTAATATCTCGAAAAATAAGCTAGCACAAACGACACGATTTGCGACACAAACCAGCATAAACGAAGCGCAAACGAATGGCAATGTTGAATTTTGAATTTGCCGGCGTGGGGGGCTGACCATTTCCCCAGCTCCACCAATTTATATTTTTAATATCTCAAAAACTAAGCTAGCACAAACGACACGGTTTGTGGCACAAACGAATGGCATTGTTGAATTTTAAATTTGCCAGCGTGGGGCTGACCATTTCCCCAGCCCCCCCCCAATTTATATTTTGAATATCTCAAAAACTAAGCTAGCACAAACCAGCACAAACGTAAAACAAACGAATGGCACTGTTGGATTTTGAATTTGCCGGGGTGCGGGGCTGACCATTTCCCAGCCCCCCAATTTATATTTTGAATATCTCAAAAACTATGCTAGCACAAACGACACGGTTTGCGGCACAAACCAGCACAAACGTAGCACAAACGAATGGCACTGTTGAATTTTGAATTTGCCGAGGTGGGGGCTGACCATTTCCCCAGCGACCCCCAATTTATATTTTGAATATCTCAAAAACTATGCTAGCACAAACGACACGGTTTGCGGCACAAACCAGCACAAACGTAAAACAAACGAATGGCACTGTTGAATTTTGAATTTGCCGGGGTGGGGGGCTGACCATTTCCCCAGCCCCCCAATTTATATTTTGAATATCTCAAAAACTATGCTAGCACAAACGACACGGTTTGCGGCACAAACCAGCACAAACGTAGCACAAACGAATGGCACTGTTGAATTTTGAATTTGCCGAGGTGGGGGGCTGACCATTTCCCCAGCCACCCCCAATTTATATTTTGAATATCTCAAAAACTATGCTAGCACAAACGACACGGTTTGCGGCACAAACCAGCACAAACGTAGCACAAACGAATGGCACTGTTGAATTTTGAATTTGCCGAGGTGGGGGGCTGCCCATTTCCCCAGCGACCCCCAATTTATATTTTGAATATCTCAAAAACTATGCTAGCACAAACGACACGGTTTGCGGCACAAACCAGCACAAACGTAAAACAAACGAATGGCACTGTTGAATTTTGAATTTGCCGGGGTGGGGGCTGACCATTTCCCCAGCCCCCAATTTATATTTTGAATATCTCAAAAACTATGCTAGCACAAACGACACGGTTTGCGGCACAAACCAGCACAAACGTAGCACAAACGAATGGCACTGTTGAATTTTGAATTTGCCGAGGTGGGGGCTGCCCATTTCCCCAGCGACCCCCAATTTATATTTTGAATATCTCAAAAACTATGCTAGCACAAACGACACGGTTTGCGGCACAAACCAGCACAAACGTAAAACAAACGAATGGCACTGTTGAATTTTGAATTTGCCGGGGTGGGGGCTGACCATTTCCCAGCCCCCCAATTTATATTTTGAATATCTCAAAAACTATGCTAGCACAAACGACACGGTTTGCGGCACAAACCAGCACAAACGTAGCACAAACGAATGGCACTGTTGAATTTTGAATTTGCCGAGGTGGGGGCTGACCATTTCCCCAGCCACCCCCAATTTATATTTTGAATATCTCAAAAACTATGCTAGCACAAACGACACGGTTTGCGGCACAAACCAGCACAAACGTAGCACAAACGAATGGCACTGTTGAATTTTGAATTTGCCGAGGTGGGGGCTGCCCATTTCCCCAGCGACCCCCAATTTATATTTTGAATATCTCAAAAACTATGCTAGCACAAACGACACGGTTTGCGGCACAAACCAGCACAAACGTAAAACAAACGAATGGCACTGTTGAATTTTGAATTTGCCGGGGTGGGGGCTGACCATTTCCCCAGCCCCCCAATTTATATTTTGAATATCTCAAAAACTATGCTAGCACAAACGACACGGTTTGCGGCACAAACCAGCACAAACGTAGCACAAACGAATGGCACGTTTTTTGAATTTGCCGAGGTGGGGGCTGACCATTTCCTCAGCGACCCCCAATTTACATTTTGAATATCTCAAAAACTATGCTAGCACAAACGACACGGTTTGCGGCACAAACCAGCACAGATGAATGGCACTGTGGAATTTTGAATTTGCCGGGGGAGGGGGGGCTGGCGAAATGTACCTAAGTATACCACCTATCCTAAACATCACTGGAGACCAGGTACATCCTTTCGTGACAACGGTATGCTCCTCTAGCAGTTCTTTCTTTCAAAGAGTAATGCGCCATGTAACAATACTCGGAATGTTGAAGAATGGTCCGCTGAATATGAAGAAGACTTCCAGGTGTTTCCATTGCTTCCGAATTCCTCAGATATCGTGTATTCTAGGTTTTTGTCGAAACAGCAAATCTGATCTTCAGCAAGACTCAACCTCGGAATTTACAAGAGTTAAAGGATCTGCTGGAAATTTACAAGAGTTAAATGATAGATTGATACCAGATACTACAAGACATCTTTAGAAATTTTCTAGCGTCCATTCCTCGCGGAGAGAGAGCAGTTTTGACGGTACAGGGAGGAGCAACATCAAAATAGGCAGGCAGTCATGATGTTTTGGCTCTTGGGCGCATATGATCTATAGTTGTAGAGGAAATTTGTTTCTTTTTTTAAATTTTGTTTGGTTGCATTTTGGAAGGCCCTAAGGGTGCTAAACTGCTCTTCAAACAGTGACTATCGGAATCTTCGGTGCGATGGAACTCTACCGAAGAATAATGTCTTGTACTTATTTTCTTTGTGCATGCACTAGACTTTTCTAGCGACACGTTAGAGGACATAATGTTCGCAATTTCGAAAGAGGCATTTTAAAGAGGTTGTTAAAACAATAACTTCTTTCTGTACGATAGGTTATTTGAAATCGGTAATTTGGGCATTTTTTTCATTTCTTTTCAAATTGTTCCTTGGGTACTGAAACGATGAAAGTTTTCAGTCTTTAGCCCGATTTAATGATTAAAAGATGAGAAATATATACAATTAAAACCATGAGCACTTTCGGGGCAGCGGCTCTTCCGATGTAATAAATAGAGACATATTTAATCTATATATAATATAGATCATTGCATTGTGGGAAGCATGGTAAGTTATTAGCCAATAGTAATTTACATGCGCCAAAATGTTGCGTATACTGTTGGCCCAATGGTCTGTGAAGAAATCATGGAAATATATTATAGAAATAAGAAATGGTGTAGGGTGGGGTGAACATTCAATTTTAAGTTTATATTACAATTTATAATTTACTGTTTTAATAAGGGATTTCCAAACGTTATGTAACTCATAGGGGGTATGTTCATTACAACATTGCTCACCGGAAGCCTATATATACACTTTCTGCATTTAAAAGGTCACCAGGTTTATTAGGAGTATTAATTATTGTTACATCACTCCAGTCGGGATTAAGATCATCTTGTATAACAGATTTGGCTAGGGATGTACAATACGTGCCTGTTTTAATATTGTATTTATGTTCTTTAATTCGTAATTCAATATTCCGTTTTGTAGAACCCACATAATTAGAAACTGCTTGTCCTGTAGCTGCCTTAACCAGCGGGATATTGTAAATAATACCCCACTGTCCCATTTTGCTGTTCCATTCACGATCCTTACGAACTACTGAAAATAAATTTCGTGTTCGTGAACCAAATTTCAAGCCATATGGTTTACATAATTAAGGCTCTAGTTAAATGTGGATTATATTGCATAGAGCCAACATATATGGAATTGCACTTGGAGTTTCTTAACAGGGTAGTATGTATGGCATATTTGATCTTCCCAAAACCTTGCCTAATCAGATATTAAGGGAACTCGTTGCTCAGCTAAACCAAAAATGTAGTTAACTTCTTACTGAAATGATTCAGTGGTTGATGAATGTGAGTGAGCTCTTCTAAACAAATAGAATAATGCTGTCAATTTATGTTGTTTAGGGTGTGATGAATAATAAGGTATTAAAACAGGTGTATGACAGGGTTTTCTATGTACACAAGTGGTAATGCAATTAAGGCTATAGTTCTTACGAATAAGAATATCCAAGTAAGGTGAGCAGTTTTTAGCTTCAAATTCTATCGTGAGCGTGATAGTTGGAAACATGAATGATAGTTCGTTGGCGAATAAGCATACATCATCCCGGTTGTGAGGCCATGCAACCAGGATGTCGTCAACGTACCTTAAATAAAGCAACGGACGGCGAGGGAAAGAACTAAGGACCTGATTTTCAATGTGCTGTAACAAGATTTCAGCTAGAACAGCAGACAGAGGGGAGCCCATTGGGGAGCCCTCCAACTGCTGATAAATGCTGTCTTTAAATTTGAAATATGAACGTTTCTAACAAGACGAAGTGCGTTCATAATAGCATTGATTTTTGAACTCGTTATATGGGAATCAGCAAGTTTTACCTCAATAAGCTGATGTGTGGCCTCAACAGGCAAATTAGGGTACAATGAGATCACATCAAGAGATGCCAAAATGAAAGGCTGCGATTGTGGCTGAAGCGATCGCAGTCTTTCTATAGCCTTTGTGGAACTTTTAATAGAATAAAGTGAATCCACAGTATAAGTGGCTAGAAATTGGGCCAAGGCTTTTTCTAAGGGTCTGTTGGGGCTAACGAAACCCGACACCAGAGGACGAATGGGAAAATTTTCTTTATGTAATTTAACCCGTCCGAACATATCAGGCACACGATAGCCGGGGGAGGGGTGAATGCATGTGAAAAACCTTCAGGGAAAGAATAAGCCTTTTTTAGTCTTTGAAGAGCCGCTACCGTGGCCTGACTAGGATCACTTTGGTTTTGTGTAAAATAGTGTCAATAACTTCATGCATTTTCTGAACATAGTCACAATTATTCAATAACACAATATGATTAGATTTGTCTGCAAGTACAATAGACAAGTCATTATTGTTTTTGAGTTCAACTAATTGTCTTCGCTCTTGAATAAAATCAGGTTGTGGGATAGGGTAACAAAAGTCATGTTGTAAGGTATGGGCCATTATCACTCTGGCGTAATACTTATGCTGTTCAGGAATACATTTGACTATGTTTTCCACCTGGGTAATAGTGTTCAGTATGGATCCTTTCGTTTGTGGATAAGAGAATTTGGCTCCCTTATTTAAAGCCTTGGTTTGCTGACTGTTAACTTCAGTATTACTGAGATTTTAAAACTTTGTTAGAGCTGGGTGTTCCGGGCTACCATGGTAGGTACAACGGTAGTCAGTTCGTTTTCCAACACTTTTGTCGACCAACATACACAGTTTTTTGATATGGGTGCAAGTCAGTCTCGATTTTATTCTTAAATTAGCAGAAGTAATGATGAGCCCCTGATCTACAATAGCAGGGTGTTCATTTTTGACATAAGTTAGGTGAGCAAAGTAGCACTTACGGTTTAGAAGATCCAATAAACCTCTTTTGTTGCGTATAACCCTTGATAGCCTTTTATTTTCGACGATCCTGAGTATTCGATTGTCATGCCATGATAGTCCTTGAGTATGGATTTGCAGAAATCGTAGAAACACTCCCAAGTCCCTACAATTTAACAGAAAATATAAGTGGGTTTCCTCCTTGGCCAAGCTGAGACGCAGGTTTCTAAAAGTAGATACTGCTGATTTCCACATGCTTATGTGAATTTGAATAACTATAATCATGTGGTACAATGATCAACAAATATTGTAGACTCGTGCGACATTAATCATTGAAACGATGAAAGTTTTCCGTCTTTAATACGATTTAATGATTAAAATATGAGAAATATACACAATTAAAACCATGAGCAATATTTGTAGATCATTGTTCCTTGGGGATGTTTACATTTCTGATGAAGTGTCATAAAAAAGAAAAAAAAACTGGTATGCTTTTCTAACACCCTGTTGGTCTTCCTCGCGATCAGATAACGGCAGCAACGAAATGGGGCATGGATTACATGAGCTCTCTGTAGTATTGTGGAGACAATGTACGCCACCATGCTTTCTGAAGCGTCGCACAATTCTGTAATATTCGCCGGTGGAAGATTCCTGGCTTTGATGGTACGTTGAACAGCATCCCAAATCAAATGTTTTCGATGGAGTTTAAATCCGGCGAAGGAGGGGGTCAAGTCAGAATGCCAAAGTCCTTGGAATGTTCCTTCAGCCATAATCAGTCAAATGTGGACGTGTGCGGACGCGCATTGTCTTGATGGAAGAGGTCGCACCTGGCGGAGCTCATACAGCATAAAACGTTTCAGATATGTATCAGTAATGTTACAATCTCTCATTTTCGTTACACTTTCAGTGATATCTTACAATTACGTTTCAGCAACATCTATTTTGTAACATAACTCTTTGTACGTTACGGTTACGTTAAAAGTAGCATTCACCGATACTACTGCTTTATAGTTTCCATTGTACATAATTGCTATCTTGCCGCCCCGGTGGCGCAGTGGTCTAAGGCGTTGGCCTCTGATCATTCGTCCGAACGGGGTCCGGGTTCGAATCCCGGTGAGGCATGGATGTTGTGTTTGTCTTACGGCACTGGCTCTCTCCCTTCCCTGGAGCCGGTGACCCTAAATTAGGGACGGGCGACTGCTTATAGCCCATTGAGTTGCTCACGGTGGTCGTTAAACCTCCAATCAAAAAAAAAAAATTGCTATCTTGATGTTACATTCCGGCGATATTTAAGATTTTTGATTTCGCAACGGCGTGGCTGCGCATGCGCATATATGCCATTTCACCCAAGCACTCTCGCATGGTCGTTCCATGTGCTACTGGGATATTCTTTGGTGATACTGTCGTGCTCGAGTTAGCTGGGTGTAGGAAAACTGGCAACATAAATTTTAAGGGGCCGTATAAGAATTGCATATTTGACCACTTCGTGGCCACGTCCCCCCAGAGATTAGTTATCTGAGTCATATAAAGTTTTCGTAATTTCATCTTTTCTTAATTGCGATTATTAATGTAATTCTTTATAAAAAATGTTTGTGATCTACAACTGAATAAAAGATTTCAGGGTTTACAAACTACAAGTCGGCAAATAATAATCTAAGGGCATGTGCTGACAGGAAAACTGTCGGGGGGGGGGTAATACCATAAGAGATAAAGAATTTCTGGTCCGACAGGGAGATTTTCAGCATTTACAAGCTATAGCTCGACACATTATCTGAGGGCATGTGCCTACTCAGCAAACCTGTCGGGGGAATGAAAGAGAATGGTTAGGGGCTTAATACCAGAAGTGTAAAATACAAAGAATTTCTGGTCCGATCGGGTGATTTTCAGCATATACAACCTACAAGTCAACAAATTATCTGAGGGCATGTGCTGCCTCAGGAAACCTGTCCGGGGGGGTTACACCAAAAGTATAAAACAAAGTATTTCTGTTTGTAAATGCTGAAAATCTCCCGATCGGCAGAGAAATTCTTTATATTCCACACTTTTGGTATTACCCCTCTCCTCCGGACAGGTTTCCTGGGTAGGCACATGCCTTCAGATAGTTTGTTGAGTTGTAGCTTGTAAACGCTGAAAATCTCCCGATCGGACCAGTTCTTTATATTTCATATTTTAGGTTTTAAGCACCCCCCCTCTTGGATAAGTTTCCTGGGTTTGCACATAGTCGCAGAGAATTTGTTTAGCTGTAATTTATAAACCTTGAAAAATATCGTAAATCAGAAAATACGAAATTATGGAAATGTTATGTGTGTCAGATAACCAATCTCGGGAGACGTAGCCACGGAGCAATCCATAACGCAATTTTTATACGGCCCCTTAAAATTTTTGTGGCCAGTTCTCCGCTTTGTCTTTGGCCCGAAAATCATGGAAATGTCAAAATTTCTTACTGAAAATGAAATATTTAAAAAATATATTTTGTGAACAATAGTTGCTCAAGTAGTGGGGAATATATCCACACGAAATGAGTTTATGCAGAACAGGGCCGCGGGTGGCCTAGTGGGCAACGTTCGTGACTGCCACGGAAAGGACCTCAGGTTCGATCCCAGGCAGGTACGAACGCTCGATCCACTAAATATCCGCCATGCGTTGGATGGGCACGTTAAGCCGTCGGACCCCGGGAACTCCCCCCCCCGGTAATAAATAAGGGCGTCTTTCTCTTCCTTTCTACTTAGCTTCCGTGTCACTTTCCTATCGGGCACTCTAGCCCAAATCTCCTAGCTTCCTATTTCTAAGGGTTGTTTAAGACCTGGGGTCAGGCACTCCTTCCTAAAATCCTCTACATATGATCATTTATGCAGAAGAATTTTATGGCACAGAAATTCCAGTGTGTCCAGTTGTTCGTGTGGCCAGTTCTCCAGTGGCCAGTTCTCCAGTGGCCACTTCTCCATACCCGGAGTTGACTAGTTAGTGTACACTAGTGTCCGTCCTTAAGTTTTGCACGCCAGTGTATAATATCTTAGTACGTTTGCTGGTTTTGAATAAAAAAAGTCTAAATAAAAGTAGTAGTTAGTTTGTAAAGGTTACAAAAAAAATAATGTTGATATATTGAGAAGTTTAACGACTACGCAAGTTTTGAGAAAAAGAAATAGAGTAAGATATGCATTAAAAGGTACATTTCGTTGATTAATCATGAAGAAATTTAAGTCATCCTACAGAAAAAGAAAATGATCCGTGGAAAAAATATTGCATTTCTAATAAATAACGTATTCGCAAAGCATCGGCCTTCTCGTTAGTTCCTACAGAACGCTGTAAGGCGAGTCGTCCCATGGTCGAGTTGGATAATGCGTCTGCCTAGAAACCCGTTGGACAAGGATTCGAACCTGGCGTGATCTTCGAGGGTTTGTATTTCCTTGAAAAAAAAACCAAAAGATATCGGTGAGACCATGCGGGGAGGTAAAAAAATTGACGAGCAAAACATGTTCAGTAAGACTACGTGGCACACAATATGTTTGGCGAACAAAACATGTTCGGTAGGACCACGCGGCAAACAATATGTTATGGTTGAACACAAAGAGAAAATGGCGGACCAAAATATGGTAAGGAATATCACGTGGAAAACCAATGGCTGCGACTGACATCATAATCGACCACATCCGTCCTTGAGGCAGCATGTGGACGGCTTTCTTTACAGAAACCCCTTTTATTACGTAACACTAACATGATGATGCCACAAATATCTTTCAAATACGTAACAGTAACATGACGTTGGTATGTTGAAGTTACAAAGACCTTTCATTGTAACGTATCGGTTATGTTTCAAAGTTATGTAACGTTTGCGGACATTTTGCCGTAACCGTAAGTTTTCTGAAACATTACTGTAACGTTGCGCAACGTATCTGATAAGTCTCAACGTTTCAGTGCTACGTACTTGTAAGATACGAAATATTCTGTGCTGTGTGGGAGTGGATGCCTGATATCAACGGGTGCAAATTATCCACAAGGATGGTTACCTTGAAATGGATGAGTGGTGTCATGTCCACAAGGATGGTTACCTTTTCGTTGGAGTTTAAATCCGGCGAACGAAGGGGGTCAATTCAGAATGCCAAAGTCCGTGGAATGTTCCTTCAGCCATAATAAGTCGAATGTGGACGTGTGCGGAGGCGCATTGTCGTGATGAAAGAGGTCGCACCCGGCGGAGTGGATGCATGACATGAACGGGTGCAAATTATCCTCAAAGATGGTTACGCAGCCTACACCGCTCAGGGCGGTCTGTAGACGTATGATAAGTCCTAATGTGTGCCAGATAAAAACGCCCCACACAATCACAGAGCCACTTCAAGCCTGTACTGGGGATCCATCAAGCATGTGGGATCCATTGCCTCGTTGTGTTGTCGCACCACCCGCAGTCGGTCATCTGCCTGAAACAATTTGTACCGCAATTCGTCGGACCAGGCTACACGGTTCCAATAATCTCGCTGCCAATGGTGATGTTCTTAAGACACGGCCTTGTGTCTTCGGGTCAGCAACGGGCACCTGCGTGGGTCGTCAGCTGCGGAACCCCATAGAACACAGGGAACGTTGCACTGTCCGAACGCTGATGCTACTACTGGCCCCAACATTGAATTGCACTGCGATTTGCGGCAATGCTGCACGCCTGAGAAATGTTAATTTGCATGCCAGACGTCGCTGTCCACGATGATCGTCCAGACCACACCGGTCTTTCTGGATTTCCCCCTGAGTTTGTGTAGCTGAGGAACACTCACAAAATTCTTGACGTTGAAAACCCAAATTTCGTGGTAATTTCCAAGATGGAATGATCCATCTTCCTGGCGCAGACTATGATACCACGTTCCAAATCGTGGTAATTTCCAAGATGGAATGATCCATCTTCCTGGCGCCGACTATGATACCACGTTCCAAATTGCTTAAATAAGCTGCCATTTTAACTGCGGATGCTGCTACCTGAGCTTGCGGAGATACCTTCCTCCATGTGTACATTGCTTGCGGACGATACAATTTTCCGCATGAGTGTGGTGGCATGTAATCAAGTGTCTAAGAGCACTCACGCACGTGTATTTACAATACCAATAACTTCTGTGTGATGCAGAACGAGAGAAAAACTTTGACATGTCCTCCTATCTAACACTTGGATCGTTTTCGACTCGGCGGTTCAAACGTATGAAGGTCACTGTGCATGCAATGATTCATGTGACACGTGGTGTACCACTTGCAGCTCAAATGGTAGTAGCAATGGGAAAGGGACGAGATTTGGTCCCCTTGGAAAAATGCGTGATCACTGGATGCAGAGCAAAGCGTGGCAGTATCCGGGGAACAGTGAATGTCATAGTTAGAATGTACCGAGAGTGTATGGCAAGAGGCGCAAAGCATAACCATCGGGGGAGGGGGGTTGAACGGCCACCGATGCTTAATTCTCAGGGGCAGAATCGACTCCGCCGTATTGTCAGGAAAAACAGGCATGCTACCTCGGGAGAGCTAATCATGTGCTGCAACTAGGAAGCACAGAGACTGCCTACACCGTTATTGGGGGGAAAGAAAAGTAAAACCGTTTTGGGGGAAGCTAAATTTGTGGAGCAGTTGTGAGGTGTTTATGTACGTTCAACGTAAAGTAAGTGTATGCATAAGTGAATGAACTATTCGCCTTTAACTTATGAAGGTGCTTTTGTCTTCCAGATTTGCAGAACAAAATGAGTGACATAAAACCCGAGGAGAGACATGTTCGTTATTGTATGTTGTATGAATTTCACAAGGGGAACAATTCAACCGTGGCCACCAATAACATTTGCGCTGTTTATCCGAATGTGTTAAATGTCCGCAACTGCCAGCGTTCGTTAGTCCGGTCAATGAATTTTGACCTCCCTGATGCCCCTCGTGCAGGAAGGCCTAAGGAGCTGGACAATGACTTCATGTGTGCAACCGTTGAGGCAGATCCTCCTCAAACCATTGATGAACCACAGTACTTCATCGACTATAGCTACTAGAGATTTAAGAAAATCGTGAATGGGTAGTGGAAGACTGAAAGAAAGTTGACTGCACTGATGAATTAACTTTCCTACAGCATCGGGTTAAACATCCAATAACAAAAATTGGTAGTGGCTCAAGGAGGACTTACACCCAATATTAGCTAAGTGAACTTAAAGTTTTTCTGCAGTGTACATCGAAATGACATTAAAAGGCTGGTTTTAATGAAAACATGCCTCCTACTTTTTCCTGGTTCACTTAAACAGGGCTCGTCCAGTCTTAACTTTCCTTGCGATTAATTTCGCATTGTGTCAATTATACAGGGTGTCCATAAAGTCTTTCCTACATTACAAAAATTAATAAACAAAATGTATTGCTGGTACAAGAAAGGAATTGCACGACAATGATGGTGCAGAAGTAAAGTTTTCTTTCCACTGTCAGTACACCTCCACGTGGGCGCCATTTGTGGCCCGGAGGACATCTAAGTGATATTCGATTTCACGCCATGTTTTGTTTAACATCTCAGCAGAGACAGAACTAATGATGGCCGTTATTCTTCTCTTAAACTTCTCAATATCCGGGACACTGCAGGAGTAAACTTGGTCTTTCACATAACCCCACAGGAAAGAATATTATGACGGGCGATGAAGGTGGCCATGTCATGAAAGTGTCGCGGTAAATCCATCTGTCCGGAAATGTGGCATTCAAGAACTCACGAACCATTATTGATCAATGTGATAGGGCACCGTCTTGTTGGAAAATAACCGAAGGTGGATGCAACTGTGATGCTACAAAAAGTTTTAGCCTGTTCAGGTACACGTTACACATTACCGTGGGCTGTGTAAAAAAGAAGGGTCCGATGATTCTGTCATTCATCAGGCCGCACCATACGTTCACTTTCGGGCTGGCCCTCTGTTGTTCGATGACATAATGGGGATTTTCTGATCCCCAGATTCGCACATTGTGCCTGTTTACTGTACCAGAGACGTGGAATGTGGCTTCACCTGAGAAATGGACACGGTGCAGATAATCACTATCACAGTGCAGATAATCGCTGCAACATCAGGCTGAAGAGCTTGCACGGTGCAGATAATCGCTGCAACATCAGGCCGGTCATCAGGCTGAAGAGCTTGCACGATCTGTATCTTATAAGGATACAGACGAAAACCTTTGTGTATAGTTTCGTGAACCGTGACACAGGGAATTCCAGTTTCCAGTTAAGCACGAGTAATGGATTTCCTGCGGCTACGCAGAAATATCTCCTGAAAAGCTGCAGCTGTCTCTTGTGTAACCGGTTATCGGCCCCCTCGGGGAGATCGCCAGCACTACCCCTCGCTTTAAAATTTTCATACCAAGATTTTATGGGGCTTTTTTTGGCCCTGTGGTGATCGCCTGTGCTCTTTTATGAAATGACGCTGGACAGTAACCGACGATGTGGTCTCATTGAAACACAGCACGAACGGCGCTTTTTCTTGCATGGAAGCCATTATCGATGGAATGCTTCTCTTATTCAGCAGTAGCGCTCACCTAAAGAACAGATAAAAACTTTATGAGTGCTGCTATATTATGTTGCCAACCATTTCATTTTAACTTAGATTGTTTATATTAATTTTCGTAATGTGAGACAGACTTTATAGGCGCCCTGTATATTTCTTGTATACATTGTGCAATGCAAAAGCAAATGGGATCCAGTCTCGAAATTTTTTGTTACATGCAAAAAAGTATTTTTATGCACGACTCTAATTTTCAGAAATTGTTAGAAAATTCATCACACCTGGAAATATGCCGCCCTAAGCACGTGCTGGTTACTCCTGTATATATATCATCATCATCATCATTGTCAACCATTATCAATCCACTGCTGGACGAAGGTCTCCCCAAGTTTCCTCCACAACGGTCTGTCTTGTGCCAGTCTCCTCCATGTCACCCCTGCATACTTTCGAATTTCATCCACCCATCTCCCATGTGGTCTTCTTCTGGGTCTTTTCCTGTCCCTTGGAATCCAATCTAAAATTTCGGCTGTCCATCTATGGTCTGTCCTTCTGGCAGTATGTCCAGCCCATTGCCATTTCAGGGATTTAACTCTGATCATGATGTCTTCCACTCTTGTCATTTTTCGGATCCACGAGTTCCTCTTCTTATCTCTCCTGGTTACACCAAGCATGCACCTCTCCATGCTTCTTTGAGTTGTCTGCAGCCTTTGTATGTCTCTTTTAGTTAAGGTCCACGTCTCTGCACCATACGTAAGCACTATATATATATATATATATATATATATATGGGATGTAAGGTCAGGTGATGCGTAACATCACAGCCTCTCCTTGACAAATGTCAACCCCGCCTTCTCGTGGTACATCCTGTTCCCACTAAAGGGGCTCTGACGACCGCCAATAGCGGTATCACTATACCATCGGGATTAGAGGAAATTCTATCCCACACTCACCAACCCGCTTGGCCAGCGTGGTGAGTTATGGCCAAACCCCTCCAAAATGATTCCACAACTTAAATCTTGGCCCTCAGTCTCCGGCAGCTGGAATGTACCTGGCCAAGGCAGCGGCCAGTGCGACATGAAGGCAGAGGGTGCTAAGAATCCCCGGAGGACCGGACTAGGCTGCCATCTGATGCTGACCTTGGCTACGTACAACGGACGCTCCCTATCTTCTGATTCAAGGCTTCTTGAATTGGAAGAGGAACTACAAAGGATCAAGTGGGACATCGTGGGGCTAAGTGAGGTAATAAGAAAAGGAGAAGATCTCATCGAACTGAAAAGTGGACATCTCTTCTACTATCGTGGGACAGATACTGGCAGAACTAGTGGTGTTGGATTTATAATAAACAAGAAACTGAAGGATAAAGTTGCAGAAGTTGAAAGTTCCTCTGACAGAGCTGCACGACTTGTTATCCAACTCTCGAAAAGATACCAGGCTCAGATTATTCAAACTTATGCACCCACCACAAGTCATCCTGAAGAAGAAATTGAAGAATTTTATGAGGAAATTTGTCATCTAAATAATAAAGGTAAGCAGCACTTGAAGATAATTATGGGAGATTTCAATGCAAAAATAGGGCAACGGCAACAGAATGAAACTTCAGTAGGTAAATTCGGTCACGGCAACAGAAACCAGCGTGGAAATACTCTCGTTGAGTTTGCAGAGGCAGAAGGGTTTTTCATCTTGAACTCCTTCTTCAAGAAAAAGCCACACAGGAAATGGACATGGAGACATCCAAATGGGACGACAAGTGAAATTGATTTTATTATGTGTAACAAAAAATTCGTCATAGAAGACTGCAGTGTGCTAAACAAGTTCAACACAGGTAGTGACCATAGATTGGTGAGATGTAAGATGCACCTCAACACCAAACTTGAACGTGGCAAGCTCATAAGACAAACAAAATCTATTGACATAACCCACCTTAAAAAACACCATAATACCTTCAAGTTGGAACTGAAGAACAGGTTCTCTGCTTTAGAAGGCCTAAGATCGGAAGAAGTGGACATCTCTGAAGTTAACAGAAAAGTAACCAAAGCTCTTATGGAAACAGCAACAAAATTAGCTGGGTCTAAGAACAAGTTGCATGTAAACAAATTATCAGGAAAAACGAAAATGTTGATGCAAAAAACAAGAGAGATGAGGACAACTAAAGAAGATGTGACTTCCAAAGTGGAATATATAGAGCTATGCAAGACAGTACGAAAAAGTATCACTGAAGACGTAAGAAAATTCAACTGTGAACTAGTGAGGAAAGCAATTGAAAACAACCAAAGCCTAAAGATAGCAAAGGGACATCTCAGTAAGGGAAGAAAACAGATTATGGCACTGAGAAAAGAAGATGGTTCTGTAACAAGAAATAGAGGCGAAATTTTGACAAGAGTGAAAGATTTCTACTCCAAATTATATGAAAGGGATGATACATCACTCCAGACATCATGAAAGATACCAGTACCAGAGTTCCTCCAGTCCTTCCAGCAGAAGTTGCACATGCAATCAAGAACATGAAGCGGGGAAAAGCTCCAGGAGAAGATGGAATTACTGTAGACATCATACAAGAAGCAAGTGGAGAAATTGAAACAGTACTCGCCCAAATTTTCACTCGATGCCTTAATGAAGGAAAGATTCCTGAGGATTGGAACACCGCTACAATGATCCTGCTACATAAGAAAGGTGACATTGAGGATCTCGGAAACTACAGACCTATCAGCCTCCTATCAGTAGTTTATAAAACCTTCACTAAAGTTCTTTCACACCGCTTGAAGGTAACACTGGGCATGGCTCAACCGAGAGAACAAGCTGGATTCAGGAGTGGCTACAGCACAATAGATCATATCCACATACTGAGAGAACTAATTGAAAGAGCGAGGGAATATGAACTTCCATTGTGCATGGCTTTTATCGATTATGAAAAAGCCTTTGATTCGGTGAAACCATCAGCAGTTACAATGGCTCTGAAAACCTGCGGTATTGAAGATGAATACATTAATATTATTAATAACATCTATGAAAATGCAAGTGCAAAGATTCGGCTGTTTGAAAATACAACACACATAAAAATTGGAAAGGGAGTGAGACAAGGTGACACCATATCTCCGAAGCTCTTTAATGCCACATTGGAGGGTGTTTTTCAGTCGCTGAGCTGGGAAAACAAAGGGATAAAGATTAATGGAGATTATCTAACCCACCTTCGTTTTGCTGATGACGTAGTCATTTTTGCAACTACCCCATCAGAGCTGCAGAGTATGATCCAGGAACTTGCTGACAAGAGTAAAGAAGTGGGATTAAAAATGAACTTTCAGAAGACAAAAGTGATGTTCAATGCTTTTACAAGAAATGAAGATTTATTGATTGATGGAGAAAAGCTGGAGATAACAGACACGTACGTTTATCTTGGACAGCAGATATCAAGTGAGGGTCACATTGATGAAGAAATTAATCGGCGTACAAAACTTGCCTGGAGAGCTTTTGGAAGAAACAGCATAATTTTCAAGAGCAATATGCCATTATGTCTTAAAAGAAAAGTGTTTGATCAATGCATCCTTCCAGTGCTTACGTATGGTGCAGAGACGTGGACCTTAACTAAAAGAGACATACAAAGACTGCAGACAACTCAAAGCAGCATGGAGAGGTGCATGCTTCGTGTAACCAGGAGGGATAAGAAGAGGAACTCGTGGATCCGAAAAATGACAAGAGTGGAAGACATCATGATCAGAGTTAAATCCCTGAAATGGCAATGGGCTGGACATACTGCCAGAAGGACAGATCATCGATGGACAGCCGAAATTTTAGATTGGATTCCAAGGGACAGGAAAAGACCCAGAAGAAGACCACATGGGAGATGGGTGGATGAAATTCGAAAGTATGCAGGGGTGACATGGAGGAGACTGGCACAAGACAGACCGTTGTGGAGGAAACTTGGGGAGACCTTCGTACAGCAGTGGATTGATAATGGTTGACAATGATGATGATATATATATATATGGAGAGCTGCCCCGGTGGCGCAGTGGTCTAAGCGATGGCCTCTGATCATTCGGCCGTAAGGGGTCCGGGTTCGAATCCCGCTGAGGCATGGATGCTGTGTTCTTCTTACGGCACTGGCTCTCTCCTTCCCTGGAACCAGTGACCCTAAATTAGGGACGGGCGACTGCTTATAGCCCATTGAGTTGCTCACGGTGGTCGTTAAACCTCCAATCAAAAAAAAAAAAAAAAAAAAAAAAAAAACATACATGGAGCCCTTAAGAAATAAATATATATCTACACTAGCGGTAAATTTAAACAGGGAAATATCTATTGGTGCAGGTGTCAGGCTAGGTTGTGTAATGTTTCCATTGCTGTTTAATATATTTACGGATGCATGAATGCATGATACTAAAATAGATAATACTGGTTTATGTCTTGGTGATATCCCTGTGTGCAGATTGCTGATGACACAGTCCTGTTGGTAGAGAACAAAAGTAAGTTGCAGAGTATGTTGTGCCGTATGTACGAAGTTTGGATGAAATTCAAACAGGGTATAAATAAGGAAAAAAACACATAGGAGTCGTTTGTGTGCTGGAGAAATGCGTTACTTACGTGGGGTTTGTGGCAAGACACGATATGATTGTGTGAGAAATGAATATGTATTGCAGTTGTGTGATGTGAAGCAAAATGTTAGCAAGGTGGAGACTAATAAGCTTCGGTGGTTTGGGCATGTTGAAAGAATGAGTGATGAGATGCTTACTAAGAAATTTTTTAGCCCAAGTGGCAGGAAGGAAAGGCAGAGGAAGGCCAAGGAAGTCATGGGAGGATCAGATTCAGGAGTGTTTGCATGAGAAAAAGATCATGACTCATGAGTATGAAGTATAGGAGAACTTGTGTGCGTCGTGTGATGGATGTCAGTGAAGCCCGAGTTGTAAGTCAAGATCGCTATAAATGGAGAAGTTTGATTCGGCAACAGTAAGTAAATAATCAGTAAGAAATTATCTGGTAGTTTGTTTTTCTTTATGGAGCTAACCTCTGAATTCCATAGAACAGCTTAGTGATATGATGATGATGATGAACATGGAGATATATCTCTACACTATGATACTACACAGATATATCTCTACACTAGCGATAAATTTAAACAGGGAGATATCGAGAGATCAGGAAACGTTTAATATAATTAAAAGAGGGAAAAACAGAAATGGCAGTGAGTATTTCTTTTGTGCTTGAAAGTGTATCTCAATCATGATTTGTCTATGTCCTATTTGCACTAAACTTCTGACTTTTTTCATATGCCGTAAGACAAGCACACATCCACGCCTCACCGGGATAGGAACCCGCACCAATGTCGGATGAATAATTAGAAGTCATCGCTTAGACCACTGTGCCACCGGGGAGGCAGATTGACAGCAAGCAATTTCACTATGCAAATGACATAATCTATCTTAGTAAGTTATCCATTTTTTTTATTGGAGGTTTAACGACCGCTGTGAGCAACTCAATTGGCTATGAGCAGTCGCCCGTCAATAATTTAGGGCCACTGGTTCCAGGGAAGGGAGAGACCTAGTGCCGTAAGACAAACACAACATCCATGCCTCACCGGGATTCGAAACCGGACACCTTTCGGACGAATGATCAGATGCCATCACTTAGACCACTGAGCCACAGGGGCGGCTAACGTATCTTGACTGATATGATTTAAAGTTCTGGAAGATTTTCACGTATCTACTATGTCGTATCGAATCAAATGTTCCTGTTATTAGCTGAAATAAGTATTTTTCTAGTACGTTCTTTTTTTTTTTTTTTTTTTTTTTTGGAGTTTTAACGACCACCGTGAGCAACTCAATGGGCTATAAGCAGTCGCCCGTCCCTAATTTAGGGTCACTGGTTCCAGGGAAGGGAGAGAGCCAGTGCCGTAAGACAAACACAACATCCATGCCTGACCGGGATTCGAACCCGGACCCCTTACGGACGAATGATCAGAGGCCAGCGCCTTAGACCACTGCGCCACTGGGGCGGCCTAGTACGTTCTTGCCAAGGTCTGTGTATCATTCCATGTGCATCCATGGTTACGCATTGGTCTAAGCGCTGTCTTCTGACCATTCGTACGAGATGGGTTTAACGCCGGTGAGGCATGGATGATGTGCTAGTCTTACGGCGCTGGATCTCTCCGTTCTCTGGAACCAGTCACCAAAAATTAAGGAAGGGAAACTGTTCATAACGTCCATTGAGTTTCTCGCAGTGGTCCTTAAACCTGAAAAGAAAAAAGAAATATTCCATGATTTTTTTTTATGTTGAACTACGTCTCCCCCCCCCCCCCCCCGCTGGGTAGGGGGTGAAATCGGGAGTATGGATTGCAACGAAAACAAGTCCAAATTTGAACGCATATATCTTCGAAATTAATAATTGTCGAGTAATAAATCATCATTAAATAGTTTATAGAGTCGCGTCCCATCTATAACAAAAAGTTTTAACCCTAAAGCCCTTAACCCTTCGATACAGTAGCGTTAGAAAGTTTTTTTTTTTTTTTTTTGATTGGAGGTTTAACGACCACCGTGATCAACTCAATGGGCAATAAGCAGTCGCCCGTCCCTAATTTAGGATCACTGGTTCCAGGGAAGTGAGAGAGCCAGTGCCGTAAGACAAACACGACATCCATGCCTGACCGGGATTCGAACCCGGACCCCTTACGGACGAATGATCAGAGGCCAGCGCCTTAGACCACTGCGCCAGCGGCCGTTAGAAAGTTAAGCAAAATTTTGCGTGATTTTGTTTCGCCGCACGCCGTTTTAAGGTTGATAACTATTGAATAGATAATTAATGACAGCGATGACCTCAGACCCGCATTCCGTAGCTCATAACGGACGTATATGATAAACCAAAATAAAGTTGTTTACTTGTTTTTTTAGATAAAAAAAGTTCTAAAAAGACAAGTAAACAACTTTATTTCGCAACAATTTTGACTTGCATCTTTCTTCTGACAAATCACCTACACTGGAGGTGCATTAACGTGGTGTTCACGAGATACGTCGAGAACTTTCTGTAGATACTTCTATCACAAACCAATACTAGCAATAACTACTGACAACCATGATACTACGCCTTCTAATTCTACTAACATTAATTTATAATCAGCATAAGTTACTATGAATTGTATATAGTATAAGTTGCTTTTACTCGTAAGTAAATAAAGTAAAACATTTCTTTTGTTTTATTTCTTAAACATTTTATCTCTGAAAAAAATCAAAGCGGCACAGTGGCACCTGTGCCGTAACCCACAACGCAGGGCTACGTCAAATGTCCTTCGCTGAATACCACAAACACAACATCCATGCCTCACCAGGATTCGAACCCGGACCCCGTTCGGACGAATGATCAGAGGCCATCGCTTAGACCACTGCGCCACTGAATACTTTAAGGACGTACAACTAGTGAGATAGTGCCATGATTTTTTTTTTTTTTTTTTTTTTTTTAGATTGGAGGTTTAACGACCGTGCCGCCCCGGTGGCGCAGTGGTCTAAGCGATGGCTTCTTCCCATTGAGTTGCTCACGGTGGTCGTTAAACCTCCAATAAAAAAAAAAACGACCACCGTGAGCAACTCAATGGGCCATAAGCAGTCGCCCGTCCCTAATTTAGGGTTCCTGGTTTCAGGGAAGGGAGGGATCCAGTGCCGTAAGACAAACACAACATCCATGCGTCAACGGGATTCGAACCCGGACCCCTTTCGGACGAATGATCAGAGGCCATCGCTTAGACCACTGCGCCACAGGGGCGGCATGCCATGAAATGGTGACAGTTGACATAGACGTAGTTCTACGTAATAGTTGCGGCACAATTGCTATTGTGCCCTTTAATTTTTCTTTTCGCCGTCCCGGTGGCGCAGTGGTCTAAGGCGCTGGCCTCTGATCATTCGTCCGTAAGGGGTCCGGATTCGAATCCCGGTCAGGCATGGATGTGTTTGTCTTACGGCACTGGCTCTCTCCCTTCCCTGGAACCAGTGACCCTAAATTAGGGACGGGCGACTGCTTATAGCCCATTGAGTTGCTCACCGTGGTCGTTAAACCTCCAATAAAAAAAAAAAAAAAACCTCCTATAAAAAAAAAAAAAAAAATCTTTTCTTTTTGATTAGGTGTTTAGCGACCACCGTGAGCAACTCGGTAGGTTATAAGATGTCAACGGTCCCTAATTTAGGGTCTCTGGTTGCAGAGAAGAGAGAGACAGTGCCGTAAAACAATCACGATATCCAAGTCTCATAGGATTCGAACCCGGTGCTATCTAGGGCGAATGGTCAGAAGCCAAAAGCTTAGATCACTGCGCCACTGGAACGGCATTTCTGTGACTTCAGTCACTGATATTTTTTCAATCTGTGGCAACGGATTTATCAGTGGGCGTTTAGTTTGAGTGACCCAATCACGGGTTAGAGAGAAAATCTACGTGAGCATGATCAACTCACAGGAGGGGATTTAAGGCTTCTTGGTCGGGTTCTTTTCGCAGAGCCATGGAGAATGATTCGAAGGTTTCGTCGGTAGTCTCCGTAGCATCAATAGTCTCAGCAGGGGTTGCACTAGGGGCTGCATCAGTGTGTCTTCATCGGTAAGTTCTTTTGTGTTTATGTCCTGGATATTATCCATTCCATTACGCCAAACATATTTCTTTTGAGAAAAATAATGTTTGGTAGCAAATAAAAAGGTATATGGTTGATCAGGCAGTATTTCCACGAATGAGAGCGTGTGAAGTTGTACCTATCGTCGACGGATGCCACCCTAACTCCATGCGTAGAGTAATAGCAGAAAATGGCGACATGTTTGAGTAAATAACTTCGAAACATCACATAAATTCCTATGGCATAATTCTAGCAGTTTGTCTAAATTTCTGGTGATAAACTGTATCAACACGTGATTGAAACTCGAATTATGAGGAATGTTTTAGTGCATTATATCGTGTTTTTTGATCAGAAAAATTAGTGTAAAATCATAACTATTCTAAATTGCGCCATCAGAGACAAGAAAGGGGTATGAGACAAATTCATCAGTTGCACATGAAAATGCGTAAGAAAATCAAAAATATTTGATCCATATGTTTTGAGATACGAGTTTTATTTTGGTAAAAATGTGAAGTTCAAAATTTAAGTTTTCCGCTAACGGATATACTTTTTTTTAAGCAACTAACCTTATGATCTTTCTAGAAGGAATGTGGTGATCGACCAATCAGGTTGCGCCATTTGGGTGCGGTCGACGCGTTTAATTGGATAACTTGTAAAAGTTTGCGAGCAGTCTGTACTTGGACACAGATGTAATAACATCTACGAATTTTCCATGCCAGAGATTGTTCGGCGGTTTTAGCAGCTCTTGCTGCTGGACCATGCCCTCTTCGCCTTCCTAACCAACGGAGCTGAAACAGTTTTCTGATACTACTCTATAAACATGGATGGGTATTTCCCGTTAAAGTTAGCAGAGAGACGTCAAGGAACAACCCTTCGTTATGCTTAGCGTTCGAAAGAACCACTAACCTTTGTGGAGAGGCGAGCCAGCCGAAGTGTGAAGCATCTACCTCTCAGACTGCAGTAGGAAGGGGAAAAAACGTGGAATAGATTCCCCTATTTGCTTTATTGTGGACCGTGGTCTGTTCCAGGGTTGAGGAACAGAAACACGGGTCCAGAATTCGCAAGACAGCGATGGATTCCATATATTTTCATCGGGGTCGTAGTGAGCGATGGGTTTGCCTCCTCGGGGCGCTCCGTGGTAACAATGGCACACACAAGGAGCAACTAGGGCCTCTGTGAATCTTGGAGACTAGCAAGCTAGTTCTGTGTGACATTGGCGAAAAGACCCCAACTCACTGGGTTTTGTTCCAGAATCCTTAGGTTGAATGATCAACTGAAACCCTCAGCTGTGGGCTAATCCCCACTGATTTACTTACCTGATTAAAAAGACAAAGAACTATTAAGAATGACTCAAGTATGGGATATGGTGGACCTACCACACTTGAGGACTGTTAACCACTGAATCGACCTGGACTTTCTAAACTGCGTATGAGAAAGATCTCGGCTGAGTGAATGTAAGATTGGTGTATGGAATACTAGAGGTATAAATGGCAACATGAGTGTGGTGATTGAGGAGATGAATAAGTATAGACTGGATGTGCCGTGTGTAAGTGAAACCAACAAGAAGGAAATTGGGGTAGAAGTGAATGGCACGGTGAGTGTGTGGTCTGGAGTATTGAATAATATGAGAGGGCAGGCGGGTGTAGGTGTGATTTTAAGTAAAATGAACAACTTGATTCACTACAGTTGCGTAAGTGAGAGAATTCTCTGGATTCGTCTGAAAATGAAACTTCAGAGAATTATAATTGTTGTAGTGTATGCTTCTTGTGACTCGGAACCTTCTGATAAAAAGGAAGATTTCTGGAATGAGCTAAAAGCTGTTTTGAGCCAATTTGGTGCTAAAGAAAGTTATAATAGCAGGGGATTTCAATGCTAGAGTAGGTGTGCAGAATGCAATTTCTGACAATGTTCTGGGTAAGTTTAATGATCCTTGAGTGAATGATAATGGTGAAAGATTAATTGAACTCTGCAATTAAATGATAATGGTGAAAGATTAATTGAACTCTGCATGTGTATCTAATACATTTTCAGCCACAAGTATATCTACCATATACTTGGGAAAATCGTACTCTTGGTCAAAAGTGATAGATTTTGTCTACGATCAGCGTTTGAAACACTTAGTTGTTGACACCCGTGTGATGAGAGGTGCGGATGTTGGTTCTGATTACTTGGTAGTGTCACGAGTGAAACTTAATGTTGGTTGAAGGAATAGGAAGAGACCCAGGATAGAAAGAATAAAGGTTGATAGTCTCCTTGAAGATCATCAGCGGTATTCTGACTTACTCAGAGAACCACTGAAGGATCTGACGTCTGGTGAAAGGGATTTAAAAAAGTGGGAATGTTTTAAGAACTGTCACTGCTGCTAAAGAGGTTTGTGGCACCACAATAGTGGACAACAATAAAGGTGATGCTTGGTGGAATAGTGAGATTGAAGAGGCAGTAAAAAGGAAGCCTATTTGGGTATGTTGCAAGGTAGTCTCTGTGGATGAATATCGCTGTGTGAAGCTGCTAAGCTGGTTCGCCACAGTAAGGCAAAAGATAGGAAGGAGAAAGTGGAAAGGCATGAACTGGCTTTTTGGAAAGAGGAAGTCCTTCTGGAAGTACATGAGACTCAGGAAAAATAGGGTGAACAAAGTTGTAAGTTGTGTGAAGAATGAGGTCAGGGAATTGATATGGGAGCCCAATGAGTTAAGTGAAAGATGGGGTGAATACTTCTGTGAGTTATTAGATCAGGAAAGCAAAGATGATTCTGAGACAGACGCAGATGTCACAATGAGGGATGAAAGCACAGGAGGGATCTCAAGAGAAGTGTGTGAAGCTCTAAAATCTCATCAGAATGGTAAGGCCCCGGGAGTTGATGGCATAACTGCAGAGATGTTGAAATATGGTGGTGACTCTATAATTGACTGGTTAACTGAAATTTTCCAGTTGTGCTGGGAGTTGGCATCCTTCCAATCCCGAGGGACCATTCCTATCATTTTTTCCTTGTATAAGAAAAAAGGTGATCAGACTGAATGCAAGAACTATCGTGGTATTAGCCTACTAAGTGTGCCAGGGAAAGTGTTTGGTAAGGTTCGTATTGGAAAAAATACGAGGTCTTACATCATTGAATGTGTGGGATGTTCAGAGTGGTTTTATGCCTGGTAAAGGCTGCACTAACCAGATTTCTGCATTACGCACGATGATTGAAAAGTATCTGGCTGTTGGGAAGAAAGTTTTTACTGCCTTCATAGATTTAGAAAGCTTACGATCGAGTGAATAGGACACTTTTGTGGAAGGTATTGAATGAATATGGTGTTACTGGGAATCTACTTAATAGTGTAAAGCCATGTATGCTGGTAGTAGAGCTTGTGTACAAGTGAATGGTGTTTTATCAAAATGGTTTTCCATTGGTGCAGGAGTTAAACAAGGTTGTGTAATGTCACCATGGCTGTTTAATGTATTTATGGATGTATTCATGCGTGATGCCAAAATAAAGAAGTGGTTTATGTCTTGGTGATATCAGTGTGTGTTGATTGCTGTATGCTGATAACACTGTCCTGTTGGCAGAGAGCAAAAGTGAGTTGCAGAGTATGTTGACTCGGATGCACGAAGTTTGCATGAAATTCAAACTGAGTATAAATAAAGAAAACACCAAAGTTATGGTGTTTGAGAGAGGAACGGGTAGCACTGAATGTAATGTAAGTATAAATTGCACTGTGATTGATCAGGTGAATGAGTATGTGTATTTAGGGAAGCTTGTTTGACAGAGAACAAGTTGGATGGTGAAATCAGTAGGCGAGTGAATTCTTTGAAAGTCATAGCTGCTCTGGGAGGTTTTCACAGGAATGATGGGTTCTAGAGTCCCGCATGGCTGTGTTTTGAAAGTGTAATTGTTCCTACTCTGATGTATGGCAGTGAAACCTGTGTACTGCAGAAGAAACATAAGAGTCGTTTGTGTGCTAGAGAAATGAGTTACTTACTTGGGGTTTGTGTTAAGACACGATATGATTGTGTGAGAAATGATGTATTGCAGTTGTGCGATGTGAAGCAAAATATTGTTAGCAAGGTGGAGACCAATATGCTGCGGTGGTTTGGCCATGTTGAAAGAATGAGTGATGAAATGCTTACTTAGAAAATCTTTTCAGCCCAAGTGGCAGGAAGGAAAGGCAGACTAAGGCCAGGGAAGATATGGGTGGATCAGATTCAGGAGTGTCTGCATGAGAAAAAGATTATGAGTATGAAGTATAAAAGATCTTGTGTACGGCGTATAATGGATATTAGTGAAGCACGCGTTTTATGTAAAGATCGCTATAAGTAGAAAAGTTTGATACAACAATAAGTAAAAATATCTGGTAGTTTGGATTTCTTTTTTGGAGCTAACCTCTGAATCTCGGAGAACAGCTTAGTGGTATGTATGATATACCTCTATATTTCCATGACGTGCACAGCGCAGATTGAGAGTATCAAACAGATGGCACCAAAGGGAGTTTGTTAAAGCCTCGTTTTGGTACAGCGGCTCAAGTGCAGTGTCTCAAGGTACAGGTTGATAGAGGAAATATAGAAGATAATGCGGTAAATTTTTAAATTATCTTTGATCCGTTTATTTACCCATCAAAACTGATCAGTCGACTTGGGTACAAACAAAATATGCTAGTGTGAATGGACCGTAACTGGAGTAGGTCTGGATTCTGAGAAAATGGGGCCTAATTGAAGTTAAATTTATTTTGCTATGAATGCAACCATGATTATTTTATTGGTTTAATTTTTCTTCCGGCAAGGGTGTTAGACATCTCGGGGGTTTAATATTTGTTTATTATTTTGGTAAGATGTGCACGCAGCGTCCCCCACCCCACCTGTGATTTTTATCTATGTAATGCCTGTATATTGCATGATTTATTATATTCAGTTTGAGTCTTGGTGATGAAACGACGGAGATCACACACACAAACAAAAAGGGCGCGAAGAAACAGGAACATTTATTGAATTAAACTCTTAAACGATATCTCCTGTCTTTTTTCCGAGTCAGGAAAGATTTTTCGCTGTCTTTACTCTGAGAAGCCAGCAACATGTGGAACCATATATTAAACCAGTCGTTTACTTGTACGACGTTATGAGCTCGAGTGCGTGCTGGGAGAAGTGAACTTCCGGGTCAGGTTTAGAAATGGGGCTGCTGATGAAAGTATACTTCTGAGCTTTTCGAGAGTTGCTTCATAAACATATGCCTTTAGAAAAAGGATTTTTCTTGTCAGCACTTGTAATCTATTTTTAATGGATATTCAGAGCATTTCGCATTTTTAGTTAACAGCTGTTAATAAGTGTCGTTGCTACCCAGTTTCTGATGCTTACAGATTTACGCGTAAACCAGAGGTTAACCTGAATCGTACATCAGTTGCGTGAATTATGGTTCTATTAAGACACAATTGATCGCGTGAGAGTGAAATTGGGGTAGAAATGTATGCAATGCGGGCTTTAATAACCTTAGTGGTATTAAATGTCAAGTTTTAGATTCTGTGCGAATTCTTTTGGTATAAGTAAATTACTTGTGTGAAATCTTTGGGTAAACATATCCGCTGCTACAATTCAAAAGATTCAAAATGGGAGTAAAAGTGATTCTCCATAGTTTCTTCATGCATCTACCCATCTCCCTGTTTGGGTAAAAAGTGAGTATCTTTTAAAGACTCTGTAGAATTTAGTGTATATATAAACTTGTTTTTAGAGCGTATTTATTACTATTTTTCCACAAGATGTTTTTCCTTTTTCTTGAGCAAAGAATTCAAAAACTAGCACTGAATTTGTTGCGTGCCAGATGCATACAGAAATTGTTCTAGTATGAAATTATATTAATGATGGCAAATGAAATTATTTTGGTTTTAGAATTAAATTTAAATGAGAAATTGTGGTTAATGAATTTTATAACCCAGGTTCGAATCCTGATCACGGCTTTGGTTTATCTTATGCATTATGTGTTAATGCCTCTTTAATATTGATGGAACATGGTGTTTAAGTAATGAAATAATTTTTATGAACATGTTAGTTGCCCACCTTCAGATCCGGCCTACTCCAGCATTTCTGTAAGATTTGAGATTCAGTCTGACGTAGCATTTTAATTACATAATTGGTAGTTGAATCCTACAGCGTTATTTACATTCATTGACTGTACTTTAAACGGATTTGCAAAAGGAACTCAAATAATTATCATAGATTTTTCTTCCTTGCGTATTGTGTGAACTTTGAGAATACTAATCTGTGTGAATTTCTTATAACAGACTGAAAATATAAATTTGTGTGAAACACTGAGAAATTACTTCTATTAAAAAAAACTGAGATTTGTATTATTGGTACTTTAATGTTAATTTCGCAAAACTAAAAACTGACGGAGAACTGAGTGATCAATCTTAATTTTTGAACTGTGTTCTTTAAAATGAAATTGAGTTAAACGGTATTTTCTTTTTTAATCACAACGCATTTGTCTTGATATAACGTTATTTTTATTTTAACCACAACGTACTTGTCTTAGTATATTGTGCATGCATTTTATTTTAAGTCAATGTTTACATGTATTAAATTGTTTTGTTGCTAAAGTTTGTGCCACTCACTTATTTGAGTGTTTCTTGAAATTAATTACTCCTATCTAGTCTGTGCATCACCCCACACCTATATGGTCGTGGGAATGGTCAACAAATTACGAAACTGATTTATAATATATTTTTAACAGTACAATTACAGTATATATTTTAAATATGCAGGGTCGTGTAAAGCTGTGGTTTCGAAATGCCAATGTTTTGGGGGAAATGTTGCAGTCATTTAATATTAGGTCGAAGAATAAAATACTGAACTGGCTTTGTCTTAATTCAGTGCCAGTTTTGTGTTACGTAGATGAATAAATTCCGGCGTGGAAGCAAATTTTTAGTTAAGGACAAAGCATAGAAGCAGGTACACTACTGACATGGCTTAAAACTATGATCAAAGCCTATCATTGATCTGGCTTAAAACTAAGTATGGCTTGCTGCTCTCGAGTAATGTTCCGTAACGTTTTGTAAAGGGTAAAGCAGGATTTCGAAAAAAATCTTATCACTAATGCGTACTGAGAGGAAGTGCAAAGTATCTTTCCTGGTCCATAAAGAAACGAGGTTGACTCATGTTTTGCTGTACTGTATAATATGATCTGCACAACACGCACTGAAATCTTTTTCACTAAAGAAAATTCTACTGTAAAATCTGGATAGGTAAGCACTACATTTATAAGTGGAAAGAGCGTTAACTTTTGATGTCATGAGTAGGTTCTCAAGGTCTGCTTACCTATGAAGTCTAGCTGTTGTACTATGTCACCTCCAGATGGAACGTAGAAAAGAATTAAATTCCGTTAAGGTCTGTCGAAAAAACTTAATTCAGTTAAGGTGTGCACATGTAAGTTTCTTGTTGATCATAAACTCTGATGCCAAGTTAATTGTTGGATTGGTAATACATGGCTATCTTCCCATACATGTCTCAAGTTTTTATAAACTGAGACGTGACAGTTTTCGTAGTATGCACCGTAAACTATCACAGGCGGCAGTCTTCTCCCTACCGTAGTGACGAAGGGCGAATTAAAACTGTATTTTCCTGAGCATCCTACATATACACTAAGTATCTTAAATACACCACTTCAGGTAACGCGTATCAGCATGATTATGCAGTAATATCTACAAAATATGGATTACAGTGTTACAGTATTGGAATACATTAATTTATGCAGTATATCAGTTTCCGTAACAGTGACATGTTTGTAAACTTAAAATCGTACAGTAAGTGTAGACGTTATTCAACTCGTGAATATCAAATTATAATGAACTAACCCCCTCCCCTAAAATATATTCCATGCGTGCACTCCAAAAAGAAATCTAACTCTAGAAGATAAAACTCATTAATTCAGGTGTTATGACACCTTAGTAAGAGTTGAGTATTACTGAACAAGCAACCTCATACATAGTTACCTCTGGGGAATTCTTGCTGTAGCGACTTCAAAAGATATTGTAGCAATAAAATTAAAGCTTACATAACTTAGCTTCTAGGTTTTATTGAATATGTGGGGTCCAGTGGTATTTTAATAAAACCTACAGAAAGAACTTACAAAATTCTGAACATTTTTCAATGCTAAGTCAAATGTTTAACGCAACTGCATGTAGCCTTGTAAACTCTTGCTTAAGGGGACATTAATAATTCAGTGACGTCAATGCTGCCATGAGGAATGTCTCTAATCATTCCCTTTCAGCTTACTTCTCGGACACAGCTCGCAAGGTCGGCTCTACGGCATAATCACCGAAGATTAAGCAGGTATTTGGGTCACTTTGAAGAAACTGGAGTTACGCAGGTCCTGACCGGGGTGGCAGGGAAAGGGGGTACATGGTAAAATACGGTATATGTAACGCGTTATTTATATATGCGTTTAACTGAATATCATGTTTTTGGTTGAACAGTTGACAGTCTAACCCTGTACGAAATGCTTTAAGCTTTGGGCCACGCGCTTCTAGTAATACATAAAATAGCTTCGGTTAGACTCGTTTCAAGATCTAAAGCTGTTCTTCCTGAAATTGGAACTAGTTGCTGGAAATCGTTAAAGTTTTGTGTAATAAATTAAAGCTACGATGAGGAAGGTCCTCAGTGTAATAAAGTAGGCAAAGTAAACTGGGAAATGGTGATGTATTAAATGGTGTTTACAGGTATCTGTTTAGTTTCCCCTACTGTGTGAATGGGATATAGTTAAATATTGTGCTGTACTTTTTAAAATATTCATGACTAGTGTTATCTGCTAATCTCCGTTGATTGCTGATGGCAGATCTTCAGTTTAAGAATCTGGAATTCCAGCAACAAACCGAAAAGCAGTTTAGGTGGTAGCGTGTGAAATCAAGGTGCGACTGCCTTAAAATGGATTCATCGCTCAAAGTTGGGGTTGATCCACATGCGGTAAAAATCAGTCGGTAAACTATGTGTGGCTTGACAAAGTGCTGTAGCTATATTAGCTTAGTAATCAAAGAAATTGGTCGCTGACCCTGTCCTTAAACAAATTGTCATTCTTCGGGAGAGGGTATATCCACTGAACCAAAAGAAAAATAAACGTAGTTATTTTTGGATGGCATATAAAAATATCGTAGTAACACTCAAACCTAAGTAACGCAGTGCTTTTTCTTGAACTAAGAAATTGACATTCTCACTATTAAAAGACAATGTCCGAATATTACCAACAGAAACAAAATTCATAAAATGCAAGTTTGACAGCGCTGCATCGAAGCGACATGGGAAGATAAAATCAACTTTGGATAGAGTAACAGCGTTCAAGGTGGCGAGTAATAGCAACACATCTCTTAAAACTCGTTGCACTGAGAATGCCTCACTGCAATATGGAAACCAAAAGTGAATATGCAGAGACTGGTAATCCAGAAACGAACGCTTACCTCGGAAACCCTAATTAAACACTACTTGAGGCAACTCTGAATTAGTAGCTGGAATCCAGCCTTATATGCAGTTTAATACATAAAATGCAAACTTCAAATCTTGATTCGAAACTGGCCTAAAACAGGTAGATTGATTTTTAGCAACTGTGCCTGTAATTGTAATAACTTACGTAGTAATAGATGAAAACCCAAAATTTTAACCTCTGCTTGTGACAAGTCTCTAAAGGCAGTTTGCTTTGTTTCATACGCAGTCTCCTTTACTATGACTGGATATTTAACCACACAGGAAAAGTTTCCTAGATACTACTATCCAAATTATCAGTCTGAAAGCTCCCGGGCGAAGTAATAGTTACATAAACAGATTCCATTGGAAACAAGAGCTAGAGTATTGCGGGGTCCTTGTATGGCGCAGTGGTCAGAGATAAGTCCGGGTTTGAATTTCGGTCAGACATGGATGTTTGTCTTGCGACATTGGCTTTCCTTCCTTAGAACCAGTCACTGAACTAGGAACTGCTTATAGCCTAAGCAGTTCGTCGTAGTTAATCCCCCAATTCTAAAATAGCCTTTTGACACTGAATCTCTAGCATGGACTGGGAGGGGCTACTTACCAGAGGCCAATATCGTGGCTTTTGATAAAGAATGGATTAGTGATGCAAGACCCTTTCATTCCTTTAAGGAAAGATATATAAAATAGGAAGAAGCATTCATAGTCTTAAAAAGACTTTCGAAAAGTCTAACAAAATTATGGGTTATACTGTTCATTACAATTTCGGAAGAACTAAAAGGCAGACGTTTCTCAATTTAGGCCTACTCTACATCTGACATTTGTTTACCCTTCAACTTGTTATATACACACGTAAGTTACGTTAGAGTTGGAACAAATTTTTTGAATCTATATATATATATGATTGTAAAGCTGAACATTTTCCTAATGCTTTTCTTTTAACTGCAAAGAAATGCTATTATCCATGTTCTACCCAACGGTTTAGCGTTCTAGATGTCAGGCGTTGCGGATTCAATATGCTTACATTAAATTCTAACTGTTAAACAGCTTTCAAGTCAGTATCCCCCCCAAATGGCTCGCTACCACCTTTCGCGTATTCCAAGGAAAATCCACGAAACTTACAATTAGTCAGCCCAGGATAATAGAAGGCTAACGAAATTATAAGGTAACAATTACTTTAATTAGACAGCGCATACCCTTTTATATGCTCCACTTGTCTTGTAATTTTCTCGGAAATAATCCTCACCCTGCCACGTGAAGGTCTTCTGAATATCCCTGTAGTTTAACAATGTTGTACGCCCGTTTAATAGATTCCTTGGGGTACATTTCGTTTTAGTGGTAATTTCAGGGTTTTGAATGGTATTTAGGAAGTGTAAACGCTTCTTTCAGAAGTTAAATACTGAGCAACACTATGAGGAAATCAGAATTGATCCTAAGACTCTGCTATCTAACTGACGGCTACGCGAAACTTGAGAAATTCAGTGAATAACATACAGATCAATAATGACAAACTAGCGGTAATTCACTTGCACATGTAAAATCCATAACACTGAGCAAAATATAACGTGAGAATGCCAAAAACACTTCAGGCCTAACACATTGTGCAATACGCAATGAAACTAACAGGTAATAAAACATGAGCAAAAGTGTATGTGAGGGAAACCATCATATTAAGGACCGAATTAGAAAAAAACTAGTATGACAGCAGTAAAAAGGCAGACGACAAATACTAATATTTGGGTCAACAAATACTGAAAGCTTACAAGATTGTCTAATTTAGTTACAAAGTATCAGTGCAGAAGCCACTCTCCCAAGTGGTAGGTAGTGCAATAAAGTGGTTGGGGAAGCACAAAAATTATAAAAGGTCAACTGCCAAAATTAAACCTCACTTAACTGTTAAAGGCACTAAATGCACACAAAAAATAGTACGGGCGTTATCTTTTACCCTGATTCTACAAGCATGCATTTATTCTAACACATTCGAAAAGTTTAAATCACCATTCGGGTTTAAATAGGAAAGTGTAAATTAGTCTTAAAAACCTAAACGGAAGACCACTGTTAATTTTTCCATGTCCATATGACGAAAGTTCTCCTGTGATAGTAATTTGGAGGAATACTTGGTTTAATATACTATTAAATTTCGGCCGTTCCTCGTACACTGGCGTGCAAAAATTAAGGACGAGACTGTTTTTCGAATGTAACTTCGTGCAGAAGTGCTCCACATAGATTCAAATCATACCATAAGATCCCCAAGATGTAAGAATATGGGACAAGTGAGCAAAACCGTCCAAACAAGGAATCCAAAGGCACTTTATTGAAAAGGTAGCTTCGAGCACAACTGGACAGAAACGTCCATGTGACAGGCTGCGGCCAAGAAACATCTAGTCCATAGTAGGGATATGATCCCCCTTGACTACGTTGCAGGATTTACGTCTGTCCGTGCTGAGGACTAGGTTGTCAAGGAGCTGTTGAGGCATCGCGGCCCATTCCTCTTGTAGCGCCAATCGCAGCTGCAGAATCTTTGCTGGCGGCTGGTGACTTGCAGCCAAGCGTCTCCCGAGAAGGTCCCACACGTATTCGATTGGATTTAAGTCCGGGGACCTTGCGGGCCAATCCATGCGTTGAATATCTTCTCTGCGACAGCCACTGTACTGTGAGGTGTAGCGTTGTCGTTCATGGAGAGGAACTCGGGGCCCACAGCACCTCTAAACAGTCCCACTTGAGGCAGGAGAACCTCTGTACAATAGCGGACACCACTGACTCTTCCTCCTTGGAAGATGTGGAGGTCAGTACGGCTACCAAGCATGATACTACCCCAAACTAGAACTCCGCTACCTCCAAACCGGCCCCTTTCGATGATGTTGGTGTGATTACGTTTTCCCTGCTCTCCAGATGTGTATCGTCCGGAATCACTCTTCAGACTAAATCGGCTCTCATCCGTAAAGAGAACTCTACCCCATTGCTGATGTGTCCAGTTCTTGTGTTCCTAGAACCACAGAAACCGCAGTCTCCTATGAGCAAGCGCTAATGGCACACACCGTACTGGTCGTCGTGCAAATAGACCACCTTTGTGCAGCCTCCTGGCCACGGTAAAACGCGATAACGGACGTCTTTTTGTTTGTTGCATGTGCCTTGCGACTTCTCCCGCAGTCTGTCTTTTCTCGCCTCTAGGACAATATACCGGTTATCCGTCGCCGCGGTTGCTCGTGGACGACCACTGCTTAACTCTCGGACAGCTGTTCCTGTCGTTTGAAATGCTCTCAAAGCTCGTGAAACGATTCTGTGAGCGATCCCGAACTCCTCGGCCACACTTCGACATTCCAACTTCCCAATGACGCGACCTCGGGTTAAGTCTTCCAGATGTCAACTGGATTGCCTGTTGGCCATATCACAGTGGCAGCAACTCGACGTCGTTCAAACCGATGTACACCGTGCAATGGCTTTCACCGAATTGCTGAGCGTTTACCACCCGTGTGCTTTATACCCTTCACTCTTCCCTCCCTACGTCATGCTGCATATATGTGCATACCATACCCTAGTCTATCTCCTGAGTGGTCTTCCGGTCCGTTCTGCCTGCTCGTTCCGCTGTTATGCTAATTTCTCCTTCGTCCTTAATTTTTCCACACCAGTGTAGGATCAGACTTTATTCTGTAACTAAACGGTATATTAATGGACTATTTAGCATGAAATTTCGGATATCGCACTGAACATCACTTCATCCGTTTTGTTCTCCAGATGTTTTGATACCGCAAAAAAAAGATAAATCCTGAAATTATTTCACCTTCATTTTGCTGTTAGTGTAATGATTTTTACAACTACCCCTTCAGAACTGCAAAGTATGTTATAGGAACGTGCTGACAAGAATAAAGTGATTCAAAATAAACTTTCATAAGACAACTGACGTACAATAAATCCTTTTGCAGGAAATGACTATGCGATTTACGGGGAAAAGCTGGTAACATGACTAAATTTGCTTAGTACAACAGATAAACAAAGTCGCATTGAGGAAACCAATCTGTGTATGAAACTTCACTGGAGAGCTTTTGGAAGATAAGGTTAAATTTTAAAGAGCAATGCCATTACGTCTTGAGAATTAATCAATACATCCTTCCAGTTCTTACATATAAAGCAGACATTGACCTTAACTAAGACAAAGGCTGTAGACAAAGCGTGGTGCGACGCGTGCTTGGTGTAACCAGGAAAGTAACTCGTGAATAAGGAAAATGAAGAGTGGAAGGCATGTTCAGAGTAAAATCCCTGTAATGGTAATGGGCTAAACATTTTGAAAACGGACAACAGAAATTCTGGTGTAAATACAGAGGGATATAAAGACCCAGAAACCACACGAGATCTATTAAATTCGAAAGCATGCCGGAGTAACGTGGAGGCTGGCTGTACAGTTGTGGAAGAAACTGAGACCTCCATTAAGCAATAGATCGTGTGATGGTTGACCATGATGTAATTCATATGCAACTTCGGAAGGAAAGTTTCAAGTACAGATTTTAGTAAATGAAAGGTGAGATTGAAGTTCAGTCCAATAGTGCATTGGCTTTTATACAACTGGAAACAAAGTACCAGTAGCAACACAAGCAGGTTTTCCAAAATGAACATGTAGTTTTAATGAGGTTAGATTCCATTGTACGCTTCGTCGCTGGTCTAAGATTTGCCCGGTCTCCCGGCCAGAAGCCCCTGTACTGTTCAGAGCCGCATGCGATTGCTCCGAATACACCTGGTACATAACAGAAATGAACATCAGTCATTCCAGTAGAAAATTGGAATATAGTCAGCGTACGCAGAGAGCACAATTGCTCTGTGGTGAAAGCAAGGAATAATTAGCATGGGATTAGGATTTAGTTGAAAACAAATGTGGATAAGGGTTCAAAGGGCCTACCGGACAGAAGGCAGCCCTGTCGGATACCAGTGTTAAAAGAAATTGTAAACACTGAATTTTCTGGAATTCACGAGCCAGTTTCCAGACTTCCTTCCGTTCAGTAACTAAGCATATTTCTGAAGCTAAATTTTCCGTGACACTAAAAAAAAAATCTGAACTAACCTGAGTTTTGGTACGCGAGGGAAAATTAGTCTTTCGGAACCTTTCCGCAGCTCTTATATTAACATAATCTTCATTCTCTTTCGTATCTAATATGAAGAAAATATTTCGGTAATAGGGATTCGCGAAAATGCTGGATTTGATTAATTGTCGAATCTGATTTCAGTTCTGCAACTTGGTAGAATATTGTTAGCATATCGCATGAATTTCGGTAAGTGTGGCACAGAACGTTTCTCTCGCTTTTGTGCACCAGCTATTGAACATGTGTTACGTAAGAAAGTGAGTATACTTAAATTATTGCAGAGGCGATTTGTACGATGTCGATGTATCACTTGAATCCTTAAAAGTGCTATATTATAGCTGTGAAGAGTAAATTTTACGTTTCCCCAAGTTTGAAATATTAGAGCAGTTGCCTAAGATCTGGCTTAGGATCCTTCGAGATTGGGCTGGGTTCGAATCCCGGTGAGCAGTTTCTTACGGCACTGCATCTTCCGTTACTAGAATCCAGTGACCTAAAATTAGGGATGAGTCCTGCTTATAGCCCATAGAATTTGTCACGGTGGTGATAAGGTCTCCAATAAAAAAAAGTTAGTAAAATCATGCAATGCATTGATTATGATACGCTTTCCAACATACCAGAAATCATTACTAAAGTTATCACTCAAGTTATGAGGATAATGGCTGTGGAATAAATATCGGTCTTGTGCCCTGAACTTTGATTCATTTCAATGATATTCTACAGAACCGGTTCAGTATACTTCCGAAATAACATGATAAAGTTTTATCGGAATAAAAGAATTTTTACGCAAGTTATTCACAATTGCGATGAAAGTGATTCCGCTCATATGTCCTGACCTTTGACCCCATTTCGCCCATTTTCAATAGGGTTTGTCCCCAGGTGGTCCCTACCATATTAAAATTTAATCGAACTTTTTTACGTTAGTTATGACTCAGAGCAGTGGAATGGATCCCGCTCCTACGTGCTAACCTTTGACCCCCCATTTCGTTCACGTTCAATAAGATTCCTTCCCAGTGATCTCCTTCCACATACTAAAAGTTCATCGAAATCGAACAATTTTTACGCGAGTTATCGTGCGGACGAACATGCGCACGCAACGCGTGACGTAATGAGGCAGATGGGAGTCGCGACCATCTGCTCGCAAGAGTGACTTCATAAAAGTTTAATAGGATCCACACACAGCGCGTGACGTAATGAGACAGATGGCGGGACCGCGCGCCAACATATAAAGTGCGAAATTGTGACGTCATAAGATTGCCCCCAGTGGTCCCTTACCACATAATAAAATTTCATCGAAATCGAACAATTTTTACGCACGTTATGATGCATAAAGGCAATGGAATGCATCCATCTGTCCTGACCTTTGACCCCACTTCACCCATCTTCAATAGGAGTCATTCCCAGGTGGTCCCTACAATATGCTAAAATTTCATCGACATCGAACCATATTTTCTCAAGTTATGACTCATAAGGGCAATGGAATGGATCTCGCTCCTATGCCGTGACCTTGACTCCACTTCGTCAATCTTCAATAGGGTTCGTCCCCAGGTGGTCCCTCACCACACACTAAAATTTCATCGAAATCGAACCATTTTTACGCGAGTTATCGTGCAGACAGACGGATGGACAAAGCTGGAGCATATACGCTTCTTCAACCTAAGTTTGGAAAGCGCAAAAAAGACATTACGTGGACGGCAATTTGAGACTGATCAACTTATTACAGCTGCGCGGGGGTGCTTCAACATTTCGGAAGAGTTCCAGAAGACATTCAAACAAGTTAGTAAAATCATGCAATGCATTGATTATGATACACTTTCCAACATACCAGAAATCATTACTCAAGTTGAGGATAATAGCTGTGGAATAAATCTGTCTTGTGCCCTGAACTTTGATCTCATTTCGATGATATTCTACAGAACCGGTTCAGTATACCTCCGAAATAACATGACAAAGTTTTGTCTGAATGAAAGCATTTTTACGTAAGTTATGATGCATAAGGGCTATGGAATAAATTCCGCTCCTGTGTCCTGACCTTTGACCCCATTTCGCCTATTTTCAATAGGGTTTGTCCCCAGGTGGTCCCCTACCATATACTAAAATTTAGTCTAACGTTTTACGTTAGTTATGACGCATAAGCGCAATGGAATGGATCCCGCTCCTATGTGCTAACCTTTGACCCCATTTCGTTAACGTTCAATACGGTTCCTTCCCAGGTCTCATACAATATGCTAAAATTTTACCGACATCGAACCACATTTACCAAAGTTATTATGCATAAGTGCAATGGAATGGATCTCGCTCCCATGCCATGACCTTTGACCCCCATTTCGTCCATTTTCAATAGGGGTCATTCCCAGGTAGTCCCCTACAATATGCTAAAATTTTAGACATCGAACCACATTTACGAGTTATGACTCATAAGGGCAATGGACTGGATCTCGCTCCTATGCCGTGACCTTTGACCCCATTTCGTCAATTTTCAATAGGGTTCGTCCCCAGGTGGTCCCTACCACATACCAAAATTTCATCAAAATCGAACCATTTTTACGCCAGTTATCGTGCGGATAGGCGGACGGAAAAAGCTGGAGCATATACGCTTCTTCAACCTACGGTTGGAAAGCGTAAAAAGGAACTTGACTAGCAACTGAATGAATTGTTTTTTGTTGTGAGCCCGCGAGAAAGCAAACTTTGAGTAGCATGTAGAATTCTGTAAATTTGCGGTTGAAGGTCGGAATCTTGAAGGGTGTCCACACCCGAATGAGGGGCTATTCGCATTAAAACAGAATTGTCACATGAAAGAGTGAACTTAATCGAGAAGATAGATGCTACGAAATGTGAAATTAGAAGCGTATCCCCGCATTCGAATTACATGCTATCTTCCTTCACGAATGAACTGCAATAGCTTCCAGGGGACAAAACGCATCGGAAAGGATCTCATTGTCTGAAAACAGAAGGCAATGACCTAACGACTGTTCAGACGGTCGATAGGATTAAATGTGCAATTGATGTCGCCACAGACTTCATGAGGGATGGGGTGGAAAAGATCGTAGGGAATTCCGAAGAACCGAGACTACTCAAGGACGTAGCATTGTCATTTGAAAGAAGAGTATTTAACAAATGTAGGGTGATGGAATGGATCGCAAACTAAGTATAAATACCGAAATGAAGTGAAATAGGATTCTGAATTTCGGCCTTACCGTGGAGAGGCGACAGCAATGACAGAACTGGCCATGATCCGTCACAGTAAAATGTGAATGGCCCGTGGTTCCAGTGGGAATACTTCGTAGATTTATTGATTCCCGCTCAGCCAGAACGACTAACATCTTCGAAAGCGAGGGAGTTTGTCAAAGGAGTGATTTAACCCCTTACAGTTTTAAGCTGTAAATTCAAGTGTCACTCAGCAAACCTACTTGATCCTGTTGAGACGGAAATTTATAGAAATACTGAACCTAACCAAGCGGCTGCGATCTACGTACTTGCCAAACAGTGGCGTGTGCATTATTCTAAGTTGCTGCACAAGAAAATTCAGGTCTTGCGCATTCTTCTGATAAAAAGCAAGACCGGAATCTGGTAGTTAGACTAACAGTAAGTGTGCCCTATATCATCGAACGATTAAGGATCAGAAGCAAGCACAACTTGCAACGGCTTCTCTCGTGCCTTGTCTGTTGAGTGTAGAAAGTTAAGATTAAAATGTGAGAACAGAAGTCGGAAGCTTCAGGAATGGTTGGATCGGCAGTAGGTCGTCGCAAGTCAGAGCCTCATTCATTCTGGAAGGTGGGTCTTCTGTTGAGAAGACTGGGTGAGCAGTGGGTCTCTAGAGTGACTTGACGGAATGGCAAAAGGATCAAGATTTTGAACGCGGATTTTCATGTTAGATTTCTTTACCAAGCGTTTGACAGCACTAGTTTTCTGATTAGCAATATCCAGGGCTGAATATTCTGTAGTGTCTTCTACACTGTCCGTATCTGAATGTAGATCAAATGTGTCGAAGGACACAATGTCAGAACAAACTACTGAAAAAACAGGGTCAGTTAAGGAATAGAATGATCAGGTATTTCCTGAAACGAAGTACCGGGAGTTCCTGGAAAGACTAAGTACTGACTGGAGTAGTAGCGGCATCCATTTCAGATCGCGAGGCTTCGAGCTAGCCGTGGATTGTCGATGAGGACACGCAATAAATACGTGTTAAGCTTGCAATAAAAACATACCTCCCCCCCAAACAAGTCGCAGGTACGTGTGAGAATCAGAAATACGCGTAAGTCTTCGGTCGGGATTAAGTGCCTGCGTTGAGGGAGAAATGGCTCTGTACGGTCTTCTGATGCTGTTTACATTAGCAAAAGGGTGGTTTTGGAGGGCAGCAAAAAGACATTTCGGACACTCTATACCACTTCCCAAAAGAAGTAGACTTTATTGAGTAACCGATTTAATGCTTCGGTGGTGGGATACCCAATCTTGGGCGACGGAAGGTGCGGAACACGAGGGTCAGGGTACCCTCTGGTATTACTCCAAGGAAACTATGTATCTCAAATTTGATATTTAAGATTTCCTGGATAACGTAAATACGCCGCCCCGGTGGCGCAGTGGTCTAAGGCGCTGGCCTCTGATCATTCGTCCGTAAGGGGTCCGGGTTCTAATCCAGTCAGGCATGGATGTGTTTGTCTTACGGCACTGGCTCTCCCTTTCCTGGAACCAGTGACCCTAAATTAGGGACGGGCGACTGCTTATAGCCCATTGAGTTGCTCACGGTCGTTAAACCTCCAACAACAAAAAAAAAACGTAAATACGTTCTTCAGTTTGCGCAAAACAGTGAAATTTAAAAATAGTTTTAGCAAAAGTAAGTTAACATTGTGTTCTTTAAAATAAAATCTCTGAAGAATTGCATATTCTTAAGACCTCTCTGGTTATTGCTTCTAAGTTCGAAGATAGGGTCTTAAAGACCACAAAACATCAGATATATGAACAGCAAATAACTAGTTCAAATTAAGCGGTAAGCATACATACTACTGCATGTTGTACCCAGAACTCTTGCAGTTCTGTCACATCGGCAGTGCCAGGTGGACTTTATGTGCAACTTGGGAAAACACTCCAACTTCAAAAAAAGTAAAGGACACAGTTCTTGCTAAAATGATCTATTAATTATAAGTTTAAGGGCGAGAGGCCCTGAAAGATTTTGCAACTTATTTAGTTTACAAATCTCCTATCCCTTTCAAATAGATTGCAGCAATTCGTTGTATAGACACTGGAATCGATGATTCCAAATCCCTGTAACCACCTTCCTCTTCATGAAACAGCAACTTAGATACTAATAAAGACGCTGAAATCCGTTTTATTGGTGTAATATTAGAAACACTAAAATAAAAACGCTAGCTTTAGCCACCACGGGTGGCTTCAGGAAGTATTCAAAAACAAGATGACACCGAATTTTTGGATGTAATAAGCACGTCTTTTGAATCCGTTCTGACTCAAATTAAATTTATCAAAGGTATTCAAAGTCAATGAAACTGGTATGGAAAACAATTATATCTGACGGAAGAAAGTTTTTTCAATCGAGATTGCTGTAAACTGAATCTTGAGCTTACGAACTCTTAAAAACAGTTGTCGACAAAAATAAGATGTGACTTTACGTCCCCTGGTAGGAAAACCATGCATTATTTTAGGAAGAAAGTATTCTCAAAAGGCTTATCTATATGAGCGGTATCGGCCCAAGGAAAAAAATTTTAGTCTAGTTTTCAGGAGCCCAGATTTTGCTACAAATACATCAGAAGCAGAAATTAACACTTATGACCCCCTGGTGGCCAAACCATTCTTTACCAAACATTAGAAATTATGTGAAATATTTTCAATCAGGTCTTGTATGCGATACAGAAAAGTTTTAAAAGCAGAAAACGCAATTTAGCTTTGTGTGCCCTAGCGGTAAGTCTATGATTTACTTGGATTTTGAATTTATAGGAAACATTTCGCATCGAAAACGCTATCCAACAAAGGAACTTTTCAAATCGGACTCCTAGAAGTAGATATTGACATAAGATATACATCTACGTCCCCTAGCGTAGAAACCATGCATTAATTTAAGAATGTTTCTAAAAGGTTTGTCGACATGAGTCGTATCAGTCTACAAACTTTTTCAATCTAGAATTTAGAAGCTCATATTTTGCTGCAAATACATCACAAGCTGAAATTAAGACTTACGTCCCCTGGTGGCCAAACCATTTTTACAAAAATTAGAATTCGTTTGCACATGATTTCTATCGGGAGCTGTATTCGGTGCAGAAAGAAATTTCAAATCTGAGATTTAGAAGCAGAGATTGGGCGAAACGCAGTTAACCTTTACGACCCTAGCAGGAAGGCTATGAATTAAATTTTGAAATTATATGAAAAACATGTCTCACGGAAAACACTATCCAACAAAGGAATTTTTCAAATCTGATTGCTAGAAGTAGCTATTGACAAATAAGATACGTCTATGCCCCTGGCGGAGAAACTGTGGAATATTTTAGGAAGGAAATGTTCCGAAAAGGTTTATCGATGTGAGTGGCATCAGTCCAAGGAATTTTCTAAATCTATATTTTAGAAGCTGATTTTATGGCAAATACATCGGAAGCGAAAATTAACACTTACGCCCCTGGTGGCCAAAGTATTTACCAAAAATTCGAAATTATATGCAAAAGATTTCCCATCAGATGTATCCGCTGAATTTTTTTTCAAACTGAGGTTTAGAAGAGTTATCGGGAAAAATGTAATTTACTTTTACGGCCCTTAGCGGAAAATCCATGCGTAAGTTTAAAAAGAAACTATGCCTAAAATACTCTTCGACATAAATGGAATCGAAAGACAATAAATTTTTCAATCTGATGTTTAGAAGCAAATATGTGGAATAAAACTTAATTTTTAATTCGACATCATCTGCATTTACGCCCTCTAGCGGCGCAATTGTACATCGTAAAAAAACGAAATAAAGGATCATCATTCGCATATATCAAGCTTCCGAATGCAAAAAGAATTTTTGAAATCTGATTAATAGTTGCAGAGGTACCGTGGGTACAGACGGACTGACAAACAGATAACATAAGCACTATCTTTTTACAAAAGACGTGCTAAAAACAGAGCTCCAGTTATCAATTCAAAAATAGAAGTTTGTTATAGATATAATAGAACGTGCGTCATATTCCAGATGTGATTTAAGAGCGACTGTATTAATGAGCGTGCGCCATACATGCGAGAGGTCCATTGACGTTTCCTCGTTGCATATCCTGTGACTGGATAGGATTTAGTTTCTTTGAGGAGGGTGGCCCTGGCGGTTGTGTATCGTGCTATTTTCTTTGTCCCCAGAGGTGTTGCAGAGTTGTTGGAGACTTCACGCGCTAGTGCCGTAGGGAGAAGTCCTCTTTTGACATCTTTGATGTACCTGGAGTCTTAGTCCCAGAGACCTCTTAGTCATGCCCAGAGTTCTTGTTTGTTCCGTCCGGGTACAAGAGGATTATAGTGTATACTCCCGCATCCTCCAGGTCCACGGCGGCGTTTTTTTGTTGGTGAGACAAGATGCTATTGTCATAGGTGCTGTAATCCCTTTGCCGAAACAGTTTTCTTTTTTAAGGGAATTTTTTAAATATGTGAAACCTGGTACGTACTGGCATGAGCCGATGTATTGTAGTTTTGGGGTGAGTCTTCCGGTGCCACGGGATGCGAGTTTAGACTTCGTCTAATGTATGATCTGTTCGACCATGCTGGGTGAGTCCTGCAGAAAAGGCTAAAGATCTTACGATGTCAAACTCGGCGTGGAGTGTGGCTTTGAGTGGGTGAAAGCTCGCCTGGCCCTGTGTCGGAAAAGGGCTAGCTTTATCTTTTTAAGGCACGATGCGGAAAGCAGTATGACATCAGGAACATAGGTAGGTTTGTAGTGGACACTAGTGTTGAGGTACCTGGACCAAAACATCCAGGAACTGTAGGGATGCATTTGTTTCTCACTACATAGTGAACTTTATGGCAGGGTGTTCCAAATTGATGGTGAAAAACCGATTTAGTTCCTCCTCGGTGTTTGCCCAGATGAAGAAAACTTCATCTGCGTATCGTAGCAATGTACACGGGGTTGTTCCAGGTGCGCTGAGTATCCGGGCTTCTAGGGGTCGTAGGATTGCTTCGGCCAGTACTGCAGGGAGGGCGGATCCCATTGGGACCCCTTTGGTCTGCTTGTAGGTATAGTTTTGGAAACTAAAATAGTTAGCATCGGTAACTGGGTCAATGACTTTAGATAACACAATCAGCGTATTTTTGTCCATCAGTTTGAACACAACATAAACTGTTGGACGTCTGTGAATTCCTGTTGTAAGAATTGCAACATAGCTGCATTGGGCCGTTCTAAATCATTTCTCAACCATATGCGATCACAAACAACCAACTTGTTAGCATAGAACGACTTTTCAAAGAGCTTAGTAACCAGACGCAAGCGAGTTATAAACGCTAAATCTCTTCTCAAACTTCTCATCTGCTTGTATTTCGTCGCATTCCATCTGTTCTTACTGTCTACATCCATTGCCTGTGAACTAGCGTTGCGGCGTCCGAGCGACTGGTACTCGCCTGCACTTGTCGACGCTGCCTCATCCTTCGCATTCGTTCTGCTGTCATAGGGGCCTTTTTGGATTCCGCATTTATTTTCACTTTGTAAGCGTTTACGATACATTTACCTTGTTCTAAAGATTTTTTGAAATTTTAACGAAAACTTGTCAAAGTTCAACACTTTGTCACTATTTTTTAAAGTTCTTTTACTATTGTCACTGAGTTTTATTTTATAGTACTCGTAGAGTTCTGTTAAACGACACCTCACGCAACCTCGTACGCGTTTCCGAGCTACACTAATTTTGTCGCGTGGCGAACCGGTAATTTTCCACTCCAACTTGGCAACCATCTTGTGGCGGCGTGTGACGTCACGCGCTCAAGGCTAATGTTTCGCAACATTCTTTCATTCTTGCTCTTTTAAACTGTGTATTGCTTATTTCGATATGCGTTAGTTAAGATTTGTCTGGTATACACAAAAGCGTAACATCGACTTTCGCATAGTTTCCCCCATACCGGACCTGCGGGGTAAGACGTTTTCCGTCAAAAAGAAACTTGACAAGCGACGGAATGCACTTTTGTTGTGATCCCGTGTGAAATCAATCGCAGGCAGCAAACTTTGAGTATCTTGTAGAATACTGTAAACTTGGGTTTGAAAGTCGGGATAATTAAGTTTGTCCACACCTGAATGAGGGATAAGCTATTCGCATTGAAACAATAGTCACATAGTGAACTGCCTGCAATCGAGGATGTAGATGCTACGAAGTGTGAAATTAGTAGAGGCGGCACCCGTATTCGAGTTACGTGCTATCGCCCTCCACGAATGAACTGCAATAGCTTTCAGGAGACAAAACTTATCAGAAAGGTTTTCATTGTTGGACAACCGAAGGCAATGAACAAAGGACTGTTAAACTGAGTGCAGACGATCGATAGGACTAAATGTACAATTGAAGTCGCCACAGTGACTTCTTCGTGAGGGATGGGGTGGAAAAGGTTGTAGAGAATTCCGAAGAATCTAGTGTTCAAGGCTGTAGCATTGTCATTTGAACGATCATTTAAGATGAATGGTGATGGAATAGATACCAAACGAAATATAAGTACCAAAATCAAGTGAAATAGTGTTCTAAAGTCTACCGTGGAGAGGCGACAGCAATACCGAACTTGCCAACGATCCGTAACAGTGAAATATGTATGGCCTGTGGTTCCAGTGGGAATACTTCGTAGCTTTATTGCTTCCCGCAAAGTCAGAACGACTAACATCTTCGGAAGCAAGGGAGTTTGTTAAAGGAGTGATTTAATCCCCTACAACTGAAAGTTGTAAATTCAAGCTTCAGCACCCAGAAATCCTACTTTATCCTCTTGGAACTGAAAGTTATAGAAATCAGGGCTACAGAATAAGGAAGGGCTGGCCCACCAGGCAGTCCAAAGCAAGTCTTTGCTGGGGAGGACGTGACGTCAATGCGAGTACACTGTAGATTTGGGATTCTGCCTTCGAAGGCAGAAGTCATAGCTGTCGGAGTAAGCTGAACACCTTTGCACGTATACTTTTTTACACAACTCGGAACGTTATATACGTATATAGAGTAACAAGTAACGTTTTTGTTTATTTTATCGGAAGGCGTAAATAATAAAGAGAAATTTATTAACATGCCTGTCTAGTTAAAAGAAGATATTCGCCAGTTTTAGATATTGGCATCGTCGTGCTACGTTTTTAACGGCAGAATTTATCCATTTGGTTTTCTTTTAATTTGATTTTCTTTCAGACACTAAATCTTTGTTGTGATATACCAAATTCTGATAAATGTTCGTATGCGCCAATAAATTTTCACAGCTTTTCAGGTGCCAGGAAATCTTTTAGTTTAATTTTCGAATTATTTTTTTCTCTCTAGAACTGTCCCGTGAATTGACTTAAAAATTATTTAACATTGATCTACCGTTCTCTTCTACTTTGGAGAAGGCACCGTTAATCCCCCGAGTGATCAAGTTTTAATCCATTGAGCAGGTGGAAAAATCTTCGGCATTTCTAGAAATTGTTCCGAGGGAGTAATCTTATCACTTAAGCGATAGGCAATATAACCTGCGACATAACTCAGAGCTTGTTTCTCAGCATTACATTGCTCATTTTGAACTGTTTTAAGTATGTCTTCGTCCCAATTTTGCGGCCATGGCTCATTACAATTTTTTTCTAAAGATTCTAAGTCATTTGCGTTTATTTCTGCAGATTCTTAATCAAGAATTTCTTGATTATCAGCTGTAGTGAAAGCTTCTTTTAGTAGCTCTGCTGTCAAATGTTTGGAGCGTTTTACCTTCTTGAAACTCTGTATTAACATTTCTGGAAGCATTAGGCAATTTATTTGCCAGCAATATGTTTTAAACGACTAATAAATTCCGTAGGTGAGGAGTGGTCATAAAAAGCACCTATGCCTCTTATTTGACAGAACACTCTCCAGGGCATCTTGAGTCAAACTAGTAGTTAAAATGTAACTGACTCCACGAAGCGTTAAATCTTCGTAGAGACAGAGAAGAAATTGAGACAAGAATGCCTTTTTGGAAAGGTAGCATGTTTCTCCCCATAACTCTGATATTCAGTATTTCTGACTTCATTTTGTTCAGAATTTCCTTTTGTAGTATAAAAAGGGGGTTAATACCAAAACCTGCTTTTAAAGGTTTGCTTTTGTCAATATGTGGGTAAGTGCTATTCATAATGTCAAAAAAATGAATCTACTAAACTGAAGAAAACCAGCGCTTTTATGCTTTGTTTGATATTCAATATCCTTGGCAGTGGTGACTGAAAACAAAGTTTTTGCTGGGCCTATTTTCCCCCTCTCGTTCCCTTTGATTGCTATATAGCACGACAGAAATTTAGGACAACTTTTTCTCCCCAGAATCCTTCTCGAAAACTCTGATGCCAGTTTGGAGCACAGATCCGTTCTGCAAAACAAGTCCATGGTCTATGAAATGATTGCGTAAAATTTTTAAATAGTGAGAAGGGTCTGCAAAAACCAGAATCTTTAGAACTGTCGTTCAGCGGATGATTAAAAACTGATTTTTCGGGAGAAAATAGCTCCTTCCACAAGTCATACACTTCCATTTGTTCAAGTATTTTATTTTTCATATTAGCTTTTGACAAGGCATTTCGTATTAGCACAATTTCTGCTCTTATTTTGTATTGTGATTTTTTTGACTCAAAACTCTAACAGTATTTTTGTTTGCTTTTCAAGCTATGTATTTCTCGTTCCAGTACGTCAAGCTTTTCGGTGAGAATTTTGTTCTGACTTCTAACCTCTGAGCAAGACATGCACTGAACTGATGCACACTTTTCTTCTGAATATCCATTATCAGAATTGCAAGCAACTTCATCGATGTGTAACTTTTCAGGACTTGGCTCCGGAGTTCGATTCAATGCCCTTATACGGATATCTCTTAATTCTATGTTCTCGACTTGTATGTAGCGTTGATTTTTCATTCGGTAAATTCAAGCTTTGAACAGCTGTGGGTTTCAGATTTTTTCGGCAAGCCCAAGCAAGTGATTTCGCATGTCATCTTTGTAGTCTGAATTTTGGAAATGATCACTACATATTCTTGCACTTCCAACTTTAGACTTGTCAGCACGCTTACACTTAACAATCCATTCTTTTATCACATTAACATTTGAAGGGAAAACATGGTAAATAACGCCACGTTCTTTTGTTTTCTTATGCGTATTTGTACAGTTAGCGACAGCACAGGATGAAGTAATGTTGCGTATTACTTTGAATAAAAAAATAAACGCTGAAATTAAGTTAAAATAAAGTTTACATCAGTAAAAAACAGACGCTAATAAAAAAATACATAGAGCACTACCAGTAAATGGAGAGCAACTGAAATAAACTACACAGAACGACTGGAATGTCGTCATACTCCGGCCCTGAGTTGGCACGGGGGTCAGTGTCCTCGCAGTGACGTCACAGCGCCTTCCCTCTCGGTCGGAGCACGAAACAGACCGCTAGACAAAAGGATGAGCCAGCCCTTCCTTATTCACTAACCCTGTATAGAAATACTGAACCTAAGCTGCGGCTATCCACGAACTTACCAATTAGTAACGTGTGCATTATTCTAAGTTGCTGCACAAGAACTCTTTTGTACATTCTGATAAAAATCAAGATTTGAATCTGGTAATTAGACTAACAGTAAATGTGCCCTATATCATCGAACGATTAAGGATCAGAAGCAAGCACAACTGGTAACAGCTTTTCTCGTGCTTTGTCTGTTGAGTGTAGAAAGTTAAGATTAAAATGTGAGAACAGAAGTCTGAAGCTTCAGGAATGGTTGGATCGGCAGATGGTCGACGCAAGTCTGAGCCTGACTCATTATGAGAGACTGGATGAGTGGTGAGTCTAGAGTGACTTGAAGGAATGGAAAAAGGGTTAGGTTTTTGAACGCAAGTTTTCTTGTTACATTTCTTTAGACGAGCGTTTGACAGCACTGGTTGCCTGATCAGTAATATCCAGGGTTGAATGTTCTTTTGCAGTGTCTTCTAAACTGCCCTTATCTGAGAGTAGATCAAATGTGTTCAAAGGACACAATGTCAGAATAAATTACTGAAGAAAGTAATTTGGGGAATACGAGAATGATGGTGTACTTTCTGGAATGCATAAGTACTGACTGGAGTCATGGCGGTATCCATTTCCGATCGCTAGGCCTCGGGAGTTTCGAGGTGGCAGCGGATTGTCTGTGGACACGCAGTAACTACGTGTCCCTCAAGTTTGTAATGAAAACACTGCACACCCCTACACACAAATCACAGGTGCGTGTGTGAATCAGAAATGTAATCTTCGGACGGGATTGAATGCCTAAAATGGCTCTGTACTGTCTTCTAATGCTGTTTATACTAGCAACAGGGTGGTTTTAGAGGGCAGCAGAAAACATTTGGTACACCCTACACCACTTTCCAAAGAGTAGCAAAGGCGTTAATGAATAACTGATCTAGTGCTTCGGTGGTGGATATAAATTCTTAAGCGAGAAGCCTAGGCGGCGGAAGGTACGGAACAAGGGTCAGGGCACTCTGTTATTCCCCAGTTCCTTCAGTAAGGAGTCTTCCAAGGATACTATGTACCTCACATTAGACTTTTACACTTTCCTGGATAACGTAACTACGCTTTTCAGTCTGCGCAAAACAGAGTGAATTTTTTAAAATACGTAGTTCTAGTACAAATAAGTTAACATTGCAATCCTCTAGCGATTTTATTTTAAACACAATTCCTTAAGGTGGTTCTCGTCACATCTGAGACCAAACAAATCCAATAGATGGCGTTGAAAATCGCAGGGTAGAAATCATCGACACTTGCAAACGACGTCATATTTTTCTAGAGTACAAAACTGTAAATAGCCCCTAGGCTTAGGCACAAGAATTTAAAGGAATTGTATGTCATGGTCATATTGATAAGGTTTGAAGTCAGGTTAACGTTGCGCTTATTAAAGATTTCTAAAAAGTATAGAAGCTAATGAGTATTGTTTGAAGCCTAAGTAAAAGCTCATTAAATCCTTATGAATCTGGCATTTACCTTATTTTGTATTTAACATATTGTTTCGGCATTTGTTTTATTTTGTGTTGTACGTATTACATAGCGTTTAGCATTTTTGTTATGCTTGTGATTTTGACTGTATTTTAAATTTTTGTTTTACATTATGTTTTGACATACAATTTTTGAAAATTGCCTTTTAATTTTGTTTTACTCTTGCATCTTAGGTAGATGCAAGAGTGTAAAACACAAAATTGGAAAAATTCAAATAAGTTAGTAAAAGGTATAATTCAATTAGTGAAAAATACCAGCACATTATAGTAAAGGGTAGAATTATAAGCAATTCTCTTAGTCTAGCACGTTAACCTTGTCTCTGTGCGCCAAAGAAGTTTGAATTCCTTTTTCTCTTGCAAGTGTTTCTCTTCTGGGTGCATTCGTTGGAATCTGGACATCTCTTTCAATTTTAGCCATACTCTTTCGCAATTTCACTGGTTATTTTATACAGTCCCAGTGTTTCCTCTCACAGAATTGTATAGCAGCGTATGTGCCATCCTTCAAGTTTCTTTTCAGTGGTTTTTCTCCCAACAAACAAACCAGACTCAGCTTTTGGACATTCTAAAAGCGCTCTTTGTGTATGCGTGGGAAAATCCCCAGACTTCGGATGATGCCAGGGAGACATCGTAGAGCATAATATCCTTGCCTTTGGACTGTAAAAGATTTGGGTAGATAAAATCTTCCCTGAAGAGTGAGAATACACGCGATACTTAACACCAGCCAGAGTGTCTGGCTTATCTGTTATAATATCTTGTGTCCCAATGTATGTGGTTTCTTTATCTGTATACTCAATCGCGCCGTTGGCGGTCGTTAGATCCGTAAGTTCATAATTGCAATAGTCACTGCGGATAAACTCTTTTAGGTGTGCAGGTCCAGAGATCAGCGGGCGGTAGCGCGCGACTGGGTTAAAACAAACTCCCTTGCTTCCGAAGCTCTTAGAAGAGGGGGGGAGAAACCGCGTGAAACGAAGTCGGGGGACCCTAGCGGAGAGCACCCAAGGCAGGAGTGTGAGGATCACCTCCGGGGGTGCATAAAGTCAGAACCAATACTAAGGAAGAAGGTTCGTCGGAGAGGGAGCGCCGGAAAGATAAATTCGCTCTTGGGTTTTCGTGTGAGGAGGTAGGCATTTAAGAGCTGGCCTCGAGCGAGGGACTCTGCTGAGTAGCGATCTCGATGGGAGACTCAGTTTTTCAGAGGGAGTGGGACTTGTTGGTACTTGGTGAAACAGGCCCTGAGAGATCTTGCAACGATAAGACACGCATCAGTAACGTCGCTACGGCAGGACTTGATGCCAAATATTAAATTTGTTGAATTTTATTTTAGTCAAATTTCTTCATGCCTGAGTGAATGTTTTGTGATCCCTACCACACCTCTCTCGATAGCAGATCAATTAGTGAGGCGCTCACTCAACTTTCTATTATCAGCATTAAACATACACTGGAGTGCCAGAATAACTGGTACAGACGAGCTTATGAAAAATACATAGCACTGTCACCTATGCGCGTACTCGGTTGCATCCGCCAGTGCGTATATAAAGCTATATACATCCTTGTCAGCTGTTTTCGGCACGAGAATGACAACGATTTAAGCGATTTTCAACGCGGTGTCATAGTTGGCGCTGGTGAGATGGGCCATAGTACTTCAGAGGTAGAAACTATTCGGATTTTCACGGATGACCATTGCAAGGGTGTACCGTGACTACAAGATTTCCGGCAAAACCTACGATACAAGTGTAGCCGTAAAAAGACATTGGGTGAACGTGACCTTAGTCAGCTGTCAAGAATAGTTTCACGCGATAGGCGTGCAACATTCTCGCAGGTGTCGTCAGAATTCAATGCTGGAGCCTCGAGCATCGACGTCCGGACTGTGCAACGTACCCTGCACGATATGGGCTTTGGGAGCAGACTCCCAACTAGTCACCTTGAAGGTTGCAAGACACAGAGCTATGCGCCTCGCTTGGGCACGGCAACACAGCCACTGAATGACTGGAAACGAGTAGCCTGGTCTGACGAGTCGCGTTTCCAACTGTATCTGGCCGATGAAAGGATTCGTGTGTGGCGCAAACTCCATGGATCCCGCCTGTCAACAGGGAACTGTACCTGCTGGTGGGGGGCCGTAATGGTATGGGGTGTGTTTAGCTAGACTTCACTGGGACCTCTGGTACGTCTACAAACTTCTGTGACCTGCTAACACTGTGTGCATCCTTTTGAGGTACACCCGTTCATGTCCTGCATTCATGCTGATGGGTTGGGCCTGTTCCAACAGGGCAATGCACCTCCACACAAGTGTCGGGACGCCACATTATGGCTAGAGGAGCATTCATCTGTGTTTAGGGTGTTGCCACTTCCCACCCAAGTCACCAGATCTGAACGTGATAGAACAAATTTGGGATGCCATGCAACGCGGTATCGAACACAGGAATCGGACCTCGGAATACACCCGAGTTGTGGAACGCTCTACAGGATAATTTCATGCATTGGCTACATATTTCCAGAAGCTAGTGGAGTCCATGCCCCGTCGTATTTCTGCAGCCCTGCGCTCCCGTAGGGACCTACCAAGTATTAGACTGGTGTATCAGTTTTTCGTGCACTTCAGTGTACATATGTTGCATGTTTATTTGAAAAAGAACCTCTCTTCTTTTGTGCTGGGAAACAATCAAATCACGGAAGGTAAGACCAACGTGGGGCTGTGAAAATTAACATAAAACCTTCCACCTCTACAACATCTTTGGCAACAAATCAGGCGGTCCCCATCCATCGTTCAATACAGATTAAAGCCATAAGACTTGGACCTGTGTAGTCCAATGGACAGTCTCCACGGTCGATGATTTGATGACAGACTAGGTGTAATGTGAAGTTGTGGGTACAGCAGTCCATACCTGAACTATTTTCAAAGAGGATTAGTTTGGTTCAACGATGGCACAAATGCATAGCTTGTTATGGATACTGTTTAGTACATTCGTGTAGAGAAATTTACTATAACATGTGCAATTTGAACTATCTGTTGGTTAATATAGAAACCATGTACTTTCGGTACAACCCTAATAAAATAATCTTGTGCTAGAAGGGTAAGTTCCAGCAATTTAACTGATACATGATTGAAGATCTTATTTTACCTTTCCTTCCACGTGTTACTAGTAAATGCCTATAAAAACTGCCATTTTAACTTAGCTTTATTCTCTTTAGTACCTCCAAGTTATGGAGGCTGCTTATGGGTCAATCTATGATACCTTTGAGAAGTAATACACGGAGCTACATGGTAAGTAAACTGAAATAATTTAATTTCTTAATTCCATCAAGTTTGACTTGTCGTATTATAAACGTAATATAGAATTTTTTGGGTGCAGGAAAGAAAAGACACCGAATTTTTCGGTGTAATAAGCACGTCTTTTGAATACGTTCAGACTCATTAAATTTATCAAAGCTATTCAAAGTCAATGGAACCGGTATGGGAAACAATAGTATCAAACGGAAGAAAAGATTTTCAATCTAGTTTTTAATCCCTCAGATATTGTTGTAAACTGAATCGTGAGCTTACGCCCTCTGCTTGCAGACTTGTGCGTTAAGAAAAACGCGAATTTGAGAAACATTTCGCACCGGAAACTCTTTCCAACACAAATAATTTTCCAAATCTGACTCTTAGAAACAGATGTCGACAAAAATAAGATGCGACTTTACGTCCTCTGGTGAAAACCATAAATTATTTTAGGAAGAAAATATACTTAAATGGTTTTCCATATCAGCAGCATCAGTCAAAGAAAAAAAAAATTAGTCTAGTTTTCAGGAGCTCAGATTTTGCTACAAATAAATCAGAAGCAGAAATTAACACTTATGCTCCCTGGTGGCCAAACCATTATTTACCAAACATTAGAAATTATGTGAAAAATACTTTCCATCAGCTCTTGTATGCGATACAGGAAGATTTTTAAATCTGAGATTTAGAAGCAGAGATATAGGGGGAAACACAATTTACAAAGAAACTTGTCTGACACTTGTAAATGCTGTTTCTCTTGAGACATTCTGTCGATCCTTCACACACTTTGAGTGCCAAGAGCCTCTTCTGGATCAATAAGGCTCTTTAGGCCGTCGCTGGCTCTCCGAGCAATGTCAAGAAGCTTCCTTCGGGAGATCTTGTCGAAACAACTCATTCCAGACATAGTGCCAACCTGCTTACCACGACCGCACTGTTTGGTATTCTGGTGCAAGTGACATCGCACGGCTACTTGAATACCTCTCGCGGCGTGGTCACGTCCCAAGACTTGACTACAGCGATGAGGATCTCGTCGATGAACTAGGGGAACATGTCACTGGGTTGCGACGGATTTTCGTTTTCGGCGGGATGGGGAAACTTGTTCCCTCTCGCAATATCACCTTGACGTTTGACGCCCGAACCCTACAGACTTTTATCAAGGCAAGGTACTTACGTCTTGACGTCCGCCTCTATATACCCAATCCTCTGAGGTGTTTCAAGTGCCAACGTTACGGCCCCAGCAGTCGTGTCGTAACGTGGCTAGGTGAGGTCACTGTGGTTCTGAGGATCATCTTTTGCTCGAATGCTCGGCGGCTTTTGAACATTGCATTAACTGTGAAGGTTCCCACTGTTTCCAAGCAGTGTCCAAAGTGGATGGAGGAGCAGGCTGTTCAACGCCTGAAGACCCTTGACTATCTCTTTTCGTTCTCATTTGTTTAATGACTATGAAGCTACGTTGCAGCGGCTCCTAGACGACCACTGCGATACTTTCGCTGTCTTTAGCTTTTTAAACAAAGTGGTTTTTTAATCGTATTTAGTTTTAACACTTTGCCTCATTCTCATTTTACCGAATCTGCCTGATTTTACGCATTATACCACGTTTTTAACTCTTTGTGTTGTCTGGCACTCTTTGGCCAAACATGGCCCTTGCGCCAAAAAACTCGCCAACCAACCAGGGACCAGCACAGTTTCAAACAGGCATACACAGGTTAAAATCGTGCGAAAAGGAAAACAGTGTTTAAAAGAAAGCTCTTGGGGATAATGCAAAGGTCTGTCTTCAGAGAGCTTAAACTGTCGACAACCTGTTGATGTACAGACCTAAAAAGAAAAACTAGCCACCCCCTTAACTTTCTAACCATTTGCCGCAGATAAGGTACTGTTGGAAAGCACTCGAAGGGAACTATCGTGTGATGAAAAATGCTAGTGAGCTAATTAACATGTTAAATAGCTTAATTATCTCAGAATTTTTCCATATAAGGGGTGTGTTCTTTTATGCGCGTTCTATTTAGCACATGGAAAAACCCCTAAATCTTAAATATCTTCAATCTGATTATTAATAGCGAAGATATTTGCAAAAAAAGTTGGAGGGCATCCATATATCTACATCTGGGGAAACACCTTAAATGTTTCCTTCCCTGCACGAAGTGATAATGCAGGAAAGTCTGAATCTTAACGAAACCTCCAACAGATTGAAAGCAGAGGACCACGAGCATCTACGATAACGTCTTCCATCAAGGGACTGAGTTCCCTTGATGGACGAGGTTATCGTAGATGCTCGTGGTCCTCTGCTTTCAATCTGTTGCAGTTTCCTTTATAACAACTGCATTTATTCGTGCTGACTTGAATTAGTGTTAGAATGGGTTTTCCATTATCAGAAAAACACTGAATCTGTCCCCCGGTGGCGCAGTGGTCTAAGCGATGGCTTCTGATCATTCGTCCGAAAGGGGTGCGGGTTCGAATCTCGGTGAGGCATATGTTTGTCTTAACGGCACTCTCCCTTCCAGTGCCCCTAAATTAGGGACTGGAGACTGCTTATAGCCCACTGAGTTGCTCACGGTGGTCGTTGAACGTCCAATCAATCTGTTAACGAGACTAAAGGACTATTCCTTTCTATAGGAATTTCTAATTTTTAAAGTAGCTTTGTTTCATATTGAAAGCGGCATTACAAAAACTAACTTCAATAACTTTATAATCAAAACACTGAGGTTTTATTTTCATGCTGTTTCATATTACCACCCCATTTTCCAAGGCATTTAAATTTTTTGTGCTATTTAAAGTGATTTTATTTTCCTAAACTAAGCACATTTATGTATGTAAACACTTTTGACTAATTTTGATGCAACTGTTACATTTAAAATTCAGTTTTTCGTCTAAAACAAACTGAATTTTAAATGTAACAGTTGCATTAAGTGGTCTATATTCCCCCTTCTCCCAACGAAAAATAATTTTTTCATCCAATGTTCTCCTTGTGACCACATTTCCGTATACGATAACTTTTCAGACAATTTAAATAACTTATTGAACTCTTTCAGACCCTTAAACAAGTGAAGAGGAAAAAGCTATCTGATGATCAAAAGCAACGGATTTCTGAAGAGAAAGTAAGGAAATGGAAGGAAAGACTCCTTCAAATAATCAAAAACATAAAGAGAGAAGAAAGGAAGATTCAAAAGAACAAAGACAAGTAAGTCACCCACTATTTAGTAACTTAGAATCAAGCTAGATGACTAAGGAATCATTTTTGTGAAAAAAAATATTTTTTACGTTATTTTATTTCAGGTTTTAAGAATGTTTCTAAATTCGCAAAATTGGGCAAGTTATATCCTATTTTGTCCAGTGGGGTCACAAAGCCGAAGCTGAAAAAACTCTGGACGACTTCAATCACTAACCGCCATTTCATAAAGATGTAAAATCGGCTTTGTAGAGTTTGACAACTATTTGTCCTAGAGAGTTGCTAGAAAGGTTTAGGTGGTGACACTCAAAACAACTGAAGATTGTTCTGTTTGACGGTTCGCACCCAAACATCTTCACTGTGGCTCAAAACCATCAAAATGGCAGCTTATGTAGGAGCAGGCATTTTTAATGAAGGTTTTCTGCTGTCCTGAAAATGATAACGATAAGAATCTTTATTGGCGAGCAAACTAAGTAATCTGCCAACGCGTGGGACCAACAGTAGGGTGGAGCGAAAAAAATTCTAATTTGAAACGTCAGCATGTGCAATAGTTGAGATTTTATTACTGAAATGACTCCCGAAATATAAACGACATTATTCTATATCTTAAGTTTCCCAAGAACCTCAAAGTTTGAAAATTATAGGGAAAAATGCTTTAAAAACACCCACTTTCTTTATTTCGTAAATATAAAACAATCTCCCTGTTATTGAATATACCTTTGAGTGTATGTACTCGGGTAAAAATTCCGCAGACGCGAGTTAATTTCTTAGGCTTCCCCAAAGAACTCAAAGTTTGTCACATTTCTCTGAAGATGCACAAGTTACATAAATATGACAGACACCAGCCTTACCTAGTATAGCATAACTTGAAGTGAGTTTATTTCACTTGGAAATCACTTTTTCAAAACTTGGCATCTGCTTCCTATTCAAAATTCTTGCTCTGAATTCTTTTCTTGCAAGAAGGCTGCACACATGAGCAGAAGACTGTTAGCCTTAACCATCTTCTCTACTGCCTGAGAATGAAAGGGTATTTTTGTGAATTCGTGGCAAGACCTTGGATAAATATATCAGACTGTAGTAATTCCAGAAACTCATTGTCTTTCCATTTCCGTGTGATGGGAAGCTATCGCAATATACTCTTGCCAGACGATTAGGTCTACAGGTTTATTTTAATTTGTGACTTGGGAATTGAACCTTATTGAAAAAAAAAAAACTAATTTTGCGAAAAACATTGATATTTAAATACACAAAGTAAATAAAGAAGCATGTCTGGTCTATGTAAGCACTCAACATATTTAAAACAAATAAGTTATGGAAGATTACTTAACAATATCTTAAACTATGATCGTTTCACTTGTTCTCCACATTTACAGTACTCTGTGCAAGTTACATATTTTACTTTAAATTTCTATCTGCAAGTTGTACATGTGCACTCGACAAGCAGTTCAGAGGGCAAAGTGTTATGATCTAGTTCACGCTTTAGAATACCACTTGATGCTTTGCACCACCCAAAGTCTATTGGTTGTAGCGTTTTATCAGAGCATGGTCCACTAGAAAGGGTTGAGTATTCCATAAGAACACAAAAGCAGTCTCAAATCTCCATTTATAAGTGAGAATGATGAAAGAGGAAGTTGGGTTAGGTCAACTTGTTGGTGCATATACATTGAATAGTGTAGGCCAAATGTTTTGCACTTTGTTGAAGGACTCAAAACCTTTAAAAGATATTCTTCTACTTTGTCAAGTGTTCCCTCAGACAGGAAATTCTCCTCCACAAATCCAAGAATTTTTCTGGGGCAACTTTTAAAGCAGAGGGCTTTGTTCCAATTTATCTAGTGACCTTACAACCGGTAAGGGCATATGCCTTTATTACAACAGTAGACATCGTAGCCCCAATATTTTTTTGCTAGTTTGTGAAAAGGCATGTAGCGCACTTTGTCTCCCAGTCCTACCTTTATTCGCATTTCTTCCAATCCATTTGTAAATAGTTGAAATGTATACTTAAGAGTACATCACTGTCATTTGATAGTACTATCACACACTTAACTCCTGACTGAACAACAGCATGAAACAAGTGAACTATCAATCTAGCATCGGCTTCAATTGCTGCCTGTCATGGTTCCATGTAACACCGTAAAGGTAGATGTTTCTTTGGCTTTGTCAGTGAAGCAATCGCTAACAACTGCAACATCTTGTTTTTGTTGGAAGACCAGAACCTTTCAACTTGAACTGGAATATCACATCCTATACTCATAATTTCAATGGGATCACCAGCCTTTCTTCATTCTTCCTCCTTCCTTAAGCGACTGCTCAGTGTATCTATCAAAAACAGTCTATTCGGGTTATACTTTGAAACTTTGTTGCATTGGTCCAAACTTTTTCAAACAAGTTTTTGAAAATGTTCAAATCTTAGGTTCTTATTTGACATACTTGCGACATAAAATCGACTAACGGCTATTTCCATGACTTGACGCTGAGTGTCTTTCAGTGCCAGTTGCTTTTAAAGTTCAACCAAAAGGTATTTCGCTGGCTTGATTGGAAAGCCACTGCCATCGAATGTGTGCGACTGCAGTAGTCATACTTCAATGTCTTTCATATTTCTCATTTTGCTACATGCACAATTCGTTCAGTGGCAATATCTATCTTTTGTACACTTAGTGATGACTTCGACTTTGTGAATTCTAAAAGTTTCTTTCCATAGTAGGTACTTTCACCTTCAAAATTGTTAGTTTTCAAATACTTAATTTCTAAAAGCTTGGTAGTCTTCTGCATGCTCATTCACTTTCATGATGTGTAATGCTATCTCTCTAAGTACACACTGATGGGTGAAGTTGAAATTGCATTGGACTAGACATTTTGTAAGGATTGTGGTCAGAATTCACAAAGCGTGTTAACTGATAAGGCTAGACGGAAAGATAAATTCCCAGTCAATTCGTAGTGGACTGTTTCTGTATCCAGTGCTATTAGCATCAATTTATCAGAAAATTGCTAAATACAAACTCTTCATGGTATTGTAACTCCTATTCAGTTAAATGTGTTTTGCCTTGTCTGCCCTATACCTTTCAAACTCTTTTGAGACCTCTGTATAGTTCAAGTTTCATGTCTGGCGACGCAGCACTGAATGGTCTACTAGTTTCTCGAACTACAAAGTGGCCTGTAGTAAACTTCTGGTAAATCTCGGGGTGTTCTACTTGTAACCATCACATTTTCTCTTGATACCATGATGCATACCATAAGTAGTTAGTACTATCAAATTCATAAAACATAGGCAGAATACCTTGAAGATGGCTTTCACCTTACCTGTACACTATTAGAAACGTAGCCAGGTTAACTAGTTTAAGAAAATATTCTAGTATTTACAAATCTCGGACCTTTTGGTACTCATTAGAAGATTGCTCTGAGTTCTAATTTTTACTGCCTGTTTGATAGTTTGTGTATTTTTCTTTACTCCTAGACTTTAAAAATGCAATCCATTTAATCTAAGTAGTACTTCCTCAAGAATGAGCTCTTTGAGATCTGTAATAATGGCTTGTATTCATCAGACTCCAAACTCTTTACCCCAAACACTTTACCCCAAACTCTTTACCCCAAACTCTTTACCCCAAACTCTTTACCCCAAACTCTTTACCCCAAACTCTTTAATGACAATTTTTACGCAGTGGAAATTTCCAAGCATTGGAATTATGTCTGGAAATTCAGATATGCTGATCATTATATGAACAACATGGTGCACACCCTCATCCTAAACTGGAAAAGCTGACTCTTTTAGTTGTGAACAGACATTCTATAAGTTCTTCAGTGCTAAAAAGATGGTTGCATGCTCTGTGACTGGTTTTGGAACGAACGGCAGAAGTCCCACTTGCATACGAGGTGTTGCTGTTGATACCAAAGATCGACATCCAGACCATGTTGGAGCAACTTCAGCATTTCCTTTTCAGAAACTCCATATCTGAGGCTGAATGCAAATTCAGTTTGCTCATGTCATTCTGATCTATTTCTAGGGAAAATAGATTTCCTGAACAATGAAACAGTCTGGTAGAGTTGGTTTGTGAAGTGGTTTCTTGTAGTTCAAATATCTCTGGCATGGCAATTCTTTATGGAAATGGTGACTTCGTTGATCTAAATCATTCTCAGATATCTTTGGCTTACTTGGTAATTTTGTGGAACCAGGACATACTTAAAAAAAGAACCTAGTGATCAAAATTGCGGATCATCTTTAAGAATGATGGTGTTTGATATTAAGTCCCTCATTAATAAAAAAAATCCTGACAAAAATGAAACATTTAGTCTGGAACCGCATTCCACGAAATTTTCAGTTCAGAATCCCAGCTGTCTGAAAGTTAAATTTACTTTTTAAACGCATCTCTTTCGCAGCTGATTTGTCCTGAACTTTTTGTACACGTCTGATAATTTGATCAATCCCTAGATTTGAGTATACCATCAAAGGTTCATTTTCACTTACAGGTGAACTGAAGGATATGTCTTCTCCATAGTGTGGCTGCAGTCTAATTTTCACTTCATGGTTTCTTAAGTTTTCTCCTGCTGTTTTGTTTACTAGGTCATGGATTTCAGACAGGGTGAAACCATATCTTTCTGAGCTTTTGGTTAACTCATTCAAATGAATAATCTTTTGATGACATTGGTTTTTGTTCATAATCTCATAGCATACTTGTAGGACTTTAAATATCCTTCAAAACATGTTTTGTGGTAAAATGTCTGCAACAAATGCATACTTGAGAAGCTGATTTTAAATGTGTCGCACGGATGTAAACATAATCTTGAAAAATGAAATGCAACAGCTAATAAGTTCTTTGCTCTTCCTGCATCACTTATTCAAAACTTCTTTCAAATGCCTTTGACCTTTGCTGTCCACAGATTACACAACTTACATGGGTTGGTTGTACACCTGAAGGAGGCGGTCGAGGTGTAACTTCTGACCTCATTTTAAGTGATTTGTAGATCATGTGTAGTGTTTTCTCCTTTACTACGCTTCTCAGATATTTTATAAAGACTTTTGTTCAAAGTATAGGATTTGTAGCATTGATTAGACACATGATAAACAATCTTTTTTCACAATACTTTGGCAACCACATCATCTCTAATATCTGCAGCCTCCGGTCTTCGCTTATGCTTACTTTTGTTTTAGCATCAGCAGTCTGACAATAGTGTACGTTTTCACAGCGACTGAAGCTTGTCTTCCTGATGCACAGAAGGAAGAGCAGTTCCTAGACATTCTGATGCTGACCTTGGCAACGTACAATGGACGCTCCCTATCTTCTGATTCAAGGCTTCTTGAATTGGAAGAGGAACTACAAAGGATCAAGTGGGACATCGTGGGGCTAAGTGAGGTAAGGAGAAGATCTCATCGAACTGAAAAGTGGACATCTCTTTTACTATCGTGGGAGAGATACTGGCAGAACTAGTGGTGTTGGATTTATAATAAACAAGAAACTGAAGGATAAAGTTGTAGAAGTTGAAAGTTCCTCTGACAGAGCTGCACGGCTTGTTATCCAACTCTCGAAAAGATACCAGGCTCAGATTATTCAAACTTATGCACCCACCACAAGTCATCCTGAAGAAGAAATTGAAGAATTTTATGAGGAAATTTGTCATCTAAATAATAAAGGTAAGCAGCACTTGAAAATAATTATGGGAGATTTCAATGCAAAAATAGGGCAACGGCAACAGAATGAAACTTCAGTAGGTAAATTCGGTCACGGCAACAAACCAGCATGGAAATACTCTCGTTGAGTTTGCAGAGGCAGAAGGGTTTTTCATCTTGAACTCCTTCTTCAAGAAAAAGCCACACAGGAAATGGACATGGAGACATCCAAATGGGACTACAAGTGAAATTGATTTTATTATGTGTAACAAAAAAATTCGTCATAGAAGACTGCAGTGTGCTAAACAAGTTCAACACAGGTAGTGACCATAGATTGGTGAGATGTAAGTTGCACCTCAACACTAAACTTGAACGTGGCAAGCTCATAAGACAAACAAAATCCATTGACATAACTAACCTTAAAAAACACCATAATACCTTCAAGTTGGAACTGAAGAACAGGTTCTCTGCTTTAGAAGGCCTAACATCGGAAGAAGTGGACATCTCTGAAGTTAACAGAAAAGTAACCAAAGCTCTTATGGAAACAGCAACAAAATTAGCTGGGTCTAAGAACAAGTTGCATGTAAATAAATTATCAGGAAAAACGAAAATGTTGATGCAAAAAAGAAGAGAGATGAGGACAACTAAAGATGTGACTTCCAAAGTGGAATATATAGAGCTATGCAAGACAGTACGAAAAAGTATCACTGAAGACGTAAGAAAATTCAACTGTGAACTAGTGAGGAAAGCAATTGAAAACAACCAAAGCCTAAAGATAGCAAAGGGACATCTCAGTAAGGGAAGAAAACAGATTATGGCATTGAGAAAAGAAGATGGTTCTGTAACAAGAAATAGAGGCGAAATTTTGACATGAGTGAAAGATTTCTACTCCAAATTATATGAAAGGGATGATACATGCACTCCAGACATCATGAAAGATACCAGTACCAGAGTTCCTCCAGTCCTTCCAGCAGAAGTTGCACATGCAATCAAGAACATGAAGCGGGGAAAAGCTCCAGGAGAAGATGGAATTACTGTAGACATCATACAAGAAGCAAGTGGAGAAATCGAAACAGTACTCGCCCAAATTTTCACTCGATGCCTTAATGAAGGGAAAATTCCTGAGGATTGGAACAACGCTACAATGATCTTGCTACATAAAAAAGGTGACATTGAGGATCTCAGGAACTACAGACCTATCAGCCTCCTATCAGTAGTTTATAAAATCTTCACTAAAGTTCTTTCACACCGCTTGAAGGTAACACTGGACATGGCTCAACCGAGAGAACAAGCTGGATTCAGGAGTGGCTACAGCACAATAGATCATATCCACGTACTGAGAGAACTAATTGAAAGAGCGAGGGAATATGAACTTCCATTGTGCATGGCTTTTATCGATTATGAAAAAGCCTTTGATTCGGTGAAACCATCAGCAGTTACAATGGCTCTGAAATCCTGCGGTATTGAAGATGCATACATTAATATTATTAATATCATCTATGAAAATGCAAGTGCAAAGATTAGGCTGTTTGAAAATACAACACACATAAAAATTGGAAAGGGAGTGAGACAAGGTGACACCATATCTCCGAAGCTCTTTAATGCTACATTGGAGGGTGTTTTTCAGTCACTGAGCTGGGAAAACAAGGGGATAAAGATTAATGGAGATTATCTAACCCACCTTCGTTTTGCTGATGACGTAGTCATTTTTGCAACTAGCCCATCAGAGCTGCAGAGTATGATCCAGGAACTTGCTGACAAGAGTAAAGAAGTGGGATTAAAAATGAACTTTCAGAAGACAAAAGTGATGTTCAATGCTTTTACAAGAAATGAAGATTTATCGATTGATGGAGAAAAGCTGGAGATAACAGACACGTACGTTTATCTTGGACAGCAGATATCAAGTGAGGGTCACATTGATGAAGAAATTAATCGGCGTACAAAACTTGCCTGGAGAGCTTTTGGAAGAAACAGCATAATTTTCAAGAGCAATATGCCATTATGTCTTAAAAGAAAAGTGTTTGATCAGTGCATCCTTCCAGTGCTTACGTATGGTGCAGAGACGTGGACCTTAACTAAAAGAGACATACAAAGGCTGCAGACAACTCAAAGAAGCATGGCGAGATGCATGCTTGGTGTAACCAGGAGAGATAAGAAGAGGAACTCGTGGATCCGAAAAATGACAAGAGTGGAAGACATCATGATCAGAGTTAAATCCCTGAAATGGCAATGGGCTGGACACACTGCCAGAAGGACAGATCGTCGATGGACAGCCGAAATTTTAGATTGGATTCCAAGGGACAGGAAAAGACCCAGAAGACCAAATGGGAGATGGGTGGATGAAATTCGAAAGTATGCAGGGGTGACATGGCGGAGACTGGCACAAGACAGACCGTTGTGGAGGAAACTTGGGGAGACCTTCATCCAGCAGTGGATTGATAATGGTTGACAATGATGATGATAATCACATTAAAGCATATTGTGCCTGTTTGCAATACGTAAAAAACCTGTTGATCCAATATAGTACCTGTATGATATTGTACACCTTCAATTTGAGTTCTTTAAGTAAACATATTTTGACTCTAAATTCACTTTTCCTCGGGTTTTAGGAGCAGAGATATGCTAAATACCAATTTTACGCCGGCCATTTTAGAAAATGTTATCTAGAAAAACAGCTCCAGAATATGGTGATGTCTGCCAAAGTTTTCTGGTGGTCTCTTAGGTGTATTAAGTGGTAGCACTGGTTTGATTAGACAGAACAATTTTTTTACACTGCTTCATTACAGGGAAAAGAGTATTGGGACTCTTCCTTCAATTATAAACGGAAGATTGTTCCTAATCCCAGATGCTGAAGGGCATCGTTGGATTGTGATTTGCACGCCCTAATACTCAATAATTCACAATGTATATGTAGAGTTTTGAAATTCTTGCAAGGGTAGGTAAGTATGAACTGACTTAAAACAAAAGTTCAAATTATATCGATGGAAACTCTTATTACCACATAACTGATCACTTAGTTTGCTACTTACCTGTGCAGACAAAGAATACTGCAGTACTTACTGTTCAGTGGTTAAAATAAAGGTAATTCTACAACAAAATAAAAACTTCCAGTGAAACATTCTTGTGTATAACGGCACTGTTTTATTGTACAGTGAAACTAAAAAGTGCTGGTAGAATACCTACTACGTAACTCAATATTTTTATATTGCGTAACACCGCACTGTAGTACAGCTTTAAAGCACTTAATGCATCTTTTGGCCAGTGCTTCTCTTTGCGGTCAATCCTACTGTGCCACAGTTCCAATAAGTTCTTGCAAGCCATTCAAGTAAATATCCTCAAGATGGAGGCACACTAGGATGTTGAACAGGCACTAGAATCCTGATAAGACAGCATTGTGTTCTAGAAATCTATTTTCCAAAGCAATAATACATCTAAATATGGTGCATAAATTGAAATCCTGCAACAGTCTTCTGGGTTTTCACTGTTCATTACAGCGTTGGTTTTATTTTGATGCGATTCTTAGTATTTTAATCAAAACTCCTTGCTTTTCAGTGGGTTTTAGAGTAATATGAAATAAGTTGTGAAACTCAAATTTAGCGTTGCTTCGTCTACAAACTTTCAGTATACTAATTGTTTTCTATTGCAATAGGACATCCTGGTCCTTAGCTCCTGGTTGCATCGTCAGCTTTATGAAGATGTCAGGTTTCAAATCTTTTTAAGGGAGGGGGTTGAAACACCAATTCCCCTGTTGGGCACGATACTGTTCTCGGTTTCAAATATTTAAAAATTGCTGATGCCTAAATTTGTGGAAGTTTTCGATCTAGCTCTTAAAAACTTGTTTTTTTTTTGCAGGAAGTGCTTGAAGACTCGAGACTGAGTCAAATACTGATGATCTCTACTTTCAAGTGCAGAGAGGCTGTTGCAAAATACTAAAAACCTGTAATTGCTGCAAAAGATTAAAATTAGTTATTTAATAAACACCAACTTGGTGAATCTAAAAATACATCAGTTCTTAAAATGTTCCAAAATGTAACTAAATTGAAATGTGAATAATAAAAAAAAAAAAAAAAAAAAAAAAAAAAATTGGATTTTACGAAGTGATATTTGAATATCTTTGTCTTGTAAAAATAGTTTAATTTTTAAGTAAGGAATTTCTGATGTCTGCTCAGGGCTGGAGGTTTGTTGCTTTGAGAAGACTGTGCATAGCTTGATTAACGCAATGTCATTCAGTGTGATATTGACAAAAATTCGGAGGTCCTGGCTTGTTCACCAGTACTGGGATAACTGGTTCACCATCTATTTCGAGAGTAGCGCCCCGAGCTGCCCTTGTGACCGCTCAATTTGACAATGGCTCCACCTGTTCGCCATTGTGGATATCCGAGACAGCTGTTCATCTAGCTCATAGGGAGTAGTGCTCCCAAGTTACCCAACTGATGTGATTTCCTGGTTTTACTTGGTGTTTTCGTACCAGCCCTCTGAGTTCCTCATCTATTAAAGAAATCTTTCCGAACTAACTTAATTCTGTTTATTTTCTGATGCACTCAGCCATACCATTACCTTTTAGGTTGCTGAATGTTCATGCCCCATACTCAAGATCTTAATTTTTAGTTTGTCTAGTTTTTCTTTTCCCGAGTTTGGTGTTGTCAAGCCTGCCTTCACGTTTTGCCGTGTGGTAACCCGTAAGGTGGAAATGGCTTACCCGGTGGCCCAAGAGTGTCATAAGGTTCCCAAAGGGTCTCCTGTGTATCAACACAACTTTTTGACACTGGCTTCGCTGTAAACAGGTGGCTAGAGAGTAGCCCTCCTGTAGTCACTAAATTCTGGGCAGGATTTTAACTGCTGCCGTACAGGATAAGACAGGATTTGTGGGATCATGTCAAAGGCACTGGCAGGACGCTACTCTGGAGTAGTGTCTGCCCAGTGCATGTGAACATGGTCACTGGAATATATCTGCAACTAAACTCTAAAAATGTGCTCTTGTTTTATTGGCCTTCTACATCGCCTGTTCTGTTTCATTCTTTTATTTTGAAATGTTTTTAACGTTGGCCCTGGCACTCTTCGGCCTTTTGAGGCCCTTGCGCAGTTAAACACCAGCCAAACTAAAATAAATTGTAACCACTCTTTTAAGAAAACTAGTTTTATGTATCTTGTGTTCAAAATAGAGGCAAAATCACAATTAGCTCAGCTGCTTTACTTTCTACTTTAATCTGAGATACTAAAACTGAGGATTAAGTTGGTGCTCAAGGTCAAACTCAAGAGTTTACCTGAAATCTTCAAGAATTCATACTGAAAATGGAACCAGTGACCCTAAATTGGGGACGGGCGACTGCTTATAGCCCATTGAGTTGTTCATCGTGGTCGTAAAACCTTCAGCACCCCCCCCCCAAAAGTACCAGTGAGTTCAAAATATTTTTCATTATTTGTGGTGTTCAGTAATATTTTCACAAGCAGTACTTTTCTTCTGTACTTCAGACACTTCTTGGAGTACTCGTATTTCAGTGGTATAATGCCCTTTGCCCAAGAAGAGTTTCTGTTCGAACCCAGAGTGAGGAATGCACTGTGTTCCAACTGCACTAGGTCTCCTAGTTACCAAGAATCGATGTCCCTCAAATTAGGACCGACTACTGCTTATAGACCATTGATCTGAGAGCATAACCCTTCTAAAAAGTAGTCACATATCCTCCAGTTGAAAGTATGTACAGTTGATTTCACTTCAATATTCTAGGTCTTTTTCTTAAGTTATATAAATGACTAGCTCCTCTAATACTACAATAGGTGTAGTGAATCAATCTTGCATAAGACTTGTAACTCTGAAGTAAAAAAGACATAAATCTCGCTCTCCTTTTTACTCCCTTTTCCACCTGCAGCTCTGTATCATACTTCTATACTAGAAATAAATTTTTCATTGTACCCCAAGCATCTAAGTCGTGCAAATCATTCCACACCGAAATTAATAAATGGTACAGTAAGACTTATTTGAGTGGCTCATTTAACACTAATATACTGTCCTTATTCCTTCCAGTACTGTTATTTTGACTTTATGGCAATTGCATGAGTATGGAGTTCAACCTCCCATGTGAATTTGAACTGTTGGTTACAAAGAAGAGAAGGAAACTTTGCTTTGCTGCCGCAGTGGTCTAAGCGATGGCTCCTGATCATTCATCCAAAATGGATCCAGGTTAGAATCCCAGTGTGGCATGAATGTTTGTCTTGCAGCACTGGCTCTCTTCTTTACCTGGAACCAGTGAGTCTAAATTTAGGAGGGGCGACTGCTTATAGCTCATAGTTGCTCACGGTTTTCGTTAAACCCCAATCACAAACTTTACTTTCTTTTCGTAGACTCTTCCATCAGGGCCGAAACAATGCGGCAATGTCACTTTTACATTCTGTTCTGATGATTAAAACGTCACTGACCATACTCTTCTTAATATAACACTATTTTATGTCAGAACGGTGGGTGAACAATGCCAAAGAAATAGTTGCAATCGCAGCATAACAATCAGTTTAAAGTTCGCTGTGGATAGCCCACGACAAAGACATGGAAACATTTGTTGTAATGAACGCATTGAAGTCTTTTTGCTATTGAGAACCGGCTTTGAAGTGTAACTTTTTGGGAGTGGGAGTTGACTACCAACGTTAGCATCTCGATGGGACATAAGCAACTGCCCGTCCCTAATTTAGTGCCATTGGTTTCAGAGAAAAGGTAACAAGTGCAGTGTCAAACGCAACATTCGTACACTGAGAAAAACTTTTTGTTAATTCAACAAAAAAAGTTTGTACAGACAACAAAAAATTTTTAATTTGCAAAATTACTTTGTTAAATTGTTTAACAATTTATTGTTATCACGACAAAACGCTCTGTTCATTTAAAAAAATGATTAGGTAGATTTTGGGGAATTTGTTTGTTCCAACAAAGCATATTGTTATGACAACGTTTTGCTGCTGCAACAAAACATAGCAACAAAACTTATTGTGTCACGATAACAATGTTTTTGCAATTTAACTGCGAATAAACTTCAGAAAAGTCTTTAATATGGCAAAAGAAAGATACGTATATCGTTCAAATTTCGCCAATTTGCGATGAACATACTTTTTACATGGCCACGATACTGTAATTTGACATTAAATGTCAGTCATTACTGTTTCACACGTTATGCAAGTTCTGCAATCGGGAGATTATTAAATGTTAGATATGTATGGGGCATAGTATCGGCAACTGAAATCAAGAAACAGTAAACTATATGTACTTAAAATATTCGTAGTGGCTGTCGGGGCTTCATATGTAAGTCTTCAAAGAATGTGAACTTTTTCAATTGTGAAGTTTAGAATAAAATTCATACTATAAAATCTGCACCACATAAAATTGAACAAGAATTTTTACAATGAAGGTAAAAATTCCTGTAACAATGAAATATGAAACTGAATTAAAACCTCGTCGAATTTTAAAAAAAACGAACTATAATCCCGAAGAGGAAATGATCTTGACTGCGAAGCACCACAATAACTAAACATGAAAACGAATTATAATTTTGCTGAAATTTAAAAAAACGAAGAGTCTTGAAAAATCATCTTGATTGCAAAGCACCAAACTATTTTCTGCTAATATTAAAAGCTATAATCAGTGGTAGGTGCATGGACATTGTAATTACCGCACTCACTCGCTCAGGTATGCTGCTCAACCCGAATGCATGTTCAGGCCCTGTCGTGTAGATATTTGCACATTATGGTTTGGGTTTTACTGCATACATCTATAGTGTTGCAATCTGTAGTTAAACAAAATAAACAAGTAGCATTTATAGAGTAATATGCACTTGCATTTTTAAGTAATATTTGATGTTAGCTGTTTTATGTTATTGTTTTCTCCTGTTAAATAAGGTACCTCCATGCAAACTGAAGCTCTACTGGACTATTAACATTACAGTTGTATCTTTTGGTTTTTTCAATGACTACAGCCTCTGAGGTCAGAATCTGGGCATGTGATCTATGCAATGTTATTTTCGTGTTAGTCCAATCAGGAGTTACACGATTTCTGACTCAATGTTGTATTAATTAAGTTTTCATCTTTTCTTGTCCAATTCGTAATATGTTCATTTAATCTAGTCAAAAAATCTTCTACGAGTACTTCAGATATTATTTTTTCTTTAACTGTTCGAATGACGTAAACGCCAGATTAATTTAGAACTGATCTATTAGTAGTAGTAAGTATACCTCCATTATTAATGACTGTTTCTGTGATAATATTGTGGCTGTAATATTGCTTTATTTTTCAATATTACTTCCAGAACAATGTATACTGGCCTTAAAGGATTAGTCAAATCTTTATATAACATTACGGCCAGTATACATCATTCCGAAAGTAATATTGAAAAATAAAGCAATATTATGGAAATTTCCATACTTACCTCCTATTAGTATTTTAAAAACGATTACAGCCACAATATTAACATCACAGAAACAGTCATTAATAATGGAGGTATACTTACTACTACTAATAGATCAGTTCTAAATCTGGCATTTACGTCATTCGAACAGTTAAAGAAAAATAATATCTGAAGTACACTTTGAAGATTTTTGACATGATTAAATGAACATATTACGAATTGGACAAGAAAAGATGAAAACTTAATACAACATTGAGTCAGAAATCATGTAACTCCTGATTGGACTAACACGAAAATAACATTGCATAGATCACATGCCCAGATTCTGACCTCAGAGGCTGTAGTCATTGAGGAAACCAAAAGATACAACTGTAATGTTAATAGTCCAGTAGAGCTTCAGTTTGCATGGAGGTACCTTATTGAACAGGAGAAAAACAATAACATAAAACAGCTAACATCAAATATTACTTAAAAATGCAAGTGCACATTACTCTATAAATGCTACTTGTTTATTTTGTTTAACTACAGATGGCAATACTCTAGATGTATGCAGTAAAACCCAAACCATAATGCGCAAATATCTACATGACAGGGCCTGAACATGCATTCGGGTTGAGCAGCATACCTGAGCAAGTGAGTGCGGTAATTACAATGTCCATGCACCTACCACTGATGATAGCTATTAATATTAGCAGAAACTAGTTTGGTGCTTTGCAATCAAGATGATTATTTCTTTTTCAAGATTGTTAGTTTGTTAAAATTTCAGCAAAATTATAATTCGTTTTCATGTTTCGTTATCGTGGTGCTTCGCAGTCAAGATTTCCTCTTCAGGATTATAGTTCGTTTTGTAAAAAATTTGACAAGGTTTTAATTCAGTTTCATATTTCATTGTTAAAGGAATTTTTTACCTACATTGTAAAAATTCAACTTCAATTTTATCTGGTGCAGATTTTACAATATCATGAATTTTATTCTAAACTTCACAATTGGAAAAATTTCTTCTTTGAAGATGTACATGTGAATCCCCAACAGCCACTAGAAATATTGTAAGTACAGTTTACTGTTTCTTGATTTCAGTTGCCGATGCTATGCCCCATACATATGTAACATTTAATAATCTCACTCTTGCATAAAGTGTGAAACAGTAATGACTGACATTTAATGTCAATCAAATTACAAGAAAGATGTGCTCGCTCCTGGCACTGCCGTATTCCAAACAGAAAAACGAGATACTTTTTTTGGCGGACTATCTTGATTTGAGTAGGTCGTTCCTTTAATCACATGTAGGTCTAGTTTATACTTGCTATTGACTTTCCTCCACGATATCTGCGATAAACTGAACAAGACATAACGATTCGCATGGTTCATACGCTTTTTCAATCTCAAAATTCCAGGACTTTTGGATTCTTTTTCAGGACATACGATCCAAAGGCTCTTACATAAAATATAGTGAAACCATATGTCTGTTCAATTTGTAACCTACAAGAACCTCCTACACGCTTGGCAAACTTAAAACAGAATGTTAAAAATGATGTCTGCTGCAGCTAATCAGAAACTTAGAATCCCAGATAAATACTGAAATACCAAAACTGTCACTGAAAATGTGACCAGGTTTAATATATACTAAACTTTTATATACAGTATACTACACTGATTTTGAGAACTTTATTTTTCTACTTTGGCTTTAGTTCAATTACTTTATTGAAACAACTTACAGAATAAGAAAAAACCCCCATAAAACTCTAAAATACATAGGTACGTCTCTTGAAATGTTTTCATATACCACACACAAAATCAATACTATTTAATTATTTTTAAAATGTTTACATTGGAAATTTAAGGGTAAGGAAAGGTGAAATATCTAGAACTTTTCAAGGGACCAAAGGGATTGTTATTCCTTAAACACATAATCATGGGAGCAAGTATTTGTAAAATTTTATTTAGGAAGGTATCTTCAACATAATGTCTATGTTGTAGCTATGTTTTAAATTTTTACTCTCCAGCAAACAAAGTATGGTGCACAAAAATTTCCAACGTGAAATGAAAGAATAACGAGAAAACCTTATGTCCAAAGGGCTGTGTGCAATTGCATTAATTACTGATCATAGCAATTTAACTGGGCATGATTAAAAAAAACTATAGAAGCTCAGAAAATACTAAGAAACAACTAGATTTAATTACACACGTATTTCTCTATGTATCTAGATTAAAAAAAAATGTTTTCCATACGTTATTTTTTTCAGGTAGAACCATTTAATGGTAGTTTTAACTGCTGTAACATTTTACATGTTATCAGGGATCATAGCATACTTCTGGAAAATTTTAGGTAGGAATTTTAGGAATTTTTAGAAAAATTTTAGGAAAATTTTAGGAGTGTATTTCAATAAAAACTAGATGTATATTTGTATACATCTAGTAAAACAACTTTGTATACATTGTAAAGAGTTTGCTTCACACCCTTCAACCATATATACTGATAGACTGTGCATGACATCAAAATTTCTGGCTCCAACATAAAATCGCATGACAACAGTCAAAAAGATGGGTTACACCTGCTGTGCTTATGGTTGCTCTGAGCGATATAGTAAAGAAAGTTCTATGATTTTTCATGGGTAAGAAACGAATTAAATACCTAAGTCAATAAAGTTCAATTACTTAACCAGAAACTTGCAGCTATTGATATAAAAATATAGTAACTTAAGAAAAAAAAATGGAATGCATGTTCAAAATTCTTCGCAAATGTTCATCACATTATAAATCACGAAATGTAAACAACCCGATCATGCATGTATATAGCTCATAAGTAAACTTACCTGAAGAGTTTTCATTATATATGAGGCGCATTCACATAATACACCGAAAACACTGAAGTTCTGCAGCGTAAATTAGTAATCATAACAGCATTTTTACACGAAATTTGGAGTCTGATGATGACGTGCCCAATGTTTGAGCCATGGCGACTTTGATGCAGCTATTGCCAATGTGCAGTCCATTAGTATATATGGTCGAAGTTAACACCCAAATTTTTTGCATAACGTCTAATGTCTAAAGTTTAAGTATGATTTACTTCTAATGTTCAGTTCTTATCTTTTCACGTGTTATTATCATATTCAAGTATATTTACCACATTCAAGTTTCACTTTGAACATTAATATGCTGTTTAACCAGAAGCAATTCACGATTTTCACAGAAAGTTTTCAGGTTTCACATTAAATTATAATATCCTAAAAAGGTAATTGAAAACCAAGAACTATGTACAATTGTTCACTGAATTACTTTTTTCATATTATTGTTTTAACCTTTTCCTGATTAGCCTATCTTTTTCTGCTTCTACCACAACTAATTTACTTTCAGCTTTCTTTATTTCAGCTGAACCTTGTATGATCAAGTTAGAGGCAACTGCTATTTCAACAGTATTTTGTTTTTCTACAGCTTTTCTCATTCTTTCTGTTCCCTCTTGAATTATTGCTAGGGAGGCTTCTTTATCGTTTTTAAGTCTATTTATTTCTGCATCATTTTCTTTTTTGTCATCAAACTCAGCTTTTCTTTTTTTCTCTAGCTGCTTTTCCTTATTTTCCCTCTTTCTGCTTCCTTTCTTTTACCTTTTTTGATTCTTCTTCCTTCATCAGCTTATCAACATACTCTTTATAAAATTTATGTGAATCACAAACACTATTTAACAAATTTCTTGTTATGGGAACTTTACTTACACATCCATAGTGTTTAATGGCCCCTTTAACTATTCTTAATGATGTTATAGTTGAGTCTTTTAAGTTAGCCTTGTCCTTCCTTAACAGAGCAGTGTTAACCGAAAATCCCCTTTCTGCATCAGCATTACCATGAGGTAAAACTAAAATTGACTTTATGAGTTTAGCAAGATTTGAGTATTTTTCTTTTCCGCTAGAGTCTTTAATACTAAATATATTACGCCAGTAATGATCAATCCGCACTGGAATATGCCCTTCCTCTGAAAATTTCACTAGTTCATCTAGAGTTGGCTTATCGCAATTTAAAAGTTTCCACTCTTCTCTTACTCTATCAATTTGTTCCTCAGAAAGATGCAAAACACTTGAAATTCTGGTTATTTCCGAAAGTCCTTCAGTGACTGAAAGTTGAGTTGACTCTTTCTTTGGTTCTTTTACCTTTAAAACTTTTATGTCTCTTAGCTTTTGATTGCAAAATGGCAAATTTGACTTTAAATATTTTGTGGTTGCAATTAGTGATGATCTTACATCTAAGAGAAATAATTTCTGCCTGGTCTCCTGAACATTCCTGAGGAGATTTTTTGTCTTCATACCAACTTCTAACTCCCCTAGTTTTTTCCATGAATTTTTGTTTTCAAAATCTACATTCTTTAGGTCTTCTCCAAATTTCCCTGCTATAACATCATCTTGGATAAACTGAGCCATAACATTCCTCATTAAAGTATTTAAATCAGAATATAACTGGTGTATTTTTGGTTCTTCACTCTGATAACATAATGAAAACTTTTCAAAATTTTGGTGTGAAAATGAAATTAATGCTAAATAGCAAGGAGTAAGCTCATTTTTCAGGAAACAGTGAATTCTTTTTATACCTTGCCGAATTGTGCAGTTGTTTTTCAAATATTTTTTGAGATGGCAAGAAGTTTAAAAAATATTCTGTAATATTTAGCCATTGATCCAAGAGCCTCTGGGCTACAGAACCAACGGTTAACCATCTGTTGCTGACATGACGCAAAAGAAATTTGGCAGTGACCAATGTTATATCCTCGACAGATTTATAATCCTCTCGTCTTGCAGCACTACTCTTTAAAAAGTAATGCATATCAGTAGCAAATTCGTCAAAATCTATATTTAAGCTTGTCAAAAAAATTTTAAATGCATTACTAACAACATGCAGGTTGCAAAAACCTAGTTCCAAAGATTTCTGGCCTGTTTCTTGTTTTACAACTTCATTGAATTTGCGTAAAAAGCACTTATTTACATTTGGGCTGTCCATGGATACACAAATAATTCTGTTCAACGAAATATTGAAGGATGATAACACATCAAGAATTTCTTTTAGCAAAATATCTGCTGTTGCATGACCCAGAAAAACGCTTGTTAGGTATCGGCAAGAAACTGAATTTATTTCTGAAGACCAGTACCTGAGATACACATCCAACTGCCGTTTTCACTTGTGTATTTGTAGTTTCATCAAATGCTATAGTAACCTTTCCTGGGCTACTAGATGCAATGTCTTTTTTCAAATCCTCTTCAAAATATTTTGACAATCCATGTGATATCACATAAGCAACTTTTTTTTTCTTTAAGTTGCATTTTGGCTGCAATAGCAGAATCAGGAAACATTTCTTTGAAAAGTTCAACTGTTTCAGTGCATGAAACAAAAGACATATCGTCCTTAGCAACTTTCATGGCCCATAATGCTTCGGCTTTAGCCAACTGTAAATCATGACTCAGTACTTCACTAATATTTGTTTTGGGCTGAAGATCCCGTCCTCCAAAGGCTTTCAGGATGGACTTATTTTGAAATTTACTTTGAAATTTCTGCAAATGTTTTTTTCCTTTATGATGCGCTTTACTTGTGAAAAGCCACTATTAGAAATGTTGAAAATTTCTGAACACAATATACACTTAGCAGAAAATATTGTTTCAGTTGCAGAACACCATTCTTTCAACTTCACTCCGTCCAATTCTTTGGCGAGCCACGCATCTTGAAATTTCGTTTTGGATTTAGGCATCTTAAACACTTGTATTACTAACCAGAAAATGAAAGGGAAGTACAAAAACACGTTCCAATATTGCAAAACCAGACAACTTCCCGAAATTTGGCTGCGAGGATGTCAGAAGATATGAAAAAAAAAAAAAAAAAAAGCAGGTCACCACTAGAGAACTGAACCTGCACACAGCACAGAGAACACCATAAAAGACGTAAAACCAGAAACTATCATACGCATCTCACGCAAGTTCAGTCAAAGCGAGTCGGAGCCGAGATATATTGCGCATCGAAGGTCGCTGTCGCCGACGCATGATCGAAGGTCAATGATCACGTGCTCTACTGCCTGCCAAGATAATACTCAGCTACCATCCCATCGTCATTACCGGAGGTCACGGAAGGAGACCACATGTTTCCTCTTTGCTTCCACCCACCTGCGGTTTACAATAACAAAACATCAGCAGAAAGAGGAGGTTCCACAAGGCATGTACAAAAATAAAGTACGATCTTCTGCGTGCCACGGAGTTCGTCTGCAAAGCGCAAACCAGGGGTGAAAATGACCCTCCCCTTTTCCCTTAGATCTCTTGTTACTCTCGAAAACTGTTCGAAGGCAAAAAAATGGAACGCCCGCCCCGAAGCAAGTGCATCCCGATGGCGTCATTTTTCCCTCCCTTCAGCAGCACAGCATATAGGCTGTGTTTCTACAATAACAGGTCTTTTTACCTTACTGTAATGGTAAATTTATTGGCGTTAATAACGGTTGTGTTTTTAATAAAAATAAGCTTACGAAAATTTTAGGATGAATAGCAAATTTTAGGTCTAATTTTAGGAATTTAAGGAGGGTCACAAAATATTAGGAATTTTAGGAATTTTAGGAGGAATGCGATCCCTGTGTTATATTTCCTTTGAGTGGAAAGCAATTTTTCGGTTGGAAGTTATTAATATTTGCTGCAAACATACACTGAAGGAGGGGAAAAAAAATCCCAATGCCACTAAAAAATAGTTGTAGAGGAATGAAATGGCAGCAATACATTTGTATAGGTAACATATTTAATCTATTAAGGTTTCAAGATCACAGCTTATTGTAAGTGCGAGAAGAGCCATTTTAAATGTGAAATGCTGGTACATTAATAACCAGTGTAACAGCCAGAATGTTGAATGCAAGCACGCAAACGTTCATGCATTGTGTCGTACAAGTGCTGGATGTCAGTTTGTGGGATGGAGTTCCATGCCTGTTGCACTTGGTCTGTCAATACAGGGGCAGTTAATGCTGGTTGGGAGTGACGCTGGAGTTGTCGTCCAATGATGTCCCATACGTGCTCGATTGGTGAAAGATCTGGTGATCTAGCAGGTCACGGCAACATTCGAATGCTGTTCATGAATAGCAGCACAACAGGTTGAATCACCAGACCGACTTACAACTGTGCAGTCAGGGTGCGTGGGATAACCATGAGAGTGCTCCTGCTGTCATAGGAAATTGCTCCCCAGACCATAACTCCAGGTGTAGGTCCAGTGTGTCTCTGCCACAGACAGGTTGGTTGCAGGCGCTCACCTGGCTTCCTTTTAACCAACACACTGCCATCACTGGCACCCAGGCAGAACCGGCTTTCATCAGAAAATGCAACAGATCTCCACTCAGTCCTCCAATGAGCTCAAGCTTGACACCACTGACGTCGCAAATGGCAGTGGTTTGGAGTAAGTGGAATGCACTCTCCAGGGCGTCTGGCTCGGAGCTGTCCTTCAAGTAACCAATTTGTAACGGTTCGTTGTGTCACTGGTGGCACCTGCAGCTCGAATCACAGACGCGGTACAATGTGCCACTGCCATATGCCGTACGCGGCAGTCTTCCCTCTCAGTAGTGCCACGTGGCCGGCCGGAACCCGGTTTTCTTGAGGCAGTACCTTCCCTTGACCACCACTGCCAACAATCTTGCACAGTGGCTAAATTCCTGCCAAGTCGTTCTGCAATATTGCGGAAAGAAAATCCACCTTCTCGTAGCCCTATTACATGACCTCGTTCAAACTCCGTGAGCTGTTGATAATGGCTTCTTCGTCTTCTTAAAGGCATTCTTGACTAACATCAACACCCTACGTCGAATCTCAACGATAACTAACGCTCACGAACGTTACAGCGCGTATGTACAGCAAACCTACTTTGCATGTTCCGAGGCGCTACTAGCGCCACACGTATGCGCCGAGCGCGAAATTTGCATAGACTTCATCTTACAGATGTACTCTCACCGCCTACCAACTGTCGTTTATCTAACACAACCCCTTCTTGGTGTTGGGATTTCCCCCCCCCCCCCCCGTCAGTGTATATCGCGGTAATCTAATTCGATTCAAGGAAAACAATCTTTCACGTATCCCTCGGTTGTAGTTGGTCGATATTAAAATCTTTACACTGTTGTTCTCATCTGGTTCTTGGGTGTAGGCTTTTTTGGACTAACTTCAAAAAGTCCACGTTTCTTGAGAAGGATGTACTTTTTAGTTGAACTACAGTAGGCACACGAAGACAAAGGAGATTTGAAAATTAAGTTGGAAAACTTGAAAAACGAAAAAATGAATTGCCCGTAAAAAAAATCGCATGAGGAATTGCAATCGCAAAAAAAAAAAAAAAAAAAAAAAAAAAAAACCTTCGCCAGACTTGAATGTATTGTCCGACTCATTTCAGCAGATCTGATATCTTCTGGGACCTCTGGTTCTCTCTGCAGTTTACTTTAAATGTGCGACCTGCTCAGTTTGGGAATCTTTGTGTGTTATACGTCATAGGATGTGTTGCGTTGCCACTCCTGTGATTTGAAGACTCGGGAATTTTTTTAAATGTTTGCATTGTTTTTGTTCTGTTTGCCTTCCCATTTTTTGTTCTCTTCCATGGAATTGGAATTTCTACTCCACTACTAATGTTGCAGTTGGTTTTGTAATTTACGATTGATTCGGCGAAACGGATGGTCTTTTCAGTTGGTTGTTTGCAGATAATTTCGATATTTTCAAATTCTGGCATTGTGCAGTATTGCATAAAAAATAACACAAGTGCTGCTTTCCCCCCCCTAGTTCTTCATATGTTGTCAATCTTGTTTTTAATTTGTTTCTTGTGCTTCCTATGTATTTCACTCTATTGTTGTTGGTTGGCTTAATTGGAATGCTATATACTCCAGCACTGTCAAATTGTTTTGTTATTGATTATTATATTCTTGTAATCTTTTACTGAAATTCCAATATCTAGATGATTTTGCATTCCTTTTTGAATACATTTGTAACCTGTTTTGTGCATTGAAATTTACCACAGTATTTTATATTTTGCTTGGTTTTATTTTTAGGATGTTTATACATGTAAATTACTTTTTTGACATCTGAGGTGGTATATCCAAATTTTTTGGTTATCATCCACTGAAGTTCTTTTCCCTTGAAGTTATTGCTGGAATGTGTGAATGCTCTATGCACTAAACTTCTGATTGCCGATATTTTATATGCCTTTGGATGGTATGAGTTTGCAAGGATAAGTAGTATTGGCACGTAGGTGGGTTTTCTATACACATGGTATTTGCAGGATGTTTGAGTTTTTATTATTGTAATATCTAAGAAATTAATCGTATTTTCATTTTCTGATTCCATTGTAAAGTTGATATTTGGACATTTTTCACAAATCTTTTTTCAGCTTGTCTAATTCTAAAGAACTGGCATTCCAAAAGAGTAGTGTGTCGTTGACGCATCTTCCGTAGAAAAGCACTGTCTTTATATTTGTTAAGGACTTCTTCTATTTTCTGTAATATGACCTCTAGTTATTAATATTCGCAGCGAATATTAATAACTTCCAACTGAGAAATTGCTTTCCACTCAAAGGAAATATAACATGTAAAAAGTAACAGCAGTTAAAACCACCATGAAATGGTTCTACCTGAAAAAATAACTTGTGGAAAACATGTACTTTTAAATCTCAATACATAGAGAAATACGTACATAATATAGTATGCAACTGATACAAATCAGTTTGCAGACTAACAAACGGCTTGTTTTCTGGGAATCTTACAACAAACAGAAAAATGAATGAACAGAAGTACAACTTATTTAGTAGATTGAGAACAAAATTACAAAGAGAAGAAAATCAACTATTTTTTAGTGAATTGCAGAGATATGAGCGTTAGTCCGAAATATTTGAGAATAATAAATAGATCTCTAAGCAAACAGGATCAAAAGATCATAACAAACTGCAATTTAAAAAGATTAAGAGCAGAAATTAAGAATAAAAGATTACATGCCAAAATCTATTCTTGGTACTTCAGACTACAAGACAACATCGGAAATACAACAACAACAAAAGAAAACTAAATTATGTGTAACCTTTTCCAAAGACTTGAAAAACAAGAGATTCACAAAGATTATTTTCCAAATTCGAGAAATCATTAGAAGAAAAAAGAAGCAAAGCGAAGAAATCTTCATGTATCCCAACCAGAATATACATATAAACAACTCATCTGAAGAATTAACACCAATCCAACAAAGGGCACTAAATAGAGGCATTAAATTTGCTCCTCCAGCAATGTTAAAAACCACAGAGACATCCCACGATTAGAACAAATTGTGTCTAATTTTGAGACCTTGAAGCAAAACTCCATCAGATTTAAACTAATGGATTCAATTAAAAGATACAAGGCTTTGTCTTCTAAGGATTCTGCTGATATGTATAAATATGAAAGAAAAGAACTGTTAGCTTTAAAAAACAACCCAACTTAAAAATTGTTGAAGCAGATAAGACCAAACAAGTACAATCCTAGATAATACAGCTTATAATGAAAAAATATCAGCAATGCAAGAACTAAATGTAGAAGTCCAAAGAGATCCAACAAATAAACTTTTGACAAAATTGTCACAATTAAAAAAACAGTTGTTTAGCTCCAAGACTGACTTTGGTTTATCCACCAATTCAACCAGGTATCCCAAAGATTTTCGGAAAGCTAAAACCCCACAAACCAGAAGAACCAGTATGTGTCATATTTTCCAAAACTAATGCTCCACTAATCAACCTAGAAAAGTATTTATATAAAATACTTGCACCAATATGTATGAAAAATAATTAAACCTTACATAGTTCATTTGACTTAATAAATAAAGCAAAGACAATCTAATTTGACTCCAACCCACCAATCATGACCAACTTGGATGTTGTTTCGATGTTTCCGAGTATTCCTGTCTTGACAGCTATTGACATCATAGCAGAAAAACTTTACAACAATAATACTTTCCAAAAATTGGAAGTTAAAAAAATAATAGACCTATTAACATATACACTGGCGGAAAGTGAAAAAAGAACACCAAGAAGGAGACTTCTGATACCAACGAAATTTATACAGCATAATAATAACAGAATACAGAGAATGACGTGATCAAAACATTATGGCAAAATACAGCTGTATTTGCTGGTAAACTGAAAAATAACACTTCCATGTAACATGGTTAGTACGAGGTTGAACTGCGTCACACTGCGCAATTCTGGCATGGAGTCTGTCGTACAGATGTTGGATGTAAGTTTGGGGGTATTGAGTTCCAAGCATCCTCAACCTGGACGCGTAAATCGGGGGATGGTTGTGGCTGGCCGTGGAGACTGGATAAGTTGTCCCATAAAATCTCACGCGTGCTCAATGGGGGACGAATCCGGTGAACGTGCAGGCCATGGAAGTTGTCTCACACACTGAAGTGCATGTTGCGTTACACGTGCTATGTGTGGGCGTGCGTTATCTTGCTGGAAAGCACCACGGTGGAACGACCTTACAAATGGCACAACAACGGGCTGAATGATGTTGCTGATGTAGGAGGTGCTGTTTAACGTACCCGGTACAAACACTAGTTGTGTACGGAAGTGATAGCTGATCGCTCCTCACGCCAGGAGACCCGGTGTAGGCCCTGTGTGTTGCTGGCGGATGCAAGAAGGGTGGAGATGCTCCCCTGTGAGTCTGCGAACACACATAGACCATCGGAGGCTCCCAAGCAGAATCTGCTTTCATCGCTGAACACGACAGATCGCCATTGCGTTCTCCATTGCAGACATTGGCGATACCACTGCAGCAGTTCCTGACGGTGAGCTGAAGTCAGAGGTACACATGCCAGAGGCACACGTGCACGTAGTCCTGCATCCAGTAGAGGGTTGCAGATTGTTCGCACAGTCACCTCAGGTGCAACGGCAGCTCGGATTTGCGTCGCAGTGGATGTTTTGCTTGACATACCGCTCTTCTTATGCGTCGATCGGTCCGCTCATCAGTCCGTCTGTGACTTCCGGTTCCACGTCTTCTCATGTGGGAATGTTCCTTGGACCATCTACGCCACCATCGTACCACCAACGATACTTCCCATCCAATTTGCTCCGCGATACGACCACCCGGCATCGCAGAGTCCAACTAGACGACCTCGCTCAAAGTCCGATAACTGCTGAAATCGTACACGTCTTCCATGTCCAGGCATTGCAGCTTCTTCAGGGTCTTCGCATGTGTCCGTTCGCCGACGACTGATTACATTCACTTCGCCGTACTCCTTAAATACCACCGACGATAATTTGCATATTATGCCCTGCTGTGGTGTAAGAGCTCACCGGTTGGTCCAGAAATTAACATCACACCTACGTACACTTGACTCCATTAACATATGTAAATTTCATGATCGTCCACCAATTCCTTCTTGGTGCTCTTTTTTCACTTTCCGCCAGTGTATATATATCACAACAACTTCTTTCAATTTAACAGTAGAATGTACAGACAGAAGTTCGGAGCACCAATGGTCTCCCCACTATCTTCTTTATTTGCAGAGATCGTATTACAGAAAATAGAAGTCCTAAACAAATTAATAAAGACAAAGTGCTTTTCTACGGAAAATATGTCGACAACACACTACTCTTTTGGAATGCCAGTTCTCTAGAATTAGACAAGCTGAAAAAAGATTTCTGTGAAAAATATCCATGTATCAACTTTACCATGGAATCAGAAAATGAAAATACGATTAATTTCTTAGATATTACAATAATAAAAACTCAAACATCCTGCAAATACCATGTGTATAGAAAACCTACTTACGTGCCAATACTTATACCTGCAAACTCATGCCCTCCAAAGGCATATAAAATATTGGCAATCAGAAGTTTAGTGCATAGAGCATTCACACATTCCAGCAATAACTTTTCCAAGGAAAAAGAACTTCAATCTATAACAACAGCCAAAAATATTGGATATACCACCTCAGATGTCAAAGTAATTTACATGTATAAACATCCTAAAATTAAAACCAAGCAAAATATAAGATATTGTGGAAAATTTCAATACATAAAACAGGTTACAAATTTAATCAAAAAGGAATGCAAAAACATCTAGATATTGGAATTTCAGTAAAAGACTACAAGAATATAATAATCAATAACAGAAAAAACAAAACTATTGGACAGTGCAGGAGTACATAGCATTCCAATTAAGCCAACCTACAATAATAGAGTGAAATACATAGGAAGCACAAGAAACAAATTAAAAACCAGATTGACACAACATATGAAGAACTGGGAAAAAACAGCACTTGTACAATATTGCATAAAAAATAACACAATGCCAGAATTTGAAAATATCGAAATTATCTGCAAACAAACAACCAAAAAGACCATCTGTTCCGCCGAAGCAATCGTAATTGAAAAAAACAGAAAATCCAACTGCAACATTAGTAGTGGAGTAGAAATGCCAATTCCATGGAAGATACGAATGGAAGAAGAGAACAAAAAATGGGAAGGCAAATAGAACAGAAACAATGCAAACACACAGATATTAAAAAAAAAAATAATCCAGAGTCTTCGAATCACAGGAGTGACAACGCAACTCATCCGATGACGTATAACACACAGATTCCCAAACAAACTGAGCAAGTTGCATATTCAAAGTAAACTGTAGAGAGAACGGACGACCAGAGGTCCCAGAATATGGCAGACAGATCTGCCAAAATGCATCGGACAATACATTCCAGAAGTCCGACTGTTTTTTTTTTTTGGTGATTGCAATTCCTCATGTGAATTTGTTTACGAGCGATTCATTTTTTTTGTTTTTCAAGTTTTCCAACGTAATTTTCACATCTCCTTAGTCTTCATGTGCCTTCCGTAGTTCAACTAAAAAGTATATCCTACTCAAGAAACGTGTGGACTTTTTGAAGTTAGTCAAAAGAAAGCCTACACCCAAGAACCTGGTGAGAACAACAGTGCAAAGATTTGAACATCAACCACCTACAACCGAGAGGTACGTGAAAGATTTTTCCTTGAATCGCATTCGGTTACTGCGATATATATTCGCAGCGAATATTAATAACTTCCAACAGAGAAATTGCTGAAACTCAAAGGAAATATAACATGTAAAAAGTTACAGCAGTTAAAACCACCATTAAATGGTTCTATCTGAAAAACTAACTAGATTTAAGTTTCTGATATTAGAAAGCAATATGATTTTATGACAAATTTTTATATAAAGTATTCATTACAAAATTTCAGTAAAGGTAAAATAACCTCCCACCCTCCACACAAAAAAAAAAAATCAGCTATTTACTTCCACCAGTGGCTAAAAAATGTTACGGAAATTAACAAATGGCGCAAAAAACGTTTCCCATAGCAGAAGAAAGGTATTGGACAAAAAATTTTTCAAATCGATCAGTTAAAAGGAGAGATAGCCGCCCCGGTGGCGCAGTGGTCTAAGGCGCTGGCCTCTGATCATTCGTCTGTAAGGGGTCCGGGTTCGAATCCCGGTGAGGCATGGATGTTGTGTTTGTCTTACGGCACTGGCTCTCTCCCTTCCCTGGAACCAGTGACCCTAAATTAGGGACGGGCGACTGCTTATAGCCCATTGAGTTGCTCACGGTGGTCGTTAAACCTCCAATCAAAAAAAAAAAAAAAAAAAAAAGGAGAGATATAGAAGGAAACATGATATACCTATGTGTTTCAGCAGAAGAAATTTGCATAATGGTAAAGTTGAAAACAGGAGAAAAGCATTCTTCATAGTAAACTTATGCTAAGAAAAAAAAAAAACTTTTCAAATAAGTCTCCCGGAAGCAGAGATAGCAAGAAAAACGTTTTGACCTTTACAACCCCTAGGGGGAAAGTTGTACATTATTTGAAGAGGATCTTCTTATTGCAGCAAAAATCGTATTCACTCTCCATCTTTATTATAGCGAATGGCATACAGTAAAAAAAGAAAATTCTCAATAGGGTTTTTACAGGCAGAGATAGCCTGCAAATAGAAGTACACAAACACCACCTAGTGGCAAAATTGTGAACCACAAACCTAGTGTTCCATAAGGTAAATGGTATCTGGTGTTAAGATAATTTTTTAAATTGGACATTTAGAAGTACAGATGTTAAGAAAAATAGATTAAATATTTGCGCCCCCTAGTGGCAAAATTGTGCATTATTTTGTGAAGAAAATAAAAATGAGTTTTCATAGTTAGGTATCTGATCGAAAGAGAATATTTTTCAGTCGGGTTTTTAGTCTGCAGATATTGTTGTAAACGGAAATGTGAGCTTAGCCCTCTAGTGGTACACTTGTGCATTAAGAAATATTTGAAATTATATAAGAAACATTTCGCACTGAAAAAGTTCCCCAACAAAGAAATAATTTTTCAAGTCGGACTCCTAGAAATAGAGATATGGACCAAAAATATAAGTGTACGCCACCTGGTGGAAAAATCGTGCACTATTTTAAGCAGGAAGTATTCTCAAAAAGTTTTCTGAGTTTAGGGGTATCGGTTCACGGAAGAATTTTTTAAATAGAGTCTCCAGCTCAGATGTTGTTGCAAATACATCAGAAGCCAAAATAAACATTTATGCCCCTTGGTGGCCAAACCATTCTTTACCAGAAATGAGAATTTGTACGCTTAACATTTAAACCTCAAGAGTTTTATCTGACTCGGGAAGAATTTTTCAAATCGGACTTTTAGAAGCAGAGATATTGGGATACCTTTACGCCCCCTAGCGGAAAATTTATGCATTATTTAAAAAAGGAACTGTAACCAAAAGTCTTCGATATAAATGTCATTGAAAGGAAATAATTTTTATATAATTTAGAAGCAAATATATATGCCGCCCCGGTGGCGCAGTGGTCTAAGCGATGGCCTCTGATCATTCGTCCGAACGGGGTCCGGGTTCGAATCCCGGTGAGGCATGGATGTTGTGCTTGTCTTACGGCACTGGTTCTCTCCCTTCCCTGGAACCAGTGACCCTAAATTAGGGACGGGCGACTGCTTATAGCCCATTGAGTTGCTCACGGTGGTCGTTAAACCTCCAATCAAAAAAAAAAAAAAAAAGAAGCAAATATATGAAATACATTTAAATTCGTTATGATCTTCATTTGCGCCTCTAGCGGTGAAGTTTGTGCATCGGGAAAAAACCCTGGGATGAATGGATAATGATTCTATACCCCCCCACACACACACATTTTGCAGGGGGTGGGGAGGGAAATTTGTCAGACATAAGTTATGTCAGTAGAAAAATCCTCAACTACAAAACATTGTGCAGGGACAAAGATGCGGAAATGGATAAAACTCCAGGACATGTAACAGAATTTTAAGACATTTCCAGGACCAAGTGGAATTCCAGGATGCGTATAAACCATGGATTTGACATATACATATTGATATCAAAGTTGATATTCACGTGTATCAATATTAAAAGTGATTTTATACAAGCACATCGATATATGCAACACAAATTGTTCTTTAAAAAATAGTAGCCTTACAATTAAAATAGTTCAAGGTTTTTTTCGAAAATAGTTGCTTTTGGCAGTTTTTTGTAAGAAATAGTAGCTGTAGTCGCCCGCTATCAAAAATAGTATCAATAGTCGCCACTGGCAGCCCTGCTTGGCTTCAAGGCACTGACACTCCGCATCGCCAAACTTATCACCGACTGAAAAGTGTGTGATGCTATTGGATGCACTATCCACACTTCACCCCTACAGCACAATCTGTAGGAACTGTGTGAGAAGATTCAAGCTGCATGGGATGGCTTATCGCACACCATTAGGAACCTGTACAACTCCATGCCGATATGTCTGGCATGTTGTGTGACCAGTATTTCATCCAACTGGGAAAATATTCCATTAATCGTTTGTATGTGTACACATTTCTGGAGTAGCGTCATCTCCAATTTCCGACATTTTGTTCCGATCTCAAGTTCCTATCAGGACATCCTGTTCCCATTTCTAATTTTCTGTCCTACCAAGAGGTGCAATGCAAGTCACTGAATGGACTCTAGACCTTGGTTAGAAATTTTATCATTTCTTTGGCAAAACTTGTGAAGGCCCTTTTCAGGGCATTCAAGTGGGAAATCGGATGATTTTTTGCCGAGTTCTTTTTTCTGATGGGTTTTTTTATTTTATTTTGGGCTCCTCTCTCAGCTCCCCTTCCCGGCGTCTGGATTAGTCTTCATTGTGAGGCAACTGGTAAAGTGTGTAGGGCTGTTCGAACTCCACCTTCTTAATGAGAAACCGCATACTTCTAAAATTCTTATTTTTTCTGAACTTCTTTTATTCCTTTGTATCAGAGCACTCTGTTCCCACTTCTAATTTTCCAGTCTTTCCAGGTGACTAAGCGAGTTGTAGCTAGAAAGGTACTAAACCTTTTGAGGAGTTCATCGGTTTGTTTTCGCGAAAGACAAACCCAGAGGAAATCACCTTTCTGGAGGAGGGCAGAAAAAGTTAGTGGACCTTCTGGGACAGACGGAAAGGAACTGTTAAGGGCAGAAAATTCCGATAAAGACATGGGACTACTTATTCATAAAGTATTTTAGAATTCTTGATGATGATATTTACCTAAAAAATGAAACATGAAAATCTTGAAATGATGCACTGTACTCAAGCATCTGGTTCTCCTCTGGCCTGCACTGCAGGATGCACATAGCAGCTAGACATTCTGTCCGCGTAGCTCAGTTGGGAGAGCGAGTTACTCCGGAGTGAGGGGGACCCGGTTCGATATCCGGCGCGAACAAACCTGTATGTTATATTGGCTCCCGAACTTTCAGGATCACCGGGCTGTTAAGTTTTTTGCAATGATGTGATGTTCTTTCCACACGGTGAGATAGGAAAAATGAAAATCCCTTCTTCAGTGCTTTGAAAAAATAAATGTGTGGGATGTTACGTTCTACACACTAAATTGTCAGGGATTTCTCAAATGCACATTCTTCATGGGATGACTGCCTACAGCGACACATGGTCCCTACTGACCCGTGGGCCATGCCCCGGCCCTCTTTCAGAGGGGGGATATGACGATGCCTGAACCGCAGTACGCACACGATATAAAGGCAGACAGCAGCGAGACGTTCAGTCCGCGTAGCTCAGTTACGAGAGCGACTTACTCCGGAGGGGGACCTGGATTCAATGCCCGGCATGGACAAACTTGTACGTTATACCTGCAACTTCCCTAATGCACAGCACATATTTACATACCCCAAATGTATCAGCTGGTCATAATTAACAAGAGCACTCCATGTGAACGAATTTTAAGTAAGTTTGCAGAAGTACTTATTCCTTACGGAAACGAAGTCCAAATAATAAAGAACATAAGGAAAATCAGAAAGCAATTTCAGTCCAAATTCTAAAACCAACTTTTTAATCTGACATACTTCACTGTGATGAACATTTTAGAATATAAAAATGAAAGGAGAATTTAATATTTTCTTTTGGAAATTCATCTGCACTCATAAAAGAGTGGTAGGCAATGCACGTAATTAACAAACAAATTAAGAAGTGGTAGTATAGAACACGCCAAGTTACGTATAAAAGTTTAAGGTAAACATATTTCAGCCATTACTATGGCCTTCATCAGTGCAACTACAATTTGTTTTCGAAACAAATCGTAGTCGCACTGGTGAAGGCCATTTGGTTGAAAATATTTGCCTTAAAACTTTTATATGTAACTTAGCGTGTTCTATACTACCATCTTCTTAGTCTGCACTCATTCTTATAACATTTCAGAGATGACATGCAAATGTAGAAGAGAAGCTGTGCTTGAAATGCAGCAGCGGTGGGTTAATGTTGCCACCTGAAGGAAAATAATGCACTAAAAATTCATCTTTCATTTGAATATTATGAAACATTCCTATCAATAAATTTACTGGGGAAAAAAAGAGCAACCACTGGTGAACACGTTTTCAATTCATCCTCACAATTCGAACAACTACCATTTCTTGGACTTGACCAAAAGGATAATTTTTATTCATTAATACGTTCGGAGAAATTTTGGCTGAAGTGTATCTGCATACGTTGCAAGTTCTTATCAGAATTGTGATGGCATTTGAAGGTCTAATTGCTCAGGAACGCAAGTCGCTTACAAGCTAAATGTGAATCTTTCAAGGACTTTCCAAAGCTTGGAAAAAAAGGAGGGGGGGGTTAAGTTTCAGAATTTTACCTGGATTCCAGGGGCCATGCGAACTCTGTCACATGACCAGATGCTTATAATGATTATAGCATCCCCCCCAAAAAAAACGTACGAAACAATAACAAAAAACTCGAGAAATGTCATGATATTGAAAACACCTAAGAAACATTCCCAAAAATGTTTAACAAGGGTTAATATCTTGAAAATATGAAAATAAACTTTATACGAATGTTCAATAACGTTATTTCACTGAGATTTTCGATTTCCATAGTGTACTCAATGTTTTCTGTAGTCCATAGCGCACTGATGATTTCCATAGTAACTACGTAAAATCCGTAGTACTCACTTAATCTTTCTTCCCACAGCATGGTTTCACTTGGCATCAGACGGAGCAGTGTGCACTGAGAATTTACTGTGCAAAATTCCCGACGATGACAAAGGAGCACAGCGGTTCTGACAAAAAATCTGCCTTTTAACACATTCGCTGCCAGCAGGCACCAGCGAAAAAAAAAAAAAACGTTGTAAGGGTCCATGCTGCCACCAGCGACTTCAAATTGTTAATGGGTTTCGGTTTTGTATTACTTCCGCTAGGTGACGGAACTTCTCCGTGTTTTGAAGTACTAGGTTGCTAGGCAACACAGTGCAGGTGTTGTATAACGCAGATGGCATGGGGATAAGAAGTCGCACGTAACTTCCGTGGCCTGGGAATGTGCTGTTATTTTTTTTTATACATTTCGTAAAACATCAGGTTTATATATATATATATATATATATATATATATATATATATATATATATATATATTGGGATGTAAGGTCAGGTGATGCGTAACATCACAGCCTCTCCTTGACAAATGTCAACCCCGCCTTCTCGTGGTGCATCCTGTTCCCACTAAAGGGGCTCTGACGACCGCCAATAGCGGTATAACTATACCATCGGGATTAGAGGAAATTCTATCCCACACTCACCAACCCGCTTGGCCAGCGTGGTGAGTTATGGCCAAGGTCATCTGATGCTGACCTTGGCAACGTACAATGGACGCTCCCTATCTTCTGATTCAAGGCTTCTTGAATTGGAAGAGGAACTACAAAGGATCAAGTGGGACATCGTGGGGCTAAGTGAGGTAAGGAGAAAAGGAGAAGATCTCATCGAACTGAAAAGTGGACATCTCTTCTACTATCGTGGGACAGATACTGGCAGAACTAGTGGTGTTGGATTTATAATAAACAAGAAACTGAAGGATAAAGTGGTAGAAGTTGAAAGTTCCTCTGACAGAGCTGCACGACTCGTTATCCAACTATCGAGAAGATACCAGGCTCAGATTATTCAAACATATGCACCCACCACAAGTCATCCTGAAGAAGAAATTGAAGAATTTTATGAGGAAATTTGTCATCTAAATAATAAAGGTAAGCAGCACTTGAAAATAATTATGGGAGATTTCAATGCAAAAATAGGGCAACGGCAACAGAATGAAACTTCAGTAGGTAAATTCGGTCACGGCAACAGAAACCAGCGTGGAAATACTCTTGTTGAGTTTGCAGAGGCAGAAGGGTTTTTCATCTTGAACTCCTTCTTCAAGAAAAAGCCACACAGGAAATGGACATGGAGACATCCAAATGGGACGACAAGTGAAATTGATTTTATTATGTGTAACAAAAAATTCGTCATAGAAGACTGCAGTGTGCTAAACAAGTTCAACACAGGTAGTGACCATAGATTGGTGAGATGTAAGATGCACCTCAACACTAAACTTGAACGTGGCAAGCTCATAAGACAAACAAAATCTATTGACATAACCAACCTTAAAAAACACCATAATACCTTCAAGTTGGAACTGAAGAACAGGTTCTCTGCTTTAGAAGGCCTAACATTGGAAGAAGTGGACATCTCTGAAGTTAACAGAAAAGTAACCAAAGCTCTTATGGAAACAGCAACAAAATTAGCTGGGTCTAAGAACAAGTTGCATGTAAACAAATTATCAGGAAAAACGAAAATGTTGATGCAAAAAAGAAGAGAGATGAGGACAACTAAAGAAGATGTGACTTCCAAAGTGGAATATATAGAGCTATGCAAAACAGTACGAAAAGGTATCACTGAAGACGTAAGAAAATTCAACTGTGAACTAGTGAGGAAAGCAATTGAAAACAACCAAAGCCTAAAGATAGCAAAGGGACATCTCAGTAAGGGAAGAAAACAGATTATGGCACTGAGAAAAGAAGATGGTTCTGTAACAAGAAATAGAGGTAAAATTTTGACAAGAGTGAAAGATTTCTACTCCAAATTATATGAAAGGGATGATACATGCACTCCAGACATCATGAAAGATACCAGTACCAGAGTTCCTCCAGTCCTTCCAGCAGAGGTTGCACATGCAATCAAGAACATGAAGCGGGGAAAAGCTCCAGGAGAAGATGGAATTACTGTAGACATCATACAAGAAGCAAGTGGAGAAATCGAAACAGTACTCGCCCAAATTTTCACTCGATGCCTTAATGAAGGAAAGATTCCTGAGGATTGGAACAACGCTATAATGATCCTGCTACATAAGAAAGGCGACATTGAGGATCTCGGAAACTACAGACCTATCAGCCTCCTATCAGTAGTTTATAAAATCTTCACTAAAGTTCTTTCACACCGCTTGAAGGTAACACTGGACATGGCTCAACCGAGAGAACAAGCTGGATTCAGGAGTGGCTACAGCACAATAGATCATATCCATGTGCTGAGAGAACTAATTGAAAGAGCGAGGGAATATGAACTTCCATTGTGCATGCCTTTTATCGATTATGAAAAAGCCTTTGATTCGGTGAAACCATCAGCAGTTACAATGGCTCTGAAATCCTGCGGTATTGAAGATGCATACATTAATATTATTAATAACATCTATGAAAATGCAAGTGCAAAGATTCGGCTGTTTGAAAATACAACACATAAAAATTGGAAAGGGAGTGAGACAAGGTGACACCATATCTCCGAAGCTCTTTAATGCCACATTGGAAAATGTCTTTCACTCACTGAACTGGGAAAGCGAAGGGATAAAGATTAATGGAGATTATCTAACCCACCTTCGTTTTGCTGATGACGTAGTCATTTTTGCAACTACCCCATCAGAGCTGCAGAGTATGATCCAGGAACTTGCTGACAAGAGTAAAGAAGTGGGATTAAAAATGAACTTTCAGAAGACAAAAGTGATGTTCAATGCTTTTACAAGAAATGAAGATTTATCGATTGATGGAGAAAAGCTGGAGATAACAGACACGTACGTTTATCTTGGACAGCAGATATCAAGTGAGGGTCACATTGATGAAGAAATTAATCGGCGTACAAAACTTGCCTGGAGAGCTTTTGGAAGAAACAGCATAATTTTCAAGAGCAATATGCCATTATGTCTTAAAAGAAAAGTGTTTGATCAATGCATCCTTCCAGTGCTTACGTATGGTGCAGAGACGTGGACCTTAACTAAAAGAGACATACAAAGGCTGCAGACAACTCAAAGCAGCATGGAGAGGTGCATGCTTGGTGTAACCAGGAGAGATAAGAAGAGGAACTCGTGGATCCGAAAAATGACAAGAGTGGAAGACATCATGATCATAGTTAAATCCCTGAAATGGCAATGGGCTGGACATACTGCCAGAAGGACAGATCATCGATGGACAGCCGAAATTTTAGATTGGATTCCAAGGGACAGGAAAAGACCCAGAAGAAGACCACATGGGAGATGGGTGGATGAAATTCGAAAGTATGCAGGGGTGACATGGAGGAGACTGGCACAAGACAGACCGTTGTGGAGGAAACTTGGGGAGACCTTCGTCCAGCAGTGGATTGATAATGGTTGACAATGATGATGATGATATATATATATATATATATATATATATAGTTTTGCTCTTAAGTATATATATATATATATATATACTTAAGAGCAAAACTGAAGACTAAGGAAAAACTTTAGAATTTAAAACGAAGGTTGCAAAATAACCTGAAGATCAAAACGCGCAACGCAGCAGTTTTGAAAATTCAGAATTCACATTCTATAAAGAAGATACCTAAGCAAAAAAATACATATATAATTTTGACTCACACCTAGTACAACATAGAAAAGGTTATGTATCTACCTGTGTGAGTAAAAGGAGAAAAGATAAAAAAATAAAATAAAACTACTGAATGTAGAAGGTGTCGAGAATACTGAGCCTTGGCTTTGTCAAGGACCAGCAAAAACTCTGCATTTTCTCACTTCCACAAAGACCTAGTTGGAAATGGGTTTCTGCAAGGCCATAGATGCAAGTAACATTCCCACCTAAAATAGTTTAAAATATATATATATATGTCATGTCCTCCGTAGAGTTGCATGACCTAGCACTAGTTAACAATTTCGCTTGCATCCATTAACCTTCCTGGCCCGACCCATGCTCTTCATCTGTTACTATTAAACAGAGAGAAGAAGATTAAAGAGAACTCAAGCTGTGAGAGTGACATAATAATTAGAAATGATTTTCAGCCATAACGAAATGCCAAGTTCGTTTGAGAGAGAATTTAAACCTGAAAATCAATGCAAAAGAAATCCAAATTTTTTACATTGCAATTAAAAAAGGAAATATTAATTTTTAACGAACAGATTTTTGAAAGAAAACTTGAGTCTAAAACCCCCTACTCTACAACTTATGACAGCACGAAAACGAGAATAAGTTAAAGATAATAATTAACTAAAGAAAACTTTGTGAAAGTTATATACCTTAAACAGTTAGTTGCAATATGTACAAAGTATTTTGGCAGTGCTTTAAGTGCATAATTAATTAGTTATTAAGAACTTAACTACTTTGAAAAAACAGCGCATAGAAAAGGAACAAGCTTAGCCATCTTCTGTTCCTAGGTACCCCAAAAGACGCTCAAAGTTACAAAGAAAAGAAAGAGTTAAAACCCGCAAAAATGTTAACAGACAAACCAATGCCTAAAAGCTGAAAAGCTAAAAAACAACAGAGAAAAAGTACATGAAGTACAAACATTGAACTTATAAAACCTAGAACCCAAAAACAAGGAAGAGAGCTTACCTCTTGTGTGACAAAAACTTTTCTCCTCACAAGAGAAGAACATGGCTGACCTCTTCCGCCACTCCCTAGTTGCTGGGGGGCAGTGAGGGTGGGGCTGATGGCCTCCTCATACAGCAAGAAACCAACGCGCGGATATTTTAACCAGAGAAAAAAATATATATAAACTTAAGACTGTGGATCTGTATGATCAGAAAGAGCAGAATTAACTCTCCAGAATACATGAGAAATATTATAAAATACACGAGCAGTGTATTTAATAATCTTTGCATGTATTAAATCACCTTAGTGAGCTTCTATAGATTAATCAGAATCTTATTAATTTTAATGTTGGTTTTACTATTTTTAGTATAGCTATCCTAGTGATGAATAACTAGTTTTCTTTTTTATTTGTTTTTATTTTCTTTTATAAACAGATTTTTAAGCTTTTTTGTGATTTTGTTTATATTATTTAATTTTTTGTTTTAATAGGACCGTCATATCCATAGCACTAAGGTTCCTTTAGGTAGTTAATAGGCATCCTCTAGCCAACTTCCTTACGGCTTTGATTGGTCAGAATCATATTATTAACTGTGTAGAAAATTAAAGCAGATCTGCCAACCTTACTCTATTATTCAGAATAATTTTTCTTAAAGTTCTTTTGATGAAAGAAGAAGGAATTTCGTTCTCTAGAAAACTTTCTAATAGTATATTAATGTGGTAATTGAAGTCCAAATTGTTGCTGCAAATTCTTGAAATTCTTAGGACCTGAGAAATTAGTACATTCTCAATTACTTTGGTTGAAATGTTATTATTCCAGTGTAGATATTTAATTACTTTGAAAGGAAAATTAACTCTTTTATCAAAGAGGCTAATAGATGGGTTACCTCTGTTGAGCTTAATGCTTAAGTCTAGGAACTCAAGTTCCTGATTACTGTGGTTGGTTTTACATAAGTTAAGAGAGCTAGGATAGATATTATCAAAATCACTCTCTATAACTTCTGAATTATTGATACACAGCAGATCATCAATATATCTAAAAGTGTAAAGGTAGTTATCTGAGCAGGTGGGGTGATTTTTAATGAATTTATATTCCTTAAAGAACAGGAATAGATTAGCGATATTCGTGGACGTTGATGTTCCCATGGGAATACCGTTCACTTGCTTATAGAGAGTATTATTATATAAGATATGGTTATTTTCTATGCAGCAATTGAGATAAGAGTTCCAAGTTCCTACATTAACAAATTGGTTAAGTTTAAATTCTGCATACAGCTCTTTAAAGGTAGTGATTATATCTGATAGAGGCAGATTAGTATATAGGTTTTCAAAATCATAACTATTAATATCTAGGGGACAAACTTTGAGTATAGTAGAAATTACTTCTGCATTATTATTAATTATCCAAAAATCTCTGTACATCAAGTTAGAACAGTTTCTAATGTGTTTCAAAACCTTCTTTAAGACATCTTCAAAAGCAAGATCTATTTTTTTTTTATGACTCCTTACTCCACTAGCTATGAACCTGAACTTCACAGGATCCCTATGAAACTTAACTGTTGCAAACAGAAATGGAAATTCAGGCTCATATCTTCTAGTTTGTGGAATTTTAAGTTTCTTGAAGAATGCCTTAAACCGATTTTCTAACTGCTTGGTAGAATAACTTACGGGCTCGTATGTTACTCTATTATTGAGTTCCATAGTTAACAATTCAAAATAGAACTTCTTACAGATAATTGCAAAATTATTGCTAGCTTTATCCGTAGTGGTAAAAATAAATTGGTCTTGTAGTTTGGAGAGTGACCTTTTAGCTTCTCCAGAGAAAAAGAGATTTCTGTCGAAACAAAAGTCCAGACCTGCCAACTCACCGGTGAAGCTATTGATTATATTATATTTCCATTCTGCGAAGGCCTCAATAGGCTGATTGTACGTTAAACTGGTTTTTACTATGTACCTATTAACATCTTGAGTGAAGCTCTCAAGAATCCTTTCTTTGGAAATTGTGAAGGAAGGTCTGAATTTAGAGCCATACTCTAATAAATTCCTAAGCTTTTCATTTTCAACAAAACTCAAGTTTCCGGTGATAATATGGTTGTAATTCTTATCATAGTGAACTGTTTCTTTATGTTCATCACAAGAACATGTAGTAATTACAGGAATGTAGCTCGAAGAGTTAAGTTTGTAGTTTTTAACTATTGACCCTAAGGTCTTAACATATTTAAAACTTACAATAGACTGGTGCCTGTGGATGGGAAAAAAATTGCATTATTGTAGAACAGCTTCCTTACATTGAGATTATCGTAGGCTTTATTTAGAAACCTGATGGTAACAAAATTACTGGAAAATTCTTTAAGAGAAATTTTATCTTTAAGAATATGTTTAAGAATGTCCAGAACCAAAGCAAAAACATGCTTATCAACATGGTCAGCAGTTTCATTCCAGAATTTGAAAAAACTTTTAAGGACAGAGTGCTTGAAGGACTTGAGAATTTTGTAAGTATTTTTAACAAAATTAGTGCCAGTTTTAAAGCTTTCCAGAGTTTTTAGCAAGTTAGCAAAATCAACTTTGCTTGATGTGCGAAATAACCTCTGTCCTCTATTACCTCTAGAGCAGCTCTTATTATTAACAAGAAAGAAGAGTTCACGAATTGAAAATTTATGCTGATTATGCTTATTGTCAGATAGAGTGGAATTAAGGCCATAGGGATAAAGAGACTGATGCTGCAAAATTTCAAGGGATTCAGTTTCTAGCCGAGCATAGAGGTCAGGGATAATATGTAGTACCTCTATTTTCACTTTGTCAAAACCATGAGTATGGAAATGCTCTAATTCAAAGGTAGAGTACTGGTTGGCGTTTGTGGAGGGGTTCACTCCTGAATTAGAGAACTTGTTAACTAGAGACCTGTGACCATTAATCCTAAGATGAAGAGGATTTTTACTTTGGCCAATATAGCTAAGGTTGCAGACAGTACAGGTGAGCTTATAGATGGTATTGTAGGCTTTGCAAAACTTGTTGGAGCAATTATCCTCAACAGAAGAATACAGGTTAGGATCTGCAGATTTACATGTCAAACAACGTTTGTCATTTCATAACTTTAGATTACCTTTGCCAGCGAGTTCATACACTAAAATGAAAGACTCGATAAGTCTTTGGATAATTTTTTTGCAAAAAAGAATGAAAATAACGTGATAAATGCTGAATTGCTGTTTACAACATTCTTTGTGGAGCATAACCTACCTATAAGCAAACTGTGATCATGCTGGTCCCTTGTTTCATGCTATGTTCCCAGACTGTGATACTGATGAAGCTGGATATCCTAGAGCAGATGTGGCATGGAATGAAATATCTAAGATGAAGGATTCATCTGGCCTTTCCAAGTATTCTGCATTGCCTAAACTAATGTTGGCAATAATGACTATCCCTCACAGCAATTTCTCTACAGAGAGAATATTTAGTATAGTATGGAAAAACCTCACATACATCTGCCCAACAATGAGCACCAAAACATTAAGTGCCCTTCTTGTACAGAAAAGTAAGGCATTTTCTTCAGGTGAGCTGTGTTATAAAAAGAAGTTTTCTGAAAAAGAATATACCACTGCAAAACAAGCAACAAGGGAGTCTTTATGTCAGCAATGACATGAGGTAAGTACAATATTAATAATTTAATTTCATAATTTTTTATCAGGATAGTGTAAACATATAAGGTTATTACACATTTCACACATTAATTTCTCATGAAATACCCTTTCCGCATGTTAATGATGAGGCTTCGTATGGTGATTACTGATAGGTTTCACAGAAGGTCATCACCTCATTCAAGTATTACAGGTTACACAGTAATACTATAATATTGTTCTTAACTTTGAAAAAAAAATGGAGTGTTACATTACTGAAAATTTGTGTTCCATTACCGAAATATTCCCTATTGATTACTGATACGTTCTGCTAGAGGTTGGCACCTCTGTTTATATAATCTGCATCTGAGCAGAGGAATATTGTTAGTAAGAGAAAAGTGTTCCCCCACTTTTCTCTTATTTTGCTTCCACCAGCCACCCTGTGCTAAGGAATCAGTGTGTGGAACCACCTAAGTGGGAATTGCCTTCCCCCAGTAGGGTATTACAGGGATCATAGCATACTTCTGGAAAATTTTAGGTTGGAATTTTAGGAATTTTAGGAATTTTAGAAAAATTTTAGGAAAATTTTAGGATTGTATTTCAATAAAAACTAGATGTATATTTGTATACATCTAGTAAAACAACTTTGTATACATTGTAAAGAGTTTGCTTCACACCCTTCAACCATATATACTGATAGACTGCGCATGACATCAAAATTTCTGGCTCCAACATAAAATCACATGACAACAGTCAAAAAGATGGGTTACACCTGCTGTGCTTATGGTTGCTCTGAGCGATATAGTAAAGAAAGTTCTATGATTTTTCATGGGTAAGAAACGAATTAAATACCTAAGTCAATAAAGTTCAATTACTTTAACCAGAAACTTGCAGCTATTGATATAAAAATACAGTAACTTAAGAAAAAAAATGGAATGCATGTTCCAAATTCTTCGTAAATGTTCATCACATTATAAATCACAAAATGTAAACAACCCGTTCATGCATGTATATAGCTCATAAGTAAACTTACCTGAAGAGTTTTCATTATATATGAGGCACATTCACATAATACACCGAAAACACTGAAGTTCTGCAATGTAAATTAGTAATCATAACAGCATTTTTACACGAAATTTGGAGTCTGATGATGGCGTGCCCAATGTTTGAGCCATGGCGGCTTTGATGCAGCTATTGCCAATGCGCAGTCCATTAGTATATATGGCCTAAGTTCACACCCAAATTTTTTGCATAACGTCTAATGTCTAAAGTTTAAGTATGATTTACTTCTAATGTTCAGTTCTTATCTTTTCACGTGTTATTATCATATTCAAGTATATTTACCACATTCAAGTTTCACTTTGAACATTAATATGCTGTTTAACCAGAAGCAATTCACGATTTTCACAGAAAGTTTTCAGGTTTCACATTAAATTATAATATCCTAAAAAGGTAATTGAAAACCAAGAACTATGTACAATTGTTCACTGAATTACTTTTTTCATATTATTGTTTTAACCTTTTCCTGATACGCCTATCTTTTTCTGCTTCCACCACAACTAATTTACTTTGTTTTCTTTATTTCAGCTGAACCTTGTATGATCAAGTTAGAGGCAACTGCTATTTCAACAGTATTTTGTTTTTCTACAGCTTTTCGCATTCTTTCTGTTCCCTCTTGAATTACTGCTAGGGAGGCTTCTTTATCTTTTTTAAGCCTATTTATTTCTGCATCATTTTCTTTTATTTTTGTCATCAAACTCAGCTTTTCTTTTTTCTCTAGCTGCTTTTCCTTATTTTCCCTCTCTTTCTGCTTCCTTTCTTTTACCTTTTTTGATTGTTCTTCCTTCAGCTTATCAACATACTCTTTATAAAATTTATGTGAATCACGAACACTATTTAACAAATTTATTGTTATGGGAATTTCTTGTTATGGGAACTTTTTTTCCTTTATGATGCGCTTTTACTTGTGAAAAGCCACTATTAGAAATATTGAAAATTTCTGAACACTATATACACTTAGCAGAAAATATTGTTTCAGTTGCAGAACACCATTCTTTCAACTTCACTCCGTCCAATTCTTTGGCGAGCCACGCATCTTGAAATTTCGTTTTGGATTTAGGCATCTTAAACACTTGTATTACTAACCAGAAAATGAAAGGGAAGTACAAAAACACGTTCCAATATTGCAAAACCAGACAACTTCCCGAAATTTGGCTGCGAGGATGTCAGAAGATATGAAAAAAAAAAAAAAAGCAGGTCACCACTAGAGAACTGAACCTGCACAGAGAACACCATAAAAGACGTAAAACCAGAAACTATCATACGCATCTCACGCAAGTTCAGTCAAAGGCAGTCGGAGCGAGATATATTGCGCATCGAAGGTCGCTGTCGCCGACGCATGATCGAAGGTCAATGATCACGTGCTCTACTGCCTGCCAAGATAACTCAGCTACCATCCCATCGTCATTACCGGAGGTTACGGAAAAAGACCACATGTTTCCTCTTTGCTTCCACCCACCTGCGGTTTACAATAACAAAACATCAGCAGAAAGAGGAGGTTCCACAAGGCATGTACAAAAATAAAGTACGATCTTCTGCGTGCCCACGGAGTTCGTCTGCAAAGCGCAAACCAGGGGTGAAAATGACCCCTCCCCTTTTCCCTTAGATCTCTTGTTACTCTCGAAAACTGTTCGAAAGGCAAAAAAATGGAACGCCCGCCCCAAGCAAGTGCATCTCGATGGCGTCATTTTTCCTCCTTCAGCAGCACAGCATATAGGCTGTGTTTCTACAATAACAGGTCTTTTTACCTTACCGTAATGGTAAATTTATTGGCGTTAATAACGGTTGTTTTTAATAAAAATAAGCTTACGAAAATTTTAGGATGAATAGCAAATTTTAGGTCTAATTTTAGGAATTTAAGGAGGGTCACAAAATATTAGGAATTTTAGGAATTTTAGGACGAATGCGATCCCTGGTATTATTATATTTCCATAGTCTCGGACCGACGCGGTGTCCCAGCTCAACCTCCGCTAGACACAACACACTAACACAAAGAAAGGAAAGAGGGAGGAGCACTCATTATTTAGACTTTCTACAATTCCTTTTTTATGCTTTCCAACCGTCCGCCGATAACTAGCGTAAAAATGGTTCGATTTCGATGAAATTTTAGTATGTGGTAGGGGACCACCTCGGGATGAACCCTATTGAAAATGGGCGAAATGGGGTCAAAGATCAGGACATAAGAGCGGGATGCATTCCATTGCCCTTATGCGTCATAACTTGCATAAAAATGGTTCGATTGAGACAAAACTTTATCATGTTGTTCAGGAAATATACATATCCGGTTCTGTTTAAATATCATCGAAATGGGGTAAAAAAGGTCTGGGCATAGGAGCGAGATTTATTCTACAGCCATGTTCCTCATAACTTGAGTCATGATTTCTGGTATGTTGGAAAGCGCATCATAATCAATGCATTGCATGATTTTACTGAATTTTACTAACTTGTTTACATAAGCTTGTATGAAGTTGCCCGTGCCTGCATTTACAACATCACAGGTAACTTTTGGGCCACGTCAGTCGCACGCAACTTCTGCATGTTTTGCTATAAATGGACTTGTGGTCAGCCAACTAGTAGGTGGTATAAATATTTTAGGAATCCCATTACTGGAACTTCAGATATTTACTTCTCTTTATCTGGCCCACCAGGGCGATTACTATAGAAGGCACGTGCGACCGCTGGCAGCAAGATAGTGCAAGTTGGGGGTTTTTTTGCGCACATTGGCGCAAAATTCGCATCCCTGCACAAGCTCTGTGGATGTGACATCATAAATCAGTATTTCAACTTTCCAAGCCACTGACTGTTTTGCTATCAATGCGAGAGCTGACCTTGGCGCTTGAAATGCCATGGATTAACAGAAAAACATTTGACTCCATTCATTACAGACTCCCACAGTAGAGTTGACGCTGGAGAAACATGATGGCTGATATCATGAGGGGGGTGAGGGGAATACCATGCATAATAAATAAAGAAAAGAAAAAATAAGGAAACCACAAAACCAGATTTTTTGTAGAGAAATCGGATTTCCAGAAAATATTTCCGAAATCGAACAGAATCCCGGTAAAGCGGGACACTTGGCAGCTCTGGAATGTAATGTAATGTAGCACTACCCAATTTGAAATTAGAGTACATTGGCTTTTTTTGGTTTACTACATGTTTTGCATATCAGGTATTTGCAAATTATAATACCAAAAGTCCTGATTATTTGTACTACTTTTGGTACAGATAATTTGCACATTACTTCATACTGAGGGAGTATTATTTTAATGGCATATGGATATTCCACAATTAACTGAAGTTAAATACACTGGTGTGCAAAAATTAAGGACGAAGAGGAGAAATTAGCATAACAGTGGAACGAGCAGGCAGAACACCGAAAGACCACTCAGGAAGATAGACTAGGGTACGGTACGGTAGGGCATGTGCATATATGTAGCATGACGTAGTGGGGGGGGGTATTGGAAAGGATATAAAGCACATGGGCGGTGTATGCTCAGCAATTCGGTGAAAGCTATTGGATAGTGTACATCGGTTTGAACGACGTCGAGTTGCTGCCACCATGTGATATGGCAAACAGGCAATCCAGTAGACGACATATGGATGACTTTACCCAAGGTCGCGTCAAGAAGGTCAAAGTGCGACTAGTGTGGCCGAGAGGTTCGGTTTGGTGTGGAAGAAGGTCGAAGTGTGACTAGTGTGGCCGAGAAGTTCGGGATCGCTCACAGCATCGTTTCATGAGCTTGGAGAGCATTTCAAACGACAGGAACAGCTGTCCGAGAGTTTAGCAGTGGTCGTCCACGAGCAATCACAGCGGCGGACGACCGGTATGTTGTCCTAAAGGCGAGAAGAGACAGACGGCAGACAGCGGGAGAAATCGCAAGGCACATGCAACAGACAACTGGACGTCCGTTATCGCGTTTTACTGTGGCCAGGAGGCTGCACAAAGGTGGTCTATTTGCACGACAACCAAGTATGGTGTGTGTCATTAATGCCCGCTCATCGGAGACTGAGGTTTCTGTGGTGCCAGGAACACAAGAACTGGACACATCAGCAATGAGGTCGAGTTCTCTTTATTAATGAGAGCCGATTTAGTCTGACGAGCGATTCTGGACGTATACACATCTGGAGAGAGCAGGGAACATGCAATCACACCTCCAGTATCATCGAAAGGGACCGGTTTGGAGGTGGTGGAGTTCTCGTTTGGGGCAGTATCATGCTTGGTAGCCGTACTGACCTCTACATCTTCCAAGGCGGTTCAGTCACTGGTGTCTGCTATTGTACCGAGGTTCTCCTGCCTCACGTGCATCTATTTAGAGGTGCTGTGGGTCCTGAGTTCCTCTTCATGGATGACAATGCTACACCTCATCGTACAGTGGCTGTCGCAGAGCTGTTGGAGAGTGAAGATATTCAACACATGGATTGGCCCGCAAGGTCCCCGAACCTAAATGCAATCGAACACGTGTGGGACCATCTCGGGAGATGTTTGGTAGCACATCACCAGCCGCCAGCAACAATTCCGCAGCTGCGATTGGCGCTACAAGAGGAATGGGCAGCGATGCCTCAACAGGTCTTTGACAACCTCGTCCTCAGCATGGACAGACGTTGTAAATCCTGCAACGTAGTCAGGGGTGATCATATTCCCTACTAAAGACTGGATTTTTCTTGGCAGCCGCCTGTCACATGGACGTTTCTGTCCAGTTGTGCTCGAAGCTACCTTTTCAATAAAGTGCCTTTGTATCCTTTGAATTCCTTGTTTCAACAGTTTTGCTCACTTGTTCCATATTCTTACATCTTGGGGATCTTTTGGTATAATTTGATTCGATGTGGAGCACTTCTGCACGACGTTACATTTGAAAAACCGTCTCGTCCTTAAATTTTGCACGCCAGTGTACTTTCCAATATGATTTTTTTTTTGTTTATGCATTGTGATAATGATGGAAACTAGCTGTGAAAATAAACATACTGTCGTAGTCCCTGGTAACTGAAATAAACACACCGGATGCAAATATAATATACAGTATATATTATATACACACACCAAAAAAAAAAAAAATATGTTTCAATAATACCACTGAAAAACCTGCATCAAAAAAAGAAGTTTTATAAATAAATTCTACAAGTATGTACACCATCTTTATAGTCATTTGTGCCACAAACATTTCTTGGAAGAACAGATACCTCAAGCACTTATTTTGGCCTTTTCTGAAAATTCAGCACTTAACACTTTCATAATATCACCATGTTTCAACTTGGAATCCCTTTTCTTCACATTTCTATAATTTTCTTTCACAAACAGAGCAAATCCAGTTGGCTTTGAGTTAGCTTTTGAAGATTTTCCATTCACAAACAGCTCAAATTCTGATTCACATTTTCCACAAACCACTTTATTTATGTCTATGGATTTTGAATGACGTCCAAGACTTAAAAGAAAAAAAAAAGAAGTTCTAATTGATATACATGTTTAATGAACAATTTCTAACAACAGTTGGAAGATCTTTTTGAAAACATAGACATCTGACATGTTCAAATAACAAATTTTCTAGACGATGCATTCTTTTTACAGATGAAACTCAAAACTTCTGTCTTGACACCATTTGACATTTAATATCAGTCTTTCTCAACTAATCTACTATACTCTATTTATTTCAAATGTAATATCACTTAAAACATAAACACTTTCCAATCCAAGTACCAGAAACATTTGCATGTAGTTTCTTTAATAAATCTGCTCATTTTCTTTTACAAATTTTATTAATATAAAAACAGCAAAGATGAGTATTTTGCTGTAATGTCTTGAGATTTGGAGACATTTTTTAATGTAATCCAAAACTTAAGCCATCATTTTTTATGGTTATTTATTCCAAGTGCACCACTCCATAAAACCAAAAAATTATTTTCTTGAAAAAAGCTTAAACCTTCATTTGATGATGATAACATACATACGTACACAGCTTGAGAAAACTTTTCTCTCTCTTATGCATAAGCACACATTTACAAATGCACCTTGCCGTGAAACCACGAGTAAATCGTACAGAAGGAGCTGGATATGTAAAGCAGCAAATGATGTGTCCAATAAACGAACAAAGCTGCTATAGGAAACCACGGGACAACAAAATCTGCATATGCTACACACAAGCGGATTCTGTATATAAAGCAAGTGGAGTAGAATATGTGGGCAATCTTGGGGGTTTGCACTGTCAGGTGCAGTGATAACATGTCATTATGTCTCAGACAATTTGTTTGGAAATTTTGTTGCGGTGGGGAGCTTTAGGGATATTAGCAGGACAGTCTCAAGCAGAATTGGCAAGATGGTTAAATCTGGATCAATCTGTCATTTGTTGTCTCTGGAGACATTTCATGACACTATACACCTCTCAAGATGACCTGGGAAAGGTTGCCCAAGAATCAGTTATACTTGACAAGACTACTAATTGGTGTTAACATCTAGGCAGAGTGTATTGCAACATACAGTATACTGAAGATTGCATAACAGTGGTATGAATTCAAGACAGCCTGTTGTGTGTGTGTGTTCCCTTCAGCATATACAATATAGGAGCTAGCTTTGAATTGTGTTGCCAACATGTTCATTGGATCCACCAGTATCTGCTGTCATCCACCATGACAGCAGATACTGCTTGCAACCAGATTCATGGAGAATGTTCATACAGTGAGAACATGGGGCACAATAATAGCCGACAAGCATTCAGGAATGGGACTATTTTGAAGGTGGAGAAATTATGTTTTGGGCTGTAATCTGTATCAACAGTCACTGCCTCTCAACTTATTAACCAGGAAAAACTTAGTCTAATGGCTGCCTGATATTACAGCGAGAGCATGGATCCTCATGTTTGTCTTTTTAGAGGTGAAGCACGTTCAGATTTTCTGTTAATGGGCAAAAATGCCACATCTCATAAGGAGTATTTATATGAACAAATGTCTTGAAAATGAAGACATTGCATATATGGAATGACTGGCATAGTCACTAGATCTTAATCTGATTGAGCATGTTAGGTCAAACTGCTGCTTGCTCCTCTTCTCTTACAGCTTTTATTTTATTTTTCCACTGATTTATATTATATCATGTCATGCCTTATTTCACAGATTTTTTAACAGGCCCATACTTTGGGTGGATTTGCATACATAAAGTTCCTTTCCTCATTTTTATTACTTTGTCAGTTATTGTTTGTTAACTAGGTTTATATGGTAGTTGCTTTAATTTTGAGCACCACTGTACATGAAAAAATAGAACAGTTCAAATATTACAATATATTCTAATAAAGCTAACTAGCTAATGCTTGTTCAAAATGAACACTGAAATACAGAATTTCTTCATGGATTTCATTTGTTTGCATTTCACAAGAATATGTTTTAACAAGCTGAAGCTTCTGCAATTTGCACAAAGAAAATTCCATTAGTCTTCTAGGTGATATTTAGCAACAGATAGCCATTAGTTGCTATGTAATGAATATACAATTTGCACCATACTCAAATTGTATTTGAAGATTTTTATTTTTATATTGTATTTTCAGTGTTATGCATGCCTGATGCACGTTTCCTAACAAACCTGAAAACTACATACTTTCTCTTGGTAATGCTTAGATCATAAAAATGGCAGCAATGTATCCTCCACCAACATCAAAACTTATCTGTGACATTAATTTTATTGGGGGGGGTTAAATATGGAACAGTCATAATACTGTTCACTTTACTGGTTCTTTCATTTTAAGGCATTTTTGTCTAGTTATTCAAGTTAAGCTGTAATCCAGTAGTCAGAAATTGTGTGAATGACACCCATACCCAGACTGACATGTGTGATCACCAAAGCCCAAAGCTAAGAAACAATGCTCTGATCAATATTTGGGAAGGTAATAAACTTATTTGCTTTCATATATATTTGGTTGAGCATTTCTACTTCAAATGGGCCAAATGAATTTCATTCAAGTTTTTATCCCTTGCAGAATAGTTTTCTGCACTCAAAAAAATTAACTACAACCCAATTAGTATTTCCTAACCCCCCCCCCCCCAACAAATGAGGTTATCATATATGTTTTCAGGATGCTCCAGTCCTAGAGAAATAACCAAAATCTAGGAAAAAATATCTTGATTGTGCTACATCATCTCTATCATCATCATCATCATCATTGTCAACCATTATCAATCCACTGCTGGACGAAGGTCTCCCCAAGTTTCCTCCACAACGAATCATCTCTATACTGCCCTTTATATTTTACTGAATCAGAAGATAGGGAGTCAGTAAAATATAAAGGGCAGTATAGAGATGATGTAGCACAATCAAGATTTTTTCCCTAGATTTTGGTTATTTCTCTAGGACTGGAGCATCCTGAAAACATACATGATAACCTCATTTGTTGGGGGGGGGGGGGGTTAGGAAATACTAATTGGGTTGTAGTTAATTTTTTTGAGTGCAGAAAACTATTCTGCAAGGGATAAAAACTTGAATGAAATTCATTTGGCCCATTTGAAGTAGAAATGCTCAACCAAATATATATGAAAGCAAATAAGTTTATTACCTTCCCAAATATTGATCAGAGCATTGTTTCTTAGCTTTAGGCTTTGGTGATTCGGTGAAACCATCAGCAGTTGCAATGGCTCTGAAATCCTGCGGTATTGAAGATGCATACATTAATATTATTAGTAACATCTACGAAAATGCAAGTGCAAAGATTCGGCTCTTTGAAAATACAACACACATAAAAATTGGAAAAGGAGTGAGACAAGGTGACACCATATCTCCAAAGCTCTTTAATGCTACATTGGAAAATGTCTTTCAATCACTGAACTGGGAAAACAAAGGGATAAAGATTAATGGAGATTATCTAACCCACCTTCGTTTTGCTGATGACATAGTCATTTTTGCAACTACCCCATCAGAGCTGCAGAGTATGATCCAGGAACTTGCTGACAAGAGTAAAGAAGTGGGATTAAAAATGAACTTTCAGAAGACAAAAGTGATGTTCAATGCTTTTACAAGAAATGAAGATTTATCGATTGATGGAGAAAAGCTGGAGATAACAGATACGTACGTTTATCTTGGACAGCAGATATCAAGTGAGGGTCACATTGGTGAAGAAATTAATCGGCGTACAAAACTTGCCTGGAGAGCTTTTGGAAGAAACAGCATAATTTTCAAGAGCAATATGCCATTATGTCTTAAAAGAAAAGTGTTTGATCAATGCATCCTTCCAGTGCTTACGTATGGTGCAGAGACGTGGACCTTAGCTAAAAGAGACATACAAAGGCTGCAGACAACTCAAAGCAGCATGGAGAGGTGCATGCTTGGTGTAACCAGGAGAGATAAGAAGAGGAACATGTGGATCCGAAAAATGACAAGAGTGGAAGACATCATGATCAGAGTTAAATCCCTGAAATGGCAATGGGCTGGACATACTGCCAGAAGAACAGACCATCGATGGACAGCCGAAATTTTAGATTGGATTCCAAGGGACAGGAAAAGACCCAGAAGAAGACCACATGGATGATGGGTGGATGAAATTCGAAAGTATGCGGGAGTGACATGGAGGAGACTGGCACAAGACAGACCGTTGTGGAGGAAACTTGGGGAGACCTTTGTCCAGCAGTGGATTGATAATGGATGACAATGATGATGATGATATTTTACTGATTTTAAAATGTAAAGAAGATAGTGCTGGTTTACATCTTGGGAATTTCTGTGTGTGCAGGATGTTGTGTGCTGCTGTTCAGGATAAAAGAAATACATATAAAATTCAAACTGAGTATAAATAAAGGAAACCCCCATTATAGTTTTCAAGAAACTGTTAGTACTGACTGCAAGATCAGTCTAAATGGTACATAATTAGACAAGGTGAATAAGCTTGTGTATTTATTTAGAAAGCATTGTTTGACAGATAAAACAGATTTGATGGTGAAATTAGTAAATTTATCTATGAAAGTTATAGCTGCTGTAAGAAGATTTCACAAGACTAATGGGTTGCCATAGAGATCTTGAACTGGATGTGTATGAAAAGGCAACTGTTTCTACTCTGATGTGCAGAAGTGATGCAGGAGTAATTTGTGTGCTGGAGTGATGCATTATTTACTGTGTCTGTGGTAAGACATGTTCTGATTATGTGAAGAATGAAGATGTGTAACAGATGAGTAATGTGAAACAAAATGTTGTTAGTAAGGTAGAGACTACCATTCTGAGGTAGTTTGGCAATGTTGAAAGAATGACTTTGCAGCCTATGTAGGAGTAGATTTTAAGAATGAGTTTAAGTGGTTGAGAGTATTAAAAATTGCCTGCACTAAAAGTGAGGGGAAAAAGAAATCAACATTTCCATGAAAAAAAAAGTAAGATAAATTATTGGGGAGAGGGGAAATAATAATAATAATAATAATACACCACTGAGGGTACCACCTTGTGGTGTCGGGGCTTGTGTGTTCCGATGAGGTTGAGAGCTATGCTGGCGGTAGCATTGCTACCAGCAGGGCCACCCAAACCGGACAGGTCTTGACTGAGGAGCCAGACTAAGAGTACCCAACAACCATGATGCGATGAAACAAAAAGAAATCCATACCGGATCAGTCGTCGCCCAGGTCAACAAGGACCTCATCAGGTGCTATATATCCTGGACACCTGTCGACCAATGGGCTTCAGGGCTCAGCAGATCCTGTTGAGGAACCAGGACAGGCTGAAGCAATGCTACTGGAACAAAAGAAACGGAAAATTTGGACAGTTGCTGAAAATCGAGAAATCATGAAATGTTATTTACCAAGCAAATCCATCAGTTCGTCTTTAAAAAAAAAAATGATTTGGAAAGGAAAACATCCAGACAGTGGAATAACTAAATAATGAGTAAAAGAAGGTTTATCACCAGGAACAAGATATTTACGGATCTGGAATTGCAAGAGATGGAGAAATTGGCAAAAGAAGAACAAACACAAAATAAGGACCATGTTGTGGAAAACATCATGCTAGTAGAGAGCCTGAAGATCAAGTAGAAGGAATACCCAAAGAACAATCTGTGAAACAACCTGACAACAATGAATTGACACAGCAGCAAGGCCTTCTGAAAGAGAGAATTTTAAACCATATCTGACGAAGTGAGGAACAACAAATACTTCCTGTAATTCGCCAAATGCGAAGCAAACAAGTAAAATATTCGTTAAAAACTGCAAATGAAGTCATGGACAAAATTCCAACTAATGCTTTAAGGGAAACAAACCAGCTCATGTACAGTACAGCTGCCGTAGTAACCATGGAACTTGGTACAAGATGCCGAAGAAGAAAATGCCTGGTACTTCTAAGTGGAAAATTCAGCTAGAAAATAATATAAATAAACTCCATAGTGACATTAGTAACTTAAAGTGCTTGAAAGATGGGAACCTCAAAAATAGAAAAATAAAAGATTGACTCAGCAAAAAATATGACCTGGAAAGAAAAATAATTGTTGAAATTATGAAGGAATTGAAACAACGGGTAACAGCTACTGCAAAGAAAATTGAAAAAAATATATTGCATAAAACAGTACAAAGAAAAATGTGCAATTTCAGAATAAGCAACAAGTATTTTATAAATCATTGAGAGAAAAGGCAGTCCAATAAACATCAGTCCATGTAAGGATGATGCCTTGAAATTTCGGAAAGAAATTTGGGAAAGCCCAGTTGAACATAATAAATGCCTTGTGGATCAACCATGTTTGTAAAGATCTGAAAGGAATACACATGGATAATCTGATGATAACAACTGATATGATTACACAGCAAGTAAAAAATGAGAAAAAAGACTGGAGCACACCTGATGAATTGCATGGATTTTAGTTAAAGTAGCTTACAAGTCTTCATCAATGTATGGCTATGCAATTCAATACAACACTACAGAGTTCTACCACAGAAGATTGAATGACAACAGGTCACACATTTCTTATATTGAAAGATCAAGAAAAAGGCAATGAACCTATTAACTATCGCCCAATTACATGCCTCCCAACAACATTCAAACTTTTCACAAGAGAATAGCAAGATCAATATATGATTACTTATGGGAAAACAATTTTAGACTATGGAACAGAAGGGGAACTTCAAAAGGTCAAGAGGCACAAAAGATCAGCTGCTTATTGACAAAATGGTACTAAAAACTCCAAAAGATGAAAAACGAATTAGAATATGGAATGGATAAATTACAAAAACAGCCTTTGACTTACTGCCGCACAGCTGGATTAATACTTGTCTGGAACTATTTCGAATTAGCAAGAACATCAGCTGATTCCTCAAAAAAAAAAAAAAAATAATAATAATAATTTATATATATATATATATCATCATCATTGTCAACCATTATCAATCCACTGCTGGACGAAGGTCTCCCCAAGTTTCCTCCACAACGGTCTGTCTTGTGCCAGTCTCCTCCATGTCACCCCTGCATACTTTCGAATTTCATCCACCCATCTCCCATGTGGTCTTCTTCTGGGTCTTTTCCTGTCCCTTGGAATCCAATCTAAAATTTCGGCTGTCCATCGATGATCTGTCCTTCTGGCAGTATGTCCAGCCCATTGCCATTTCAGGGATTTAACTCTGATCATGATGTCTTCCACTTTTGTCATTTTTCGGATCCACGAGTTCCTCTTCTTATCTCTCCTGGTTACACCAAGTATGCACCTCTCATATATATATATATATATATATATATATATATATATATATGGGATGTAAGGTCAGGTGATGCGTAACATCACAGCCTCTCCTTGACAAATGTCAACACCGCCTTCTCGTGGTGCATCCTGTTCCCACTGAAGGGGCTCTGACGACCGCCAATAGCGGTATAACTATACCATCGGGATTAGAGGAAATGCTATCCCACACTCACCAACCCGCTTAGCCAGCGTGGGAGTTATGGCCAAACCCCTCCAAAATGACTCCACAACTTAAATCTTGGCCCTCAGTCTCCGGCAGCGGCCAGTGCGACATGAAGGCTGAGGGTGCTAAGAATCCCCGGAGGACCGGACTAGGCTGCCATCTGATGCTGACCTTGGCTACGTATAATGGATGCTCCCTATCTTCTGATTCAAGGCTTCTTGAATTGGAAGAGGAACTACAAAGGATCAAGTGGGACATCGTCGGGTAAGTGAGGTAAGGAGAAAAGGAGAAGATCTCGTTGAACTGAAAAGTGGACATCTCTTCTACTATCGTGGGACAGATACTGGCAAGAACTAGTGGTGTTGGATTTATAATAAACAAGAAACTGAAGGATAAAGTTGCAGAAGTTGAAAGTTCCTCTGACATAGCAGCACGACTCGTTATCCAACTCTCGAAAAGATACCAGGCTCAGATTATTCAAACTTATGCACCCACCACAAGTCATCCTGAAGAAGAAATTGAAGAATTTTATGAGGAAATTCGCCATCTAAATAATAAAGGTAAGCAGCACTTGAAGATAATTATGGGAGATTTCAATGCAAAAATAGGGCAATGGCAACAGAATGAAATTTCAGTAGGTAAATTCGGTCACGGCAACAGAAACCAGCGTGGAAATACTCTCGTTGAGTTTGCAGAGGCAGAAGGGTTTTTCATCTTGAACTCCTTTTTCAAGAAAAAGCCACACAGGAAATGGACATGGAGACATCCAAATGGGACGACAAGTGAAATTGATTTTATTATGTGTAACAAAAAATTCGTCATAGAAGACTGCAGTGTGCTAAACAAGTCCAACACAGGTAGTGACCATAGATTGGTGAGATGTAAGATGCACCTCAACACTAAACTCGAACGTCGCAAGCTCATAAGACAAACAAAATGTATTGACATAACCAAACTTAAAAAACACCATAATACCTTCAAGTTGGAACTGAAGAACAGATTTTCTGCTTTAGAAGGCCTAACATAGGAAGAAGTGGATGTTTCTGAAGTTAACAGAAAAGTAACCAAAGCTCTTATGGAAACAGCAACAAAATTAGCTGGGTCTAAGAACAAGTTGCATGTGAACAAATTATCAGGAAAAACCAAAATGTTGATGCAAAAAAGAAGAGAGATGAGGACAACTAAAGAAGATGTGACTTTCAAAGTGGAATACATAGAGCTATGCAAGACAGTATGAAGAAGTATCACTGAAGACGTAAGGAAATTCAACTGTGAACTAGTGAGGAAAGCAATTGAAAACAACCAAAGCCTAAAGATAGCAAAGGGACATCTCAGTAAGGGAAGAAAACAGATTATGGCAATGAGAAAAGAAGATGGTTCTGTAACAAGAAATAGAGGCGAAATTTTGACAAGAGTGAAAGATTTCTACTCCAAGTTATATGAAAGGGATGATGCATGTACTCCAGACATCATGGAAGGTACCAGTACCAGAGTTCTTCCAGTCCTCCCAGCAGAAGTTGCACATGCAATCAAGAACATGAAGTGGGGGAAAGCTCCAGGAGAAGATGGAATTACTGTAGACATCATACAAGAAGCAAGTGGAGAAATCGAAACAGTACTCGCCCAAATTTTCACTCAATGCCTTAATGAAGGGAAGATTCCTGAGGATTGGAACAACGCTACAATGATCCTGCTACATAAAAAAGGTGACATTGAGGATCTCGGGAACTACAGACCTATCAGCCTCCTATCAGTGGTTTATAAAATCTTCACTAAAGTTCTTTCACACCGTTTGAAGGCAACACTGGACATGGCTCAACCGAGAGAACAAGCTGGACTCAGGTGTGGCTATAGCACAATAGATCATATCCACGTACTGAGAGAACTAATTGAAAGAGCGAGAGAATATGAACTTCCATTGTGCATGGCTTTTATCGATTATGAAAAAGCCTTTGATTCGGTGAAACCATCAGCAGTTACAATGGCTCAGAAATCCTGCAGTATTGAAGATGCATACATTAATAATATTAATAACATCTATGAAAATGCAAGTGCAAAGATTTGGCTGTTTGAAAATACAACACACATAAAAATTGGAAAGGAAGTGAGACAAGGTGACACCATATCTCTGAAGCTCTTCAATGCCACATTGGAAAATGTCTTTCAATCACTGAACTGGGAAAACAAAGAGATAAAGATTAATGGAGATTATCTAACCCACCTTTGTTTTGCTGATGACATAGTCATTTTTGCAACTACCCCATCAGAGCTGCAGAGTATGATCCAAGAACTTGCTGACAAGAGTAAAGAAGTGGGATTAAAAATGAACTTTCGGAAGACAAAAGTGATGTTCAATGCTTTTACACGAAATGAAGATTTATCAATTGATGGAGAAAAGCTGGAGATAACAGACACGTACGTTTATCTTGGACAGCAGATATCAAGTGAGGGTCACATTGATGAAGAAATTAATCAGCGTACAAAACTTGCCTGGAGAGCTTTTGGAAGAAACAGCATAATTTTCAAGAGCAATATGCCATTATGTCTTAAAAGAAAAGTGTTTGATCAATGCATCCTTCCAGTGCTTACGTATGGTGCAGAGACGTGGACCTGAACTAAAAGAGACATACAAAGGCTGCAGACAACTCAAAAAAGCACGGAGAGGTGCATGCTTGGTGTAACCAGAAGAGATGAGAAGAGGAACTCGTGGATCCGAAAAATGACAAGAGTGGAAGACATCATGATCAGAGTTAAATCCCTGAAATGGCAATGGGCTGGGCATATAGCCAGAAGGACAGACCATCGATGGACAGCCGAAATTTTAGATTGAATTCCAAGGGACAGCAAAAGACCCAGAAGACCACACAGGAGATGAGTGGATGAAATTCGAAAGTATGCGGGAGTGACATGGAGGAGACTGGCACAAGACAGACCGTTGTGGAAGAAACTAGGGGAGACCTTCGTCCAGGAGTGGATTGATAATGGTTGACGATGATGATATATATATATATATATCATCATCATCATTGTCAACCATTATCAATCCACTGCTGGACGAAGGTCTCCCCAAGTTTCTTCCAGAATGGTCTGTCTTGTGCCAGTCTCCTCCACGTCACCCCTGCATACTTTCAAATTTCATCTACCCATCTCCCATGTGGTCTTTGGGTCTTTTCTTGTCCCTTGGAATCCAATCTAAAATTTCGGCTGTCCATTGATGATCTGTCTTTCTGGCAGTATGTCCAGCCCATTGCCATTTCAGGGATTTAACTCTGATCATGATGTCTTCCAGTCTTGTCATTTTTCGGATCCACGAGTTCCTCTTCTTATCTCTCCTGGTTACACCAAGCATGCACCTCTCCCTGCTTCTTTGAGTTGTCTGCAGCCTTTGTATGTCTCTTTTAGTTGAGGTCCACGTCTCTGCACCATACGTAAGCACTGGAAGGATGCATTGATCAAACACTTTTCTTTAAAGACATAATGGCATATTGCTCTTGAAAATTATGCTGTTTCTTCCAAAAGCTCTCCAGGCAAGTTTTGTATGCCGATTAATTTCTTCATCAATGTGACCCTCACTTGATATCTGCTGTCCAAGATAAACGTACGTGTCTGTTATCTCCATCTTTTCTCCATTAATCGATAAATCTTCATTTCTTGTAAAAGCATTGAACATCACTTTTTGTCTTCTGAAAGTTCATTTTTAATCTCACTTCTTTACTCTTGTCATCAGCAAGTTCCTGGATCATACTCGGCAGCTCTGGTGGGGTAGTTGCAAAAATGACTACGTCATCAGCAAAACGAAGGTGGGTTAGATAATCTCCAATAATCTTTATCCCCTTGTTTTCCTAGCTCAGCGACTGAAAGACACCCTCCAACGTGGCATTAAAGAGCTTTGGAGATATGATGTCACCTTGTCTCACTTCCTTTCCAATTTTTATGTGTGTTGTATTTTCAAACAGCCGAATCTTTAACCTTGCATTTTCATAGATGTTATTAATAATATTAATTAATGCATCTTTAATACCGCAGGATTTCAGAGCCATTGTAACTGCTGATGGTTTCACCGAATCAAAGGCTTTTTCATTATCGATAAAAGCCATGCACAATGGAAGTTCATATTCCCTCGCTCTTTCAATTAGTTCTCTCAGTATGTGGATATGATCTATTGTGCTGTAGCCACTCCTAAATCCAGCTTGTTCTCTCGGTTGAGCCATGTCCAGTGTTACCTTCAAACGGTGTGAAAGAACTTTAGTGAAGATTTTATAAACCACTGATAGGAGGCTGATAGGTCTGTAGTTCCCGAGATCTCAATGTCACCTTTTTTATGTAGCAGGATCATTGTAGCGTTGTTCCAATCCTCAGGAACCTTCCCTTCATTAAGGCATTGAGTGAAAATTTGGGCGAGTACTGTTTCGATTTCTCCACTTGCTTCTTGTATGATGTCTACAGTAATTCCATCTTCTCCTGGAGCTTTCCCCCACTTCATGTTCTTGATTGCATGTGCAACTTCTGCTGGAAGGACTGGAGGAACTCTGGTACTGGTACCTTTCATGATGTCTGGAGTGCATGTATCATCCCTTTCATATAACTTGGAGTAGAAATCTTTCACTCTTGTCAAAATTTCGCCTCCATTTCTTGTTACAGAACCATCTTCTTTTCTCAGTGCCATAATCTGTTTTCTTCCTTCACTGAGAGGTCCCTTTGCTATCTTTAGGCTTTGGTTGTTTTCAATTGCTTTCCTCACTAGTTCACAGTTGAATTTTCTTACGTTTTCAGTGATACTTTTTTTACTGTCTTGCATAGCTCTATATATTCCACTTTGGAAGTCACATCTTCTTTAGTTGTCCTCATCTCTCTTCTTTTTGCATCAACATTTTGGTTTTTCCTGATAATTTGTTCACATGCAACTTGTTCATAGATCCAGCTAATTTTGTTGCTGTTTCCATAAGAGCGTTGGTTACTTTTCTGTTAACTTCAGAAATATCCACTTCTTCCGATGTTAGGCCTTCTAAAGCAGAGAACCTGTTCTTCAGTTCCAACTTGAAGGTATTATGGTGTTTTTTAAGGTTGGTTATGGCAATAGATTCTGTTTGTCTTATGAGCTTCCCATGTTCAAGTTTAGTGTTGAGGTGTATCTTACATCTCACCAATCTATGGTCACTACCTGTGTTGAACTTGTTTAGCACACTGCAGTCTTCTATGACGAATTTTTTGTTACACATAATAAAATCAATTTCACTTGTCGTCCCATTTGGATGTCTCCATGTCCATTTCCTGTGTGGCTTTTTTCTTGAAGGAGTTCAAGATAAAAACCCTTCTGCCTCTGCAAACTCAACGAGAGTATTTCCACTCTGGTTTATGATGCTGTGACCGAATTTACCTACTGAAGTTTCATTCTGTTGCCATTGCTCTATTTTTGCATTGAAATCTCCCATAATTATTTTCAAGTGCTGCTTACCTTTATTATTTAGATGACAAATTTCCTCATAAAATTCTTCAATTTCTTCATCAGGATGACTTGTGGTGGGTGCATAAGTTTGAATAATCTGAGCCTGGTATCTTTTCGAGAGTTGGATAACGAGTCGTGCAGCTGTCAGAGGAACTTTCAACTTCTACAACTTTATCCTTCAGTTTCTTGTTTATTATAAATCCAACACCACTAGTTCTGCCAGTATCTGTCCCATGATAGTAGAAGAGATGTCCGCTTTTCAGTTCAATGAGATCTTCTCCTTTTCTCCTTACCTCACTTACCCGACGATGTCCCACTTGATCCTTTGTAGTTCCTCTTCCAATTCAAGAAGCCTTGAATCAGAAGATAGGGAGCGTCCATTATACGTAGCCAAGGTCAGCATCAAATGGCAGCCTAGTCCGGTCCTCCGGGGATTCTTAGCACCTTCTGCCTTCATGTCGCACTGGCCACTGCCTTGGCCAGGTACATCCCAGCTGCTGGAGACTGAGGTCCAAGATTTAAGTTGTGGAATCATTTTGGAGGGGTTTGGCCATAACTCACCACGCTGGCCAAGCGAGTTGGTGAGTATGAGATAGCATTTCCTCTAATCCCGATGGTATAGTTATACTGCTATTGGCGGTCATATATATATGTATGAAAAACTGAAAAACAATGTTATATACGTATGGTGAACTCAGAGAAATTAGTATCAAGAGGCATATTATTTCAAGGGGATTCTTTGTCACCTTTATTGTTTAATATCTCTTTAATCCCATTGTCAATGATTTTGAACAAAACAAAAATGGGCTACCACATTTTGGACCTACATGGAAAAATAAACCATCTGCTGTACACAGATGACGTTAAATTGTATGCAGAAAGTGCTGCCGAAATTGCTGTATACAGTGCAAATATTTAATGATGATATACAAATGGAATTTGGACTGGGAAAATGTGCAGTACTATCCATGCACCGGGGAAAAATCCAGAATATAGATGGAATAGAACTAGAAAATGGTAATATTATGAAATCATTGTCAGAAAATGAAAATTACAAATACCTTGGAATTCTTAAATCAGATAACATCTTGCATACAAAAGTCAAAAAAGATCTGACTCAGAGGGAGTACATCAAGAGAGTATGAAAAAATATTGAAATCAAAACTAAATGGTGGAAATACAATCAAAGCCATAAATACATTGTCCATTTCAGTAATTAGATACCCTGTTGGATCCAATCACTTATAATTGGACAAAAATATATCAATTATCCAGACTTTCCACTTTTCTGTCCAATCATAATTGATTGGACAGAAAAGCAGAGTCTGGATAATTGATATAGCTAATTTCTTTGAGTTCACCATATGAATGTACAATCATTTATGATTGGACCCAAAGTTAATTAGAAATACTGGAACGGAAAACTAGAAAGTTATTGAACATGCATCATGCACTCCATCCAAAAAGTGATGTAAGATTATATTTACCTCTGATAATTGGAGGCAGAGGACTACTACAGGTACAACAGGGAGTAGAGGAAGAAAAAAGAAGCCTGAATGATTACATCAACAGAAGCAGAGAAAAGCTACTTCAAGCAGTGAATAATAAAAATATATTAAAAAACAACAGAAAGCAAGGCTGAATACAAGAGAAAGCAGTTTGGAAGCAGATTAGATGGCTGGAGAAACAAGTCACTGCATGGACAATTTTTAAAGAATATTGATGGGAAAAGTGACAACAACTTGACTTGGGTATGGCTGAAATTGGGTTCCATCAAGAAAAAAACAGGTTGTCTGATTTTTGCTGCACAAGAACAAGAATTGCAAACAAATGTTATGAAAGCTAAAATCCAGAAAGTCGGTGATAATCCAAATTGACGACTGTCAAGAAACAGATGAAAGTGTGTCTCAGTCATCTTATATGTAAATGTAGCAAAATTGCACAGACAGATTACAAAGCTAGACACAACAGGGTAGCCAAATCGATTCACTGGCCATTATGCAGAAAGCACAATCTTCCAGCATTGAAAAACTCATGAGAATATCAGGCTGAGAAAGTCGTAGAAAATGATCAAGTCAAGTTCTTGTGGGATTTTCGAAATCAAACCGATCCACACGTAGAACACCAGACGTAAGAGTCACAGAAAAGCGGAAAGTCTGGATAATTGATATAGTGATTCCTGGAGATGCCAGAGTCAATGAAAAAGAACTGGAAAGAATGACTAAATATAGAGACCTGGCCATAGAAGTTACCCGGTTCGGTTATGGACTAAACACGCATCTGTAGTACCCATTGTCACTGGGGCACTTTCAAAATGATTCAAAATTTTTTATGAATCATTTCGAAAAATTGCACCTTTCTAATATACCACCTTGAGAATTATGGAAGGCAGCTTTGCTTGGGACATCATATATTTTACAGTGATTTTTGACTGATACCTAGGTCTCTGGTGGAAACTCATATCAGCTCAACAAAACCAGTCAATGATAATTTTGCTGTTTATGTTTGATTGTCATAGGCTGTGCTTTGTATATTTCGAATAAAGAAAAAAATAATAATAACATGGTTTATACACCTTTTCCACCACAGAATTCCAAGACTTTTCCAGGACATTTGGAATTTTTCCCAGGACACATGATACAAATGCTCCTATTTATAATATAGTGAAACCATAGGTCTTTTCAACCTGGAACCTACAACAAACAGGCTTGAGCAAACTTAACATGGGATGCAGAATGTTGAAAATGTCTGCTGCAGCTAACAAGAAACTTAGAATCATAAATAAATACTAAAAATACCAAACTGTCACTGAAAATGTAAGTAGATTTAATTTCTATAAATCTTTTATGTACGTTATGTAGCAAAGGGACATCTCAGTAAGGGAAGAAAACAGATTATGGCTCTGAGAAAAGAAGATGGTTCTATAACAAGAAATAGAGGCGAAATTTTGACAAGAGTGAAAGATTTCTACTCCAAATTATATGAAAGGGATGATACATGTACTCCAGACATCATGAAAGGTACCAGAGTTCTTCCAGTCCTCCCAGCAGAAGTTGCTCATGCAATCAAGAACATGAAGCGGGGGAAAGCTCCAGGAGAAGATGGAATTACTATAGACATCATACAAGAAGCAAGTGGAGAAATTGAAACAGTACTCGCCCAAATTTTCACTCGATGCCTTAATGAAGGGAAGATTCCTGAGGATTGGAACAATGCTACAATGATCCTGCTACATAAAAAAGGTGACATTGAGGATCTCAGGAACTACAGACCTATCAGCCTCCTATCAGTGGTTTATAAAATCTTCACTAAAGTTCTTTCACACCGCTTGAAGGTAACACTGGACATGGCTCAACCGAGAGAACAAGCTGGATTCAGGAGTGGCTACAGCACAATAGATCATATCCACGTACTGAGAGAACTGCAACTACCCCATCAGAGCTGCAGAGTATGATCCAGGAACTTGCTGACAAGAGTAAAGAAATGGGATTAAAAATGAACTTTCAGAAGACAAAAGTGATGTTCAATGCTTTTACAAGAAATGAAGATTTATCGATTGATGGAGAAAAACTGGAGATAACAGATACGTATGTTTATCTTGGACAGCAGATATCAAATGAGGGTCACATTGATGAAGAAATTAATCGGCGTACAAAACTTGCCTGGAGAGCTTTTGGAAGAAACAGCATAATTTTCAAGAGCAATATGCCATTATGTCTTAAAAGAAAAGTGTTTGATCAATGCATCCTTCCAGTGCTTACGTATGGTGCAGAGACGTGGACCTTAACTAAAAGAGACATACAAAGGCTGCAGACAACTCAAAGTAGCATGGAGAGGTGCATGCTTGGTATAACCAGGAGAGATAAGAAGAGGAACTCGTGGATCCGAAAAATGATGAGAGTGGAAAACATCATGATCAGAGTCAAATCCCTGAAATGGCAATGGGCTGGACATACTGCCAGAAGGACAGACCATAGATGGACAGCCGAAATTTTAGATTGGATTCCAAGGGACAGGAAAAGACCCAGAAAAAGACCACATGGCAGATGGGTGGATGAAATTCGTAAATATGCGGGAGTGACATGGAGGAGACTGGCACAAGACAGACCGTTGTGGAGGAAACTTGGGGAGACCTTCGTCCAGCAGTGGATTGATAATGGTTGACAATGATGATGATGATGATGATGCTAATTTTGAGAAAATTTTATTGCTACTTTGGATTTAGTTCAATTATTGAAGCCAATTGTGGAATAAAAAATCATAAAACTTGAAAATATAGGTAAAAAATTTATAGTTAGAACATCAAATGCATCATTACTCTCAAAATGCTTTCATATACCACACAATCAACACTAAACTAAATAGTATTGGGTATATAAATAAATTCTGGGGGATTTCCATTCGGTGCGATACTTATTACTGATCACATGTATTTTAAGGTGGCTACACTGCGATATCGCAGTACGAGACGCCAGCTGTCAGAGTCAGTATACGACGTTCGATTGAGGTGCGAACTTGTTTTACTCTATGGAAAATGGCGACTTTCGTCCCGACAAAACAGCATTTGCGGGAAGTGTTAGCGCATTACTTTATTGTCAAGAAAAGTGCTGCTGACAGCTATCGCATACTGTCAGAAATCTATGGTGAACATTCCACCCATAAGAACATGGGAGTGTTGGTTTAGACGATTCAAAATGAACGATTTCGATGTCAGTGATAAAGAACGTTCTGGACCACCCAAAAAAATTGCTGATGCCGAATTGGAAGCTTTACTCGATGAGGATCCATGTCAGACCCAAAAAGAACTAGCAGCAGCATTAAATGTTAGTCAACCATGCATTTCACAACGTTTAGCTGCCATGGGAATAGCCCAAAAAGAAGGGAATTGGGTTCCGCATGCTTTGCGGGAAAGAGACCTTGAATGTCGAAAAACCATTTGCAAATTGCTGCTTCAAAGGCAAAAAAGAAAGGTTTTTTGCATCGTATTATTACTGCCGACAAGAAATGGATATGATACAATAACCCTAAACGGCAGAAAGCATGGGTGAAGCTAGGTGAACCAGGTCCTTCAACGCCGAAACGCAATATCCATGGTTCAAAGGTAATGCTGTGTATCTGGTGGGACCAGAAGGGTGTGATCCACTATGAACTGCTGAAACCGTCAGAAGCTATTACTGGTGATTGGTATCGAAACCAATTAATGCGTTTAAAATGAGCTCTCACGCAAAAACAGCCGGAATGGGAGAACAGACACAACAAAGTCATCTTACAGCATGACAACGCAAGACCACGTCTCTCGACCTGTGAAAAAGTACTTAGAAGGATCTGACTGGGAAGTTCTACCACACCCACCATATTCACCAGATATTGTGCCACTGGATTACCATTTGTTCCGGTCGATGCAGTCAGCACTTTCTGGAGAACGGTTTAGTTCTTATGAAGACATCAAAAATTGGCTGGACAACTGGATCTCTTCCAAGGAATCGGAATTCTTCCTTCGGTGCATACGTTCACTGCCCAAAAGATGGGGTAAAGTTGTAGCTTCAGAGGGAGCATACTTCGATTAATATTAAAATATTGTTTCTGTTCTCCAACAAAGTGTTTTGTTCACCTCAAATCCCTCAAAACTTATTTACATACCCAATATTTATATTCAAATATTCCTTAATAAAGCTTACATTGGAAATTTAAGGATAAGAAAAGGTAAAATATTTGAAACTTTTTTAAGAGAACAAAAGGACTTCTCTTAAAAAAGTTTCAAATATTTTACCTTTTCAACAAGGGGAGCAAGGATTTATGTTACATTTTATTCAGGGAAGGAATTTTCAACATAATATACGCTTCTAATATTAATGCTCTAGCTATGTTTTATATTTGTAATCACCAGCAAATGAAATGTGCACAAAAATTCCCAAAATGAAATAAAAGATAATAACAGGAAAACCTTAAATCCAAGGGCTATGTGCACAGCTGCTTACATCAGTGATAAAATTTTCCATTAGGCAGTTTAACTGGGCGTGATTAGAAAACTAATTATACAGGGTGATCCATTTAAACCAGTACCCTGAAAAAACCTTACATTTTTGCAAGGGATCGCACAAGGAACTTCTTTTTTTCAATAGAAGAAGCAACTCCTGGAGAATGAAAACTGCCACCGTGAAAAAGATTGTTAACCGTAACTGTAACTCAGCTCGTGATTTGTTTGTTGTTGCGTTGTCATTCATTTGCGTGCATTCGGAAACATGCAGTACCCTGTTCCAGAGCGTGTTTTTTTAGTGAAATCACATTGGGTAACCAATTTTGTCATCAAAACGCAACAAGCATTTCGAAGAGAGTTTGGAGTTTGAAAAGTGCCAAGCAAGTCAACAATTCTGTCGATGGCAAAAAAACTGGAGCAAACCGGTTCTCTTCTCAGCGGTAGCGGTAGACATCACCCTCCGATGCCCCAAACGCGTGTGGACGATGTTCGGAAATGTTTACTTCAATCTCCGACTAAATTGTTGCGCAGATTAAGCCAACAGACAAGATATTCATACGGAACTTGTCAAAGGGCAGCAAAAAAAACGAATATTCGACCATTTAAAGTGCACATAATCCATCAGCTGCAGGAACCGGACAAGGGAAAGAGAGTAAGTTACTGCAAATGGTTTCAAAATTTTCTTAATTTGCGATCTGATATTCTCTCCATCACATGGTTTACAGATGAAACCTGGTTTCATCTGTCAGGCTACGTCAATTCGCAAAACAGCAGATACTGGGCTGCCGAAAACCCACACGTTATGTGTGAAACACCGATGCATTCACAAAAGGTTGGTGTATGGTGTGCAGTTTCGTCTACGAAAATTATTGGCCTTATTTTTTTCTCTGAGACTGTCAACACCAACGTTTATTACGTTTATTGTTTTTTTCTTTGTGATATTTTGCCTTCTGCAAAGTTATTTTTTTTAGATCTCTCTTGTTTCTAATAGGCTTTAAATGCCTTTTATAGGGGTCACAGCAAGATTTGTCTTTGTTCAAAGTAAGTAAAATAGTAATAAAAGTGATGACAGCAAATAGTGTCAACTTCTTTGTCATAATTTTGGAAACCTGTTCTCCAAGTCAATAACTGTAATTGCTCTTCATTTAATTTTTCTTTGATGATAAATATATCATTGCTTGTTGTTAAACCTTTATTAGAACAAGATGATAGCACTGTTTCTACCTTGCATACATTTTCAGACCCCCATTCCAAAGAATAATCTACTTCCATAATTAGAATCAAACACACTTTACAAATAAAGAGAAAAAACACTAAAATAGACTACAAATTATGTACAAGCAGACAGCACAAAAAAATTATCGTCACTTGACAGCTTACACAGTTCAGACTAAAAACAAAGACAAATGCTGGGCAACAGATGGCACCAGCCTGTCTAGACATGGAGTCTGCATATCACAGCTTGTTCCTTTCACCCTTCTACCCCTACTCTGGTTCCCCTCCCATTCACCCTATGGCTTTATTTTGGCCTCTGCACTCAACTTACACCACAAGGAAGCAGTTCTACCACTGGAGTCATTTAAGTTGTTCTTTACATCCTACTGCAATCTACACTAAGACAGCTGATGGATCTCTTAAAGAAACTCCTTTGTGTTTCACATCAGATGACCTGAACCATGATGTTCCATTTGTTTATTGTGTTTGATGATTTATATGAGCACTTCCAATCTACAACCTTAACAGTTGTAAAATTAGTCTACTTAAAATACTCAAACATAAAATTAAGAGTGCACATTGGAAAAGTAAATTATTTTTCTGAAGTCTTTGTTATTTATATGATGAGAACAACACTTCATGTTAAAAAATTAAAAAATAAATATTTCAGTAGGCATGTCTAGTAGGTACGTGTGACTTTGGTATTTTCAAAAGTTGGAACTTTGATCCGGGCTCCAAGTTGGCGAAAACTCAAAACCCCACTAATTTTATTACGTTTTTTATCTAGTTTTCAGTGGTATAATGGGTTTATAGGGATCTGGAGAGAGACTCGTGTTATAGAACAGTTTTCAAGTACAGGTCAAAATTTTCGGAAAATTTTATTTTTGCACTTTTGGGAATTTTTTAGCTATATTAATGACTATTAAACCTCAACCTTACCATACAGTTTCATTAACCATTTAATGCTGAGCAAAATGCAAAAAAAATTAACTATTTTTAAAAATAACTTTTTTATGGCAAAAACTGTAGAAGTATGCGGGGTAGCTGAACGGGCGATTCCTTGCTTTTTACGCATTTTTGCTAAAACTTTGAGGTGCTGTAGTTCTGAAACTAATTGATACAACGAGAAAAAATTTGGTGTGTGTGCTTATATCCATGTATAGAACAAACTCACCAAGTTTCATTAAAATCTCCCAACCTTGGGTGTCAAACTGTATTTCAGCTGGATGATTTGACATGGAATGACCCGAAGGTGACGATTGTTCTGCTGGTACTTTGCCCGATAAAATGACCGTTTCTTGTACTTCAAATGCTTTGCCTCAGGAAAACCAGTTGCCAGGTTCAAACTGTAATTGCAGCATTGAAAAAATTGTGCAAAATTCAATAACATTCGGGTCACTTCTGTTTACCTACTGAAAAACTGGAAATCATTGAAAATGGTCGGCCTCAACTATTTAATATATCAGCTAAAACAAAGGAATTTAATCGCTACTTTCCCAAATATTGCATGATACAACTTGGCTTTGTGGTTGCAGTAAAATTAATAAAATGTTTTACTGGCTTGCTTGTTGTTTTCGCCTGAAAAATATGTATGGTCAAAAAGACTTTAATAATTTCCATAAAGCCAAGAAAGGGCATAAATTACATCCTGTCTCGAAATACTTAAACAATTTTGTAAAACCAGTGAAATGAGAAATCTGCCTTTTTAATAAGTTTTCAGTTTTTCTGAACACATTTTCGTGTTCAGAAAAACTGGTTTCACAGTAATCTGTTTTTGTATCATTAATAAAAAATTTGAAAAAGAATTATAATACAAAAATGTTACCAAATTTTATTCTCTAACCTAATTCAACAGACTCTGCATCATATGATAATATAAATATATGCATACATTTCATCAAAAATTAAATTATCTTTTTGTGCACTTTTGCCTTGCGTATGTAAGTAGATAATAGCAAGCAGGAAAAAAAAATCCTAGTCCAATTAACTAATACAGGTCCAATTCTAAAATTTTAAAATTTTAGAATTGGACCTGTATTAGTTAATTGGAAATTTTAAAAATTTTAAAATTTGGCCAGCAACATAAAACATATTGTATATGCACCCTACTCCCTTCTATACTATGCGTGTCTTTACACTTTGTCTAAAATTTAATTTCTCAGCTTCCCATCGGCGAGATGTCACGCCTTGCCGCTGCTGGTTTAAGAAAATGATTTCAGACAAACTAACATGCCTTGTCATATGTACAAATAATACACTAGTGCAAGATGACAGATCATGTTCAATCATGTTCAAACTGGAAATTAATGCTAAAGGAAATAATTGTATATAACTTACCTTTGTCCACATCCAGTACATTTATACACATACTTTGTGTAAATTTTATAATTATGACCCATCATAACATCTGGAAGTTCAGGAAAAATATTTTGAAATTTGCATACCCTGTTGGAACCAAAGCAATTATGTAATATACAATAAATACACACATTTATAAAGAATTATTAAATGTCATTATGTCACAATAACTCAACAAGTTTACTTTTTTAATAAGTTACTCTACTGATGAAAAAATGACTGTGAAATTCTAAATCCATAATGAACTACACTATGAGATTCCACAGAATACAAAAGTACCTTATGTCATTAAGCTCAGTTTTTATAATTAAAGATAACACTGATCACAAAACAGGTTAGGTCAAGGAAATCTTAAAATACCAATGTTATGAAAATTAATGTGTAGATCATACTATCTATATAACATTTGGCCAACTACAGATCTGCCAACTTTCAATGACCCAAGTGTGTAGTCGTGTGCTGCATTGCCAAATTATTGCATGTTCACCCCCCTCTGTAATAGAAATGTTATAGATTATTGTTTTGTATTTTAAGTAACTTAACATGACCACACTTCTTTCACTTTTGTAACAATTAACCTACATAAAATTATTGACAACAAAGAATTTTCTCTAACATTAGCAGTTAGTTATGTACCAGGACTTCCTCTTAGAACAAAAATTCCTGCAGGGTGGCTACAGAAAGTAGTGAAAAAAATTTCCTGAGCTTTCCCTGATTTCCAGAGAAATTTCCCTGATCATCTCTATTCGTTCCCAGTAGAATTTTCCAACCAGAATGTCAAACTTTACACTAGAATGACTAAGCATTTAGACCGATAAATGTTACAAAGAGGTAAGAAGTACAGTGAAACCTCTGCTCATTTATGGACACTCGCGGGCCACAAACTTTTGTCCATAAATGGGAGACTCCCTTCAGTGGTTAAAATTTAAACACCATAACTTCACAAAGATTTTGCTACGATTTGAAATGAAGTTTCAGATAAATTTAAATGATGCATCTAGTTTAGAATTATTTAAGTGAAAAATGTTTAATGAGCATAATTCAAAACGAAATTAACTTACGCAGAGTTGCAGAATGTAGGCGTGCATGTGTACAGTTTCCGAATTATTAGCCGATTTTGCATATATTTTTGCTTGTAGATTAAAAAAATAAAAATGGTATTTACAGCATTTATAACACATACTCTAGTCTTTACTGAGATTTATATAATTAATTCAATTTTAACTTGAAGAACTTTTAATCATTGTTCACATCTTCCGAGTTCTTTTGCTTTTACAGACGTTTTTGACCTCCAGATTTTATCAAGGCATGTTGTCGATGTATAGGAACTTTATCAAAAGTTTTTTTTACACAGAAAGAATCTAAATTTTATTGTCAGGTTTTCATTGCAGTTGCCATTTATTAAATTAAAATCTTTTCCATATGTATTTTGTAAGTCTTATTTTTGGATAAAGTTGTTGAAAATGTTTTTTATAATTTTTGAAGGTTCATTAATGGAACTGTTTATCTGGATATAAAAAAATTCTTTAATTCGTCTCTTGTTTGTATGAGGTTCATAGTCCAACGTTTTAATATCTTGCCATGAAAGTCCATTTTACACACATTGCTGCACATTCAATTGTAATGTATTTATTTTGTCCTCACTGGAATCTGCAAGTTGCAATAATTATTTATAGTGTACACAGATACATTATTTTTATACAACTCTGAACTTACGTATCTAGATTTCTTACTACTGCAAACATTTCAGTAATTTTTTAGCTGCGTCCTAAGAGCTCTCATCTGTTGTTCTATAATATCCCCCTCTCTCTCTCTGTGCCTGTTGCAAAACTTTTGCCTTTTTAGAGGCCAACTCCTTCAGCTGTGATGCTGCTTCCCTTTTCCTTTTTAGAGCAGCCTTTTTTCCAGCTGTTCTTTGATTTGCAGTTTTTTTTATTCATCAAACCTTGCTCTTGCATTTCGAGCATAATGGACCATCTGTTTTGTAACAGCCAGACCGGCAAGGCTACCCTTAGAAGTAACATGATCATAGACCCTTCTTCTGGCAACGAGTGACAACTCGCTCATGTTCTCCCACAAACAGTCACTGTTTATAGAAAACCCTCGTTCAAGATTGGCATTGCCGTGCGACAGGATCATAACCATCTTCATCACCTTTACTGCATCTCCGCAGCTACCTTCTCCATCAAAAACAGCAGACCAGAATTTATCAATTCTTTCAGATCTTTTATATTGTTGGAAGCACTTTATTACATGAGGCCTGCTACAGATGTCTTTCATCTGTTTTTTGGCTTTATCTGCTGCCAAGCCTCCAATCCTATTTTTCTGAGATAAAATAAGGAGCAGTTGTGTGAGACGTTTGGTAAATACTTTCTCCTTTAACACAACTGCTGGGTCAAAACAAGACACTGACTTCGTCAAAGTATAAGCTAACGGTGAGTGCTCTTTCATCTTGGAAACACATTTTAGTAAGAATTTTCTACACTCATTTTTGAATAAGGCAATATCCTTCTCTGACACATTTGATTTTCTAAGAGAACACTGTGTGGCTATTCTGGCATCGACTCGCTTTGCTGGACATATGTTTGCAGCATCATTTAAATCAATACCCATGATGTCAGTGTTTGATAATTTCTCGTCTTCTACAAACCTTTCTATAAGCCCTCGCATCAGAATGGAGAGATCGGTATATAGAAAGGGTATCATTGGGACATCAGTTTGATACTCACGCAAGACACCCTCCATTTCGCTAGCTATTGTCCTGAAGAAAAACAGCTTTGCTGGAAATACTTTATCCTGCATAACCTCTTTCACAGCCTGGTAGCTTTTGCTGGTAGAGGCTTGGCCATTCTTCTGAACTCCATCAATGAAACTCTTCAGGTAAGGAATTATATCCATTGCTCTTTGGGCAACTTCAGAGTTCCCCAGCCACCTTACTGAACAAAATTTTTGGGGAAATAAAGTAGAGCTTGAGTACAGCGTATACAGTGCCCTTCTTGCTAGCAAATCTTTAAACAAATAGTACAATGCCCTATGGAATTCAAGAATTTTCCATCCAGTAGCCACAGTTCCCGTTTTAAAGGCACCATTTACCGCATGCAATCCACAACATCCAGTGTTAAGAAGTTCCGGTCCATCTGCGTCATTTCTATCTTTTAAGTCATCTTGGAGGTCTTTATAAAATTTCTTGTTGACATTAGGAACATCCATCGATAGCTGTAAAAGCTTTTGTTTTACATCCAAATACCGTGTAACATCATTAAATGCAGTCAATAAATCGGAAGCACGAGTCCGCTGAAGGAACACTGATGTGAAATAACGAGTTTGGACCTCATTTTCATCTGTTTTCCAAAACCGCACATTCAGGTCCATCTGCTGTTTCTGAGATATTTTGTTAAGGGATTCGTCAAATCCTACGACAAAATGTTCAGAAGCAAGAATTTCCTCTAGCAAGGGATTCTCAAATAACGGTGAGATACCATGAACAATTAATTATGTATGCCATTTTATCCCTGCCCAGTTTCATACTTTTTGCAATATCAGAATCCGGGAACATTCTAGTGAAGCACTGTACATCTTTCTCTGCAGACCATAATGATTTGTGTGTCATTATAGATTGCAAGCACCACATTATCTCTGCTTCTGAAACACTTTCTTTTAAAAGAAATTTGGTCATGCTGCATGGCTCCTTATTCTGTTGAGACTCAAGTGAAGTTGATGGAGCAATTGAAGGTTCACTACCCACAACCTGGGACTTGTTCGTGCAGTTTCCCACTATATCCGTAGAATCAGATGAAGTCGATTTTTTAGACGATGATGAAAAAAAGCTCCCAACACTTCTTGAAGTTCAAGCACTTTTTTCTTTTACTAAATGTTTTTTTCCATGTCGATGACTTGTCACTGCTGGTAAACCCATATTACTCAAACTAAACTTCGACTGGCATAGTTGGCAGTACGCCGTGCTCTTATCGAATGGCACTTCAGAAATCCATGAATACTTTGTCTTCCAATCAGTTTGAAATGAGCACTTAAAATGGGACATCTTTGTATTACAGAAGTAATTACAATAACTAAAGAAAAAAAAAAAGGATTTTTCGTGCACTTGGAAAAATGAATAAGTATCCGATGAATGCACTGTGCAAAGAAAAGAAACGCAACTTGCTGTAGTGCTGACAAAGCTAGTTGCGATGAGGTACAGTGTGGACTGGAGGAAGCACCCACCTTTTAAAACTGATCTACAGTGGAAGGCAAGGAAGGGACCTATGATCTTTGTCGACCAACAACAGCGATATCCGATCACCCCTTCCCCTCCGATGGAGAAAAAAAGGAAAGTATCACTATGGGAAACACCAAAAGGCGTGAGAGGGCCGCTACTGTTTAAGGCAGAACTGTCACTGAACAAGACACAGAAGTTCAACGGTGCCAGCCAGCAACAAAGCATCGGCTATGATTAAAGTCGCAACACGTGACCTTTCTCGACTCTTGCGAAGTCGAACTGGGAGAAATTTTTATGAATAAAAATTTCTCTAATTTTTTAAATAACCGAATGCAATTTTTTCAGTAACCAAGACTCATCAAAATAAACCCGTTGCAATGTTCGCTGAAAGCCTGCATTGTCCATACACTGACTTAGCCGTCTCCCATGTGGCATTTAGGGGCACGTGTGGGCTTTTCAGCATTGCAAAGTGGCCGGCTGAAAAGAAACAAAATTGATTTTACAAATTAATTCTGACCGAGTTTCCCCATCTGCTTTCCGTGTTCATTTAAAAAATATGTATAACGTACGAATAGAGGGGGTGGGGTGGGGGGGGGGGGGTGATCACAGTCCAGGAGTTTGTGAAAAAAAAAACATTCTTTGAAAAAAATGACTAAGTATCTGCACGAAAAAAAAAAAAAAAAAAGGAAACAAAGTCTTGTCAAAAAACACATTCGGCATAACAGCGACTTCGGAATAAGGGCCGCACACCCGAAAAATTTCACTTTTATTAAAGTAAGAGCCATGGCTCTTAGCCAAAAGATTATGGTACATTCTCTTCCTCAGAGATTCTCTATCACGATGTTTAGAAGCCTTTGCTAAATAGCGCCATTTTCATTCCATGGAACATTGGATTGTTTCATGCTGCTCTGACCTGTGACCTCCATAACTTCACTCCCCTCCCCACTCTCCCCAAGGTACCAACCCCACTTCCACTTGTTTATTTTGCTTTACTTCAAAGAGAATGCCTCTAGCACTTCAGCTACAGCTCCAAGACTGAAGGGGAATAAATTATATTTCTTTTTTTCCTCCCTCCAAAAGGTGCTGGTGGTTTGTGAACTCTAAACTTTTTTAGGATGTGGTCATTCATTATTTATGGCCTAAAATCCAGTGTTTCAGTTTATGTAATTTAAGCATTACTCAGAGTTACAGTCCGATTGCCACAGAAATTAAAATGTATATCACAACTGTTTAAAAGTCGTGGGTAATTGTAACAGTATTTTTTTTTTAATTTAAAATTTTCTTAACGATTTCATATTTTTTTAAACTCATTAAATGGAAAGTAAAATATATATATATATATATACTTTCTAGACAACATTGTGGATTACGCAACTGTTTAACTTTTACTATGAATTTTGTCGGCATCTGCAGATTATACGCCGCCGCAGATTATATGCTGAAAAATACGGCGTAATTACATTATCTTTAAATACTAAATATGCAGAACATTAAATAAAAACAAATACTGATGTTCAAGAAACTCCTGAGCTAATTTTACATTTATTATTATCTTTTTTTTAATACAATAACTTTTGCGAAACAGTAAAAATATGCAAGTTTCATCAACAACATTATTCGTCGAAAGTTATGGCTAAACTTGTATAAGAGCTACTGAAGATGTCACTACCATCTCCCCATATTAACGCATTTCCCAAGCAAGAACAATGGAAAAGCGTCAAATTTTTCGTCTCTCTTTTACACACGCATGCGCCCGCACGCAGAAAAACCTAAATTTAATTGAACAGTTTAGGCCAAGCAGAAATTTTTAATTTGAAATTAAATATTTAAATAATAAATAATAACAATAAGTGCCACCTCTGGGCCCTAAGAGGCCACGGGCGCTATTTTTATGTCTCTACATCCTTGGACAGACAAGAGACATACATACACACATATCACTAAGCTGTTCTCTGAGATTCAGAGGTTAGCTCCAAAAAGAAATACGAACTTTCAGATATTTTTACTTATTGTTGTCGTATCAAACTTCGCCATTTACAGCGATCTTGACATACAACTCGTGCTTCACTCCATTACACGTCGTACACAAGATCTTTTATACTTCATACTCAATCTTTTTCTCATGCAGACACTCCTGAGTCTGATACACCCATGTCTTCCTTGGCCTTCCTCTGCCTTTCCTTCCTGCCACTTGGGCTAAAAATATTTTCTTAGTAAGCATTTCATCACTCATTCTTTGAAAATTGCCAAACCACCGAAGCATATTGGTCTCCACCTTGCTAACAACATTTTACTTTACATTACACAACTGCAATACATCTTCATTCCTCACACAATCAGATCGTGTCTTGCCACAAACCCCACGTAAGTAACACATTTCTCCAGCACACAAACGACTCTTATGTTTCTTCTGCAGTACTCAGGTTTCACTGCCATACATCAGAGTAGGAACAATTACTGTTTCATACACAGCCATGCGGGACTCTCTAGAGAACCCATCATTCCTGTGAAAACCTCCCAGAGCAGCTATGACTTTCAAAGAAGAATTCACTCTCCTACTGATTTCACCGTCCAACTTGTTCTCTCTGTCAAACATGCTTCCTAAATACACAAACTCACTCACCTGGTATATCACAGTGCCATTTATACTTACATTACATTCAGTGCTACCCATTCCTCTTTCAAACACCATAACTTTGGTTTTTCCCTTATTTATACTCAGTTTGAATTTCATGCAAACTTCGTGCATCCGAGTCAACATACTCTGCAACTCACTTTTGCTCTCTGCCAACAGGACAGTGTCATCAGCATACAGCAATCTGCACACACGGATATCACCAAGACATAAAAATCTCAATTATAATATATCTCAATTATAATATATCTCAATTATAATATATGCTAAGCTTTCACACGGATATGCACAAAAATTAACGAAAGGCAAAAATTTATGTAATACAATTGTTCTCGATTTTTGGAGCAAATGACGGCTCGGGGCGCACATTACTTTCTTTTTCAGTGGTGAATCTCGCAACACGCGTCCTTTCAGAAGGAGAGAAAAAAAAACTGCGATGGCCGCACCAGAGGAAGAGAATGACGTCAGCCTGCAGGTGAGGGATGTGCTCCGCCAGACTTGGGAGCTCACATTACGTGCCGCCATGACCTCTAATTGGTCTCCCTATTCACTCAAGTTAGATGTGAGCGACGGCAGTGTTGAAGCTGAAGGGTGCGTTTTGCTGCTGCAGTTTCGCCCGCGCCGCAGCACGAAGTAGTTGGCTAAGCTAAATCCGATGTCTAAATGCAGTTTTTCAATGAATAAATTCCCACACTGGTTTTTGCAAACGGCCATTATTGGAACAATTACATTTTTCCGGATTTTACTCTCCGAAGAAACAAATTCCCTGAGTTTTACCCTGAGATTTCCAGAAAATCAGTTTTCCCTGAGAATTCCCTGATTTCCCGGTTTTGTCGCCACCCTGTCTTGTGTTTGTTCTTAATTAAATGTGGATCATTGTGATACACAGGTTACAAAAATCAAGGCTTAAATGTCAGGAAGCATTAAACACAGGGACTACAATTGACTATACATACATACATACATATCACTAAGCTGTTCTCTGAGATTCAGAGGTTAGCTCCAAAAAGAAATACAAACTACCAGATATTTTTACTTACTGTTGTCGTATCAAACTTCTCCATTTACAGCAATCTTGACATACAACTCGGGCTTCACTGATATCCATTACACGCCATACACAAGATCTTTTCTACTTTATACTCATAATCTTTTTCTCATGCAGACACTCCTGAATCTGATCCACCCATGTCTTTCTTGGCCTTCCTCTGCCTTTCCTTCCTGCCACTTGGGCTAAAATGATTTTCTTAGTAAGCATCTCATCACTCATTCTTTCAACATGGCCAAACCACTGAAGCATATTGGTCTCCACCTTGCTAACAACATTTTGCTTCACATCACACAACTACAACAAATCTTCATTCCTCACACAATCAGACCGTGTCTTGGCACAAACCCCCCTTAAGTAACGCATTTCTCCAGCACACAAAAAACTCCTATGTTTCTTCTGCAGTACCCAGGTTTCACTGCCATACATCAGAGTAGGTACAATTACACTTTCATACACAGCCATGCGGGACTCTCTAGAGAACCCATCATTCCTGTGAAAACCTCCCAGAGCAGCTATGACTTTCAATGAAGAATTCACTCGCCTACTAATTTCACCATCCAATTTGTTCTCTCTGTCAAACATGCTTCTTAAATACACAAACTCACTGACCTGGTAAATCACAGTGCCGTTTATACTTACATTACATTCAGTGCTACCAGTTCCTCTCTCACACCATAACTTTGGTTTTTCCTTTATTTATACTCAGTTTGAAATTCATGCAAACTTCGTACATCCATGACAACATACTCTGCAAATCACTTTCGCTCTCTGCCAACAGGACAGTGTCATCAGCATACAGCAATCTGCACACACGGATATCACCAAGACATAAACCACTATCATCTATTTTGGCATCACGCATGCACGCATCCATAAATATATTAAACAGCCATGGTGACATTACACAACCTTGTCTAACTCCTGCACCAATGAAAAACCATTTTGATAAAACACCACTCACTCGTACACAAGCTCTACTACCAGCATGCATGGCTTTTACACTATTAAGTAGATTCCCAGTAACACCATATTCATTCAATACCTTCCACAAAAGTGTCCTATTTACTCGGTCGTAAGCTTTCTCTAAATCTATGAAGGCAGCAAAAAACTTTCGTACCAACAGCCAGATACTTTTCAATCATTGTGCGTAATGCAAAAATCTGGTTAGTGCAGCCTTTACCAGGCATAAAACCACTCTGAACATCCCACACTTTCAATGATGTAAGACCTCGTATTTTTTCATTAACAACCTTACCAAACACTTTCCCTGGCACACTTAGTAGGCTAATCCCATGGTAGTTCTTGCATTCAGTCTGATCACCTTTTCCCTTATACAAGGGAACAATAATAGCATCCTTCCAATCCCGAGGGACCATTCCTAACTACCAGCACAACTGGCAAATTTCAGTTAACCAGTCAATTACAGAGTCACCACCATATTTCAACATCTCAGCAGTTATGCCATCAACTCCCGGAGCCTTACCATTCTGAAGAGATTTTAGAGCTTTACACACTTCTTCTCTTGAGATTCCTCCTGTGCTTCCAATCCCTCACTGTGACATCATCTGTGTCTGTCTCAGAATCATCTTTGCTTCCCTGATCTAATAACTCACCGAAATATTCACCCCATGTTTCACTTAACTCATTGGGCTCCCATATCATTTTCCTGACCTCATTCTTCACACAACTTACAACTTTGTTTCTCCTAATTTTGCTGAGTCTTATGTACTTCCAGAAATACTTCCTATCTTACGAAAAAGCCAGTTCATGCCTTTCCACCTTCTCCTTCCTATCTTTTGCCTTACTCTGGCGAACCAGCTTAGCAGCTTCACGCTTTTTTAGCGATATTCATCCACAGAGACTTTACCTTGCAACATCCCCAAATAGGCTTCCGTCTTTCTCTTTACTACCTCTTCAATCTCACTAATTCCACCAAGCATCACCTCTATTGTTACCCACTATTGTGGTGCCACAGACTTTTTAGCAGCAGTAACAACACAGTTCTTAAAACATTCCCACTTCTTTTCTACATCCCTCTCACCAGACTTCAGATACTTCAGTCGTTCTCTGAGTAAGTCAGAATAACGCTGATGATCTTCAAGGAGCCTATCATCCTTTATTCTTTCTATCCTGGGTCTCTTCCTATTCCTTTTCCTCCAACCAACATTAAGTTTCACTCGTGACACTCCCAAGTAATGATCAGACCCAACATCTGCACCTCTCATCACACGGGTGTCAACAACTAAGTGTTTCAGATGCTGATCGCAGACAACAAAATCTATCGCACTCTTTTGACCAAGAGTATGATTTTCCCAAGTATATGTGTGGATATACTTGTGGTTGAAAAAAGTATTAGATACACACAAACCATTCTCAATGCAGAGTTCAACTAATCCTTCACCATTATCATTCACACAAGGATCATTAAACTTACCCAGAACATTGTCAGAAATTGCATTCTGCACACCTACTTTAGCATTGAAATCCCCTGCTATTATAACTTTTTCTTTAGCACCAAATTGGCTCAAAACAGCTTTTAGCTCATTCCAGAAATATTCCTTCTTGTCAGAAGGTTCCGAGTCACAAGGAGCATACACTATAACAATTACGATTCTCTGAAGTTCCACTTTCAAACGAATCCAGAGAATTCTCTCACTTATGCAACTATAGTGAATCAAGTTGTTTTTCATTTTTTCACTTAAAATCACACCTACACCAGCTTGTCCTCTCACATTATCCAATACTCCAGACCACACATTCACTGTGCCATTCACTTCTTCTACCCCAATTTCCTTCTTTTTGGTTTCACTTACACACAGCACTTCCAGTCTATACTTATTCATCTCCTCAATCACCTCATTCATCTTGCCATTTATACCTCTAGTATTCCATACACCAATCTTACATTCACTCAGCCGAGATCTCTTTCTCATACGCCGTTTAGAAAGTCCAGGTCGATTCCGTGGTGGACCGTCCTTCTCAAGTGTGGTAGGTCCACCAAATCTTACACTTGAGTTTGTTTGTTTTTTTAATCTGGTAAGTACATCAGTGTGGGGGATTAGCCCACATCTGAGGGTTCCAGTTGGTCATTCAACCTAAGGATTCTGGAACAAAACCCAGTGAGTTGGGGTCTTTTTGCCAATGTCACACAGAACTAGCTGGCACCTCTCCAAGATTCACAGAGGCCCTAGTTGCTGCTGTGTGTGCCATTGTTGCCACGGAGCGCCCCGAGGAGGCAAACCCATCGCTCACTAGGACATGCAAAATAAAATTCAAAAAGAAAGTAGAAAAAAATATCAATTACTATATGAAGAAAGTTCTGTGGTACTGGAGCCAAAAAATTCAGTTCTACAGTGCTGGACTCAGGAAAATGCTCCATATTTGATTGAACGTAACAGTATTTTTAATAGTGGAATTAACACACAAACCTTGCTATATGAAAAGGGTATGACAGTCACATGATGGTATGCCTCTGATTTAATAACATGCCTGCCAACTTTCAGAAACTTAAATCCGTAAAACAAATTCATCGATATATATTTGATGAAAAATTTAGTCGATATCTTCGATTAAATTACTTTATTTAACACATCAATTAAAAGTAGATATGTTACACAAATCAAGTATTAACTTTTTATTGTTGCTTTACTAAAATAAAAAGCTATTATACGTGTGCCATTTTATAATTAAGAATTCCTTCCAAATCAGCCAATTTTCACGGAAGTTATTGTGCAAAAATTCTGACGAACAAATCTCGCGCATGTGCGCACTGTTACCACGAGCCCTGATAATTATTTTCAATAGGATTGATCCACTAGGAGTCTTGAACAGCACACCAAACTTTTTTTTTTCTACGATAACTATGCTCTGAGACAGCATTTCGAACTGGGGTAATAAAGACCGGTGCTCCAATGCCGAACACACCACACCTGCCTACTAAGAAGTTTCTACTTGGGGTACAAACAGTGCATTATCTCAAAAGGGGGAAGGGGTAAACATAGCTAGAGATAGATAGGCCCAAAGCTGGGACAGTTCAGCTTACCATATGGGGAAAACTACAGACGAGGTTTTCCCACATAAGCACGTGTCCCTGAAGAGAAGTTTATTCCTCACTTACATCCGCGCTTTATTTTAAACGGATAACGTTAAACAAAAAAAAGTTATAATGGTGGAGGTGCAAAATTATCAGGAGAAAAGAAAAATCTGGGTGAAACACTAAATCTGTAAAATTAACATTTTCCCCATAAAACCGTAAAACAAGTAGCATTTCTGTAAATTTTACGGGTAAATCATAAAACCTGGCAGGTCTGTAATAATGTTAGATCAGTCTCCTGTCTGCTATAGTCTTATTTTATCCACAATGTCACAAAGCTTAAAAAAATTACCATAGTTTTACCATACATACCCCTACTAGCATTTGTCATAACTCACATGGGCTTTTAACTGGTTAATAATTGCATGTTTTGCTGCTTCAAGTTGTTCTCAGCTGAATTCTCTCTGATAACAATGTTCACTGTATGCAGACATTCTGATTTTTTCAATCAATAATGCATTTAACGTTTCAATACTGAGACTAGCACGAAATTCTGCAAGAATCTTTCTAACAATACTGAATATCCTCTCTGTCACTGCATTACTGTGAGGAACCAATAGTATTGCTAACATGACCTTATCAAGGCATGAGTATTTTCTTGTTCCACTCCCATCTGTTAATTTGGAAATCTTATCCCATGCAATGTCCAGCCTTGGAGAGTTCAAAATTTCTTGCTCAAGATTCTCTACCTGGTACCTCAAAAACTCCATTTCAAGGTTATCTATATCACCGTTACTAACAATTCCTGGAAAACTTGTTACTATGAACTGTACTGATGCATAGGAGGATTTCTGCCTCACTGATATATCTGCGTCCTCAGCATGCTTCAAAAAATCAGCCAATGGAAATTTCTGAATTACATATTCACATCCTTTTTCGTAGAAACATCTGACAGAAGAATAAAAAAGTTTCAGTTGTGATTCAGGAAGTTATTTTTTTATTTCTGTCAAATAGGATCTTGTTTTTACACCAATAACAAGATCTTCATCAGCTTTCTGGTATTTAACCTTTGACCCTTTCCATCTCAATTCAAGCAGGGGTGTCAGTTGACCACATCCAATTTTTTTGAAAAAATTATGGTAGCTACTCCTAATAGAGGTATAAAGTACTGCAAAAGAATATTTCATAAAACAATTTTTTGGTCGAGCTACAGCATTTTGAAAATAGGGAAAAAATACACACGTGACGAAAATAATGTGAAACACCAAATCTTTAAATGCACACTGCTCCTGTACTATAACAGGTAGAGACTTAATTTTTTTTATTTTGAAGCTATTGAATTGGCCTTTCTTTATGTTTACAGAAATTGATCAAAAGGAATGTTGCTAGATGGCAAACAAAGTCAATATTTATTACAAAAAATTTTAATTTTCCACAAATTTTTTTTTAAAGAAAAAGACTTATCAGGTGCGTAAGTGTGCCAATTTGCACTCCTGCTAGCGTTGTCTTAGAAGTAATTTTATTTTTATCCTGTGATGCATGCAACTCATAAAATAAATTTTTAAAATATACAAAATTTCAAAAAATCAACATTTTTGAATTGCAATATTTCAAAAACCCAATTTTTAAAAATTCTGAAATTTTGTCCAAATAACATCCTAATGGTAGATAGTTAACTGGGGGAATCAGGTTACTGGATTTTTGCCTTGAAATTTTCCAACAAATTTTTGAAAATGCACTTCTCTCCTGTTAGAACCTCATGGTTGGGTTATTATTAAAAAAAAAAAAAAAAACTTCGAAAGATATTTCTGAAAAGTTTACCTGGGTATATATTCCAAATTGCAGTGTCAGTCCATATTTTAAAGTCATTTTTATGATTTTTAATAATTGTCACCTATGTACATGTTTAATTTTTTTAAATCCATAGTCTATACACATACAATACATTACCTCAGTTGCAGTTAAGATTCAGTTTCTATTTACATAAGAAAAAAGGCCTCAAAAAAAAAAAAAAATTATGAGCTTACCATCATAACTACAAATTATTCAAACTGAGAAAAGCTACTGAATTTTATTGATTTCCTTCTCACCAAAGGTATGAAGTCGTGCAGAACGTCCAACAGGAGTTGGGGCATTCATCTTTAGAAGTACATTTTTTAAGGGCACTGGACACTTGTCTGCTTTCTTGCCACATTCTTCTGGCAACCAAAAACCTCTGGCTGGTGTCCATGAGGGTGCATGAAAGATACTGTTATGTCTTCAAATTCTTCAGATATGTTTGTAATCTGTCCCATCCATTCACCAGTTATCGTCATAAATGCATCCTATAAATTCTCCTATTTAAAAATCATTCACAGAAAATGGGTTCTTTTTTTGTTGGCTTGAAAATTGCACTGCTTTATGTGGGTGCCGGACTGTTCTGGCCATTGATGGTTTATTTCCTTGTACTAACCAGGAATACTATGACTGTATTCCAACAACAGATTTTACTCTATCCCACTCTTCTACTTTGCTGGTTCGATAGGATTGAACTTCCTAAGTTGTGAGGAGTAGAAGTTTAGTCTTTGGGATCAAGGGAAAGACAGTTTCAACAAATGAAGGTGCATCTCTTATAACTTGTGAAGCTTCTTTCTGTAAGTTGAATTAAGTAGCAAAATATTTGCACAGGCCACCCACACCATCACATGCACTCTTGCACTGGCCTGTGGCTGCTGAGAAGAAACACTTCCTTGTTACATTTGGACCCCCTTCATAAGTTCATAGAACTGATATTTGTTTTTGAAGTGCCCAGCTGCTCCATCTGAGATGTAAACAATTGTTTTAAATTCTTCCAAAGGACAAGTCTTATCAATTTAACTTTTTATGAGCAGAATGGCAGACAGAGCATGTGCTGTGTTATGGCTTATATCATTGCATGCTACCACAAAAGACTTAGTCTCATTTGGAAAGTATGCAATGCAAGTAAAGAGTGAGATCTGGACATTGTTTTCCAGTAGCAGAGATGCCAACCTGTTTCAGATATTTTCAGTAGTACTACAAATTTTCAGTAGTCATACCAAAAAAAATAATTTTAACAAAGGAAAACATGGTATTACTCATTTAATTTTAATTAGTATTTTTACTTACTTATTCATTCATATACATGAAAATCTGTATCAAAATATTCCAAATTTTTCAGATGGAAAATAATATACACCATGACTGATACATTTTTTTACACAACAAAAAATTGATTAAACAGCTTTCTTTAGTGATTTTGCTGTACATTGTTTTGCAGATTTGAGTTCCTCAGCAGAAAATATTTTTTCATAACACACTTGCCCAAAGGAGAACATATTCATTTTTGCAATACGAAGTGCTTCTACAGTTTCTAAACCTAAATTAAGTTGGAAACAGGCTTAATTTTTTCTGCACTAAACTAAAACCTCTCTCACTCACAGCATTCGAGTGTAGAACTACAAGTATTGCAAGCATTACTTTCGAGAGCATAGTATACTTAACGGCTCCATTACAGCCTCTTAATTTTGAGATTTCTGACCAAGTGACATCTATCTGTTTCTGCTATGGTCTCTAACTTGTCAGCTTGATAACAAACAATTCCGCTTCCAGTATATCAAGTTCATTTTCAGTTATTATAAATGGAAAGCGCTTGACTATGTATAATACAGAAGTAAATTATGCTCTGGCTCCAAGTGAAGGATCTGCTACTTCTGCATGTTTTAGGAATTCATCATAAATCAGTATCTTTTCTTGAATATAAGAACATTCTTCAATGTACTAGCGAAATCATTTTCGTTTAAAATGATTTCACTTAAATACATTCTTGTTTTTAATCCAATTACCAGTTGTGTCCTTTCTGATTTTTCTTTTTTGAAAAATTTATTTGAAAAATTAAGCTCAACATCACCATCAGCTATGACAGTAGGCTTCACAAATCCTTTGGATGACAATTTTATCCATCATGCTGAAAGAACTTTCAGTTTCAGGACCATGAATGCATAATAGCATTCACTATTTTAGATAAAAGATAGTGTAACTTGGAGAATATGAATGTTTTTGAATATAATGCATCAATTCTTACAAATTTTTCAGCTTTGTCACTTTCGTTTTCGAACTCCCCCTCCCTTTATCAAGCTGAAATGCAAACCTTTTTTGGGGGAATGTTTAAGAACATGGGATACACGTTCGAAACATCCTTGGGGGAAAAATTACATTTACGGGAGAAACCTTTGCTACATCAGATTTCTGTTTTCGGACATTTCCCTTCCATTTTCAAGGTGAAATACAAATATTTATGAAATAAAATGAAATTTAACGACAATACTAGGCAGAGGAAACATCGCGTGAAAAATAAAATTATGATTACGGGAGAAATCTTCACAGTTTCCAAAAGTTTTGGAAGACGAAATTTCTGTTTTCGAAAGTTTCAGGCGGAAAGCATCTTTCACCACTACTAATTGCCCCAAAATGTTTGTTCAGTTATGCATCGATTTCGAGGAAAACCCAAATTACGGCGAAAAAGCAGAAATTCCTTGAAGCCGTGGCACTCGCTCTGTTGCCTGAAGATTACACGGGATTTTTGGCGCCGCCGAATTTCCATTTTCGGAAATTTATCCTCCATTTTCAAAGTGAAATACAAAGATTTATGGAATAAAATTATGTATAACAACAATATTGGATAGAGGCAACATCCCAGGAAAACAAAATTACGATTACGGAAAAAAATCTTTATTTCGTTCACTTCCGTTTTTGAAAGGCGAAATGCGGTCCCGATGCGTAGTTTTACGCGTTTCTCGATTAGTATTTTTACGTGTTGGTGCGTACTTTACGTGCTTCTCGAAGTGTATTTCTACGCGTTGCAAAAAATTACTGATGTATATTTTTACGTGTTGGTAAAATTTCGATGCGTACTAGACGCGTAATTACGCATTTTGGCGAACGAAATCCAAGCATATTTTTCTGCAATGCAAGCAAAAAAATCCGAAATATTAATTACTGACACGAATGGCCGATGCATGCTTTAAGAAAAAACAACTCCGATGCCAGGCAATGATACTCACGTTCTGCACCAAACGATTTTCAACAGCTTGTCGCTACACTGCGAAAGAGCTTTAGGCCGAACTCCGCCCACGTCCACCAAAGCGAGCTACCAATGTCCCCAGAATGTTGCACGCTAGTGACCGGCACGTCGCTCGCACTAAGAACCGAACAACTTTGAGAGGCAGCACCGCAAGCAAGACAAATGACGGATCGTCAAGTGATCGCCATTGCGTTGGGAAGGGGAGCAAGCAAAATAAAAATTAATAACTTCTGTTAATTTTCCGTAGAAAAATTACGGTTTTCCGTATTCCGTAGTACAAGAGCTATTTCCATAGGAACTACGGAGATTTCGTAGTAGTTGGCATCTCTGCAGTAGTAACTTTGCACTTCATCAGGTAGAATTACAGATGAGTTCTGAGTCAAGTCAAAGTGCAACACCAACACTGGACTATGTGCTGCAGACTGTTTAACCTCTGTTATCCCATTTCTTTGATCCGCTCATTATAAATTACAGAAGAGTTTCTTCCCTCTCGATATCCCCCACCTTCAGTAGCTCTTATTTTCACCGACTCCCCCGATGACTCTCAAGCAGTCTTAATAGGTGTTTCACAGTACTCCATAAAAATTGCACCTGGCGGTACAATTTTCAGTGCCACAGCCTTGGAAAATCAAACCTTGAAATCATATCAGCTGCAGTTTAGCCCCAAAATTACCGAAAATTGCAGTTTACCCATGAGTCAAAAATTGATTAAGTTTCATAAAATAATTCACCGCCATTTTCGGATTTAGTCACATTTGGCGACTTGGGGAATGCTTAGTGCGAGCCCTGCCGGGAATTGTGTTCTCCTGCTATTAAAAATTTACTAAATAGGGCCTAATGTTTACACAGGGTTCCCACTCAGTTAGTGAAATCAAATTCCCTGACTTTTCCAGGTTTTCCAGGTGGTTTTGAGTAAAATTCCAGGTGTTTGCAACAGCGTTTTGAAAATATGCTTAACAACATATAATGAGAAAAAAATACTGGCTAATTAGATACTTCCCCAGATTTGCATGCAAGATATTAAAATATTGTTTTAGTTAGCTGAGCAGAAACTTGTGAATAAGCAATTCCATAACAGGATACTGAACTAGCTTTAACTCTTGTAATGCAGTGTTTTGACATGCAAGACAGTGATACTCATAACAGATTCTAAAACATATTACATGCTGCACATACTTACAATTATACCTATCCCAAGTTACTGAGTCATATAATTTGTTTTAGAAGTTTACATTCTTATTTAAAAAATATGGAATACAAATTGGTGAACAGCAAAGAAACAGAAATTTTTTGCACATACCAGCATGGTCTTGGCTTATCCTGCTGAATAATTAACATACCTAATGATGAAATACTGCTGTTTTTAAGTTATCTGTACCCAGAGGGTTTTTTTTTTCTCTCATATGAAAATAACTGACTGAGGTTCAAAGGCAACTCTAAAACCATTGAGATCTAACTGGCTAACAAAAAATCTGGGCAGATTTTTTTGTAAACACATTATAACTACACATGTAAAGTGAAACAAAAATAAGTCACTGCTTCCTTGCAATAAATTTCACACTGAATACTAGAAGAAATCACTGAAATCTAGTTAGTTTTATGCACAGTTACATCAATTTTGACAATTCCTGAATTTGCTGGTCAATTTTTCCTGTCTCCAAAAGAACCTTATGGGATAACTTTCTTTTCTTTTGCACTAAAATACTTATCTGATCAGACACCTTGCGATTTTTTTTCACGAGTTGTATCTCTTTATTTTTTTTTTCTCTTTGAACTGCTAATGCCTGCTGATATTTTGATCGAGACATCCTCACATACTGCAGTAATTCTGCAGTTATGGGCACTGAAACTACTCTGTTATGAGACTTTATGGCATCGTATACTGTACGCAATGAAATAAGTGACTTTTCATGAAGATTCTCAACCAACATGTCTTTATTAATTGAAAAACCACTTTCAACAGGCGCATTTCCATGCGATAAAGTAAGAACCAATTTAACAACCACCCACAGTTCCTTGAAATGTTCTTTATCCTGAAGTAAAGAAGAACACAATGCATCCAGGCGGTTATTTTCTGAGAATGCAGAAAACACATCCTTCAGTTCAGTTTTTGCTCTGCTACACAACTGTTGAAATTGCTGTTTTGCTCGATCTGCTGAAACAGAAAATATTCTGTTTTTTTCATGCAATATATGCAACAGCAAATGCATTCTTTTTTCACAAATTATTGAATTTGATTTTATGAGCTTAGGATTCAGACTTGAAACTGCTTTGATAGCAGAAAAGTTTGTGCGACCTCGTTCTACTATTTTCTGTGTGGTTGCCACTAAAAATTTCATGCATTCTGCTCTGAATTCCTTTTTCTGAATCTCTGAAGTTTTACTTTTCATCAAATATCCATGAGCAGCAATACCAATGTCTACATTTTGCAGTTTACAGTGGTTAACCTTATCACTTACGTCAAGCTTAAACAATTTTTCTGGAATTGCACATTCCTCCATCACCTCTTTCCTTATAAATCTAGACATCAACTGCCGGACAAGATCACATAAACTGTCATACAGAAATGGAATCACAGGATCAGCTGTTTGGAATTTTTTCAAAATGGTTCTAAAACATTAGGTACTGATGAAAAAAATGCAAACTTTGAAAGGATTAGGTTATCTTTACATGCTACTGCAACTTGTGCACATGTTGAAGTTTTTGGTCTCTTTAGCGTACTTTTTTTATGTTGATAAAAATCTGAATGGCCCGCTCTGCCACAACAACATTTTTGACCCACCTGACTTGGCAGAACTTACGAGGGAAAATTTCACATCCTGTTATTGATACATAATCAGCTCGCCGCTCAGGACTATTTTTGAATAACTGATAGAAAGCTGTGAAGATATCATTCAAATTCATATATATAATAGATATCATTCAAATTCCAGTCAGTAGCATCATGGCCTCTCCGAAAGGCTCCATGAACCACATGCAGTCCACATGAACCCAGATCAAGTAGATCACATCCATTTTCTGCCAACAAATCTTCCCTAATAACTCTCAGAAATTTATGATTAACATAGGGCCCATCCATTGAAATTTGCAACAATTTATTTAAATCTAGTTCTGAAACTCCTTCACAGAACTTTTCAATGAGATCAGATGCTCTTGCATGGCCAAGAAATACTGAATTCAAATAACGTGTACATACCTGGTTCAATGACTTAGACCAAAATCTAACAATCAAATCCATCTGCCCTTTCTGAGCTACTTTATTAAGGGATTCATCAAAGCATATGACAAATTCAGTACCTGACATCTCTGATAATAAGCATTTAGAAAAATATGGCGCAAGCCCAAAACAAATTATATGTGACATTTTTGTTGCACAAAGACTGACCTTTTTTGCTATATCACTGCCCATAAACATATGCTGGATTGCATCACTAGCATCTTTAAAAGAGTTGTATGAAGAATTTGACATTACAAGCTTCATGGCCCAAATTACTTCTGCTCTTAAAATGCACTCTTTTGTCATAAAACTAGTGATGTTCAACATTGAAATATTAGTAGGAGATACAGTGGATGAAGATCCACTCTGCTTTGCTACAAAATCTGCTGAATATGGCATGGACGGTATCAAATCAGGAGCAGCAGCCATACTGCCTAAAGTTCCACTTTGTTTTTCTGAACAATCCTTTGAAGTGGTGCAGTATCCAATGTAAAAAAATTTGTCACAGCATGAGAAGCAGAAACCTGGCTTAAAGCTTTTATGTGTTTAGCACTTCGTTCATGGCTCAAAATCGCTTGGCGGCCCATATTGCTCAAGTTGAAACTTCTTAAACAAACTTTACATCTTGCTTTGTGTGGGTCATCCTGAACAGGTAACAGCCATTCTGACCACTGTGGGTTAAGTTTTCCTTCAAGCCAATCCACATTAAATAGAGTTTTCTTGGAAGTCATAATTGCACCAGTCAGAAACCTTGCAGACCTCTCTCAATTCGCCGATTACTTTAATTTGACAAAAATGCCGTCGAAAACTCTATGCAAGGTGCCAGCACGGGAGCAAATACCGGCGGGCAGGCACCACAGGGCCGGCTGTTTGGGGGTGACATGGGGGGTTGGCAGAAACTCTGATCACGGTAAAAGCATGTGCGCCAGCAGGAGTCCCTCTTTTCGCATTGGCCAGAGGCTTTGGTTTGATAACGAAGTATCCGACGTGGGGTTCTGAGACTGCAATAAAAAATGTTGAAAATATGTTTTTGCTGACTGAACCTTTAATCAACTCCATAAATCACTAACAGGAACGGGCCCCTTAAATTTCAAGCGAATCAGATAAAAGCTTAAAAAAAATCATTTTAAGCTCATCATCCTGCACCACGTTTCTCCCAGAGAGTGAATTCATAACTTTATTATATGGTTGGTTTTTTTTTAATGCAGATGGTTTAACAAATTTGATCAGCAAGTCTGTGAGTAGACTATACAGCAGAGCAGGACTGGAAAATTACTAGGCACCTAGAAATTTGGTCCTAGCACCCAACTTTTTTTTTACTTCAAATTTTGTAATTTGCAGTCATTACTTTGAGTTCATAGATGCAAAATGTAACTTCAACAAATTGTACTTTAATAAAATCAAACTCTGAAATTTTCTGCTTTGATCACATTTATAAATTCTGTCAGCTTTTATCCTGAACCGTGTGTTTCAAAAGCAGAGAAACGTGATGAAATCCTGAGTCATGTGACTAACCTGCCAGATCGCAGAAGCATTGAAGATCATCACACTGTTTGGTAGTAGTAACATAAAAACTTGACTGCAGATTTTCTTGTTTTATTTATTTGCCAAATGGGTAATTTTACAATTGGAAAAAAAGGCAAAACTTTTTTAAAAGGTATGTTATGTGTGTAATTGGTTTATTTTATACAAATGCAAAACTTTTATTAACATTCTTAGTGTAGTTTATGTTAAAGACAATATCATGTAGTTGTTGAAATCAGTTACTTAAATTTCACTGAAGGAATTCATTTTTTAGCAACAAATTAATACTGCAAGCTCAACCCAAAAATAATTTACTGTTGTGAGTAAAATGTATAGGTAGGTAGTAAGTACTTCCCAAAGTGAAAGAAACCATTTTAACTTTCGAAGTATCGGTAACAGCTTTGCTCATAAGTATAATAATTAGAGGTACTAATAGTAACAGAAATAATTTTGTTGTGCTGCGGGGAGGGGGGTTACCCACACATGTCCATTTATGTCTCGAGTTTATGCATTTGCGCCGTTGGGAGACGCCGATGATTTCAGGGTTTCGTGCCTTCCCTTGCAAACACCTCTGTACTAGAAGGGCAACTCCTCTTTTTCACAGGATGAAATTTTAGTCGTTCAGTTTCAGTCAGGTGGTATTGATCTAAAGTTCTATTTACTAATAAAATAACAGTATATTTGGCAAATTGGATGTTAATCTAAAGTTCCATTTATTAATAAAAAACATATCAGTCTGGTGTGATGTTAATCTAAAGTTATATTTACTAATAAAATAACACTATTTCTTAAGAAATTGTACAATCGTCATTTGTTTTTTAGCGGAGATGCTATCAGGCTGACGCTTATGTTTACACCTTCCTTCATTTGCAGTGTCTTGTTTGTGTACCGAAGAGGAAGAAGAACCTTTACTATAACAAGTAGCTGTTATAATTGCTTCAACAGGTTTTGGTGGTAGAACTGTAGCATGTACTCCATTTATATATGCAGAAACATGATCCAGCTGTATCAATTTTCCGACACCATATCCCAGCTCTCTCCTTCTGGGCGTCTTTTTTTCTAGCCAATCCCACTGAAATTTATTTTTGACTGAGGCCTCTAATGTATTGAGATCGTTAGTTTTGGTTAAAAACTTCATCGTTGATGGCGAACTTAACTTAAACTGAAATCGTGTAAACTTTCTAATCCCTAAAAACATTCATACATCACACACACACACACACACACACACACACACACACACACACAAAACCCCATTACTTTTGCCTAAACAAGAAACCACAAACGTTTCAGCAGAGAAACAAAGACACCTCCTCCGTCACTGACTTGCTAATACAACGAGGCAGGCTGCTCCCGTATGTAGGTGCAGACGCGTTAGTGACGTACTTTATTTGCTTTACCTCGCTCCCCCACCAACCGCCATCTCCAAGTTCCAATATCACATCACTCATCAGAGCGAAAAACCGTTTCTTTGCATCGAGGAGCAGAAGTGCGGACTAAATGACTGAGAATTTATGTGCATGCCCTTTCCACAGAACAACGGACAACCACAGCACGAACTGCCGGCTTCATGTCGAGACTTCAGGCGTCAAGCTTGAGTCGGCTGCATCGGCAAGGAAGACAATGTTATTATCACATTAATTCATTTGTGAAAAATAATTTTTTTAGTAAATACTTTTGCCATGAATCATTTACTTTCTTTTTGTTTGCTTTGTCGCTTATTAGAATTTAAAATTTAACAGTCTTAAAAATGTCTTCAAAGCTAAACATCCGGAATTACGGGTATGAAAGATCGCCAAAACCCGGAAATCCGAGTTAGACCCGGAACACAAACAGCTGATTATAAATACCCACCACATATAAAAATATAACAACATTACATAAATACATATCATTGAGCTGTTCTCTGACATTCAGAGGTTGGCTCCTCAAGGAAAGACCATCTGCCAAGTAAACATTTAACTAATGGAACTAGATTTTACTTATTGTTGGTGTATCAAATATATCTATTTACAATGATCTTGGAACACAGCTCTAGCTTCATTGACATTCATCACACATTCCACACATGTTCTTTTGTGCTTTATAGTCATAGTCTTTTTCTCATGCACACATTCCTGAATCTGGTCCTCCTGTGATTTCTTTGGCCTTCCTCTAACTTTCTTTCCTGCCACTTGGGCTGCAAAAATTCCCTTAGTAAGAATCTCATTACTCATTCTTTCACCATGGCCAAACTGCCTAAGAATATTACTCTCCCCCTTACTAACAACATTTTGACTCACATTATACATCTTCATTTTTTACATGATCAGAGCATGTCTGACCACAAACTCCCCGTAAGTAACACATCTCTCCAGCACACAAATGACTCCCATATCTTCAGGTAACTGAAAAGTCATACAACCTATATTATTTAAATTGTGTTAGTATAAGATGATAGGACAGCTTAAAAACTGCAGTGATACAGCTAATATATATAAGCAGTATAATTTAATATTAACGTTTTCCCTTTATTTTGGAAGTCCACTTGCAGAAAGTTTTACAAACATTGCAAATAAAAACACATTTTTTTATCAAAAATTTGAATAAAAACATGTAAGGTTTACGTTTCTTCATTTAGTTCACAAGACGAATATCAATACAGTCGAACTCTGTTAAGATGAGCTGTTCGGGATCGAACAAATTGCTCGTTAGCAGTTACTCGTATGATCTGGAAAAGACCCAAAATATCAAGTAAATTATTCAAAAAATAAATTCCGTTATCAAATAGAGTACATACAATGTTTAATGTTGAGAAATACATAGTACTTACGTTTAGTTGAAATTACCGTACAATATGTCGGCTAGTTGTGGAATTTTTGAAAAATGTGTACATACAGTACTACATACACACAGAACTATACGTACGATTATACATACTTTAGTACATACATATGTAAGTAAGCACGGTGATGCAGATTAAGTTGAAATTCTTGAATAACGGACATGTAAACTACATACGTACTGTATGAAATACAATATGTACTATACAGTATTGTAATTTTTGTACCATACAGTACTTAGATAAAATTAAGCACAGGTACAGTACTATCTGCCCAAAGCACATATCCTTTTTATTTCGTATGAAAAATTTGGTTAATTTTAGCTGTGTTGTCCTTGACTTCAACCGAAAATCCATCAGATTACGCTTAACAACTGATAATGCACTGAACACACACTCATTGCCAGTATTAGTTTCATAAAATCTAGTCAAAACATCTAAGGCATCTTGTACTTGATTGTAAGTCGCAACTTCTCGTGTTTCTGTAATGTTTTCGCCTTCACTGTCGGTTTCAGTTTCTTCATTCACCGCAATGACTTCTTGCACAATTTGTTCCTCCGTTAAAATTCCAGTTGTTAGGACCGCAGCGTCAATGTTGATAAAATCATCAAGATAATTGCAATTGCTAAAGGTGCTTAAATCTCTACTTTTTAACCATTCTGATAAGGGGAAATCATCACCTACCCTTGGGCTGAAATGCAAGACATCATTAAACACTCCCCACTTTTCTCTCGGAGCAGGTGACACACAGATGGTCTTTTTGAGTAGCAGGTGGCTAATTGATGCCACCTTTCAATGCTGTGCTATCTTTACTGGGTGTAAAAAAATCTGAAAGTCTTGCAAATTTGCTCGCTATAACAGAGTTGATACTCATAACAAGTGGGATAATTAACACTAATTGCATACGAAACCAAACTTCTTCTGGCATTTACTCGCTATAGCCGGTACCTGGTTATACCCGAGCTCGTCTTAACCAAGTTCGACTGTATGTGTGAAAAGTATATTTTACCCATGCTTCAAAATTTTATATGTTGAAAGAATGAGTAATAATGTGCTAACTATGGGAATTTATTCAGCCCAAGTTGCAGGAAAGCAAGGTAGAGTAAAGTGGAGAAAATTCTGGGAAGACCAGATTCAGGAATACTGGGAAGAGAAAAAGATAATGAGCATGAAGTACAATAGGCCTTATGTGAGATGGGGTGTAACATGTCAGCGAAACTAAATTTGTGTGTCAAGACAGCTCTAAATGCTCGATACATCAACAGTAAGCAAAATCTGACACCTTCAGTGACGTCAGTTTTGTAGATAATGTTGCTTTGAAAAGCTAACCTCTAAATCTCATAACAGCTCATTGATATTTACGTAATACTTGGAAACGTGTATTTAACAACAGAAAAATAAGATTTCTCCAAATATTATTTTTATATATTGAGAATTGGGAATATGATTACCAATACTGAAATCTACTTCCATGTCCACGATGACCATCAATAAGCCAAGTTGCAGCATGGCATATCTCATGAGCAAGAATATCTCGAACACGATCTAAAAACAGGAAAAGTTGTAGTTTAACAGAACGTCTTTTAAAATTTTTGCACTGATTTAAGCACTAAAACACTGAACAAATTAAGAGAAGTATAACAGAACATTACTAAACTGAAACATACAAAACTAGTGTTAGACCACGTTACTGTGTTCATGGAATAATATGACAATTACACTAGAAAGCCCCCTCTCCCCAAAGTATAGTGATGTTCAAAGGTTGCTACTGTTGTTTTAATACCAGTGAGGTCCTATGTGTCGTAGTCAGCGATGGGTTTGCCTCCTTGGGGCACTCTATGGTAACAATGGCACACACAACAGCAACTAGGGCCTCTGTGAATCTTGGAGAGGTGCAAGCTAGTTCTGTGTGACATTGGCGAAAAGACCCCAACTCACTGGGTATTGTTCCAGAATCCTTAGGTTGAATGACCAACTGGAACCTTCATCTGTGGGCTAATCCCCCACACTGATGTACTTACCTGATTAAAAAGACAAAAAGAAATCAATATCCAGACTCAAGTGTAAGATATGGTGGACCTATCACACTTGAGAAGGACGGTCCACAATGGAATCAACCTGGACTTTCTCAACGGCGTATGAGAAAGAGATCTCTGCCGAGTGAATGTAAGATTGGTGTATTAGAAAATAATATTAGAAAATATTGCCGCATAATTTATAGGACCTTAGTCATTATGTATAATGTACTATATTGTCAAAAATTTATCCATACAAATCAGCAAGAAAATTTTATCCTTTTGGATACCTATAGAGGGTTCATACTTGTTTTTAAGAATTAAAATTTAGCACTTTTTAAGCATTATTAAAAAAATTTAAGAACTTTCGGGATTTTACATATACAGGGTGTTTCCCAAAGCCGCGGCTCACTTCAATAACTCGAGAATGAATTGGAACAGAAAAACAGGGTCAACGGGTATTAATAAGGGATGATATGATTTATTTAAGGGATATGTGAATGACCCCCCTGATCAGGGGGCTCTGGGGGTCTATCTCGTAAACAAAATAAGTTAGGAAAAAATTTCCAATTACAAAGTTATACAGCGTTTTTATCTTAGTGTAAATTCGCAGATAAATTTCTAATAGCTCTCCGGGTTCGGACTCTGCCCTATTGAGCTATTATTGCATATCTACAAGGAAAAGTTGTTTTCCCCGCAAATCTTGAAACGTTTCTGCCTTTTCCTGAGCTTCGTAAGAAAAGGCATCTGAGGGGATGATTTTTTTGTTGGCGAAACTAAGGGTTCGAAAGGCCCCCCCACCCCCACCCCGACTTCTCTCGCTTTTTGCCAAGAAGCTGTAAAGTCACCTAAACTTTGCACAAAATGCCGCTGTGTAGTAAATTTAGGGTTTCAGTTTATGTATCTAGAACTTTAGAAGGAAATCTTCAAAATTATGGTCCTAATCTATCCCCAAAATAAATTATTGCCTGTGGTAACCCCTGCAGGAGCTCAACAAATACAAAAATTAACAGATATTTAGTCTATCTAATGCCTAAAACTACAAACAGCTCCATACCAGCTGCTTGTAGTTTTAAGCAATTATTTGGACTGTGTTGCCCTTATTACAGGGCGTATAGAATTCTTTTTTGGGAGTCCGACAAAAAATGGAAGTTTTGAAATCCACCGGAATAAAATAAAATTTAATGGAAAGGACTGAAAACAACAAAAGAAACACTATGTGTTCACGTGCACAATTCCATATTGCAGCTAGTGACATAAGCAACAGTTTTAAAATTCCTCACATTAAAATAACCAACTTATTATTATTTTTTCCTAATGTGCAGATTACAGCGATACGCTATCATTAATTACAGAAATAAACCATATTCTTACAAACTAGTTAAAGAAACAGAGTTCGGATTGTAATGAATAAAGAATATTGGTTAACAATTAACGCAAAATTATCGTGTTTTAAACTAGATCACAGAAACATTCGGATCTGAAAAAATGCTTATCAGAACAAAAGCAGACTCGTATGTGCATATTTGTTCAGTTAAACCTTATAAGAACAAAGGATCCTAGCAGTGCCGTCGATTTCTCTTAGAGCTGGTAGGTGTCTGTTGTGTCTGATTTTTTTTATGGTCTTCCGCTTCAAAGTTGTCTTCTTATGTGGTTTCAACACGATGGAGCCCCAACACATAAAGTATTGCCTGTTCAAAATTTCCTCAAACGAACTTTCAAGGAGAGGATTTTAGGATATGGCGGGAATGTAAAATGGCCACCCAGGTCACCGGACTTAACACCAATGGATTTTTATTTTTTTGGGCCATTTGAAATCCCAAGTTTATGCAACACCACCCGATGATCGGAATGTTTTGAAACAACGAATTATTAATGACTGTAGGAGTATTCCTTCACGTCAGCTGCGTGAGTTGCCAGAAACTGTACTTCATAGAATTAAACATGCGTTGTAGCTGATGGCGGACATTTTGAATTTTGTGAATGATTTACATGTGATCTTTCCCCCACTATTACTGATGGTATTTTTATTAGAACAAGTTACTGCATTAAAATGGCAAGTTTATACAGTTCAGCGTGATTTTCGACTACAAGCCACTGTGACAAGTGAGAATAACTGCTTGGTTGAATTCAGCTATCAAGTTGGTTGTAAAAAAAAAATCATCTACTTTGTTTTGTCCTGATAGAGTCTCTTACTGTGAGTTGCTTTCCCCCAAAAAATCTGTTGATTTTTGTATTTGTTGAGCTCCTGAAGGGGGGGTTACCATAGGCAATAATTTATTTCAGGGATTCGGGGATAGATAAGGACTATAATGTCCAAGATTTCCTTTTAAAGTTCTAGATACATATACTGAAACCCTAAATTTACTACACATCGGCATTTTGCGCAAAGTTTAGGTGACTTTACAGCTTCTTGGTGAAAAGCGAGAGAAGTCGGGGGTGGGAGTGGCTTTAGAACCCTTAGTTTCACCAATGAAAAAATCATCCCCTCAGATGCCTTTTCTTACGAAGCTCAGGAAAAGGCAGAAACATTTCAAGATTTGCGGGGAAAACAACTTTTCCTTGTAGATGTACAACAAGCTCAAGAGGGCACAGCCCGAACCTGGAGAGCTATTACAAATTTTTCTGCGGATTTACACTAAGGTAAAAACGCTGTATAACTTTGTAATTGGAATTTTTTTCTAACTTGCTTTGTTTACGAGATAGCCCACCGTGCCCCCTGATCAGGCGGGCCTGGGGGGTCATTCACATATCCCTTAAATAGATCATATCATTCCTTACCAATACCCGTTGACCCTGTTTTTCTGTTCCAATTCATTCTCGAGTTATTGAAGTGAGCCACGACTTTGGGAAACACTCTGTATACATGTATATATGCATACCCACACACTGAAAGGACAATTATTATACTATGTAGTACATACCCACATAATGATGTGCACGTCCAGCTTTCACAACAGCAGTAAAACACCAGTTCCATGCCACAAACAATGTACAATTGTTGGAAATGTTCTGGTGATATTTTGGCCAATGATTCTAGGACAGCAGACAGTAAAGTGACGAAAGTTGCCAGCGGTGGGTTTCAGGCTCTAACACATTGCTCCGCCAGAATCAGGTATATTTTAACAGGCTCCATTTCTTTTAATACTACATATACCATCAGATTCACCCAAATCTGCATAAAAATTCCCCTATAGACCCCCTTGTTGCAAAATCAATTGCTACTGTCATTTAACTTTTTCATAAAGACAGATATCCTCTTGCTTCTCCAGAAGTTTATATGCCATTCCAATATTGTCTGTAAATGGGAACATATGTGTGGTGCCTGTAGTTTTTACCTAATAAAGTCAAGTTCCTGCATTACAATTTGCAGGGTAGCATGTGTATTTCCAAGAGTACACTATTAAATTTTTAGCAACATTTTAATTTGGATGAGGGACAATACTTCGACAAATTTTGCAGCATACCAAATATCCTTAAAATGAAGAAAAAAAAACTGAGTAAATTTAACACAAAAAATACATGCTATTTCAACTACACTTTTTAATAAATGTGTTATGTCATAAATGTGTGATGCTAAACACTTATGGTTATTCCTCCTGTTTTTACAGTGAAAATACCGAACGCAATCGTCTTTTCCTCCGTGTGTGGTTGAAAAATCATCAGCACACAGGGAACAAAACCTATGGTTTTCGGATACCCGAGACAATTTTAGACATGGAAATTCTTGCGAATAACTCTCCTTTAATTTTTGACAACTTTTTTGCTTTTTAGATCCAAGAATATTAGTAGAGGCAGGTGGCCATTTACCCAATGCTATTGCAAGTAAATTCGCACGCGGCAAACACGATGGGAGCAAAAACCAACGACACACAGAACAATTAACTAAGAGAGGTTTCATAGCTTTATTACATGGATAAATAGAAAATTAGTACTAAATTCTTATGATATGAAAAAACTAATCAAAAAGATATTTTAAATTGCATAAACAACCCGATTTTGGAGAAAAAAAAAAAGGGATAAAAGAAAAAGGCAATGCAATAAAAATCCATGAAATGTTTGATTAGCACAATGTAAGTTTTCTGCTAAGATGTGGGGAAATAAAATGTCACAACTTAATGTGCAAGTGAGTAACGAAAATAAAATCATCAAATAAAAAACAAAAGAATTAAAACTGAAATTAAAAGATTCCCAACAAAGAATGATCTGGGGGAAACAATCTTTAAAACAAGCTATTAAGAAAGAAAGATCCTGGGAATCTGACAAGATGAAAAACAAGAAAGATGATACCGAATTTTTTGATGTAATAAGCACGTCTTTTGAATCCATTCTGATGCGAATTAAATTTATCAAAGCTATTCAAAATCAACGGAACCGATTTGGAAAACAATCAACTGGCTCCAACAATTAATAAAACATCCAGAAATAGAAACACCTACTTAGTTCCACCAGCCGCTAGAAAGCATGTTATGAAAATTAACAAATGGTGAACAAAAAGTTTCTTCTACAAGGAAGGTACCAGAGACAAAGAAATTTTCAAATCAAACAGTTAAAAGAAGAAATATAAAAAGGAAACATTATATAAGTTTATGTCTGGCTCTGCTACAGAAGAATTTTGAATAGCAGAAAAGTTGAAAATAGGCGAAAATTATTCTTCATGGGAAAAGCGTTTGACCTTTACGCAGCTAGTGGGAAATCTTTGCACTACTTAAAGAGGTTAATGCTCCACATTTCTGTTGCAGCGAATGGCATACAATGAAGAACAAAATTCCCCATTGCATTTTTAGAAGTGGTGATACAGCTGCAAACAAATACCACCTACTGACAGAACTATGAACTACAAAATTCCTCATATACTAGCCTTAAGTGTTCTACAAGGTAAATGGCATCTGGTGTTGAAAGAATTTTTTAAATCGCACATGTAAAAACAGTGATATTGAGAAAAACAGAATAAGCATATGCGCCTGTAGCGGCGAAATTGTGCACTATTTAGGAAAGAAAATACACACACACAGTTTGCAGAGTTATTAGTATCTGACCGAAGAAAGAAGTTTTTCAATCGGGTTTTTAGTCCCGCAGATATTGCCGTAAACGGAAACGTGAACTTACGCCCTCTGGTGGCAGACTTCTGAGCTATGAAAAATTTGAAATTATATGAGAAACATTTCCCCAAGGAACCTCTCTCCAACAATGAAAGAATTTTTAAAATCAGACTCTTAGAAGCAGAAATAGCGACAAAAATAAGATATGCCGGTACATCCCCTGGTGGGAAAACCATGCATTATTTTAAGAAGAAAATGTTCTCAAAAGGTCTTTTTCAATCGAGTTTTCAGGAGCTCAGATTTCGCTACAAATACATCAGAAGCAGAAATTAACACTTACGCCCCTGGTGGCTAAACCATTCTTAATCAAATATTAGAAATTATAGGGAAAGCGTTTCCTATCAGCAGCTGTATCCGGTGCAAAAAGAAGTTTTCTAATAGGAATTTTAGGAGCAGAGATATCGGGGAAAACACAATTTACTTTAATGACCCCTAGCTGAAAGTCTATGTATAACTTGAAAATTTTGAAATTATATGAGAACATTTTACACTAGAAAAGAAGGAATTTTTCAAATCTGACTCTTAGAAGCAGAGATATTGCCAGAAATAGGATATACATCTACGCGCCCTGGCAGAGAAACCATACATGATTTTAAGAAATATTCTCAAATGTTTATCGGCATGATCGGTATCGGTCCACAAAAGAATTTTCTCAATTGAGATTTTAGAAGCTCAGATTGTGATGGAAATGCCTACAAAGCAGAAATTAATGCTTATGATGCCTAGTGGCCAAACCATATTTTATAAAAAAATTTTAAATTACAATCAAAACGTTTCCCATCGAGAGCTGTGCCAGGTGCAGGAAGAATTTTTCAAATCGAAGTTTTAGAAGCAGAGATATCGGGGAAAGCACATTTTACCTCTACTCCCCCTAGGGGAAGTCAATGAATTACTTGAAAATTTTGAAATTATATAGAAAACATGTCGCACCAGAAATTATCCTACAAAGAAGAAAATTTTCAAATTGTACCATTAGAAGAGGAGATAATGACAAAAATAAGATATCTACGCCCCCTGGTGGAGAAACCATGCATTATTTTAAAAAAGAAATATTCCGAAATGGTTTGTTGACGTGAATAAGATCGGTCCACGAAAGAAATTTTCAATTGAGATTTTAGAAGCTCAGATTTTGTTGCAAATACATCAGAAATTAACACTTATGCCCCTGGTGGTCAAACCGTTTGATACCAAAATTTTTAAATTATATGCGAAAGATTTCCCATGCGGAGCTGTATCAGCTGCAGAAATAATTTTTCAAATCGGAGTTTCAGAAGTAGAGATATCGGGGAAAACACAATTTACTTTTACGCCCCCCAGTGGAGAATCTATGTGTAACTTGAACAAAAAAAGTGACTATACCTAAAATAATCTTCACCATGAGTAGAATCAAAAGGCAAAAGAATTTTTTGAATTAGATATTTAGAAGCAAATGTATGTAATAAAATGTATTTAGAATTCAATATCAGATGCATTTAACCCCCCTAGCGGCGAATTGTGCATCATAAAAATCAAATCAAAATAAAGGGTTATCATTTGCACATTTCAAGCTTTCTAATGCAAAAAGAATTTTTCAAATGGGACTTATTAGTTGCAGAGATATCATGTCTACAGAAGGTCGGACGGACAAACCGATAAAATAAGCATGATCTTTTTTTACAAAAGATGTGCTAAAAAACACCACTTTCTTTAGCAGAACATTTTTACAAGAGAAAAAGAAAAAGAATTGCACTTCGCAAATCTGTCAGAGTAACAGACAAAAGCTCACTGCCAAGGGCGAGGAGCGCCAGAAAATATGTCACATCTGGAGCGCACGCGCCAGGTCTGACATTATGTGAGTAACAGTGAGGAGGTAGAAGTGGGAAAAACACATGCAGGTGTTTCTCAGTGAGCATCGCTTCGGAGCGTCAGAAAAACTATTAGATTAAACATTTGAAATATATTGAAAGCAAGATAAGGCTGTTCAGAACAATTGCACAATTAAAGTGTAAATATAAAACAAATTTTCTATAGGTTCATGACATAAAAATTAGAGGAATACACAACACTTTTACAACGTTAAATAAAATATAATCTAGGAAGAATCAATATTAATTAATTACAATATTTAATTTTGAAGACTAATACGATAAGGCAGCAAATGCATGCAGCTGCTGTGGTGGGACGTTTTTTTTTTTGGTTGGTTGCCAAAGACAGAAAAAAGAGATTTTGTTTTGCTCTGGGCAAAGAATATGCACTCTGCTCTGAAGCCAGCCTCAAAGCTTTGATTGCAGCTGTTCGCAGTAATCGGCAATGAAAATAAATCGTATTATACTAAATTCTCTGTAGAAAAATTAATTAAATACGTAGTCCGTAGTATGTGGATGTTAACCGTAGAAACTATGGAGAATCCGTAGTAAATGGCATCTCTGCACACAACACATACAAAGAAAATGAAAAGTAATTCTGATAATCTGTAACTAATAAAATGATTGATGATCAAATGAAACCAAAACCACTCATCATCACTGGAGCCTCCACTAAGAACAATGACATCAACACCCCAGATCATGAGAAATTTCCCATCATTCCACACTGTGCGCTCCTGCAACGTGACACGACATGCGAATGAGAAACAATGAAGAAGCACTCAGTTTATAAGTTGGAGGAAGTTTACTTGGCCATGAAAATCGCGATTCAGACGTTCCAAGTTCTGAAAGTAAAATTAAGGACTTTTTAAGAACTTGGTGAAATATTTAGTACTTTTAAGGGCCCTTAAAAAATAAAAAAATATATACATTTAGCTCTTTTAAGCACTTTTTTTGACCCGTGCAAATCCTGCTATAGAGAATGTTGATTTTTTTTTTTTTTCAATATATGCCATGATATCAGACATTTTGCTTTTGATTCTTTATGAGGAACTGAACACTTTCAGTGTCCACATATTTGTCTTTTCAAACCTTTATTAAGGTTTTTTTTCTTTTCTTTTTTTCACTGCTTTATTTAACATTATCTGGGATATAAAGACAAATGCATCTGAAGTTGAGAAACACTAAGTGGAGCTAACATTTTTTTTCTAGTTTTCCTCATACACCAATGTATGTTCCAATAGGAATCCTGCAGTAAACATAGTAAGCACAAACACAGCCTGGAACCAGCTCATGGTGGTATTTAAATCCTTAAACAATAAAATATTAATTAAAATAAAAAGTGGAACATTGTTATGAAAAATGGTAATAGTGCAGAAAAGTGATTATATTTTTAGAAAAGTTTCCTGGTGAAATGCACCTTTTCTTATTCCTTACAGTACTTTCTCTCTCTATAGAAAGTGGCGGATGCAGTGGGGGCGACCCCCCCCCCTAACAAAGTTTTTATGTTTAAAGTAGTGAAGATCGTAAATGATTAACTTTGCATATTTTTTTTTCAGTTTTTCTAAAAAAAATTAACAACTAAACTTAGTACGGAGGATTTAAAATACTTATTACATTGATTTAGGTTCAGTGAAAAAAGAAAGAGGAGGGAATAGAATAAAAAGAGAGAGAGCGAAAAGATAAAAGTAAAGCAGGGCCAACTGGGATAAAAAACATGGGGATATTATTTTTTAGTTCTTTGCTATCATCATATTGTCTAGCCTCTGTAATGTCTCGAAACAGGGTAAGGCAGAGCTTGGTACTGAAATCAGAGTAGGTGGGAGAAACTGTGAATAACAATCTGATCTACTTACGTATCTTAATTGAGTCAAAGAAAATTTGTAAAAATGTTCCCACCACTTCCTACCAGATAGCTTTTTAGGATTTCTTTCTTTTTCTTATTTTTCCTGCTCCCTCACGGGCGCTTACCGTTGTTCTATCCACTCCAAGGACAATCCCTGCTTGGGTGGGGTGGGGTGGGGTGGGAGGGAGGCAGCGTGGCTAATATGAGGTAATTTTCGGCATCTCCAGCTACTAACATTATATATATATATTGTATATCTGCGGGAGTTACGTGGAGGAGACTGGCACAAGACAGACCGTTATATATATACACTGCCGGACAATTGCTAAGGACGGATGACAATAGCAACGATAGCAACCATAAAATGGAAGGCAGGAAAATGTGGAAATTAGCATAAGTGCGGGATACAGTAAGACGTGTTCTGCGTATGCAAATTTTGGATTGATGAACTTGTTCGTGACGTCATAGCGCTGATAAGAGATATAAAGGATTTGACGCGTATTGACCGCTGTTGTTCAAACGCAAAGTTGAAAGAGAAAGAATCAATTGACGAACTTGCAATTTTCAGTATGTCTTCCCGACATCACCTAGATGATTTTACGCATGGCCGTATTATTGGCAAGATTGAAGAAGGGCGAAAAATAACAGATGTTGCCATGGAGTTCGACGTCAGTTACAGTGTTGTTTCAAGGCTTTGGAAATCATTTCAAGCAAATGGAGAGTGTAGCAAACGTCACGGGAGGTCGTGTTCGCAGTACGACACCTGTAGAAGATCGGTACATAGTGCTATCAACAAAAAGACACCGGCGCAGCACAGCTAGTGAGGTAGCAAATCAGTTTATGGCTGCTACTAGCAAGCGGATCTCCCGAAAAACTGTCGCCAGACGTTTGCATGAAGGAGGACTATACGCCCGCCGTCCTGTTGTGTGCATCCCATTGTCCAGACGTCACCGTACCGCCCGTTTGCAATGGTGCCATCAACATCGCAATTGGACTGATAACGACTGGTCTGCTGTCCTCTTCTCAGATGAGAGTAGATACAGTCTATCGTCTGATTGTCTACGACAACTGATCTGGCGTGATAGTGGTACTGCATATTGTCCAGCAAACATACAGGAAAGGGACCGATATCCGACATGTAGTGTCATGGTATGGGCTGGCATCATGATCAATGGCCGTACGTCCCTCTAAGTGCTTCTAACTGGGACTATGACTGGCCAACGATACATTAATGATGTTCTGCTACCTCATGTTCGCATGTTCCGTGGTGCTGTCGGTGATAGATTCATTTTCATGGACGACAACGCAACATGTCATCGAACAGTCGCTGTCCAGGAGTGTCTTGAGAGCGAGGATATTCAACGCCTCGTATGGCCAGCACGTTCTCCAGATCTGAATCCCATTGAAAATGTGTGGGATGCTTTGGGGAGGAGTCTTGCTGGTCGCCAATGCCCTCCAATAAACAAGGACACCCTCATCCGTGCACTGACAGAGGGATGGGATAAATTACCCCAACAGCTGCTTGGTAATATTGTGCAAAGCATGACACGACGTGTGGAATCTTGCATCGCCCTCCATGGTGGCCATATCCCGTATTGACATCTTACGCCGGAACGCCTGCGGACGGTAATTGCATTTTTTTCACGTTTACGTATTCTGCACAAAATGGCCTGTTTGTCCCTTGAACACGTTCCAAAGCCTTCTGGATTTCAGAGCACAATAAATTGTCTTTCTTGTAATGTCCTGGCATTCTGACATTATTTTATTTCACTTGGCATCCAACCACACTTACGTTTTTATGCGCTATATAGCCGTTTATGATCCGTCCTTAGCAATTGTCCAGCAGTGTATATAAAAACATTTCATAATGGCTTCTTCTCCCCGTTTTGTACAAGACCCCCCCCCCCAAATAAACTTCTGGATCCGCCCGTCTATAGCCTTTAATGGAGCAAGTATTTTTTTTAATAAAGTCCAAATTAAAATAGTTACTTATTTTCGTATTTGCTGGAAATTTACCCATTTCCATGACCTGTATAGTTTTCACAACAAAGTGAGAAGCAACATTGCCACTTTTTAAACTTTAATTTAAATGAAAATGCATGGGTTTCCATTGCTTCTTGTTGTATCAATAAACACACAAGCGCACATTTTTCTTTTTGTTTAAGAAGAAATTAAATTTTAAAATCAGAGCTTCAACTCAAGTCGCCATGTTTTGTTCCCTTAAAAGTCATTTTCTTTGCATGATGAGTATGTAGTAGCATTTTTCATGAAAATTAAATATGAAAAATCAATACTGTGTTGCTTACTCCGCCATGAAACAGTTTTATGTTGCACAGAAAAGATGCAGATTCCAAAACGGATAGATTAAACACAGATTTAAAAATTTCATTTCATTTGAAAAGGGAAAGGGAGCAAAACCTTTCTACTGATTAGTTTTGAAGAAGTGGTTATTAGAAGTAGTATCTATTAGAAATAGGGAGACATGAATTCTATTAGGAAAAATTATTAAAAAACATGAAGTCAGTATTTTTCACTATTGCTGAAGTTATTAAAAATGAAGAATATAATCAGAAAAACAAAAATAAAGGGGGAAAATCAGATGCAGAGAAGCAACAATAACAGAAAAAAAAAGCAAAACTTGCCCAGAAAAATTTAAAATGCGGAAATTACGTGTATCATTTTCATCGCTGCTACAGCAATCATTTCTGGTAATCCTGCAGAATTCACCAATATTTCCCGGTTTTTCCAATTGCTGGCCACCTTAGTTTTTCAACCTTTTTCTTAAAAATTTTCATTGCAGGAAAGAAACCAATTCTATTCCAAGACCTTTCACCAAAATACGAAAAATTCAAAGACTCTCCAAGGTTTGGATAAAAAGCAAAATAAAATTTCAGGACTTTATCAGGATTCCAGGGCAGTGCAAACTCTGCCATGTGACCAGACACTTACACCATGACAAAACTAAGAAACAATCCTGAAAACATTTAGCAAATGTTAGAAGCTTGAAAACGTGAAAATAAACTTTACACACATACATACATATCACTAAGCTGTTCTCTGATATTTAGAGGTTAGCTCCACAAAGAAATACAAACTACCAGATAATGTTTACTTACTGTTGCTGTATCAAACTTCTCCATTTACAGATATCTTGACAGACAACTCGGGCTTCACTCACATCCATCACACGCCCTACACAAGATCTTCAATACTGCACACTCATAATCTTTTTCTCATGCACACACTCCTGAATGTGATCCTCCCATGACTTTTTTGGCCTTCCTCTACCTTTCCTTCCTGCAACTTTAGCTAAAAAGATTTTCTTAGTAAGCATCTCATCACTCATTCTTTCAACATGGCCAAACCATTAAAGCATATGAGTCTCCACCTTGCTAACAACATTTTGCTTTACAATACACAACTGCAACACATCTTCATTCCTCACACAATCAGAATGTGTCTTGCCACAAACCCCCCATAAGTAATGCATTTCTCCAGCACACAAACGACTCCTATGTTTTGTCTGTATTACCCAGGTTTCACTGCCATACATCAGAGTAGGAACAATTACACTTTCATACACAGCCATGCGGGACTCTCTTGAGAACCTATCATTCCTGTGAAAACCTCCCAAATCAGCCATGACTTTCAATGAAGAATTCACTCGCCTACTAATTTCACCATCCAATTTGTTCTCTCTGTCAAACATGCTTCCTAAATACACAAACTCACTCACCTGGTCAATCACTGTGCCATTTAGACATATATTACATTCAGTACTACCAGTTCCTCTCTCAAAAACCATAACTTTGGTCTGTCCTTTATTTATACTCAGTTTGAATTTCATGCAAACTTTGTACATCCAAGACAACATACTCTGCAACTCACTTTTGCTCTCTGCCAACAGGACAGTGTCATCAGCATACAGCAATATGCACACACACATGTCACCAAGACATAAACCAGTATTATCTATTTTGGCATCACGGATGCATGCACCCATAAATATATTAAACAGCCATGGTGACATTACACAACCCTGTCTAACTCATGCACCAATAGAAAACCATTTTGATAAAACACCATTCACTTGTTCACAAGTGAAACTCTACTACCAGCATACATGGCTTTTACACTATTAAGTAGATTCCCAGTAACACCATATTCATTCACTCCACCTGCTGCTCCACCCGTGCTTGTGAGTGCGGTAATTACAACAACCGTGCACCTACCACTGATGATGGCTATGAATATTAGCAGAAACTAGATTGGTGCTTAGCAATTGGGAGATTTACTTCTTTGTGCTTCACAGTCAAGATGATTATTTTTTCTTCATGATTTTAATTCGTTTTTTTTTTATTTCGGAAAAGTTTTAATTCGTTCTCATATTTCGTTGTTGTCATGGTGCTTAACAATCCGGAAATTTATTTCTTTATGCTTTGCAGTCAAGATGATTATTTCCTCTTCAAGATGTTAGTTTTTTTTTTTTTTAAACTCTTCCAGGTTTTAATTGTTTTTTCATATTTTGTTGTTGTCTAGGATTTATTTGCCTTCATTGTAAAAATTCATCTTGTTCAATTTTATCTGGCACAGATTTTACAGTATCATGACTTTTATTTTTGAACTTCACAATTGCAAAAAGCTCACATTCATACAGTGAGTTGTATACTTACGGCATCATCTTGCGAGTTGATTCATTACAGGCGTACATAAGCAGCCCCGACAGCTACTACCAATATTGTAAGTAGATATATTCATTATTTCTTGATTTTAATTACTGATACTGTGCCCCACACATATCTAACATCATTTAGTAGTCTCCTACTTACAGAACTTACATAACGTGTGAAACAGTATGACTGCTTCCATGCTTCCTGTGACATCATCTGATTCGGCCTCAGAATTACCTTTGCTTTCCTGATCAAATAACTCCCAGAAGCATTCACCCTATCTTTCACTTAACTCATTGAGCTCCCATATCATTTCTGCGATCCTATTCTTCACACAACTTACAACTTTGTTTCCCCTATTTTTCCTGATTCTCATGTACTTCCAGAAATACTTCCAATCTTACGAAAAAGCCAGTTCATGCCTTTCCACCTTCTCCTTCCTATCCTTTTCCTTACTCTGGCGAACCAGCTTAGCAGCTTCACGCTTTTTTGAGCGATATTCATCCACAGAGACTCTACCTTGCAACATGCCCAAATAGGCTTCCGTCTTTCTCTTTACAGCCTCTTCAATCTCACTATTCCACGAAGCATCACGTGACTCTATTGTTACCCACTATTGTGATGCCACAGACCTCTTTAGCAGCAGTGACAACACAGTTCTTAAAACATTCTCACTTCTTTTCTACATCCCTCTCACCAGACTTCAGCTCTTTCAGTCGTTCTCTGAGTAAGTCAGAATAACGCTGATGATCTTCAAGGAGCCTATCATCCATTATTCTTTTTATCCTGGGTCTCTTCCTATTCTTTTTCCTCCAACCAACATTAAGTTTCACTCGTGACACTACCAAGTAATGATACGAACCAACATCTGCAACTCTCATCACATGGGTGTCAACAACTAAGTGTTTCAGACGCTGATCGCAGACAACAAAATCTATCACTCTTTTGACCAAGAGTATGACTTTCCCAAGTATATGTGTGGATATACTTGTGGTTGAAAAATGTATTGGATACACACAAACCATTCTCAATGCAGAGTTCAATTAATCTTTCACCGTTATCATTCACACAAGGATCATTAAACTTACCCAGAACATTGTCAGAAATTGCCATTCTGCACGCCTACTTTAGCATTGAAATCTCCTGCTATTATAACTTTTTCTTTAGCACCAAACTGGCTCAAAACAGCTTTTAGCTCATTCCAGAAATCTTCCTTCTTGTCAGAAGGTTCTGAGTCACAAGGAGCATACACTACAACAATTACAATTCTCTGAAGTTTTACTTTCAAACGAATCCAGAGAATTCTCTCACTTACGCAACTATAGTGAATCAAGTTGTTCTTTATTTTTTCACTTAAAATCACAGCCAGGGTTCGTACACTTTTGGGGAAAAAAATTCAAGGACTTTCCAGGCCTTTTCCAGGACATATACAAAAAAATTCAAGGACTTTCCAGGCCATATACAAAAAAATTCCAGGATGATTATTATGCTTTAAAAAAATAATTTGAACATGATACTGTAAAGTAATTTCAGTTTTAAGTAATAAAAATGATGAAAGATGCAAATGGATGAATGTGCTTTATGCAAATTGATCAAGTTTATCAAGCACAAGACCATAAAGAATAAATTCTGTTCTTATGCCCTGACCTTTGAATTCAAGTTGGATCATTTTCTACAAGGGTAGGTTTCTCCTCCCTGATAACATACCAAAACTTTGTCGCAATCAAACAGATTTTATGTGAGTTAACATTCCTAAGGTTGGAGAACAAATACTGCTCTTATGTCTTGGCCTTTAAATTTAATTTTGACCTTTTCAAGAGGGTAGGTTTCCAGGTTGTACCCAACAGCATACTAAAATTTCGCCGAAATTCAACCGCTTTCATGCGAATTATCCTACAGACAAACCCAAAGCATAAACGTTTCTGCAACCATAGTTCAAAAGTGTTAGGAATTTCGAAAATAAAAGCATAACGAACAGCGCGAAAACTAGCTCATAAATAGAATATTTGAAAATACAGTATGCACTCTCAATTATTAGGGATGGTAGAGAGGAAGGGAATAGAACTGTCCAAAATTAGCATGTTTTCGTTGCGCTAGGGCGCTTAAGCACGGCTGAATTCCTTCAGATACCCCAATGTTCAAATGACTGAACTGTGCTGATGTTCATGGAATGAAATGGTTGATCAGCTATGATGACCAAATAAAAGTTCGGGGGGGAAGGCTTTTTTTTTTTTTTTTTTTTAGTTTATGCAACATTTTACATCACTCCAGTATTTATCTTGTCATCATCAACAATCGCAATGCAACTACCGCTTACGATCGCGGATATCAGCAACTGAAAATCTGCCATATCACTAAGTGATATAACTCATAGTATCCTGGATTCCCAGGGACAGGAAAAAGACCCAGAAGAAGACCACATGGGAGATGGGTGGATGAAATTCGAAAGTATGCAGGGGTGACATGGAGGAGACTGGCACAAGACAGACCGTTGTGGAGGAAACTTGGGGAGACCTTCGTCCAGCAGTGGATTGATAATGGTTGACAATGATGATGATGATGATGACAGTATTGTAATTGAAAAAAAAAGGATGTGGAAAAAAGAAACTTTCAGAAATTAAGATCATCAAGTCCTGCGTTTCAAAAATCCGTTTTCCTTTATAACGTTTAAAAACATGTTTTGCTTTTTTACCTGTAGTGTAAATAAAAAAACTATGTTGATTTTTTTTATGGAATCAGACGTCCGTATGTCTGATTGTCTTCATCTGAGTTCACACGTTAGCTACTGTGTACAAGTAGACCTATTTTTTCAGCTCAAAAATATGTAGTTTTGTATATATTCACAGTATAAGTCATTCCTTATTCCCACAGAACTGAACTCAGCATATGCAAAATGAAGAACATCAAGACCCGCCCAACACTGTTTCAGATTGTCTGCTGTTTATATTCAAGAAATGCAAACACGGATCAATGGTGAATGCAGCAACTATGATTTTTATTTATTACCAAGAAAAAAAAAAAAAAAAAAAGAGCCGTGAAAGCTGTAAAGCTGAAACGGATATTTCTCTCAAACCCCCCCCCTGCACAAAAACATTCCGATTAAGATCAAACAGCAGGAGGACGCGTCCACACACACAACCTTTGGAATGACCTGATGGAATGGCTTCTTTTCATTTGGCACATCGCCATAAATCACCACCTGCAGCTCACTGAACTGTCAAGTTGCACATTTCCTCCTTCACTTTAACTATAATAGAAATTGTAAAAAAAAAAATGTTCCCCAATTTTCGACAAAATTAAATTACCAAATTTACGTCATGATGTTGCAATTTACTGAAATACGTTTGTTTATCTGCTGAATATTGCTTAAATCCATTGAAAACTTTTTAATTACAGACGATTTTTTTATTAAAACAGTAACTCAGACGTCTGAATAAAAACGTATGTTTGTAATTCAAATAGAGTCCATATCATCACAGAAAAAATTTAAGGATCACTCTGTTTAAATAAACCATGGCATCTAAAAAAAATAATTCACTTGCTTTTCCCGTAATTTATAATTACTGTTTCTTTTTTCAATCCGATTATGCAACGGATTTTTTTTTTTTTTTTTTGCATCTGCTAAAGTTCCTAACGGAATTTGGCGAAATTTGCACTAGAACTTTATTGTGATGTATCTTAACTACTGTAAAAATTTTACTGTGTTATTTTCAAAATTCGGAAAAATGGATTTCTGAAAATATTCTCCTAGTCCTTTTGAGCTGTGGAAGTGATAAACAGGTGTTTGCTTTCTTCCCAACCCAAGGCTTCAGATCAGCGCTCCCAGCTGTCAATCAACCGTTGCTATGGTAACACCCTTTTGCTGGAGGCTCACTCTGTCCAAAGAGGCACACATAATAAAAATTACCAATGCTAACTTTTAAAGTTTTAAACCGATTCAATTGGAATTTTGGAAGTGAGCTTCTGTAATCCAATTACAGTGAATGTAAAATTTCAGCTACTTTCGTGAAAAATTCGCAAAGATAGTTTTCTTATTTTTTATCATAAGTAGCGGAAGTCTCTTGAGGGGAGGGAGGGTATCATGCACATAAACAAGAAGAAGATGAATGTGTTGTTCAGGCATACTCCTCACTGGTGGATGCCAGCTGACTTGGTGCATACGCGACCCCCTGCAAATGCTAAATGCTTCTTCTTTCCCCTTCCGTTCTCAGTTGTCGGACGGACATCAAGCTCTCCTTCGACCTACTAGTAATCATCCAATTTTATTGCACTGGAAGTAGTGCCTTTTTTTTCTTTTTTTCCCCAGCCAAATTAGGATTTGGTGCACGTTGGAAACCGCTGCCTGTGGTTTTTTTGAGAACAGAGAAAAGGAACTTTAAAAAATGAAGGGGTAACAGTAACACGATTTCCTAAAAGGGCATTTTTTTAAGTACTAATTTCAAATTTCAAGGCTTTTCAAGACAGCATTAAAAAAACACCGTTTTTCCAGGATATTCCAGGCCTTGAAAACGTAATCATGATTTTCCAGGACTTTCCAGGTTTTCAAGCACGCGTGCGCACCCTGTCACACCTACACCAGCCTGTCCTCTCACATTATCCAATACTCCAGACCACAATCTCACCATGCCATTCACTTCTTGTACCCCAAATTCCTTCTCTTTGGTTTCACTTACACACAGCACATCCAGTCTATACTTATATAATCATCTCCTCGATCACCTCATTTATCTTGTCATTTATACCTCTAGTATTCCATACACCAATCTTACATTCACTCAGCCGAGATCTCTTTCTCGTATGCCATTTAGAAAGTCCAGGTTGATTCCGTGGTGGTGCCGAGATTTGTACCTGGGAATAAAAGCAACCAAAATAACCTTCCTAATTGTGCCATATTGGGTAAGTGCAACATTCTGAACAATTTATAACCGTCAAAATATTTTAGATTTCACATCCTTAAATATTTATGTAATAGCAAGAATAACAAAGCATATGAGAACTCGACTTGAAGACATTTATAATGTGTGTAACAGCAGTAATAATAGTTATACAACTATTGACTTATAACATATGTTGTATTTTGCTGAGCACTATAAGACAAATACAGTCAATTCTAAAAATTCCAGGTAGTGGCACCACCTATGAATCTGTCTAATTTTCATCAAATTTAGCATTTCTTGTTTTTTTTTCTACTACAGTTAAGTTTTTGAAAAAAATAACTTTTTAATTTAATAATTTTTCTAATGTTTCTAAAATTTATATATGAAATATAGATTTACAAAACAAAAAATGTTTTTAAAATTTATTTTTGAATGTAATTATAATGAAGGATATGCTTGTTTCTGGTTTCAGTTGAAGATGGCATCAGTGTCAACATCTATGTGAGCCATTTTCAGGCAGTAAAAATTATTTTCAAATAATGATGGATTAAAGTTTTTGATCTGTCATTGCTTAAAAATAATGGATTGAAAACTTTAAAAAAAATTTTTCAAATAATTACAAAATTTTCACATCTCAATAACTTTGCTGCCTACTAAAAATTGGCTTAGGACCCAAGGTTTGGGAAACCCTGCTATAGAGAGAGCTGTGATGTACAGAACCATTAAAACCATCTAATCCATCCAACCTGAATATGGAACAGATCCATGGATACTACTTGTGTTCATGTCACTTACTCTGGTACAACGGCTGATAGTATTGTACTGTTTGCCAACGTCTGAGTTCCTTGTGTATACAGACATCTATGGGTGCCTAAATCACGAGCGTTGAGATACCTGCACAAGTATATGCATTGTCAGAATGTGGATGAAGCTCCCAAAAGATCAGAACAGACTTCACTCCTCAACAGTATTGTGATAAATCAAGAGCCACTGTCTACAACAAACAGAACATAAGCACACAGAACATTGTCAGCCATTTTACCTAAGTGAAGTGTTTAGAGGAAATTGCAGCACAACTAAATGCAGAACAGCATGTATTACAGAAATAAAAAATGACCAGAAGGTTCATGTTTGATAGGTTTTCTGGCCGCTTATAAATTAAAACAAAAAGGTACGCAGCACACAAGTCATCACAGACACTTCAATAACTGCTTTGAACACTGCAATAAAAGAAATATGGATTTACATATTTGACTCATGATTTATAATAATAATAATAATAATAATAATAATGAAGTCATTGAGGCTTGCTATGTTCAAATGCTGAGAAAAGTTTGTCTTGAATTTTATGACATATGCCCAAGGAAAGGAGAGTGCCATCTTTCAACATGGCAACATTAAACTTCACACTAAATGCCTAACACAATGGTCAAGAAACATATCATAGCAAAGTAAAACAGCTAGTAGCAAATGTACTTTATTCTTCTATATTCCAAGCTTGACCTCAGGCATCACTAATCCTAGATCTGGCAAGGTATTGTCAATGCATATCTGGATTAGACTTGCAGTAAAATTATTCAACTATGGCAGAGATGCATGGATAAGTACTTTAGTAAAAGAAACATGTCCTACTTAACTTATAATATTTCTTTGTGTGTGTGTGTGTGTAAAGCCCCCCCCTTTACACACATGATTTTTTTTAAACTGTACAAATGTGCCTACTGCTGCTTTTGGTATGGCCTTCTTATAGTGTATAGATATTTTGTCAACAATAACAATGAAGGAAATCAGCATTCAATACTTACCAGCAGAATCAGCCACCTTTGGTGACAATAATATTCTTGCTCTTCGATATAATGGATCAGATATTTTCTCTTCACATTCACAAGCGCCCGCAGTTCGGGTAAAACGAGGATACCATGTAAGTTCCATATCCGCAGGCAGCTGAAGAAATAAATAAATTCTTTAATGTTCAATTAAAAATAAAGATCCAGTGGTATCATGTGGTGCTATTCATATATATGTTAGAGCTGTTACTGTACTTTAGAACAAGCATGAAAAAAACCCTTTGTTAACAATGTACTGATGCAAGATACACAAAATTAAGTACTTAAAATCAGATGATTTTAAAACCACTTAATAATTGTTTGTCAATCAAAACTACTCATTTGGGCATCGATTATGGCCAAAAAAAATAAAAAAGTTGACAAACTGAAAACCAATGTGAAATTAAACCACAAACCCTCAGTGTGACATGATACTGGCAACTGATGACATATTTATTAAAAGGAAGAAAAACTCTGGACAAGCTAGAATTGCCAATAATTAACAAAGAGGTCATTGGACAAAAATATGGAAGTCATCAAATGCTATATACTCAATGTGTACATTTGATTGTGTACTGGTAACACTAAATGACAGAAGATATCTTGGTTGCTGGTCCTGAAATGAAGGAAATCAGCTTCTTTTTTCATAAAAATCCAAGAAAAATCACTGACAAGGTAGCCATATAAAGTTTCAAATTAGTTACCAAACACTACCGTAGGAAGATCATGAATGCTTAGCATGTGAGCTCATTTATTTTAGTTTTGGGAACTGCTTTGATGACATACATATACAAAAAATCCCAATTCAAAAAGTTAAATAAATTTTGAATGTTCAGTACAACAAAA